>CAWUFW010004593.1:0-1200000 GCA_963921515.1 Calotriton arnoldi | reverse complement strand
TAGGGCTTAATTAAAACACAGTTCATTGCTAAACACAATTTTAAACCAGTGTTATATGATGAAACATAAAGCTAAGTAAATGTATTCATGCAGATCTTGCTGTAGTCACCTACATCCACCCCAGAAACATCTCAGTAAGACCTGCTGCTGCGGGTCCCTAAAAGCCTGCAAAGGGGTAGGAGCCATTTCTGGCGAGGTGCAATATATCCTGAACAACAAAGAACACATGGCCAATGTCTTCTTTAAAGTTCTTACAGGTAGGGCACAGTAGGTCGCCATTTGGGGTCCATTTGCTGGTAAACATTTTTAGAGGAAGGGTACTGACCTTGAATTGGAAATATAGCTTTCTGTCCAAGGGAACAAAGTTACAACAATCCATACCACTGCAAAGCAGAAGACATGCAATTGTATGTGGCTCTACTCAGTATCCAATGTATCATTGCAGATATGCATTATATTGTAAACAATTAGAAAATAATGTCTGGGAAAACTAAAAATTTAAACTCCCTCTCTTATCTTTGCAGCTCTGTCCCTAACGTTTTTGTTTAAAATTGAGTGCAGCTGCTAGGTATGAGGTAGTTACCTTGCGATTTATTTTTTTGTTCAGAGTTTTATATAGCGCAAACGTGACCCGAAGGTATCAGAGCGCTTTACATGAGCACCAGTTTGGACAAATTCATTTTTTTTTGTTAGGATGTACGAGCATGGTTGTCGAGACTCGGACCCGATTCCCCAGAGTTGAGGTCGACCAACCTAGCCGTTAGGCCACATCCTCTCCCCAGTTTGATACTTAGGTTATGACCTAGTAAGACAGCCAGAAATATGAATTGTAATAATTATTGCCCACCATCTTCACAGGTAAGGCTTTCCTCCCATAGCATGTAAATTATTGTTAATACGCCTCCAGGGGCAGAGAGTGGTGTGCCATCCCAATTAGGTTTTGAAATGCCTATTTTAAACAAGCATTCGTAAATGCATTAGGTTTTGCCTATGTGATTAATAATAAGCTGTTTTTTGTTGTAAGTTTTGGCTTGCTGAGTTGTACAATATAAGTTACAGAAAGTCTGTTAAAGTGTTATGACAAATTTGTGTACAAAAAGGCAATATATTGTGCTGTGACTAGTGGTATAGTGTGGGTAAGTTATAGCAACATTTTGAAAAATGAAATGAAAGAGAGAAATAATAGAATTAATTGATGAAATTACAATATTATGTGTTTAGAGGAGTTCTGAAAACCTTTGGGCCAGGAGTCATTTCACCTGCTGCACCATTCAAATCAGTGCCACTAGTGCCTGCAAGATAACTGCAATTTTGACAGCTTGTATAATAGTAAAATATAGCAATATTAGGTGTATAGAGGTGTTTAGAGGAGTTCTGACAACCTTCGGGTCCGGTGCCCCTGCACCTGCTGCACCATTTAAATCATGACCCTGTTGTCTGCAAGGTAACTGCACTTGTGACTGCCTGTTTAGTAGTAAAATATGGCAATATTAAGTGCTCTGTGGGGTGCCTAGAGCTTTTGGTCCTGGTGCTACTACATCTGCTGCAGCATTCAAATCATGACCCTATTGCCTGCTAAATAAATGTACTTGTGACTTTCTTGTTCAATAGGAACATTTAGCACCATTCAAATACTGACCCTGTTGCCTGCAAGATAACTGCACTTGTGACTGCCTGATGAGTAGTAAAATATAGCAATATTTGGTGTTTAGTGCAGTTATGACAACTTTTGGACCCCGTGCCACTGCACCTGCTGCACCATTTAAATCAAGCCCCTTTTAACTGCAAGGTAACTGCAATTGTGACTGCCTGTTTATTAGTAAAATATAGCAATATTGTGTGTTTAGAGGAGTTCTGACATTTTTTGGGCCCCGGGCTACTGCACCCGCTGCACCATTCAAATCATGGCCCTGTTGTCTGCAAGGTAACTGCACTTGTGGCTGCCTGCTTAGCATAAAATATAACAACGCTCTTGTATATTAACTTTATTTTTAACATGCAATTTTTTTAGAGCATTTAGAATTTGATCATAATGACCAAATCAATTAAGTTGAAAAAATCAATCCGATAAAGCCTACAAAGTGCAAAGAAAGGTACGGAGACTTGAATAGGAAATGCCACAAACGTTCTAAGGCTAAAGCATCTGCTTTACACAACTATGTGATAAAAATCAAGCATTTCAGCATACTGTTAGAAGCTGTCTGCCTTTTCCATGGGAAAAGATCTTATCTTGACAGTGAATGGGGCTTAAACAGTCTGAACTGCTTTAGTAGAAGTATCGTAAATGTGTGCAGACAGGGTAAGTTAACAAAAAAAGTTCCACACAAAAGCGAATGAACACAGTAATTCAGCTTTGGGAACTAATAGAAGCTGCCTTTGAAGATATATTAAATACAAGCGATTTCCCAAGCATGTCCAAGCGCTGTGCAGGTGAAACCTATATAGGGCAACCAACTGCAGTATTTTAAACCTGCTGAGGTACTTTTTTTAGTCCAAATACCAGAGCGATCAGTGGATTGTGAAGCTCCTTTATATTAATTTGAATACAGGGCCGGACTGGGCGTTTCCCCGGTGGGCCGCTAGGGTGGGGGCCAGTTTTGGGCCCCTGGGGGCCGATTTTGTTACCGGGGGTCGGAAATATCGGCCCCCTGTAACAAAATCGGCCGAAACTGGCCCTCGCAAACTGCTCGGCTGCACCCCCCTCACCCCAGGGGGTGCCAGCCGAGCAGTTTGCCATGGCCGGTTTCGGTTCCCAGTCCGGCCCTGTTTGAATATTTTGATAATAAACAAATTCAGAAAAGGAATTGGTTGTGTGATGATAAAACGCTCAATTGCGGATGCAAATCCAAAGGAATGTTGCTAAGCAAAAAACATTTTAATTTAACTAGACTATCATAGTTTAATTGGTGTTGAACCCTTTCTTGCCTTTTTTTTTCATGTACTATGAAGATGTCGTATTAAAGGCCATGGATGAGAAGAGCCTCAGCCCTCATATGAAACAAAACGTTGAGAAATATCTGAAATGTTCAAGCAATACCCTGATCAAGGCACCAGAATAAATCGTCAATTAAATTCATTTTAAAAGCATGCACAATCTAAAGAAATGCAATGATGTTGTATCTATGTATCTATAAATAGTAAATGGTTCTTGCATGAATGATTTTCTTGCAGCAGAAAACATTGCTTCTAATAAAAAATTGAATTTTATGCATTGTCTGTGCGACTGGTTGTCATTCATGTTGAAAATTTGAAATACCACAGCTAAGGCTGTAGGAAAAATAAAGTTTGAATTGGAGAGACAGAGAGGAATTATCTGTTCTCTGGCAAATAATCAGCACATTACTGCACTGAGCGAATATTTGTGATCATCATTAAAGAGTGTATAGTTCACAAAATGACTTGCAAGATTATGGGGACCATTGGAGGTTATCCAAGGACCATATTATTTCTAAATTCGAAGATCTATTTGGGTTGGTAGGGGCTGGGCCTTTGTTTTGCTTCCTGTACAAATTCGAATACAAATCTCAAAAGTTCCAGATGAAGGAGTGAAGTTGCATAAGAATTGGTGAGTTAAACCTACAGTAATTTACTACCAACGGTTATACCTTCTATTTACTGGGCAGGTTGTGACTGGGGGCATCAAAGATTATGACTGGGGACATAAGGCTATCATGTAGGTAAAAGAAAAAAGAAAATCCCACCTAAGTTAAAAAAAATATTTTTATTTATTCCGCATCAATAATCATTGTAAGTGATGTATAGAATTAACTGAAAGTAATCCAATTATAAATAAATAAATAAATAAATAAAATAATCATATAAAACAAGATAAATTCATTCAAAAAGCCCCTTAAATGTACCTTAAAATACAGTTAATTCCAGAAACAAAATTATTTAGTACACATTGTTGTCAGAAAGGCATAGTCTATGAAAGGTTTTTGTGCAAATGAATGCTCAGTCCCTTGTCAGATAGCATACTAATAAGGCTAGGTAAACAAATCAATATTCACAAACGGAACCATACAGACTATCATTAAGAACAATACTCATATCTAAAAATGCTACTCACCTATAAAAGTATGCCTCTATAAAACACACTTATTTCGGTGCTTTCATCTTGATGTACCATGTTGAGGACAAATAGTGTGAAATTGAATAAATGATACAGTCATGTGTATTTGTTTTACATACTCTTAGCGCTGTATGGCGATTAAAGAAGACAAACAATCAATAAAGGGGAATAATCCACTGTGAACATTGCCTTACAAAGGCTTTACAGAAAAATAAGACATCTTCATCATTCTCGATTGCTGGACAACCCATGGGACATGTGTTGGATATAATTTCTATTTTATTCCAAAAACAAGTAAAGCAAGCAATGGTAGGATCCACAGTCTGACTTTTATGTAAAGTGCTCTTACAATAGGGTTAATTATAAAATTCATAAATTACTCAAATTCAGGTACAAATTTAAATATCATATAGGAATTTACCAGACTGTCCGAATTAACAGTGGATGACTTAGCTCCTAGCACAAAATTCCAATAACTCATTTTCACTTTCTCGCGGGCACCACAAATCAATGCAGTGGGATGTGACGAATAATCATGCAAATCCAGCTTCGTAAGCCACGTTTTTATGTATAGTAGCCAAGTGTTACTCACTGATTGGCCCTCGAGTAATACCCTGACACAATCCCTATATGGACCCAGCTTCTCATGTGTCCACAGTCTGATCCAATATAAAATTGATCTCAAGGCAACGATATCTGAGATAGACTGCAGATTCATATATCAAATCTTATCGGGAGCATTGGAGCACTGGTGAGAAGTCTCAATAGAGACTTCACAAAAGCATTTTCAGCTTTTCCAAGAGAAACAAGATTACAGTGGCCCTACAGATCCGCCCCATACAGTGCTGCTCCACAGGCTTGACTTGAGTATATCTCGATAGGAGGTGAAACAGCAAAAGTGGACGCCTTTTTAGCAAACATTAAGATGGAACTGTCCTTTGCTTTAAGGGCAGTATATTTATTTCTATATCTGGGGCTGCCATCCATGAGAATCACTTAATCCAGAACTCAGATCGTCTGATTCATTATCCCTGTCCAATGTCTCACCATCAAGCACTACCTTTTGCTTGGTTTTTCTGAGTGCACTAAACACCATATATTTGGTTTTGTTAATATTAATCTCTGGACCCTGCTCCTTACAAAAAGGTTACATTTTCCCAGGAGAATAGATAGTCCCTTTTCGCAGTTTTGGAAAGAAGCAAGGTATCATCTGCGAGAAGAAGGCCCAATATTTTGTGTCCTCATTTTGGGAGAATCATTTTTGCAGTCAAAAAGATCCATTTATTTATAGAATAGAGAAGGTCGGGGCCAAAATGCACCCTTGTCTGAAACCTCTTCGAATGGGAATATCCTCTGTCATTCTCCTGCCAGTCCTCAACTCAGGGGTCGATTCCGATCTCGGTCGGAGGCGCACCTAACACTATTCGGCCGGGAAAAAAGCCAGGCGAATGCCTGTTTCCCGACCAATTCGCACATTCTTCCGAACGAGCAAGTACGATGCGCACAACTGCATAGATTCCGACACAGTCGTACTCACCCAATCCAGGTCCTGTTCTCCGACCGAGCAGGATCCGTAAACGAAGAATCGAGTCGCACGGAAGCCAAAATGCAGCCCCGTCCGGCCGGACAAGTACGATGCGCTTTCCGTACGCGCCGAACCCGTCGCTACACACGGCACGTCAAAGCATCCGGGAGAGGCGCACATAAGCTCCGATTCGCGCCACAACACGATCCACGGCTACGAGACGAACACGCCAGCGACGAGGACGAGGCGAAGCAAAGAGAAAGACGAACGAGACGAACCAACTATGAATCCCATCGTGCCGATCCTACCAATATTCTACATCTACTACCGGAACAGGCACGGACGCGTACGGCGCAGAAGGTAAGTCAGACACCAAGCACAAAAACAAAATACACGTACCCGACATATCACACACACACAGAGGGATGCAGAAATTACTTACACCAGCAACAGCAGCACCATAGGGGCGGGATGGCCATCACCAATACCACATATACACATAGGGGCCTGGATGCCCACCACCACTACCACCCCTACTCAGGGGGTGCCAGATGCCTGTCACTACTCCCACCTCTAGCCAGGGGGTGCCAGATGCCTACCACTACTACCACCCCTCCCCAGGGGGTGCCAGATGCCTACCGCTACTACCACCCTTACCCAGGGGGTGCCAGATGCCTACCACTACTACCACCCTTACCCAGGGGGTGCCAGATGCCTACCACTACTACCACCCCTACCCAGGGGGTGCCAGATGCCTACCACTACTACCACCTCTACCCATGGGGGGCTGGATGCCTGTCACTACTCCCACCTCTATCCAGGGGGTGCCAGATGCCTACCACTACTACCACTACTACCACCCCTCCCCAGGGGGTGCCAGATGCCTACCACTACTACCACCCTTACCCAGGGGGGGCCAGATGCCTACCACTACTACCACCCCTACCCAGGGGGTGCCAGATGCCTACCACTACTACCACCTCTTCCCATGGGGGGCTCGATGCCTGTCACTACTCCCACCTCTATCCAGGGTGTGCCAGATGCCTACCACTACTACCACCTCTACCCAGGGTGTGCCAGATGCCTACCACTACTACCCCTCTCCCCAGGGGGTGCCAGATGCCTACCACTACTACCACCCTTACCCAGGGGGTGCCAGATGCCTACCACTACTACCACCCCTACCCAGGGGGTGCCAGATGCCTACCACTACTACCACCTCTACCCATGGGGGGCCGGATGCCTACCACCACTACCACCCCTACCCAGGGGGTGCCAGATGCCTACCACTACTACCACCCTTACCCAGGGGTGCCAGATGCCTACCACTACTACCACCCCTACCCAGGAGGTGCCAGATGCCTACCACTACTACCACCTCTACCCATGGGGGCTGGGTGCCTACCACCACTACCACCCCTACCCAGGGGTGCCAGATGCCTGTCACTACTCCCACCTCTACCCAGGGGTGCCAGATGCCTACCACTACTACCACCCTTACCCAGGGGGTGCCAGATGCCTACCACTACTACCACCCTTACCCAGGGGTGCCAGATGCCCACCACTACTACCACCCCTACCCAGGGGGTGCCAGATGCCTACCACTACTACCACCTCTACCCATTGGGGGCTGGATGCCTGTCACTACTCCCACCTCTATCCAGGGGGTGCCAGATGCCTACCACTACTACCACCTCTACCCAGGGTGTGCCAGATGACTACCACTACTACCACCCCTCCCCAGGGGGTGCCAGATGCCTACCACTACTAGCACCACTACCCATGGGGGGCTGGATGCCTGTCACTACTCCCACCTCTATCCAGGGGGTGCCAGATGCCTACCACTACTACCACCTCTACCCAGGGTGTGCCAGATGCCTACCACTACTACCACCCCTCCCCAGGGGGTGCCAGATGCCTACCACTACTACCACCCTTACCCAGGGGGTGCCAGATGCCTACCACTACTACCACCCCTCCCCAGGGGTGCCAGATGCCTACCACTACTACCACCCCTCCCCAGGGGGTGCCAGATGCCTACCACTACTACCACCCTTACCCAGGGGGTGCCAGATGCCTACCACTACTACCACCCCTACCCAGGGGGTGCCAGATGCCTACCACTACTACCACCTCTACTCATGGGGGGGGTGGATGCCTGTCACTACTCCCACCTCTATCCAGGGGGTGCCAGATGCCTACCACTACTACCACCCCTCCCCAGGGGGTGCCAGATGCCTCCCACTACTACCACCCTTACCCAGGGGGTGCCAGATGCCTACCACTACTACCACCTCTACCCATGGGGGGCTGGATGCCTGTCACTACTCCCACCTCTATCCAGGGGGTGCCAGATGCCTACCACTACTACCACCTCTACCCAGGGTGTGCCAGATGCCTACCACTACTACCACCTCTACCCATGGGGGCTGGATGCCTGTTACTACTCCCACCTCCATCCACAGGGTGCCAGATGCCTACCACTACTACCACCTCTACCCAGGGTGTGCCAGATGCCTACCACTACTACCACCCCTCCCCAGGGGGTACCAGATGCCTACCACTACTACCACCCTTACCCAGGGGGTGCCAGATGCCTACCACTACTACCACCCCCACTCACAGGATGGCTAATACATGACACAACAAGCACACACCAACATAAACAATGCAACATAAAGACATCCCCCCCAACACCATGACAAGCGTGTGTAGTCTGTGTCAAATGCCTACAACACTGAACATGACTTTGAACATACAATGTGACCCCCTATCACATGTGCCACACATAAATGTGTGTGGCCCCCACAATGCAAGCAGACCATGACCACTGTGGCAATGGGGTCCAACCCCCATCATCACAGTGACCAAAATATAAGTGTGGGGCCCATAGCTGAAGCACATCTTGAACATTGTGGCAATGGGGTTCAAACCCCCATCATCACAGTGACCAAAATGTAAGTGTGGGGCCCATAGCTGAAGCACATCCTGAACATTGTGGCAATGGGGTTCAAACCCCCATCATCACAGTGACCAAAAGGTAAGTGTGGGGCCCATAGCTGAAGCACATCTTGAACATTGTGGCAATGGGGTACAAACCCCCATCATCACAGTGACCAAAAGGTAAGTGTGGGGCCCATAGCTGAAGCATATCTTGAACATTGTGGCAATGGGGTTCAAGCCCCCATCATCACAGTGACCAAAATGTAAGTGTGGGGCCCATAGCTGAAGCACATCCTGAACATTGTGGCAATGGGGTTCAAACCCCCATCATCACAGTGACCAAAAGGTAAGTGTGGGGCCCATAGCTGAAGCACATCTTGAACATTGTGGCAATGGGGTACAAACCCCCATTATCACAGTGACCAAAAGGTAAGTGTGGGGCCCATAGCTGAAGCACATCTTGAACATTGTGGCAATGGGGTACAAACCCCCATTATCACAGTGACCAAAAGGTAAGTGTGGGGCCCATAGCTGAAGCACATCTTGAACATTGTGGCAATGGGGTTCAAACCCCCATCATCACAGTGACCAAAATGTAAGTGTTGACATTGAAAAAGCTGCAACTGCCAAACTGCATGGATGATTCCTGGTCACAGAACAACAAACACATCAGTGGCAAAGTAGTGCTTGTGTCCCATAGCAACATAGATGGGGGAGGCAAACACTGCAGTGCAAATAAGACATACCTTTGGCCATGTGCAGACAAACATCACCCATGGGGGCTGACACTGTCAACATTCATCAATGACACAATGACAGAAGTGACCATGATAATGCAGACCCACATATTTGCACCAATGGGCACACAAATGCAGATACCCTGTGGAGACTGTAGATGTGAGGTGAACAGATACCATACCATGGCAGCAATGGGACACACAAACAATGATCATTGTGCTGACTGATGACCTAGGAGTCCCAGGGACAGCAGGGGAAACCCACCAAACAACATACAGCCAATGGCACACTAAAGACATGCCAATGCAGTGGTGCAGATGCACAAACACAAACAGGCAGACCCACACTGCACATCAAACACAACAGGTGAGGGGGGTGCCAGTGTCCCCAGGCAACCACACAACACATGATGAGGCCTGAATACCAATTACACAGATGTGCATACAGTGCCACACAAAGTTAACTCATGGATCCAAATCCCCTATGTGGGCAATCAGGCATTGTTAGATGAGAGGGAGCACAAATCACACATGTCACACAAGCATGTAGGAACAGCAACTGACACAGCAAGACACAGAGACACCACAGCACTACCCCCAGGGTCCCCACAATGTGGTGACCCTGGGCTGCATTACAATCCCACTGTGATGACAAAGCTAGATGTCGTTCACACTGTGAACCACAGTCATGTGTCCTGAGCAACAAACTACCATCACACCTACACAAGCACAAATCAATCAGCACGGCCAGTAAGCCAAGGCCAACATGGAGGCAGGGGTCTAGCCGTGCAACAACTCTCATCTGCACACACTCAACACCACACACCTCGACCTCCAACAATGTGCAGCATTGAAGCTCACATGCACTGGTGACATTGCACATGCACCCATGACAATCCCATGGGTGGTGGTGGGAACCAAGGTGCAGAAACACATCACACATGGCCACTCAACAAGACTCTTGAATGTCTGACACACTGCACACTACGCTGTACATGGACATGACGGCAATACCACACCAACCAATGGGATCCCAGCCACAGTCCCACACCAATGAAGAAGCCAAGGTCACCCACAAAGAACACACATAGACAACTACCAACATTGCAGCCCTGACCCTGAGGAGTGCCAGCAGTCACACACACAACATGTCACAATCACTGAAAGCTAACACAAACTGGAAATCACATGACAGGTGTAAACAACAAGTGCCAAGGGGAATCCTGACTGTGACCCATCTGCGTCTGCCCACAAACTCAGCCCTCACAGCCAACACACCTATGGGTGACACCCTGATGACCAGTAATGTGCCATTCACCCACATCACAGAGAACCCAGGGAGAAGACTTTGGGGGAACATAGGTCAACTCAGCAAGCATCACAAACAGGAACACCACTAGGGATCCCAGCATGCACAGCAAAATGGAAGTGAACACACAGACATGCTCATACAACACACACCTTGGGCGCAGGCGATGTCACAGGAGTACACACTGCCATGAGGGGACTCCACTCCTGTGTGAGGAAAGCTGTGCCATATGTTGCCACAGTAGGGCTCCATCATGTCAGCAGAACACTTGGTCACACAGTCAACAATTTGCACCAAATGAAGGCTCCCGTCACATCAGCCTGGTCATGGGAGTGTCAACGAAATCATCAGCACAGATCCAACACACATGTATAGCAAGTTGCACTGACAACACAGATGAGTCCTTCCCCATTGATGCCCAAACCTGCATGTCCAGTGGAGATGGCCACACGGTCAGGGAAGTAGACTAATTGAACAATGGCAAGCACAACAGATGTGCAGGGGTGGAAGCCACAGATGTGACATTGCTAATGTAAGTAGGAAATCCCATTGCCAAATATTGAAAACATGACACCCTCAGATGCTGCTAAGGATGACATGGATACACCACAGGATAGGACACATTCCCCCTGGACCACATGGGTTCCTGAACAGTAACACTTCATTTTCATGAGACCAAATATCACCATCACTGCAGCAAGGGCATGGTTAGCATCATCAACATCATGTACATCAGAAGCAAAAGCACTAGAGAACAGAAAGTCGCTTTATTCAGCATATGTGGGTTCAAAAGTTGAAGTCCAGTAAAAAGAAACAAAGGCCAATGGCCAGTCCATCCTGAAAGTCAAAACAGGGTGACAGTGGCAGATGTCACCCTACGCATGCCTGCACTGATAAAATCCAGGGACAATCCCCTCGGAGGGGTATACGGGGGGCAGGCCAGGCACCGCAGGGACAGGATCAGGGCTCACCAGAAGGAGGCAGGGAAGGGGTGGTGGGTGCTGAAGAGCCACTGACAACTGCAGTGGAGGTGTCTGACATGGTGTGTGCCGGCACAACTGGGGGGCATGACTATGATGGTGTGGGTGCCAGCACGACTGCAGTGGACTGTGCAGATGGAGTGTGCAGGTTCCCCACTACAGTGCCCAAGTCAGACAGGGTGGTAGTGGACTCCACTGCAGTGCCTACCTCCAGGGGAGGAGAATGGGGATCAGGTAAGGTGGGCAGGACAGAGGGGGAGGACACCGTCTCCACACCAGTGGCACAGACAAGCGCAGCGGGGGTGTGGGGCCGGAAGAGCAAGTGGCAGGGGGAGAAGGCTGGATCTTTTTGGGGATGGTGTATCTGTGGATGGGGGAACCTGGGGCAGGGTGTGGTGGGGGCACCTGTGGAGTGGGGGCCTGAGGGATGGAGGGAGGAGACTTGGTGCCTGAGCTGCAGGGCGGCGGCAGGGTCTTGCTCTTCCGGGTCCGGGGGGACTTGTGGATGGGGGCGTCAGTCGGTCTGCGCCTGGGGGAGGGTGTCCGGGGGCAAGGGGCACTCCGCTCCGTGTGGGTGGGCTTCCTCTTCCCCCTGAATGCTGGATCAGCTGGATCGGAGGGGAAGAGGCCGAGGTCACTGAGGAAGAGCCGCTGTGTCTTTGGGGTTGCAGGTGAGGCAAGGGAGGGGGGCTTTGGAGGGAGAGGCAACTGAGGACTGCGCAGTGCTCGTGGATGCGTGTGTGTGTGCCTGGGCCCCATCCCCTGTGAGTGTGGTTTCAGTCCCCTGACTGTGCGTGCGTGTGCGTCTTGTTTGTGGTGTGTGTGTCTGTGTGCTGCTCGTGTCTGTGCTGGTGTGTGCCTGTGCCGGTGTGTGTGTGCTTGGGACAGGTAAGGTGCTGGGGAGTGTGGATGGGGCAGAGGCAGAAGGGGTGAGGGACTGTTGGAGGAGGGACACTGCTGCCGTCAGGGAGGAGTCCATGGACCTATTGCCCTCTGTAGGGCAGACATGCCCGATGAGATGCCCTCCATGAACGACACCAGCTGAGTCAACAGAGTGGTGTGTGCATGGAGGACACTCAGCATCGCTGTCTGCCCTACATGGAGCTGGCAAAGGAGGTACACAGACTCCTCACTCAGGACAGCAACACTAGCTGGGGTGTGGTGGCTGCTGACACCCGCATCCACAAGGGAGTCATCCTCCGAGCTGCTGTGGTCCTCAGCTGAGGTGGATGGTGCTGAGGACTCCTCGGTGTGGCTCCCTCGCCCTCCATGCCACTGGGTCCCTCCGACCACTCCTCGGCTGCTGACCCAGTCTGGCTCTGCGGCTCCTCCTGGTCCGTGGAGCTGTCCCCTCCTGTGGCTGTGGATGTATCTGCAAACAATAGGGAAACAGACAGACATCAGTCACCTGCACCGAACGCACACACCACAGTAAGTACAGCACATTACAGAGCAAGCCCTGGCATCCTTAGTTGAACATTGCCAAAAGTGCCCAAACAGAATAGGAGTAGCCAATTGTCAGTCTGATGGTCAAGCATGGCACTCACATCCCTCCTGGCCTTGCACCCATCTGTCTGGTGTCTGTTGGATGGCAATACCCCAGTGTGGATACATGCACCACCTACACAGTAGTTGGACAGTGCAGAAAACACGGTGAAGCATGTGAACATGCACACATCACAACTCTTGCCACTGAGTCAGTACAGGTGTCCGGATGAAATGGATGCCCAGAGTCAAATATGAAATGCATGTGATGCATACCAGCGACAGACACCATGATGCACCCATGTCCTGATAGCCATTGCCACAATGGTGTGCATGTAGCACATGTCACTCCCCTGCAGGATCACTCATAGGAAGTTACATGCCATGGCACAGGCATGCCTGCTAAGTCATACATCACTGTCTCCAGTCACATGGGCAGGGCAGCCAGACAACAACAGTCTGCACTGTGTCACAATAGTAGGTCATGGGGAATGCAAGTCCTGGAGCTGAACAAGTGCACATGTACATCCCCCACACACCACATCATCTGAACCCTTATCTGTCCAGGTCATACCGATTGGACATATGGGAGACCTGTAACACAACCCTCTGAACCTGAGCACCTCACAATCTGCTGTGAATGGGAAACAGCTGCCTGAACTTCACATTCGCATACCCCAGTCTGCACGGTCAGGTGATCAAACACCTATGTGTCACCCAAGTATCGTCTCCTATGGTCACATCTCCGGTGGCATGCTGAGCCCCAACCGAGAGACACCCCAGCAGTCATGACAACGAAGCCACAGCACACGGACACAGAGGCAGACACCTGAGGGGACATATCACTGAGCACAACGTGTCAGCTGATACACGGGAGTGGGAGTACAGAGTGTATTGTATGGCCTGGAGTAGGCATGACTGTCCTGCCCCACATGAATGAGGGATGAGCCCTGGACAGTAGGCAGCTGGCTAAGTATGTGTGACACACGTAATATACACACTCCTGGGGCCCAAGCATTGTTCCCACCCGCAGCATGGGTGTGTGCCAGATACCCCAGGCACATGTGGTGGATCAGCTCAGCAATTGGACCACATATCAAAGTAACACGCAGATTACATGTCAGAACACAGGCATTGTGTAAGCAAAGGACCCACCCATGATGCCCACCACAGAGTTAGGGGAACAGATGCTGTCCCCCACCTTGAGTCAAGCAAACTGCAAGGACACAGTACCCAAGTGACACAATTCCCTGACTGCAAGGGCCACACCTGGGTATCAGATGAGGAGTGGGCAGTGCACAATCGAGGGACATGGGTCCTGGACCACATGACTGATGTACTGTGGAAGTTTAACCAGGCCAGAGGAGGGCACATAGCATGGCAGACAAAGTTCACAATGCAGTCATGGACTCACCCCTCCTTGCTGCTCTCTGGCCTTCAGCTGCCCATCCAGATCAGGGAAGACCACCGCCAGGATCCTGAGCATGTGGGGGTCAGGGTCCGGTGTCCGACCCTCCTGCGAGGAGGCGACAGCTTCGGCTGGACCCGTGCGATCCTCCGGGTCCAGCCCCGAAGGTCCTGCCACCTCTTCTGGCAGTTGCGGATCCGGCGCTTGTAGTCCCCACGGATCTCACTGCCCGGACGATGGTCAGCCATATCTTCTGCTTCTGGTGGGCATCAACCTGTGAGGATGACAAAGTGAGAATGCCATTACTACACATGCAACATATCCGTGCATTACACAGTTGGATGTACATGTCTCAATCACAGGGGCACATGATGTACACAGGCAGTGCAACGATGGCTATGGACAGTATGCCAGCAGTTACTACATGGTATCATTGCCTGGGAAGTAAAACCTTGTTTAAATGCACTGTCACTGCCCTATACCTGTTCAGTGCATGTAACTACACACTATGGGGGGTGACAACTATTCAGTGAGCCTGCTAGCCAGTGGCGTGCAGACTATTAGCCTTGCTAGTCAGACAACATGCACATTTAGTAAGGCAGTGGACAGCACACTCACCTGCTCCCCTGCTTTCCCATACAGCTTGCTGTACTGTGGAAGGAGGCTGTCCAGCAGGGCCTGGTTCTCCTCAGTGCTCAACATGCCGTGGTTGCTGACACCCCTCAGGAACCCTGTGACACCAGCCCAGATGCGCTACAATGAGGCACATGGTCGGACCAGGAGAGTGATCGAGCGGACATTTGGTCTCCTGAAGAGCCGCTTCCGCTGCCTGGACAAGACAGGAGGGGCCCTCCCATATGCCCCAGCAAAGGTGTGCAAGATTGTCATCGTCTGCTGCATGCTACACAACCTG
This sequence comes from Calotriton arnoldi, assembly GCA_963921515.1. NCBI lineage: Eukaryota > Metazoa > Chordata > Amphibia > Caudata > Salamandridae > Calotriton > Calotriton arnoldi. Next base: position 1,184,628 of record CAWUFW010004593.1, on the reverse strand, counting down.
GCAGTGCGGAAGGAGTTGCCTCTCATCCTGGATGACGATGACCAACATCCGCCACCTGTGGAGGATCCTGGCCTGGGCCACGATACCAGTGATGATGATGATGATGAGGGTGATGTCCGCACACAGCTCATCACCAGCTTCTTCAGCTGAATGTGAGTATCCAGAGATGTCATGTCAATGATTTGAGTTTGCATGATATGTGTTGGTGGTGCTCTGTTGCTGTTTGAGTGTGGCCATGTGCTACTTGACTGTATGCGTGCAGCGATGTGTCCTTACAGGTAGTCTGTACTCCCCAACAGTGTTGACATGCTAGCTTGGTTTTGTGTAGGTATCTTGTGACATGTATTGGGCATGAGTATTGCAGTTCTGTCCTGTTCTTCAGTGCTTTTGACTGTGTGTCATGTCTGTCCTTCACAGGGTGCTTTCAGAGTTGTTTGGTCAACTCGGATCCCCCGACACCATGATTCAACTTCCAGGGTGGTAGCAGTCGTTTCCCTACAGGTGATGTGCCCCACACCCCTGGACCTTCTTTCTTCTACACTTGTTGACTGTGTGGTCACTGCCACGTGGGATTACCTAGTATCTGTAGTGGAAACAACATGTTGCAAATGTGTAATAAACCTGTGCTTCACTTTGGGATGTGCGTTGTCTGTGGTCACACATCTGACTGACATTTGCTTACTGCACCTGTGGGCTAGTTAACACAGACTCTGAATAGGTGTGGTGTCTGTGCATTCCACAATATTTCCTGGCAACATCAGTGCAGGCGATGAGTCCGATGGCCCTGGTGTCTATGTGTTGTGTAGCCCTAGTGGTGTGTCTCCCTCATATGTGTCATATCGCCATGACTCACATGACGGTGTTGAACTTGCTGTGGCAGTTAGCATGCACGGTGTCATTTAGCAGATCATCATCTCCGTGACAATAACAACGTTGGAATCACAACAGAGGCAAGTTTGGTGTATTGGTGAGTTTATTACATACATGTGTGAGGTTAGTGCACAGGATGGTGGGTGCTATACATTGGGATTGTGATCCAAAGTTCCCAGGTGAGTTGGAAGTCTTGGTAGCAGAAATGTCCAGAGTAAAGTCAACAGTGATCTGATACATTGGTCCAACTTGAACTCCCCATGTCATGTGGGTGAGTTGTGTTGCATTCGACAGGGTGAACAGTTTGCACACAAAGGAGAATTTCCAGAACAGGTGTTGGCTTCCTGGGGGTTGTACATGGCCATCGACCTCTCAGTTTTCCTTCCTCGGACGACCCCTCTTCTTTGGGGGGGGACCCTCATGTGCAGGCTGCTGCGGTGCAGGGGACTCTCCGCCAGAGTCCTCCTCCCTCCCTGTGGCAGTTGCTGCAGCACCAGATGTTGTGGGCACACAGGGAGGTGTGGCCATGTTGGTGCTAATCTGGCGGAGGCATGTCAATATGTCCCTATGCACCGCTGTCAGTTCTTGCAATGTGTCCCACTTGGACTCCATGCCAGACATGTGCGTCTCCACACGGGCCATGTGTGTCTCCACACGGGACATGTGTGAGTCCAAGCGGGCATGATGGGCAGCCTGCTGCTGTTGAATGTCCTTGAGGATCCCCACTACCTGGGTGACCTCTCCGGTGCTATTCTGGTACGCATCAGCAATGCGTACCAGTTGTGGGTCATCATGCAGTCCAGACCCCTCTGCAAACAGCGACCTATGTCTACCACCCCTCCCACCACCCCTGGCGACACGTGCAGTACCTGAGGTGGCACGCACAGGTGACCCTGGGCCCCCTTGGGGGTTGTTGGTGGTGTTGGTTTCCATATCCCCACGTTGGTCCAGGGTCCCTGTGCTGGTGGTGGTGGTGGTGGTGCTCCTTGGTCTGTCCGTGTCAGCAGGGGTGGTATGTGTGTTGACAGTCGTTGGAGGGGGTGGGTGCAGGGGTGCAGCTGGTGGTCCTGCTGGTGCTGCATGATGACTTGCTCCGGAGGTGCCAGGTAGGTCTTCGTCATCCGAGGAGGGCAGAGGCTGTTCCACACCAGTGAGCTCCGTTTCCCCTTGAGCCTGGGACGGGGACTCCTCAGCGTCTGCTGCTGTGTCCCCATCATCCCCTGTTTTTGGGAGACACACACAATGTATGTTATGTTTCTGCAGGCATGAATGGTTGACACACATGACAGTTGTGACTGTACCTCTGGATGCGGGCCTGTACATTGCATTGTCCTAAGTTGTCACAGTCAGAGGTTGATATTGGTGTAGCACATTGTCCTGCATACTTTGGGCATTTCTATATGAATGTTGGGGTGTGTACATGGTCTGCATTGGTTGTATTTGGTTGACATCCGGCCCTCCTTCCCACCCAGCCAGATATTTCACCATGGAACGTGCTTCCATTGCAGGGAGTGCAAGTTGTCTTTCAGGATGTCAGTCAGTGGTGTCCTGCTGTTGGTTGGTGCACAGTTGCCAGCAGGGCCTTGTGCTCCCCACAGCAGTACCCAGTGTCAGCCATCTTGGCAGTTCTTTTCCACTCCCTGTGATGTGCGCATGGTTCAGGGTGGTGTTGATGGGACAGTTGTGGGGGTGACCAATATCTGTGACTACCACTCCCATCATGCTATTGCCTCCACCCCACTTCCCAGCATGCCCATACTTACTTGCTTTTGGGTGGACTTCACTGTATGTGAGTGTGAGAGCAATGGCAAGATGGCTGACAGTGGTGTCCTGCTGTTGCTTGGTGCCCAGTTCCCAGCAGGGCCATGTGCTCCCCACAACTGAGCACAAGTGGCAGCCTTCTTTGAAGTGGCTTTTGACTCCCTGTGAGGTGTGCATGCTTGGGTGTGAGCTTGCTGGGCCATGTGGGTGGGGGATGTTGGGCTGTGACTACCACTCCCATCATGCTATTGCCTCCACCCCACTTCCCAGCATGCCCATACTTACTTGCTTTTGGGTGGACTTCACTGTGTGTGAGTGTGAGAGCAATGGCAAGATGGCTGACAGTGGTGTCCTGCTGTTGCTTGGTGCCCAGTTCCCAGCAGGGCCATGTGCTCCCCACAACTGAGCACCAGTGTCAGCCATCTTTGAAGTGGCTTTTGACTCCCTGTGGGGTGTGCATGCTTGGGTGTGAGCTTGCTGGGCCATGTGGGTGGGGGATGTTGGGCTGTGACTACCACTCCCATCATGCTATTGCCTCCACCCCACTTCCCAGCATGCCCATACTTACTTGCTTTTGGGTGGACTTCACTGTGTGTGAGTGTGAGAGCAATGGCAAGATGGCTGACAGTGGTGTCCTGCTGTTGCTTGGTGCCCAGTTCCCAGCAGGGCCATGTGCTCCCCACAACTGAGCACCAGTGTCAGCCATCTTTGAAGTGGCTTTTGACTCCCTGTGAGGTGTGCATGCTTGGGTGTGAGCTTGCTGGGCCATGTGGGTGGGGGATGTTGGGCTGTGACTACCACTCCCATCATGCTATTGCCTCCACCCCACTTCCCAGCATGCCCATACTTACTTTTGGGTGGACTTCACTGTGTGTGAGTGTGAGAGCAATGGCAAGATGGCTGACAGTGGTGTCCTGCTGTTGCTTGGTGCCCAGTTCCCAGCAGGGCCATGTGCTCCCCACAACTGAGCACCAGTGTCAGCCATCTTTGAAGTGGCTTTTGACTCCCTGTGAGGTGTGCATGCTTGGGTGTGAGCTTGCTGGGCCATGTGGGTGGGGGATGTTGGGCTGTGACTACCACTCCCATCATGCTATTGCCTCCACCCCACTTCCCAGCATGCCCATACTTACTTGCTTTTGGGTGGACTTCACTGTGTGTGAGCGTGAGAGCAATGGCAAGATGGCTGACAGTGGTGTCCTGCTGTTGCTTGGTGCCCAGTTCCCAGCAGGGCCATGTGCTCCCCACAACTGAGCACCAGTGTCAGCCATCTTTGAAGTGGCTTTTGACTCCCTGTGTGGTGTGCATGCTTGGGTGTGAGCTTGCTGGGCCATGTGGGTGGGGGATGTTGGGCTGTGACTACCACTCCCATCATGCTATTGCCTCCACCCCACTTCCCAGCATGCCCATACTTACTTGCTTTTGGGTGGACTTCACTGTGTGTGAGTGTGAGAGGAATGGCAAGATGGCTGACAGTGGTGTCCTGCTGTTGGTTGGTGCCCATTTCCCAGCAGGGCCATGTGCTCCCCACAACTGAGCACCAGTGTCAGCCATCTTTGAAGTGGCTTTTGACTCCCTGTGAGGTGTGCATGCTTGGGTGTGAGCTTGCTGGGCCATGTGGGTGGGGGATGTTGGGCTGTGACTACCACTCCCATCATGCTATTGCCTCCACCCCACTTCTCAGCATGCCCATACTTACTTGCTTTTGGGTGGACTTCACTGTGTGTGAGTGTGAGAGCAATGGCAAGATGGCTGACAGTGGTGTCCTGCTGTTGGTTGGTGCCCATTTCTCAGCAGGGCCATGTGCTCCCCACAACTGAGCACCAGTGTCAGCCATCTTTGGAGTGGCTTTTGACTCCCTGTGAGGTGTGCATGCTTGGGTATGAGCTTGCTGGGCCATGTGGGTGGGGGATGTTTGGCTGTGACTACCACTCCCATCATGCTATTGCCTCCACCCCACTCCCAGCATGCCCATGCTTCCTTCCTTTTGATTCTGCTTCCCTGTGGGGGTTGTGTGCCTGTGCTGACAAGATGGCTGACAGTGTTATCCTGGGGTTAGTGTTTCTGCCAATCACATGTGTGTCCCTGTGCTTCACACTGCATGACCCAGGGTTGTGGTTCTTTGTGGGATATTTGATTAGAGTGTGAGGCAATGCATTCTCCCAGGTGAGTTGTGTGGAGTTTGTGTTAGGGGGGTGTGTGAGTGGAGCTGCTGGTGACTATGGTCAGTGCTGTCAGTCCTCCTTCCCACCCAGCCAGATTTTCCACCATGGAACGTGCTTCCGTTGCAGGGAGTGCAAGTTGTCTTTCAGGATGTCAGTCAGTGGTGTCCTGCTGTTGGTTGGTGCACAGTTGCCAGCAGGACCTTGTGCTCCCCACAGCAGTAGCCAGTGTCAGCCATCTTGTCAGTTGTTTTCCACTCCCTGTGATGTGAGCATGGTTCATGGTGGTGTTGATGTGCGCATTGTGAGGGTGGGCAATGTCTGTGACTACAACTCCCATGATGCTATTGGCTACACTGACTTGCCCAGCATACACAGGATTCCTTCCTTTCAGTGGGCTTCACTGTGAGGTGGTGTTGTAGTGGTGGCTACATGTCTGGATGTGTTTGTTAGTTATGTTAGTGCCACTGCCTAGCTGTAGTTGTAGTTGTGTTTGTACATGTGATGACACAGTTACATATCACTATGAGATGGCATGTGTTCTGTTTATCTGACTGACATACACAATTTGGGATGATTCTGTTCTGGTTGGTGTGTATTTGCTAAGGGTGCATGGTTTGACTCTCCCCTTGACAGTGATGTGTGTGTATTGTCGCACAATATTGTGTACATTTGTTATGTACTCACCAGGCTCTGGGATGTTTTCTAGTCCATATACGCTCACTGGTGGTAGGATGGCCCGCACCTTCTCCTCCCAGGGCCTGAGGTATACTGGTTTGGCAGGAGGGCCACTGCCGGTGTGTTGGCTCAAGAGGTAGTCCTTCTTCAACAGCTCCCTGACCCTCCTGCGCACGTCATACCACCTGTTCTGGATGTCTCCTTTGTGCGCAAACATGGTGATTGTGCGTTCACCCTGTCGACAATCCTCTCCCACATCTTGGTTTTCTGCGACATGGGTGTCTGTTGGACCAGTGTACCAAACAGCTGTGGCTCTACCCTGAGGATCTCATCTACCAGGACTTCCAATTCACTATCTAGGAACTTATGATTCTTCTTTGGGGGCATGGTGATGGGTGGTGATGGTGAGTGATGTGTGTGTTGGTGTGCAGGTGAGGGTGTGTGAGTGTGTGTTTAGCTGGGTGTATGTGAGGGTGCTATTTGTTGAGGTGCTGATGGTGTGTGGCTTGTGTGATGGATGTGCTGTGGGTGGGTGTGTGGTTGCTGTCTGTTCAGTGCTGGCAGGTAATTTGAATTTGCAAAGGATCATGGTAGAGATTTGTGTCCTTTATATGGGTGGAGTTGTGGGTGTGTCTTTGTTCCCTGTCCCCCCTCCCCCAGTATTTATTGCCTTTGTAATTGCTTGTTTGGCCTTTTTTTGTGTGTTTTTCCCTTTGTACTTTTTGTGCATGTAGGAGACGTTCTTGTGACCGAGTCGGACCCTGCAGTTGTCTCGTACGAGCTTCTCCGAGTCGTTCACGCTGTGTTTGTGCTGTTTTCTATGCTGCGTACGCGTCGGTCGCGGTGTATTGGGTTGCTTCTGCTCGCAGTTTTGTATGCGTGTCGGTCGTACGGCTTGGGCTCCGTGCGACTCGGTCGTGTTTTCCACGCGTTGCATCGTACTTGGCGGGTAGGAGGTCGCGGGTACGTTTTGTTCGGGTTCATTCCTGGTGCGTGTCGGTCGGTTCGATTCGCGTGGTTTTCCGGCCGGATGGCTGTTTTCCGCACGGCTCGGTCGTTCGGCTTGTGTTCCGTACGAGTCGGTCGAATTTTGCATGCTTCTCATCATACTTTGCGGGTCGGCCTGCACCTGTACGTGTCGGTCGGAATAAATTCTGGCTCCGAGTCGGTCGGTACGTTTTCCGGCCCGAATCGGAATCGGCCCCTAAGTCTTTCAAAGTTCTCTGTGTACAGGGCTTGTGTAAGAGACAGTAGACCCAGGGGAACTCTTATGCTTTGCAAGACCTCCCAAAGCTTTGCCTTCGAGACATGGTCAAATGCAGCGCAGAGGTCCACAAAGACAAAAAATGACGACTCCCGATCAATGTCTACATTCTTACATTTAATGGATAAAAAAATGCATTACATGGTCGATTGTACTAATATTTTGCCAAAATCCTGCCTGAAGGTGTGTCAACCCTTGACTCGAGGACATCTATTCCGATAGCCTTATCAAAATTTGCCTACAATAGACTTTTTGTGTTTTATCAATTAGGCTTATAGGGCTGTAATTTCAAGGTTCAGCCCATCTCCCTTTTTGAATATGGGGTTATTATTCCCCTCCTTTCTAAGAGATCGAGACAGGGGCCCCTGCCAATAGAGCATCTGACAGGGAGTTCACAAACGGTCCCCAAATCTCAGGCTCAGAGCAAATAAAATCAGCAGGAACTCTGTCCAGGCCAGGCACCTCCCCTGGTTTCTGTGCCAGGATCTCAGCATTACTTTCCTCTATTGTAAAAGGCCTTTTCTCATCATAAAATGTATCATTAGGACCAACATAAGGAATGTCTGTTATAGCTTCATCTATATTTGTATCTGCATAAAGGGCTGTAAAGCGTTTAACCCACTCCTCTGGAACTATATGACAGTCGGGGTGAGTGAACTCTCTGCAACCAACATGTGCAACCAGGTGTCAAAAGCACCTGTTATGCCTTTATTTAGCGGTAACCAACAATTCATCCCAGATTATGGCTTCCCACACTTTACTGGTTTTGAGATTCTTACTATATTCCCGTCTTTTTGCTACATTCTCTGTTCTTTGGTTCCTCCTCAGAGCAATTACCAAATAATTCTTAGCAATTTTACATGAGTCATCAAACCAATCATTCACTCTCATTTTATGAGAGACCCTACTGTTTTCACAGTCTTTCATAAATATATACCCTAGCTTGTTAAAAATGCTTTTATGGAGAATTATAATCTGTAAGGGATTCAGGGTCTGATGCTCAAAAACTTTCAATTCACTAATGACAATGCTATAAACCTCATATATGGCTATCTCAGATTTAGAGATGACCTCTCATCCAACATTCTGCTTGTTATTGGTCAAAACAATGGGGCAAGATAATTAAATTGGGTCTAAGCACTCCATGTCCCTTGTCCGTGCCCACTCCCAGTGTAGTGTGATCAGGAAATGGTTGCTCTTGTGATGGTCAATAACTTCCCTGTCTGTTATTTCATGCCACATCCGCATATCCATGAGAATATAATTGATGTGGCTTTTACAGTTGGCCCTCACGAATGTTGGCCTAACATCTATATCCGATGTCAATCAACCATTACATGGTCTCAGGTCATGTGAGATCACAATACGAACAATCTGAAGAGCAGCTAAATTCATTCTAGTTGATTTTCTGTGGTCAGGATAAGAGGGAATCCCCCAACATTTGTCTTCATCCCTAAATACATCCTTGAGTGGGTACAGGGTTCAAAACGTTAAAATCACCTGCAATGATCACATTATGATTACCACTATGACCCTCTAGGAAGGCATCCAAGATTCTTAAGGTCTGAAAAGATTTGTTAAAAGGGGACACCCTGTTGTAGAGGTTAATCAATGAGCACGGAGAACCTAACTTTGGTCATATTTTGAGTACTAAAAGATCCGAGGAAGCAATATTGATTCTCTTAAAGGCACAATCTAAAGATATTTTCAGCCAAATAATGAGCCCTCCCAAAGGTCTACCTGCTGCTGATGGAATAGCCTTAATGCTATAGATTGTAAGGCCCTGCCGATGAATTTCCATAAGGGCCAATGTCTCTTGGAAAATTCATACGTGAAATGCATTTATAAAAGAGCCCCGATCTTCATCATCTAATTTTTAATGGATTCCAGCAATATTACATGAAGCTAAGTTCAGAGAAGACATGTTCTTTTTGTGCATACAATTCATATTTGGAGGAATCAACATTGGCTGCAAACTATTATTTATCGAGAGAGATACATTAATGCCCTTCTTCATATCTTCATTTTAAGCCAATTCTCCCAAGCTGGATTCAAAATGCTCTTCTCTTACTGTTAAATAGGTTGAATGAGTAATTGGAACAGGCAAAACAACATGCAAATTCAGAAGTCAATCAGACACTATCAATGCACTATATTGAGCAATACCAAAGTTAAGCCCACATTTGTTGCCAATTCCATTCTCTCCTTGGTAGAAAACCCACATCCACCCCCATTCGTAAATGCAAACATCCAAAACTGAGAAACGTGATTCGAAACAAATTTCTGAGCCATTTGGGGGGAGGGTCTGTTGGTCTAATGAGATCAAACCCTTGACCAACTCAAGGGAGGTTAAGTTTAATTCAATTGAATCTTTTACTCCACCAGGCTCTACAAGGCATTTTGCATAATTCATATGGATCACTGACAAAATATCGTGTTCCCAAAATATCTGGACATAAATATAGATGTCAAAAATAGCGACATCCTATCTTCACAATGGTAAGTACTAAAATATCGAAAAAAATATATAGTTGTGAAAAATATCGAAGTTAAAAATATCGCTTTTTAAAAAATGTATAAAAAATAATGTAAAATAAATTAAATAATACATATAACTTAAAAAAAATATTTAGAATTATTAGAAAATGTTAACAATTATAAGTAATAAATATAATGTAAAAATAAATTAAACATACATATATAAAATGTAATATATATATTTACTTAATAATAATTAATAAATACTTATTTTAATAAATTATAAAATGTTAGAAATATATTAAAATTATAAATACATATATATATATACATACGCCTGTAACATAAAAAATAAAAAATATATATATTATAAATTAAATTATTAAATTATTTATTAATTTTTAAAATTACATTTTACACTACATTAAGTGCAACAGTAGGGAAAATGTTAAATAGCGGAGGTGAATAAATTACTATTCCCACTCCAATAAATACAACAGTAGGGAAAGTGTTGGATAGCAGAGGAGAAAAATTACTATTCCCACTCCAGCAAGTGCAACAATAGGGAAAGTGTTAGATAGCGGAGACATAAAAATTACTATTCCCACTCCAGCGAGTGCAACAGTAGGGAAAGTTTTGGATAGCGTAGGGGTAACAATTGCTATTTCCACTCCAGTGAGTGCAACAGTAGGGAAAGTGTTGGATAGCGGAGGGGAATAATTTACTATTCCCACTCCAGCAAGTGCAACAGTAGAGAAAATGTTGGATAGCGGAGGAATAAAAATGACTATTTCCACTCCAGCGAGTGCAACAGTAGAGAAAGTGTTGGATAGCGGAGGGGAATAATTTACTATTCCCACTCCAATAAGTGCAACAGTAGGGAAGGTGTTGGATAGCGTAGGGGATAAAATTACTATTCCCACTCCAGGGAGTGCAACAGTAGGGAAAGTGTTGGATAGCGGATCGGAATAATTTACTATTCCCACTCCAATAAGTGCAACAGTAGGGAAAGTGTTGGATAGCGTAGGGATAAAAATTACTATTCTCACTCCAGAGAGTGCAACAGTAGGGAAAGTGTTGGATAGCGGAGGGGAATAAATTACTATTCCCACTTCAATGAGTGCAACAGTAGGGAAAGTGTTGGATAGCGGAGGGCTAAAACATAATATTCCCACTCCAATGGGTGAAACAGTAGGGAAAATGTTGGATAGCGTGGGGTAAAAATTTCTATTCCCACTCCACCAAGTGCAACAGTAGGTAAAGTGTTGGATAGCGGAGGGGAATAATTTACTATTCCCACTCCAGCGAGTGCAACAGTAGGGAAAGTGTTGGATAGCGGAGGGTAAAAAATTACTATTCCCACTCCAATGAGTGCAACAGTAGGGAAAGTGTTGGATAGCGGAGGGGATAAAACCAAAGATTACAGCTATAGAACCTAAATCCCCAAACTAAATAAAAACAAAACAATTAAGAAAAATATTTTTCAATTAATAAATTAATATTAATGATCAACTAATGATTAATTTATTTAAATTAAATTACTTTCCACCCTCTACCCCAATAAACACCAAAACACACACCTAAAAATACGTACACAATTCAAATAACTAATTTTACATTAATAAATTAATAGCAACAAATCATTAATTAATTGTAAAACATTTTCTTCCCAACATTTACAACTATAAACCCCACAACTTACACATCAAAATTATTCCACAATTAGCATATGTAATATTTAATTAATAAATTAGCATTAATTAACAAATAATTAATTAATTATAAATAATTTGCCTCCCACCATATTCCCCTATAAATGACACTACCAATGTTGTAAAACATGACACAATTAACATAATTAATTAACAATTAATTAATTAATTAATTGATAACAATTAACAAGCAAAATAAAACCAATTAATAATAAATTAATTGACACAATTAACACTATAAAATAACATTAAATATATATTATAGTAAAAATATTAACAAATGTATAAAAATTAAATTACTTCCCACCCTACTCCCCTATCAACCCACAACCTGCTCCTAAAAAAATGACACAATTAGCATATTTACCAATTAATTAATAATAATTATCAACCAATTAATAATAATTAATACAACATATTAATTAATTAATAATGATTAGATTACTTCCCACCCTATTCCCCTATAAATGCACAACCCGCTACGGAACTAAAAAGCATTAATTAAAATAAAACTAATAACTTCTAAAAATTATTAATACATTTATTATAATTAAATTACTTCCCACCCTATTCCCCTATAAACCCACAACCCGCTACGGAACTAAAATGCAAAATTTACTTAAAATAAAATTAATAACATTTAAAAATGTAACACATATATTAAAAAACAAAAGCAATACTTAGACAAAAAAATAGAACACATACATTTAAAATACATACTAAAATACATAACACTAACTAAAAAAACAATGTTTTTAACAACTATATTTTTGCAAACAATATTAATGACATCAATATTTTTAAAAACAATATTACTTACCTTAGACTCGATATTCTGTACCACGATATTCTGACAGTCGATATTTTTGTATCCCGATATTTTGCACTCGATATTAGTGCAAGTCGACAATAAAAACTCGATATTCTGACTGTTTATCAATTAATATCTGAGTAAACAATCAACTGAAATTTCCTAACATGCCTAATCCAATGTAAAGCCTTGTTCTTCAGGGAATCACTATTTTCAAAGGAACCGGATGGCAGCTTTGGTACCCTCACCATAAATACCAAATATCCTGCTTGGGTGTCAGAGTTCCCCTGCGGTCTCCCTGTGGGAACATTGTCAGAAGAAGGCATATGTTTAAAATTGCGCACCCCATAAATATGACCAGCTCTACTAGGCCTTGTGGACATAGGATATATAGATAGCAGGTGGGCACTTGAAGGGCATGATAACACACTTGTAGCAAAACCACGGCTTGAACTGTCATAATAATCACACCGTTGACTTTGAAAAGTTAATCAGGACAAGGATGAGGATTCAATAAGAGTCGTAGATAAGCTCGTCATAGCGCCCTGGCCTTGTTCGGATTTCAAAGTCCGGGCACTATGCTTCCACTTTGATAAGAAATTTAAAGACCCTGGTTTAAGGGTTTTTGCCACATCCAGGAGAATTTCCTTCAGGTTGGCAATCTCCTCTCTTAGAGCTATTATCAAACCAATTGCTTCACTAAGCGTTGAGGCTGCCTGTATGGGTAAGTTTTATAGGGTGGGTATAGACAGTATCTGTGAAGGAGAAGCAGAGTCACATACTTTGTGTAGTGCAACAAACCTGCTAGAACATTCTGCATTAATGCATGTTTGAGTATCATCCTTGCGACCAGAGTTCAGGGAGGGCTCCTCATCTTGGCCCCATGTAACAACAAGTGTCAAATGCAGGCAAAATCGACTGGGGCTATGATAGAGTTTTTCAGCGGCCTTGCTTTCAATTTAAATGAATCTGGAATGTTCACCCCTCTGTTAACTTTAGTAGCTTCATCTTGAGTATTACCTTGGTTGCCTAGAATAGACTCCACTTTTTCTATCAATGTATCAATCTCATTTGTTACACAGTTCGCTGTCGCATAGCTTGACTGCTTGGGGAGCTTTGGAAGTTTGGGTTACACAGTCTTATCCACCAGACTATTTAAAGCTTTTCATTTCCCCATTCTTTTCATACCTGTGCGTGCTTTAAACAATAAGAGCTGCAGTACCTTCAGTTTCTGGAACACTAAAGTCTTGGAGTCTTGGAGCTCAGGTTCCAGAGCTGGGGGGTGGGGGGTTGTGGCCCTGCCCTGCCTTTTCCTGGCGCTGACGGGCAAAAGACGGGCCCGCGCTTGGCCCGTGCTTTGCCCAGGTGCATCCCGCAGTGTGGTAAGCAGGGCTGCTTAAATGCACCCAGTGGCATTTTCCAGGTGTTCAGCCCCCACCAGATGGTCTCAAACTATCTGGGACCTGGAGTCCCCCTCGAAGCATGTCCCATGCTGCGGCAAAGCAGGGCTGAATAAATAAGCCAGTTTTTTTTTGTTTAAATTTCTTTATTGGGTTTTTAACATTGTAGATACTGTTTGACAATTCTTATACAGGTTACGGTAATGCACATATATATGAGTAGACGTACATCAACGAGTATCTTTATCTGAAAAAATAAGGCCGATGGCGTTTCCCTGGGGCCCAGCCCCCACCAGCTGGTCTCAAACATTCTGGAACCTGGAGTCCCCTCAAAGCGCATTCTGCGCTGCGGCGAAGCAAGGCTGTTTAAATAGGCCTGATGGCGTTTCCCAGGTGTACAACCCCAGCTAGCTGGTCTTAAACAATCTGGGCAATCTGGGACCTGGAGTCCCCCTCGAAGCGGTCCCGCGCTGCTGCAAAGCAGGGCTGCTTAAATATGTCCAATGCCATTTCCCAGGTGTATAGCCTCCACCAGCTGGTTTCAGACGTTCCAGCCAATCTGGGACCTGGAGACCCCTTGAAGTCCGTAAATTAAAAAGCTATTAAACTATTTTATAATTAAATGATAAATGGGTATTATTTTTAGTTTTCTGTGTATTAAATTACATTTATTTATATTCTTTACTATTTTAAATAATTTAATTTAACATAACATTATTCCCTAGGAGTTTTTATTTTAACCCTCCATTAGTCAAATAGTTAGCTATGCGTGGTGCTGTCCTTACCTTAGCTCTGAGCTGGAGTAACACACTACTGTTTTGGGTTCCCTTTTGTCTGTAGTAACTTTAGATGTGTGGTTTGTGAATAGCAAGAGGCTAACTCTTTTGTGGCTAATTGCACATTCCTCCCTAAACCTCACTCTGAGAGCGAAGGTTTTTAAGACTATTTAAGTTATACACCAGTTTTACGTTTCGATATGCACATGGCCACCTTACTCCAATGAAACAACATGCTCTTGAACTACCATGATTTGTCAATATGGTTGTGGTGGTTTGATGCTAGTGATCATTATTAAAATATTGCTCTGTAGCACAGAGATATGTATGACAATTTTCCAGGTGCATTTTGGTAGTTGTATGATTTTGCCACAAAGTTATGTGTCAGTATGAATTTAAAAGCATGTGGGTATCTTAAACTGCAAACCCACTCATCTGTGATCAAGGCTTAAACACGATAGCCAAAACGCATCAGGATTGTGAGCATGCAGTCACTTCTACTACTGAATAAAACTTTTTAGTTGTCAGAAATTGGGCCTCTGGACTTGCTTTTTCTTTATATATATATGTTAACATATTCTCCCTTGACGGAAAGAAGGTGAGCCGCACTCGTAACTTGCTGTTAGATCTTTATTTCTTGATTGGTGAAGCAGCATGGCAGTCCTGACGCGTTTCGGTCTCCAAAGACCTTTATCAAAGGTAAGCCTGCACCGTACACATCGCTGGTGTCCACAACCTAATGTCCTAATTTAAATCTTGATCCTCCAATGGACAACTTTTATGTTTGCATTCTGGGACATGTGGTCCAACCGGCAGTGTTACTTTTATTCCCTCCAGTGGGCGGTGCTTTTGTTTGCTATTTCCATAAGGCATGTGCTCATATAAATATTCCACGAATGTCAGCATTTGTTACTCCGTATCCAGTCCAAATTTTGAGGGCTGTTAAGGATCTAATACCGAAGATGGTCTTCGGCGGCAACCCATTGCCCTATTGTGTTTTCACGAGCTGCAAGGGTTGGTTCCAGGTGGGCAATAATGGCGCTCTTGTTGGTGGTGCATCGCTCTTCGGCAGAACCACGCCGATAACATATTAACATATTCTCCCTTGACGGAAAGAAGGTGAGCCGCACTCGTAACTTGCTGTTAGATCTTTATTTCTTCATTGGTGAAGCAGCATGGCAGTACTGACACGCTTCGGTCTCCAAAGATCTTTATCAAAGGTAAGCCTGCACCGTACACATCGCTGGTGTCCACAACCTAATTCCCTAATTTAAATCTTGATCCTCCAATGGATAACTTTTATACTTGCATTCTGGGACATGTGGTCCAACCGGCAGTGTTACTTTAATTCCCTCCGGTGGGCGGTGCTTTTGTTTGCTGTTTCCATAAGGCATGTGCTCATTTAAGTATTCCACGAATGTCAGCATTTGTTACTCCGTATCCAGTCTCAATTTTGAGGGCTGTTAAGGATCCAATACCGAAGACGGTCTTCGGCGGCAACCCATTGCCCTATTGCGTTTCCACGGGCTGCAAGGGTTATATATATTTATATATTTATATAAGATATCTCATGAATTGGTTATCTGTACAGAGCTTGAAACCAGGTTTTCTTGGGTTTTTATTTGTTAAATATTTTTTCTATATGGCTCTTTTGTAGATATGTATATTTGTAAATGTGTGTATTGGGTGTCTTGGACCTCAATATCAACCTCATACTATTACTAGGACAGAAGCAATACCGTTGCACTAATAACTTTCCCCAATGTGTACAAGATTTATTTCCCCTGCCTGTATGTTTCCAGCTTTTTCCCCTGAAATATTCAGCATTAAGCTCTGTATAAGTAGTTGATCTGTTTTTCAGGTACTGTAGTACATAGTAACTTTATAGGTCTATTATGGTGAGGGAGGATAACTGCATGGTCTGTGGTTTTGTACTGGTAGGTAGTACAAGACTAATATATTGACTTCGATAGTTTTCATCTTAACCAGACCAATTAAAGTACATTTCATATGAATTAATTTTTATTGCGGTACCCGGATACTGGGTTTTTAAAATTTAAATTTAGCACATTTGTTAATTTCCACGCTGCACTTTCACATTTTTTTTCAATGGACGGACAAGGTACTGAATTATAAATTATGCATTTATGCAGAAATAGGTTCACGGACATTATATAAAAATGTATTGTGAAGTTATTTTTAAAAATTCAGATGACTTGTATTGTGGGCATTTATGCACAATATACTGTAGGATTTTGTCTATGTCCATGAGACTTTTTGAGCACTTGCACTTTAAAAATGGGGGCTTCACTTAGGCTGTGTCATGTGATCAAGGCCGCGTTGACGGCAGAAACGCGTTATGGCAGACACCGGTATGGTGAAATAAAATAAAGATTGCTGCACTTATCTGGGTCCATGCTCATTTTTTTCTATGGAAACGGAAACGGAGGCGAGGTGTTTGATATATATATATATATATATATTATAATTTATATTATATATATATATATATATATATGGTTTTTTCAGTGAATTTCAAAGGTTTTTTAAATGCTAATTTCTAACTATAACGTCCCTGAAACCTATGGTTTTTTCAGTGAATATATATATATATATTGTTGGAGTTAGGTTTGTTTTACTGTCCACCAAATAATTTTGATTACGCCCAAACTCGAGTGGATGTATACAAGTTTGTGCGAAATTTAAAACTTAGGAAATTTCATACCAACAAATCTAAAAATTGTAACTCCAGTAATGCAACCCCAACAAATGGCAATAGCAACCTAACAGCTGCAGATGCAGAACTATTAAGCAACCTACAGGAATTGGAAAATGAAGGCAATGAAGGAGTAGTCAGTTATGCAATTACTAACCTTACAACATATGGCACTGTCCAAACCAATTTCAAGCCTAAATCTACATTCCAACCGATTACTCTCAGAGACTCATTGGATATTTTTAATGATCTAGTCACCACAGAAATAAAAAGACTAAAAATACAAACCACCAGAAGCAAACAACGACAAGATTATCAGCAAAGGGCATACAACCGACTCATGCAAAAACTACAGAGAAAACGACCAAATCATAATCAGGAACTCTGACAAGGGTGGCAACATTGTCATATGGCCTAGGGATGACTACATCAAAGAAGCAAATCAACAATTGGGCGATACAAATTGTTATAAAAGAACTAATGTCCAAGTTGTACGTGCTTCATGGATTGAATACTACTCTAAATTGAGTGCTTGGAGAAGCACCGGGTTGATCAATATGGATGAATACAAGTTCCTAAAAAATGAACACCCTGTAATGCCAACTATGTATTTCATCCCCAAATTGCACAAAAATGCCACCACCCCGCCAGGTAGACCTATAATTTCAGCGATAGGTGGTTTTTTAGAAAACACTACCAAATACATTGATTTCTTTTACAAGACTTTGTTAAAAATCTTCCGTCATTTGTGCAAGATACTGGGATTTCCTGAGACAATTGGAGTTGGTAGAATGGGAACAGAACTGCTTGTTAATGTGTTTAGATGTTACATCGCTATACACTAGCATACATCACAAAGATGGCATCAAAGCAACACAACATTATCTAAACAGCAGACCCCTCCATCTTGCCCAACACAACAAAATGCTAATTTCCATGATCACATACTGCCTAAACAATAATTACTTTCTGTTTCAGAACCAAATCCTACAGCAGGTCAGAGGAGTAGCTATGGGAGCTTGCTTTTCCCCTAGCTACTCCTGCCTGCATATGGGCTGGTGGGAAGAAGTAATCCTAAAAAATGAATTTAAATCAATTGTTGACACTCAGGTAAAAGTTTGGCTACGCTATATCGACGACTTATTCGTAATATGGCGTGGCACAAAAGAATCTGCTCAGGATTTTGTACACAATCTAAACCAAAATAGCCTGAACCTGCACTTTACAGCTACAATCAGCAACCAATCTATATGCTTCCTAGACGTGGAGATATACATAAAAAACCACAAGATGGAGACAAAACTTTTCCGCAAACCCACGGCAGGAAATAGTCTGCTGCATGCTGGCAGTCATCATCCTCAGCATCTCATCCATAGTATACCCTATGGAGAGATGCTGAGGATACAAAGCACGTGCAGCAACGAGCATGATTTGGAAGAGGCCCAACAACAGAGTAAGAACAGATTCCTAGAGAGGGGGTACAACTCCAAGATTATTGATGAAGCCATCTCTAAAGCCAACAAAAAAGATAGAAAGGCTCTCATCAACAAAGACAGAACCACCAGCATTCCCACAAGGCAGGACAGTCCAAATCCAGAAATTAGACTGATCCTGACATTTAGCAGACAACAGAATACCCTGCGTAGGATCATCAATAGAAATTGGTCGGTTGTACGGAGTGATCCCATTATTGGGACTTCACTGCCTGTGAAACCCAGCATCACCTTTAGGAAATCCAGATCAATGAGGGATACACTAGTCAAGAGCAGCCCGGAAATACCAACCACCAGAAATTGGCTAAATCAAGTCAGAAAAGGTTTCTATAAATGCAACTGTTGTCGGGCGTGTCAATATGGGGTAAATACAACCTCATATGTCTCCCCATTCACAAAGGATCCCATCAGAATAACTAAATACCTGACATGCAAGACAGAATATGTGGTGTATGTGTTGAGTTGCCCGTGTGGACTGCAGTATGTGGGCAGCACTAAATTGCAGGCCCACAAACGTATACTGCATCACATGCGAGCAATTACAAACAGTGATCCCACATATCCACTCGCACGACACTTTAAAGAAAGACATGCAAACAACCTTCAGGATTTTAGTTATTTCCTAATTGACTCCATTCTACCATCAAGATGGGGAGGTGATCGGGAGGCTAAACTCAGATGCCTCGAAACTAGGTACATCCCCGATCTTGACACAAAAAATCCTAACGGGCATAATTCAAGTGAGGATTTCTATACTTGGCTTTAGTTAATCTGGGATCAGATTTTACTAGATAGATTCCACCAGAAAGACACACATAGATATACTGTTAAGAACTCTCTAACTGTATATGGCATGTCTCTTACATGTGCTTTCTCTGTCCAAGGATTTTTTAGTCAGCCAGCTGCCTCTCGTTTTTAAACTTTTAATAGAACTGAAAAAATTATTATTTTTTTATTCACTCACGTATTTTTATCTATTTATTGCCATTTTTATGAAGGATGGCTTTTGCGATCTTTTATGTAAAATGCTCAATTTGTAGATTTGTTACTTAGCACTTTATTGACACTTTGCACTTTACACATAGGTACTCTTAATTAGGTAGGCAGAACGGGCAGTAGCTTTGGTTGAGTCTAATTACAGCATTTTGAATAAACATCAGTCAACCAAATCCACACTCGGGGACACATTTTTGGGACTACTAGAATGGGGATCAATATTAGGATTTATCCATTTAGTCCCCCGAATAGTATGCTAATATTTATACTGACATTATATTTAGTAACTAACTACCTCAAAAACTCACAATGAATTTTAATATATTCAATTGTTTTTTTTGTTTTGTTTTTTAATTGAGGTTTTACTACAATTGTGTTTATGTATTTTACATATTGTAGTTATATTGTATTTTACATCAATACTACTTATTTATTTATTTATATATGTCATGTATTTATCTATGTATGTATTTATACATCGATTGCCGTATTTTGCACCAACAAGAGTTATTTCAACATAGTATGTTGTTTATGCCTATGAAAGAATTGTATCACGTGCGCAGATGATCTTTCACTTTAAATATCACACTGTGGCTCTAAACGCGTGTCATGTGATCAAGGCCGAGTCTGGCCGAAACGCGTCATGGCAGCAATGGTGGCTCACTGAAAAATAAACGAAACTTACACCAAATCTGGGTTCGTCTTCCGTTTGTTCCCACAGTGAGGAACGTTGAGGCGGAGTGTGGCGATATATATATATATATATATATATATATATATATATATATATATATATATATATATATATATATTATGTGATATAATTGATATATATATATATACATATATGGTTTTTTCAGTGAATTTCAAAGGTTTTTTAAATGCTAATTTCTAACTATAACGTCCCTGAAACCTATGGTTTTTTCAGTGAATATATATATATATATATATATTATCTACTTTTTGTAATTTGAATAAGGTGTGGGGGGGGCTCAAGCCCCCCCACACGCCCCGGGACCACCACCTCCCGGGGCACTTATAAGATAAATGTGGGGGTCCATTACGGACCTCCAGAGCCCCGGGGACCACCACCTCCCGGGGCTGTGCAATTTAAGGGAGGGGGCCGCGCGGCCCCCTCCTGGAGCCCTTGATGGCCCTGGGGACCGCCACCCCCAGGGCCGGCTCCTGCAGTGTCCCGGGGTGCCTACCCCCGGGACACTGTAGTTGCTATGGCAGGACAGGAGCCTCGCGGCTCCCGTCCTGCCATAGCAAACTGCTTTGGATATTGGAAGAGAGAGCAGGGAAACCTGCTCTCTCTTCCAATATCCAAAGCACATTAGCTTTCCACATGGGGAGCTGCATCTTAGCAGCTCCCCATGTGGAAAAGGAATGCCGGCTCCCAAGGGACGCGGGGAGCCGGCGGGACTGTGGGGGATTGGGGACCCCCACAGTCTCCAACGGAGAGGGCCAGCCCGGGGATGGGGTCCCCGGGCAAGTAGTGGCTCGGGAGGGGGCCACGCGGCCCCCTCCCCCAAAATAAAAAATAAATTTAAAAAAAAACGGAAAGGCCGGCCCCGGGGGATGGGGCCTTAAATGGCCTGAGGAGGGGGGCCACGCAGCCCCCCTCCAAAGAAAAATAAATAAATCGAGGGACCCTCAGGATTGAAGGGGATTTAATCCCCCAACTTAAAACGCGCCACGGGGCGCGTTTGCATAGTGGTGAAGGGAGGGGCGGGGCTTCAGGTGACATCTGTGCAAACGCGCCCGTGGCGCGTTTTAAGTTGGGGATTAAATCCCTTCAATCCTGAGGGTCTCTGGGGCCAACTAGCCCAACAGGTACATCCAGAAAGCGCCACAGAGCTGCGTTGCAGAGAGGTGTAAAAGGGGTGTGGCCTCTCTACACGTCTCTGCAACGCAGCCCCCTGGCGCATATTGGAGGTTCCTGGTGGGCTAGTTGGCCCCTAGGGACCCTCAGGATTCAAGGGGACTTAATCCCCAACTTAAAACGCGCAACGGGGCGCGTTTGCACAGATGTCACCTCAGGCCCCGCCCCCTCCCTTCACCATTGTGCAAATATTCTTCTAAAATCATCCGAAATACGAATTCCGATTTACTCACCTGTTATAAGGAGAGACCTCAGTGCTGTATCTTTCAGTCCAGTACTGGTCCTGAAAAGTAATTTTAACCGTACTTACCAGTAACTTGAATTTCCTTCCATAGGATATCATTGCCTGCTTTTTGCTGAAAAAGTTTCTAAGTGTTGATTTTTGAAACCTACAAATATTCCTCTAAAATCAGCCGAAATACGAATTCCGATTTACTCACCTGTTATAAGGAGAGACCTCAGTGCTGTATCTTTCAGCCCAGTACTGGTCCTGAAAAGTAATTTTAACCGTACTTTACCAGTAACTTGAATTTCCTTCCATAGGCTAACATTGACTGGTTTCACTTGGAAATTCTTCTAAGTGTGGAGTTTTGGAACTTTAAAATATTCCTCTAAAATCAGCCGAAATACGAATTCCGATTTACTCACCTGTTATCAGGAGAGACCTCAGTGCTGTATCTTTCAGCCCAGTACTGGTCCTGAAAAGTAATTTTAACCGTACTTACCAGTAACTTATATTTTCTTCCATAGGAATCCATTGTCTGGTTTTCAGCAGAAAAGTTTCAAAGTGTCGATTTTCACAAACTACAAATATTCCTTAAAAATCGCCTGTATGACTTAAACGCATTTTTTCAACTGTTTACAGGAGATGCACCAGTGCTGGATCCAGGATCCAACACTGAGTAAGAAAAAGTAACGATAACAGTTTTTACCTGCTAAGTGAATTTCCTTCCATAGGATAACATTGGTGATTCTATGAGGAAAAGTTTCTAAGTGTCAACTTTTAAAATACAATAATATTCCTTAAAAATCACGACTGTAACCAAAACGCTTTTACTCAACTGTTTACAGGAGATGTCCCAGGACTGAATCTAGGATCCAGTCCTGTGGTTAGAAAAGTAATCCATAAAGTAACTAATTGCATTTAACTAGAAATTCACATTGAGCTGAATGTTGCATTGTGTTTGAAAATGTGTTGCCCATTGCAACAACTGTAACTACTGTACTTAAAAGTCTATTGCCTATGTGCTAAGTATTTAAACTAAAGTAATTCATTCTGAGAAAGTATTTTTTGTAATGTAATGTATAATGTAATTACAATGTAATTTAAATAATAAATTATGTAAAAGAAATTGTTGCTAAAAATGTAGTAAATCAGTATGAAAAAAATTAATATAAAAGTTAATACATTTAAAAAATGTCATTTAAAAACCTTAGAAATTCACTGAAAAAACCGTAGGTTTCAGGCACGTTATAGTTACAAATTAGCATTTAAAAACCTTTGAAATTCACTGAAAAAACCATAGGTTTCAGACACGTTATAGTTAGAAATTAGCATTTAAAAACCTTTGAAATTCACTGAAAAACCATAGGTTTTAGGGACAGTTATAGTTACAAATTAGCATTTAAAACCTTTGAAATTCACTGAAAAAACCATAGGTTTCAGATATGTTATAGTTACAAATTAGCATTTAAAAAACCTTTGAAATTCACTGAAAAAACCATAGGTTTGTCACTGACCATGTCATGAGTGATGTAATATGTGACGTCATCAGCAGTGCATTGCGGGGGCGCGAGTTATAGTTAGCTGAACTAACTATAACGGGGGAATTTCACGGGTTTTGTACGAGTGAAATGTCCAACTAACTATAACTGTCCCTAAAACCTATGGTTTTTTCAGTGAATTTCAAAGGTTTTTTAAATGCTAATTTGTAACTATAACATATCTGAAACCTATGGTTTTTTCAGTGAATTTCAAAGGTTTTTTAAATGCTAATTTCTAACTATAACTGTCCCTAAAACCTATGGTTTTTTCAGTGAATATATATATATATATATATATATATATATATATATATATATATATATATATATATATATATTACCTACTGCGGTCGCCAGTAGGTAGTTATAGTTAGGACCACGTTTCCATAGGAAAAGCATTTTTTGATGTGCTTATAACTTTGGCGTCGTTTGACGAATCTTTACGAAATTTTCCCAAAAGTTCCTCTTTTCAGGTCAGCTCCTATCCTAAAAGTTTGGGGGGGATTCGTCAAGGGGGGGCTAAGAGAAAAGGGGGTCCCAAAACGTGTTTTCTCCATGCAATTTCCATAGGAAACTTTAGACAAGGCTACAGGTCAAACTGCTGAACGGAATTACGCCAAATTTTGCACAGAGAAAGGTCTTGGTCCAGAAAGCACTCTTTTGTTTAAATCGGGTAAATCTGTTCAGTAGGTTTAGAGAAATATAAAATTTTCCAGATATCGATATTTAAGAATTCTGACATCTGATTGGCTGAAGCGTTACGAGCACGAGCTTGCGGCTCATTGGCTGTGAACTGTTGAAACTAGGAAGTGTTGGCAGCCATTTTGTGATTCAGTCTGTCAGCTCACAACTCTCCCTCTACAAGGCATCAGGTCCGTAGTTCTACCTCTGCGAGGCAACACTAAAAATATACCGCAGCTCTGTCTGTGCGAGATACTCCTTTCATGGTCCCTCTCCCCACATCACCAGCTCGCGGCTATGCCTTTAGAAGCCAGTCCGTCGGCTCGCAGCTCTGCGACTGCGAGCTGTGAGCCATTTTGTGACTCAGTCCGTCAGCTCGCAACGCTCCCTCTAAAAGGCATCGGATCCGTAATTCTACCTCTGCGAGGCAATACTGAAAATATCCCGCAGGTCTGTCTGTGCGAGATACTCCTTTTACGCTCCCTCTCCCCACATCATCAGCTCGCAGCTATGCCTTTAGAAGCCAGTCCATTGGCTCGCAGCTCTGTGTCTGTGAGCCGTCGGGACCGCAGCTCTACCTCTGTGAGCCACCTCGTTAGCTCGTAGCTGTGTCTGTGCTAGCAGGCCCGTCGGCCCGTTACTCTCCCTCTGCGAGTTAGCCCGTCGGGTTGCAGCTCGGAGGGCTCGCAGCTGTATCTCTGCGAGCCAGCCCGTTAACTGATAGCTGTGTGTCTGCTAGCAGGCCTGTTGGCCTGTTGGTCTCCCTCTGCGAGTCAGGCCACAGCTCTCCCTCTGCGAGCCAGTACGGTGCTGTGCTTTTGCGGGCCAACGGCTCGTTGGTCTCCCTCTGCGAGCTGAGCCCACGGGCTGCAGCTCTTCCTCTGCGAGCCTGCCCGACGGCCCACAGGTGTCCCTCCGCTAGCCAAACCGCAGCTGACACTCTGCAAGCCGAAATTGGGAATATAAGGCGGCTCTAAAAAGAGCCCTTCTGTTTATTAGTTGGAGCTACATGTAAGTGCGAATGCACAGCTTCAGGTTAATCAGGAAAACTCGGTTTCCCTCATCTGTGAAGTGTACTCCATCACTTCTGTAGATATCAGCCATATCAAAACGTATGTTGTTGTTGTAAATCGACCCCATTCTATGGTCTCTGAGGTATGCAGACACAGCTTTGTTGACATTCTTCCTAGATTTTTCAATCTTATGACAAAATTGGTTTGACCATTTCCACTTCTGTCTTTGGCATATATTGGAATATACAAAGACAGTTTGAGGCAAAAGTAACATCAATTGTCCAAAGGTGTCCTTCATAAGCATTTCCAAACCTACCCCAGTCAATGTGCCTAGGTCGTTACCACCACAGTGCACAATCATGAGATCAGGGTGTTGGAGATGCAAACAGGTTTTAACCAAAGGGAGCAATTGGTGCCACTTCAATCCTCTCTGTGCAAACCATTTAATGTGCACATTTTGTAAACCTAGGTCTAAGTCAATACGTCTCTGTTCTGCATACCTCTTGCACCAGAAAACATAGCTATGTCCTACAATCCACACTAGCATTTTCAAGGTATGGCTAGAAGATATGGATAAATGTCTGTAGCTCATGCAGTCCGTTCGTAGAATAAGAGATATGTTTAAACATGGGGAACTACTTTTTTTACATACAAAATGTTAACCGATTGGGAGATGAAATGTATTGTGTCCTAAAAAGTAGGGTGTATATTAGTTTTGATGAAAAGCATCTTTGTGATTGGTTAATAAAAAAGCAGTTTATACGTGGAGTAAATATTATAGGATGAAATTTGCTCAGCTCAACCACACCTGCTAATTGTATTTGGAAGGTGCAGTTCAAACTTGAAAGAATGGTGAACTTTTGACCTCCACGTGCTGTTAAATGTTGGAGAAAATGTTGCAAAAAAAAATATCAGTAGGTTTAAAAAAATGATGAACTTTTAACCTGCACGTGTCATAGAATATTCTAGAAAGTGTTGATACAATACCTTGAACTTTTCACCTGTATGTGTCCTTAAAAAACAGTTTATATGGAAAGTTAAAAAATAACCAATAAAGAGAGGTTTTGCAATCTAAAAAAATAAGGAACTATTCTGATTTGTTCTTTACATGTATTTATGTGTGGAGCAACAGGGAAATTGTGCCATTACTGGTTCCATTCTTGATGAAAGCGGTGCATTACATGTACTGTGTGACAAGAAAAGAGTTGCATGCGTTTGTGACATTTGAAATCTGCATACCAACTACGAAGGTAAATTAGAAATTAAGAAGGTGTGTTATGTCTTTTGTAGTAGTGGTTAAGTATTTGAGACAATATTTTTAACTTTGAAAGTATTTTTTATTTCTAAATAACATAGTGTTAGTAAAGTCTGGTGTTTTATTGGTTCTAAACTATGCATAATGTGTAACTAGTTGTTAAACAAGTACTTTATATATGTTTAGGAGTTTTTCACAAAGAAAAAGTGTAAGTTGTCATCTGTAAAGATTGTGGGCTATATTCTCAAGACCAGCGATAACATTATCGCCTCTTTAGCGGCAGTTTCCTGCAGCTAAAGCGGTGATAATGTTATCGCCATTCTTGTGAATATGGCCCTGTATGGTTTTGAAAATTCGATGTAGCGTTAATTTCCATTTGTATATCTATTCCGGCGAGATAAACAGAATGTGGCACGTTTGGAAATTATGCTCAGTCTGGAAATAGTGGAGAAGGGGTGACAGTAGAAAATTCTTGTGTTATTAACTTAACAGAGATGGAATGTGGATCAGTTACAGGCTCAGCTTCCGCATTGCCCACATCACCTGCGTCCAGCCCTGGTTCCACTGCTGAACATGCACATTCGAGTGTCCCATAGATGTCTGCCTATCCAACACAAATGTTGATGAATTGGACTACGACTTGTGTTTGCGCCCCCTGTTGGATAACGAACAGGAGTGTAACTGAGACAGCCGTGCATGGGATGCCTTGACATACTGCGGATGTATTGGTAGTTGTGCATGGGAGATGGCACAATTTCTCGTGTGCAGTGACCACATCGAGGCGCTCCCCTATTGGGCTGTGTTGCGGATCGGTGAGACGGCGTGGGCTGAGCACACCTGCCCGGACCACCTAATGGATTGGCTCACCCTGGTGTTCCTTGAACACGACAACAACGTACTATTGGAACACATTGCACATGAAGCTGCACGGGCATTCATGGACGAGTAACTACGTACCTGCAGCCACATCCTATTGCCACCCACAGCTCATGGCCCAACAACTTGTTGCACAGTGGGGATTGCTCACATAGCCCACCAAAACAGAGGACACGTCTCCCTTCGGTCAAGCTCTGGATGCATGTGCGTCGAATAACGCGTGCACACACACCTGTCCAAGGCGACGCAGGTCCATGGTCCGAGCAACACAGCGTCGTTTGGGAACTTTGCCAATTCGGACACACTGCTCGGTGAGAGCACACACATGGCGATGTAGCATGACATGTGAACCTGTCAGACCCTCACACCTGATCACTGTCGACAGAGCAGACAATTGCCGCACCCCGGATGCAGAGCACCATGCAGACCCCACGTACAGTGAGTCATGCCCCCTCACACGGGGCACTGCAGACGCCAAATAAACCATCTGACTTATCCACAGCCCACACATAGAATCCCCTGCCTGTGGTACCCCCGCATGGGATGGCCTTGACACCCACAAAAACAGCAACCCATGTCCCACAACGTTGTACACACATTCAAATCATTGCTCAGAGCTGTGGCATATCCTCCACACAAAAAAGAAGAAATGTTATGTGCACAGTTTGTGGTCTCAGTTTTTACACTGAGAGGTAGATTTCAATGTCAGTCAATGCTGGTGTGGTACTGCGAGGCTTTGCATTTGGGTGTTCTTAGGAAATCTAAGTTGTTGGGGAGCAAGGCAAGGTGGGCTGTGAGCGTTGCCATATGTGATAAATCTTGTCCATTTCAGCCCCAACATCATCTGCCCCTCGACATGTACCCATGCTGCGTGTAAGTGTCTTAAGCATGTACGTGCCTGTTGTGGCCGTTGCCTCATCCGTACTCACACGCACATGCCAATAAAGCCTATGCCACTCCACTGGTGTCTAACTGTGAGGTGTGTTGTAAAGATTGTCCACTCGTGTGCCACAATGAGCCTCGTCCCAACACAGGGAAGAACTGACTGTCGCATTTGCAACGTGGGTGTATCCCTTTGACAAACTCCGCCTCTGTGAGCCAGACATTGTTTTTGCATAGGTGCTGGACGAGATCTGATGCAGCTCCATCACCTACGCAGTCTGATGTGTCAGGGGCACGCAGCCATCACCCCGCCACACACACCGGACACAAACCCCGTATGAGGGGAGTTTTATACCACAATGCCTTCATTGCTGATGTTCTGTGATTGCTATGTGTGTGGGCTGCATTGTGGGGGAATTGCCTGTGCACGGATGGCGATGCACACACACATGTTGGCATGTGGAGCCAGGTGCCCGTGCGGCCTTGCGCTGCTTGTGCTATCTCACTCCATCTCTCTCCCTCGCTCTCTCCCACCCTGTCATAGCAAACTTGTGAAAGCGATGGGTGCGCGGATCTCAGCGCGGCACTCGAGTACTTCTTAAGTCTTTCAAACACCGAGGGGTATATTCTCAAGGACATATCGCCGAGTTAACGGCACTTTATCGCAACCAAAATGGTGATAAATTTAACGCACCATTCACAAGCTGGAGCAAACAGCCGATATCACCAGTTTACCAGCGATAGCAGCCTCAAAAAGCATCATCACGGATGACTCCGGCAAATATTGCTAATGAGATGTAGAGTAGGCGTTCCCGTGCAAAAAGCAGCAAACACATCACTTCGCAAGTGTCTCAACCACCAGCAAGATCGTCGAAGAGAGTACAAAACAGGCGATAAGGTGCGTTAGTAGCAGAAAGTTTACACCTGCTCTGAGCTGGTGAAAAGTCAGACTACAACCTGCAATATGAAAGGGAGCCCAGCCCAGAGCCACACGTGAATGATAACAGATGCAATGGAGCCAACGATCATGCAGCTCGGGCACCCAACACTGCTCCGACACCCCCCGCCACCAGCCCCTTGTCCGCCATCCCCCCTCACCTCCCTCCCCACACAAACAAATGTGACAGCAACTTTAGGGGAATCTGGAACGTAACAAATTGACTGATGTCGCACAATTATAGTAAAGAAGATGCATGTGAGGTTGGACAAATAAGAATCTCAGTCATCTATGGATTTACATATAAAACATTTAAACAAAACAACAAAATAAAAGTAGGTACAGGTATGGCGTGTCATCCCTCGACAATTTGTGAATCACAGCCTGGAAGACAAAAAGAAAGATAAGATTGTGCATCATGCGTCCATGAAAGGAGAGAGAGAGAGAGAGAGAGAAAGAGAGAAAGAGTGAGAGAGAGGAAGAGAGAGAGAAAGAAAGAGTGAGACAGAGAGGAAGACAGAGAAAGAGAGAAAGAGTGAGAGAGAGAGAAAGAGAGAGAGAGAAAGAGAGAGAGAGAAAGAGAGAAAGAGTGAGATACAAGAAAGCGAGAGAGAAAGAGAGAAACAGTGTGAGAGAGAGGTAGAGAGATAGAGAAAGAGTGAGACAGAGAGGAAAAGAGAGAGAAAGAAAGAATGAGAGAGAGAGGAAGAGACATAGAAAGAGAGAAAGAGTGTGAGAGAGAGAAAGGAAGAGATAGGAAGAGAGAGAGAAAGAGTGTGAGGGAGAGAAAGGAAGAGATGGAGAGGGACAGTGAGTGCCCACACTGGACAAAACCCTCACAGCTCACCTTTCCGTCACCGGTGTGTCTCCAACCACGTGCCGGGACATAGTGGAGCCCTCAAGCTTACTCATCTGAAACGTAGTATGGAATCAGTAATGGCAGAGTACGTACAACTGCACACGTCTAATTCTCTGTCCCGCCTTTGTGCATCCAGGCTGCTGCACCTCATCCACTTCCACTGCCCAGAGGTGTCTGCTCGCCGCTGCGCACCCAGGCTGCTGCACCCAATCCACTTCCACTGCCCAGAGGTGTCTGCCCGCTGCTGCGCACCCAGGCTGCTGCACCCCATCCACTCCCACTGCCTGGAGGTGACTGTCCGCCGCTGCGCACCCAGGCTGCTGCACCCCATCCACTCCCACTGCCCAGAGGTGACTGCCCGCCGCTGCGCTAACAAGCCTCTCTGTTCACCTTTCGCAACCTGCGTGTAGAAAAGAGGGCCTACCACGTGCAGCTGCAAGCCCCAAGCCCGGGGCCCGCAGACACGGCACCCTGCATATCATGCAGCCCCACTCCGCAGGCCACCAGGTCTCACATTTGGTGCTGGGTCTTGATTTCGCCATGGCAGAGGACATAACAGTGCACCGGGATTTTCATCGCAGGCTGCACACCCGCTCAGCCCTTGCAGTGCCACTAACTCTGTGACCAGCGAGGTGACGCCACGTGGCGGTAGGCATGCGCTGTCTGATGGCTCAGGCCTACACTGCCGTCCAGCAGGGCACACAAATCCTGAGCTGTCCAGACCACCAGGACAGGCCATAACCGCAGGCTGCACACCCGCTCAGCAGTTACGGTACCCGTACCTCAGTGGACCGAAAGTCACCGTCCCATGCCGGTGTGCCTGTGCCAGCCGCAGTGTATCCGGTGCGAGCAACTCTGAAATGGCGTCGAGCACGAGCGCCCGGTCTTTTTTATTGGCAGGGTCACGTGTCCTGTGATGCATGTGCTGGATGGGTGTGGTGTGGGTGTATACTAGCCGTGAGGGAGTGGCTGTGGCGTACTGACAACTAGAGTGTGACCAGCAGATCACTGCAATGAAAATCTGGGCCATGTAGCATTGTTGTCCTTCCTTGTAAGCGTACGCGGAGTGGGCTGGCCTGGCGTATGCCAGTCTTGTGTGAGGCTGTGAAGAATGACTCCAGAGCTATGGGCGTGGCTCCGTCCTGGGCTGTATGAGGAATCAACTGATACGGGTGTCCCTGTTGTAGTGCTGACGTCACCCGGGTCGCAAGCGCCAATGTGTCACTCTGTGAGCCAAGTCCCACAACATGGCCAACATGGAAGGTACGGGGAATCACTGACCCTACATTCATCCATAGTTCCACACATGAAAGATGGTGGACATGACACATCTGTGTGGATATGAATGTTTATTGCACATTCAGTGGAGTGTTGCAGCTGTAGCAATACAGGGCCAAGCAAAGTTCAAGTTTCAGTTTTTGGCACATGGAGGGCAGCCAATTAGAGCCAAGCTTGTGTTCGGGGTTAGGCTGCGCCAACATATGTACTTATACAATTACTCCACCAATCCCCAAGCACTTATAAATTCACTATACACTCTCCTTGCAGTATTCTAATGATCCAGTCTCTACGTACGTACTTGTACAATGACTGAGAGAAAGTTATATAACCAAAGTTTTCCCCACTGCCAGAGGTAACATGGTTGCATACGCTGTCCAGAGCACAATGTAATGTGGTAGGGCCCAGGGGCGGCATCTTGCATACATAATGAACATACGGACACAGATAGATAGTGGAACTGGGTACGGGCACGTGCGCTCGACTCATTTTTATTACCAGGGTCACATGTCAAGTGACGTCTGTGCTGGATGCGTGTGGGGTGAGTGTAAGCCAGCCCTCCGTGAATGGTTGGTGCTGGCAACAAGTACAACAGTAATCATTGGATCAGACACACAGATTCAATCATAAAGGGTCAATGATTTGTGCTGCACTAAGGTAGGGGAAACAGATGTGAAATAATACACACAAGATTGTATCGTAAATGGTCCATGACTTGTTGTACACTGAGGTAGGGGCAGCAGATGTGAAATTATACACAAAACATTGTATCATAAAGGGTCCATGAGTTGTGCTGCACTGAGATAGGGGCATCAGAAGCATTCAGCGTGTGCGCAGCCAGCGATGATGCATGGTGCGGGTGAGCCGCACTAGGAGCAATGTCTGTTGCCTACTGGACTGAGTCATCTTCAATCGCGACTCGATGTGAA
This sequence comes from Calotriton arnoldi, assembly GCA_963921515.1. Lineage (NCBI taxonomy): Eukaryota > Metazoa > Chordata > Amphibia > Caudata > Salamandridae > Calotriton > Calotriton arnoldi. Next base: position 1,153,155 of record CAWUFW010004593.1, on the reverse strand, counting down.
TTCTGAGCCCTGCTATCCGCAGTGTAGATCAAAGGCAGTAGTCAGCACAGACATCGAAGAATGCTTTTAGGCACTTCCTGTTTACAAAATTCGAGGACATACAGTACATTTCTCTCTGCAATAAATAAATCATGTCTCAATTTAAATTGTGAGCTCTGCTAACCGCAGTGTAGGTGTATGGAACAAAAGATGAAACATTTATGGAATACACTGTCGAAATATGTAGGTTTCAGGGACGTTATAGTTAGTTGCCTACTGGACTCTGAAATTAATGAATGAAGACTGAATTTGAATTGTGAGCCCTGCTGAGCACAGTGTAGGCCGGAGGCAGCGGTCAGGAAGGGCCTACAGCCACGTGGCGTTGACTTGAGCTGCATACAGTTAGTGGTAGGTGTGGCGCTCAGCGTGTGCGCAGCCAGCGATGATGCAATGTCTCTTGCCTACTGGACTGCGTCATCTGCAATCGCGACTCGATCTGAATTGTGAGCCCTGCTGACCACAGTGTAGGCCGGAGGCCGTGGTCAGGAAGAGCCCAGAGCCATGTGGCGTTGACTTGAGCTGCATAGAGTTAGTGGTAGGTGTGGCGCTCAGCGTGTGCACAGCCAGCGATCATGCAATGGGTGTTGCCTACTGGACTGAGTCATCTGCAATCGTGACTCGATCTGAATTGTGAGCCCTGCTGACCGCAGTGTAGGCTGGAGGCAGTGGTCAGGAAGAGTCCACAGACATGTGGCGTTGACTTGAGCTGCATACAGTTAGTGGTAGGTGTGGCGCTCAGTATGTGCGCAGCCAGCGATGATGCAATGTCTCTTGCCTACTGGACTGCGTCATCTGCAATCGTGACTCGATCTGAATTGTGAGCCCTGCTGACCGCAGTGTAGATCGAAGGCAGTAGTCAGTACAGACACCAAGGAATGCTTTTTGTCACTTCCTCTTGACAAAATTCGAGGACATAGAGTACAATTCTGTCTGCACTTAATAAATCAAGACTAAATTCAAATTGTGAGCTCTGCTGTCCGCAGTGTAGACTGCCATTCAGTTTTCCTTTGGAGTTGCAAGATGAATTTGGTCATTGTACTAAAGCTATAACTGATATAAAACAAGTTCTTGAAGCAAGGATACTAAAAGGATATTATGTAGGTTTTAGGGACGTAATACTTAGTTGCCTACTGGACTCTGCAATTAATGAATCAAGAGTCAATTTTAAATGTGAGCCCTGATAACCGCAGTGTAGGCCGGAGGTAGCAGTCAGCAAGGGCCCACAGCCACGTGGTGTTGAGTTGAGCTGTACAGTTAGTGTCACCTGAAGCAACCGGCATGTGTGGAGCCTGCGATGATGCGTGGTCCGGGCGGGCCGCACTGGTAGCAATGTCTTTTGCCTAATGAATTCTGTCTTAATAAGTACACATGGCGTTGACTTGTGGTGCACTGAGTTAGTGGCACCTGAAGCACTCAGTGTGTGCGCAGTCTGCAATGATGCGTGGTCCGGGCGGGCCACACTGGGATCAATGTCTCTTGCCTACTGGACTGCGTCATCTGCAATCGCGACTCGATCTGAATTGTGAGCCCTGCTGTCCGCAGTGTAGATCGAAGGCAGTAGTCTGTACAGACATAAGTCTGTGGTGCTCTGCTGTTGGGTTCGCAGGCGGGCCTGTGTCGAGGAGGCCAGCGGTCACGGCGGAGGCCTCGTGGCAGGGTGAGGGCTGCCGCCCTGGCAGACGCTTTGGCCTTCCCACAAGTGAACCACGGCCAGAGCCCCAACCTATTTATTCATACTCTTACGCTGGAGTGGCGTACGTTGGACCAGCGCACTCCGCTTCCGCTTCCAGGGGGGACAACACAGCTACATGACCGAGATCTTCCCCACTGCCTGAGGTAACATGGTTGCGTGTATTGTCCACAACACTACAAGCACCAGCAGTATATGTCCACATGGAGAGGTTTGTGCTCTGCATAGTGAGGTCTGTCTACCACATCACCGCTACACTTGGTATTGTGTGCATTCTTATTGATGGGTAACTTCCGTCCTTCACACATACTTGGTTGCCACATCTCCCAAGATTCAGCTATTGTGTGGCTGAGGGACCATGCCGTTTTTGGAAGGTCCGCTGTCCTGTTCTGTGCTGCCTCGGTGGTAGTAGGGAGGGGGTGGTCCTGGGGGAGGTCCTGAGGGTGATGGCAGTGGGTGTTGTGGCCTTCTTGGGTGTCGGAGCTGCATGGTCAGTAGCTCTATGACATGTGTTGGTCTTCAGATGTGGTTCTGGGCTGTGCTCCCTTTCACACTGTAGGTAGTCGTCCTGCTTTACACCAGTAAAAGGCAGATGTTAAATTCCTACAGCTAACGCAGCTTATCGCCTGTCTTTGGATCGCACCCCAGATTTGGCTGCTCATAGAAAATATCGGGAAGTGGTGTTTTCGTGTTATTTTTGCACGGGAACGCCTACTCTGCATATTATTAGCGTTAGTTGTCGCTCTCATTTGTGGCGAATTTTTTGCGGAAGCTATTGTTGGAAAACTGGCGATATTGGCTGTTTTCACTAGGTTGAGAATGGAATGATAATTTAAAATCACTGAAAAACCATAGGTTTAATGAACATTATAATTAGAAATTAACATTTAAAAAACGTTTGAAATTCACTGAAAAACCATAGGTTTTAGGCACGTTATAGTTAGAAATTAGCATTTAAAAACCTTAGAAATTCACTGAAAAAACCATAGGTTTCAGGGACGTTATAGTTAGAAATGAGCATTTAAAAACCTTTGAAATTCACTGAAAAACCATAGGTTTCAGGGACGTTATAGTTAGAAATTATCATTTAAAAAACCTTTGAAATTCACTGAAAAAACCATAGGTTTCAGGGACGTTATAGTTAGCTGGACATTCCACTCGTACAAAACCATAGAAATTCCACTGTTATAGTTAGTTCAGCTAACTATAACTCACGCCCGCAATGCACTGCTGATGACATCACATATTACATCATTCATGACATAGTCAGTGATATCACTGATGATATCACTGATGACATCTCAAATGACATCACTGATGACATCACTGATGACATCATCCATGTGACAATCTGATGCACCTTCTCACACCATAATATAACCTTTGATACACCCACTCCAAAAAACAGATATATATATATTACCTACTGGCGGTCTCCAGTAGGTAGTTATAGTTAGGACCACGTTTCCATAGGAAAAGCATTTTTTGATGTGCTTATAACTTTGGCGTCGTTTGACGAATCTTTACGAAATTTTCCAAAAAGTTCCTCTTTTCAGGTCAGCTGCTATCCTAAATGTTTGGGGGTATTCGTCAAGGGGGCTAAGAAAAAGGGGGTCCCAAAATGTGTTTTCTCCATGCAATTTCCATAGGAAACTTTAGACAAGGCTACAGGTCAAACTGCTGAACAGAATTATGCCAAATTTGGCACAGAGAAAGGTCTTGGCCAGAAAGCACGCTTTTGTTTAAATCGGGTAAATCTGTTCAGTAGTTTTAGAGAAATATCAAATTTTCCAGATATCGATATTTAAGAATTCTGACATCTGATTGGATGAAGCGTTATGAGCACGAGCTTGCGGCTGATTGGCTGCGAACTGTTGAAACTAGGAAGTGTTGGCAGCCATTTTGTGATTCAGTCCGTCAGCTCACAACTCTCCCTCTACAAGGCATCAGGTCCGTAGTTCTACCTCTGGGAGGAAACACTAAAAATATACCGCAGCTCTGTCTGTGCGAGATACCCCTTTCACGGTCCCTCTCCCCACATCACCAGCTCACGGCTATGCCTTTAGAAGCGATTCCATCGGCTCGCAGCTCTGCGACTGCGAGCCATTTTGTGACTCAGTCCGTCAGTTCGCATCTCTCCCTCTAAAAGGCATCGGACCCGTAATTCTACCTCTGCGAGGCAATACTGAAAATATCCCGCAGGTCTGTCTGTGCGAGATACTCCTTTTATGCTCCCTCTCCCCACATCATCAGCTCACGGCTATGCCTCTAGAAGCCAGCACGTCGGCTCGCAGCTCTGTGAGCTGTGGGGCCCACAGCTCTACCTCTGTGAGCCACCTCGTTAGCTCGTAGCTGTGTCTGTGCTAGCAGGCCCGTCGGCCCGTTACTCTCCCTCTGCGAGTTAGCCCGTCGGGTTGCAGCACGAAGGGCTCGCAGCTGTATCTTTGCAAGCCAGCCCGTTAACTGATAGCTGTGTGTCTGCTAGCAGGCCTGTTGGCCCGTTGGTCTCCCTCTGCGAGTCAGGCCACAGCTCTCCCTCTGTGAGCCGGTACGGTGCTGTGCTTTTGCGAGCCAACGGCTCGTAGGCCTCCCTCTGCGAGCTGAGCCCACGGGCCACAGCACTTCCTCTGCGAGCCTGCCCGACGGCCCGAAGGTGTCCCTCTGCTAGCCGAATCGCAACTGATACTCTGCGAGCCGAAATTGGGAATATAAGGTGGCTCTAAAAAAAGCCCTTCTGTTTATTAGTTGGAGCTACATGTAAGTGTGAATGCACAGCTTCAGGTTAATCAGGAAAATTCGGTTTCCCTCATCTGTGAAGTATACTCCATCACTTCTGTAGATATCAGCGATATCAAAACGTATGTTGTTGTTGTAAATCGACCCCATTCTATGGTCTCTGAGGTATGCAGACACAGGTTTGTTGACATTCTTCCCAGATTTTTCAATCTTATGACAAAATTGGTTTGACCATTTCCACTTCTGTCTTTGGCATATATTGGAATATACAAAGACAGTTTGAGGCAAAAGTAACATCAATTGCCCAAAGGTGTCCTTCATAAGCATTTCCAAACCTACCCAGTCAATGTGCCTAGGTCGTTACCACCACAGTGCACAATCATGAGATCAGGGTGTTGGAGATGCAAACAGGTTTTAACCAAAGGGAGCAATTGGTGCCACTTCAATCCTCTCTGTGCAAACCATTTAATGTACACATTTTGTAAACCTAGGTCTAAGACAATACGTCTCTGTTCTGCATACCTCTTGCATCAGAAAACATAGCTATGTCCTACAATCCACACTAGCATTGAAGGTATGGCTAGAAGATATGGATAAATGTCTGTAGCTCATGCAGTCCATTCGTAGAATAAGAGATATGTTTAAACATGGGGAACTACTTTTTTTTTTACATACAAAACGTTAACGGATTGGGAGATGAAATGTATTGTGTCCTAAAAAGTAGGGTGTATATTACTTTTGATGAAAAGCATCTTTGTTAATAAAATAGCAGTTTATATGTGGAGTACATATTATAGGATGAAATTTGCTCAGCTCAACCACACCTGCTAATTGTATTTGGAAGGTGCAGTTCAAACTTGAAAGAATGGTGAACTTTTGACCTCCACGTGCCGTTAAATGTTGGAGAAAATGTTGCATGAAAAAGATATCGGTAGGTTTAAAAAAATGATGAACTTTTAACCTGCACGTGTCGTAGAATGTTCTAGAAAGTGTTGATACAATACCTTGAACTTTTCACCTGTATGTGTCCTTAACAAAACAGTTTATATGGAAAGTTAAAAAATAAGCAATAAAGAGAGGTTTTGCAATCTAAAAAAATAAGGAACTATTCTGATTTGTTCTTTACATGTATTTATGTGTGGAGCAACAGGGAAATTGTGCCATTACTGGTTCCATTCTTGATGAAAGCGGTGCATTACATGTACTGTGTGACAAGAAAAGAATTGCATGCGTTTGTGACATTTGAAATCTGCATACCAACTAGGAAGGTAAATTAGAAATTAAGAAGGTGTGTTATGTGCGGGGGTTTATCCCTTTGGCAAGCTCCGCCTCTGTGAGCCAGACATTGTTTTTGCATAGGTGCTGGACGACATCTGATGCAGCCCCATCACCTACGCAGTCTGATGTGTCAGGGGCACGTAGCCATGCAGCCATCACCCCGCCACACACACCGGACTCAGAACCCGTATGAGGGGAGTTTTGTACCACATTGTCTTCATTGCTGATGATCTGTGATTGATATGTGTGTGGGCTGCATTGTGGGGGAATTGCCTGTGCACGGATGGCGATGCACACACACATGTTGGTATGTGGAGCCAGGTGCCCGTGCGGCCTTGCGCTGCTTGTGCTATCTCACTCCGTCTCTCTCCCTCGCTCTCTCCCACCCTGTCATAGCAAACTTGTGAAAGCGATGGGTGCGCGGCTCTCAGCACGGCACTCGAGTACTTCTTAAGTCTTTCAAACACCGAGGGGTATATTCTCAAGGACATATCGCCGAGTTAACGGCACTTTATCGCAACCAAAATGGTGATAAATTTAACGCACCATTCATAAGCTGGAGCAAACAGCCCATATCACCAGTTTACCAGCAATAGCAGCCTCAAAAAGCATCGTCACCAATGAGTCCGGCAAATATTGCTAATGAGATGTAGAGTAGGCGTTCTCGTGCAAAAAGCAGCGAACACATGACTTCGCATGTGTCTCAACCACTAGCAAGATCATCGAAGAGAGTACAAAACAGGCGATAAGGTGCGTTAGTAGCAGAAAGTTTACACCTGCTCTGAGCTGGTGTAAAGTCGGACTACAACCTGCAATATGAAAGGGAGCCCACCCAGAGCCATACATGAATGACAACAGATGCAATGGAGCCAACGATCATGCAGCTCAGACACCCAACACTGCTCCGACACCCCCCGCCACCAGCCCCTTGTCCACCATCCCCCCTCACCCCCGCCACACAAACAAATGTGACAGCAACGTTAGGAAATCTGGAACATAACAAATTGGCTGATGTCGCACAATTATAGTAAAGAAGATGCATGTGAGGTTGGACAAATAATAATCTCAGTCATCTATGGATTTACATATAAAACATTTTATTTAAACAAAACAACAAAATAAAAGTAGGTACAGGTATGGCGTGTCATCCCTCGACAATTTGTGAATCACAGCCTGCAAGACAAAAAGAAAGATAAGATTGTGCGTCATGCGTCCATGAAAGGAGAGAGAGAGAGAAAGAGAGAAAGAGTGAGAGAGAGGAAGAGACAGAGAAAGAAAGAGTGAGGCAGAGAGGAAGACAGAGAAAGAGAGAAAGAGTGAGAGAGAGAGGAAGAGATAGAGAAAGAGAGAAAGAGTGAAATACAAGGAAGTGAGAGAGAAAGAGAGAAACAGTATGAGAGAGAGGTAGAGAGAGAGAAAGAGTGAGACAGAGAGGAAGAGAGAGAGAGAAAGACAGAATGAGAGAGAGAGGAAGAGACATAGAAAGAGAGAAAGAGTGTGAGAGAGAGAAAGGAAGAGATACAGAGTGAGAGAGAGAGAAAGAGTGTGAGTGACAGAAAGGAAGAGATGGAGAGGGAGAGTGAGTGTTGACACTGTGGAGAAAATCCTTACAGCTCACCTTTCTGCCACCGGTGTGTCTCCAACCAAATGCCAGAACATAGTGGAGTCTTGAAGTTTAATCTTCTGAAACATAGTATAGAATCAGTAATGGCATAGTACATACAACTGCACACGCCTAATTCTCTGTTTCGCCCCTGCGCACCCAGGCTGCTACACCCCATCGACTCCCGCCGCCCAGAGGTGTCTGCCCGCCTCTGCGCACCTAGGCTGCTGTATCCCATCCACTCCCACTGCCCAGAGGTGTCTGCCCGCTGCTGTGCACCCAGGCTGGTGCACCCCATCCAGTCCCACTGCCCGGAGGTGACTGCCCATTCCTGCGCACCCAGAGTGCTGCATCGCATCCACTTCCACTGCCTAGAGGTGTCTGCCCGCTCCTGTGAACCCAGGCTGCTGCACCCCATCCACTTCCACTGCTCGGAGGTGTCTGCCCGCTCTTGTGCACCCAGGGTGCTGCACACTATCCACTCCCACCGCCCAGAAGTGACTGCTCGCTGCTGCGGAAACAAGGCTCTCTGCTCACCTTCTACCACTGCGTGTGTCTAAGAGGGTCCACCATGTGCTGAAGCAACCTCCTCAGGCGCAAGTTGCGTACACGCGGTCAAGCCGAGCTCACAATTCAGAGTGGGTGTTGATTGCAGGATGGCCATGCATCATCGCAGGCTGCACATGCGCTCAGCTCTGGTGGCACTAACTCAGTGGAACTGAAGCCATCGCCTCGTGGCGGGAGGTCTGTGTCGGGGGGGTCGTCAATCTGTGAATCACAGCCTCCTAGACAAAAAGCAAGATAAGATTGTGCGTCATGCGTCCATCAAAGGAGAGAAAGAGAGGAAGAGAGAGAGAAAGAAAGAAAGAGTGAGAGGTAGACAGAGAAAGAGTGAGAGAGAGAGGAAAAGAGAGAGAAACAGTGAGAGAGAGGAAGAGAGAGAGAAAGAGAGAAACAGTGTGAGAAAGAGGAAGAGAGAAACAGAGGAAGAGTGAGAGAGAGAGAAAGAGAGAGAGAGGTAGAGAGAGAGAAAGAAAAAAACAGTGTGAGAGAGAGGAAGAGATAGAGTGAGAGAGAGAGGAAGGGCGAGAGAAAGAGTGTGAGGGAGAGAAAGGAAGAGAAAGGAAGAGATGGAGAGGGACAGTGAGGGCCGACACTGTGGACAAAACCCTCACAGCTCACCTTTCCATCACCGGTGTGTCTCCAACCACGTGCCGGGACATAGTGGAGCCCTCAAGCTTACTCATCTGAAACGTAGCATGGAATCAGTAATAGCAGAGTACATACAACTGCACACGCCTAATTCTCTGTCCCGCCTTTGTGCATCCAGGCTACTGCACCCCATCCACTTCCACTGCCCAGAGGTGTCTGCTCGCCGCTGCGCACCCAGGCTGCTGCACCCCATCCACTGCCACTGCCCAGAGGTGTCTGCCCGCTGTTGCGCACCCAGGTTGCTGCACCCCATCCACTCCCATTGCCCAGAGGTGACTGTCCGCCACTGCGCACCCAGGCTGCTGCACCCCCTCCACTCCCACTGCCCGGAGGTGACTGCCCACCGCTGTGCTAACAAGCCTCTCTGCTCACCTTTCGCAACCTGCTTGTAGAAAAGAGGGCCTACCACGTTCCGCAGCAAGCCCCAAGGCCTGGGCCCGCGGACACTGCACCCTGCATGTCATGCAGCCCCGCTCCGCAGGCCACCAGGTCTCACATTTGGTGCTGGGTCTTCATTTCGCCATGGCAGAGGACATACTAGTGCACCAGGCTTTTCATAGCAGGCTGCATACCCGCCCAGCCCTTGCGGTGCCACTAACTCTGTGACCAGCGAGGCGACGCCACGTGGCGGTAGGCCTGCGCTGTCTGATGGCTCAGGCCTACACTGCGATCCAGCAGGGCACACAAAACCTGAGCTGTCCAGACCGCCGGGACGGGCCATCACCGCAGGCTGCACACCCGCTCAACAGTTACGGTACCCGTACCTCAGTGGACCAAAAGTCACCGTCCCGTGCCGGCGTGCCTGTGCTGGCCGCAGTGTATCCAGTGCGAGAAACTCTGAAATGGCGTCGAGCACGTGCGCCCGAACTTTTTTATTGGCAGGGTCACGTGTCTTGTGATGCGTGTGCTGGATGGGTGTGGGTGTATACTAGCCGTGAGGGAGTGGCTGTGGCGTACTGACAACTAGGGTGTGACCAGCAGATCACTGTAATGAAAATCTGGGCCATGTAGTGTTGTTGTCCTTCCCTGTAAGCGTAAGCGGAGTGGGCTGGCCTGGCGTATGCCAGTCCTGCGTGAGGCTTTGAAGAATGACTCCAGAGCTATGGGCGTGGCTCCGTCCTGGGCTGTATGAGAATCAACTGATGCGGGTGTCCCTGTTGTAGTGCTGACGTCACCCGGGTCGCAAGCGCCAATGTGTCACTCTGTGAGCCGAGTCCCACAACATGGCCAACATGGAAGGTACGGGGAATCACTGACCCTACATTCATCCATAGTTCCAAACATGAAAGATGGTGGACATGACACATCTGTGTGGATATGAATGTTTATTGCACATTCAGTGGAGTGTTGCAGCTGTATCAATACAGGGCCATGGAAAGTTTAAGTTTCAGTTTTTGGCACATGGAGGGCAGCCAATTAGAGTCAAGCTTGTGTTCGGGGTTAGGCTGCGCCAACATATGTACTTATAGAATTACTCCGCCAATCCCCAAGCACTTATAAATTTACTATACACTCTCCTTGCAGTACTGTAATGATCCAGTATCTACGTACGTACTTGTACAATGACCGAGAGAAAGTTACATAACCGAAGTTTTCCCCACTGCCAGAGGTAACATGGTTGCATACGCTGTCCACAGCACAATGTAATGTGGTAGGGCCTAGAGGCGGCATCTTGCATACATAACGAACACACAGACACAGATAGATAGTGGAACTGGGTACGGTAACGTGCGCTCGACTCATTTTTATTACCGGGGTCACATGTGCAGTGACGTCTGTGCTGGATGCGTGTGGGGTGAGTATAAGCCAGCCCTCCGGGAATGCTTGGTGCTGGCAATAAGTGCAATAGTAATCATTGGATCAGACACATAGATTCAATCATAAAGGGTCAATGATTTGTGCTGCACTAAGGTAGGGGCAACAGATGTGAAATAATACTCAGAAGATTGTATCGTAAAGGGTCCATGACTTGTGGTACACTGAGGTAGGGGCAGCAGATGTGAAATTATACACAAAACATTGTATCATAAAGGATCCATGAGTTGTGCTGCACTGAGATAGGGGCATCAGAAACATTCAGCGTGTGCGCAGCCAGCGATGATGCGTGGTGCGGGCGAGCCGCACTGGGAGCAATGTCTGTTGCCAACTGGACTGAGATATCTGCAATCGCGACTCGATGTGAATTGTGAGCCCTGCTATCCGCAGTGTAGATCAAAGGCAGTAGTCAGCACAGACATCGAAGAATGCTTTTAGTCACTTCTTGTTTACAAAATTCGAGGACATAGAGTAAAATTCTGTCTGCAATAAATAAATCATGTCTCAATTTAAATTGTGAGCTCTGTTAACCGCAGTGTAGGTGTATGGAACAAAAGATGAAACATTTATGGAATACACTGTCGAAATATGTAGGTTTCAGGGACGTTATAGTTAGTTGCCTACTGGACTCTGAAATTAATGAATGAAGACTGAATTTGAATTGTGAGCCCTGCTGAGCACAATGTAGGCCGGAGGCAGCGGCCAGGAAGGACCTACAGCCACGTGGCGTTGACTTGCTGCATACAGTTAGTGGTAGGTGTGGCGCTCAGCGTGTGCGCAGCCAGCGATGATGGAATGTCTCTTGCCTACTGAACTGCGTCATCTGCAATCGCGACTCGATCTGAATTGTGAGCCCTACTGACCGCAGTGTAGGCCGGAGTCAGTAGTCAGGAAGAGTCCACAGCCACGTGGCGTTCACTTGAGCTGCATAGAGTTAGTGGTAGGTGTGACACTCAGCATGTGCACAACCAGCGATGATGCAATGTGTCTTGCCTACTAGACTGCGTCATCTGCAATCGCGACTCGTTCTGAATTGTGAGCCCTGCTGACCGCAGTGTAGATCGAAGGCAGTAGTCAGCATAGACATCAAGGAATGCTTTTTGTCACTTCCTCTTGACAAAATTCGAGGACATAGAGTACAATTCTGTCTGCAATTAATAAATCAAGACTCAATTTGAATTGTGAGCTCTGCTGTCCACATTGTAGACTGCCATTCAGTGTTCCTTTGGACTTGCAAGATGAAGTTGGTCATTGTACTAAAGCTATAACTGATATAAAACAAGTTCTCGAAGCTAGGATACTAAAAGGATATTATGTAGGTTTTAGGGACGTAATACTTAGTTGCCTACTGGACTCTGCAATTAATGAATCAAGAGTCAATTTTAAATGTGAGCCCTGATGACCGCAGTGTAGGCCGGAGGCAGCGGTCAGCAAGGGCCCACAGCCACGTGGCGTTGAGTTGAGCTGTACAGTTAGTGTCACCTGAAGCATCCAGCGTGTGTGGAGGCTGCGATGATGCGTGGTCCGGGCGGGCCGCACTGGTAGCAATGTCTTTTGCCTAATGAATTCTGTCTTAATAAGTCCATGTGGCGTTGAGTTGTGGTGCACTGAGTTAGTGGCACCTGAAGCACTCAGTGTGTGCGCAGTCTGCGATGATGCGTGGTCTGGGCGGGCCGCACTGGGATCAATGTCTCTTCCCTTCTGTAGTGCATCATCTGCAATCGCGACTCGATCTGAATTGTGAGCCCTGCTGTCCGCACTGTAGATCGAAGGCAGTAGTCTGTACAGACATAAGTCTGTGGTGCTCTGCGGCTGGGTTCACAGGGGGCCTGTGTCGAGGAGGCCGGCGGTCTCGGCGGAGGCCTTGTGGCAGGGTGAGGGCTGCCGCCCTGGCAGATGCTTTGGCCTTTCCACAAGTGAACCACGCCCAGAGCCCCAGCCTATTTATTCATACTCCTACGCTGGAGTGGCATACGTTGGACCAGCCCACTCCGCTTCCGCTTCCAGGGGGGACAACACAGCTACATGACCGAGATCTTCCCCACTGCCTGAGGTAACATGGTTGCGTCTATTGTCCACAACACTACAAGCACTAGCAGTATATGTCCACATGGAGTGGTTTGTGCTCTGCATAGTGAGGTCTGTCCACCACATCACCGCTACACTTGGTATTGTGTGCATTTTTATTGATGGGTGACTTGCGTCCTTCACACATACTTGGTTACCACATCTCCCAAGATTCAGCTATTGTGTGGTTGAGGGATCATGCCGTTTTTGGAAGGTTTGCTGTCCTGTTCTGCGCTGCCTCGGTGGTAGTAGGGAGGGGGGTGGTCCGGGGGGGAGGTCCTGAGGGTGATGGCAGTGGGTGTTGTGGCCTTCTTGGGTGTCGGAGCTGCATGGTCAGTAGCTCTATGACATGTGTTGGTCTTCAGATGTGATTCTGGGCTGGGCTCCCTTTCACACTGTAGGTAATTGTCCTGCTTTACACCAGTAAAAGGCGGATGTTAAATTCCTACTGCTAACGTAGCTTATCGCCGGTTTTTGGATCGCACCCCAGATTTGGCTGCTCGTTGAAAATATCGGGAAGTGGTGTTTTCGTGTTATTTTTGCACGGGAACGCCTACTCTGCATAATATTAGCGTTAGTTGTCGCTCTCATTTGTGGCGAATTTTTTTGCGGAAGCTATTGTTGGAAAACTGGCAATATCGGCTGTTTTCACTAGGTTGAGAATGGAATGATAATTTAAAATCACTGAAAAAACCATAGGTTTAATGAACATTATAGTTAGAAATTAGCATTTAAAAAACCTTAGAAATTCACTGAAAAAACCATAGGTTTCAGGGACGTTATAGTTAGAAATGAGCATTTAAAAAACCTTTGAAATTCACTGAAAAAACCATAGGTTTCAGGGACGTTATAGTTAGCTGGACATTTTACTCGTACAAAACCATAGAAATTCCACTGTTATAGTTAGTTCAGCTAACTATAACTCGCGCCCTGCAATGCACTGCTGATGACATCACATATTACATCATTCATGACATGGTCAGTGACATCACTGATGACATCTCAAATGACATCACTGATGACATCATCCATGTGACAATCTGATGCCCCTTCTCACACCCTAATATAACCTTTGATACACCCACTCCAAAAAACAGAATACCATTTTGGAAACCATAGACACACCAACACCACTTACTACATATCTAATCACTGGTTCTTAGGTCTACACACTCATCCACTCATTCACCCATACAATCACTCATACATGCAGTCACTCATCAATACAACACTATCATATGCACTCATACACCTACACAGACACTCACACACCAGCACTCATCCAGAGTTACTCACACACCTAGTCAGTCATGCAAATAATCAATCACACTTCCATTTACTGACCTATACAGTTATACACACAACACATCACTTATTCAAACAGAAAGAAACGCATAATTACTCTCTTATACAATCACTGATACAAGTACACACTCATCCATACAGCCACTCTCACAATCACTAACTCTCACGTATAGTCATTTATATACTCCAACTCTCACATAACTGTCTTTTACATATGTAGTTAGTTGGACATGTACCACTGAGACATCCATTCACTCACTAACACACCCATACACACACTTACCCACGCATACAGCTGTTTCCACATGCACTCTTGAACCCATATACCCAGTGAATCAACCACTCAAACATGTATGCACAGAGTCACACACCTCCCACACACCCACACACACACTCAGGCACCCATACAAATACTCTGGCAACCAATTAATAACCCATATAGACACTCATGTAGCTACTGACCAACCCATGCAGCAGCTTATACAACAGCAAACAGACTGATATAGACATTCACACAGTTTAGTCACTAACCCATGCATTCAGTAAGACACATGTAATAACTCAGTTAAACAGTCAGTCACACACCTACTAAATCCTCCATCCAGACACTTATACACCCACTCATTCTTCAATACACCTTGGTATATATATAATATATATTTAAACTTTAAAGAAAAACACATTCACTGGATGATGTCATCAGTGATGTCATTAGTGATGTCATCAGTGATGTCACTGACCATGTCATGAATGATGTAATATGTGATGTCATCAGCAGTGCATTGCGGGGGCGCCAGTTATAGTTAGCTGAACTAACTATAACAGTGGAATTTCTATGGTTTTGTACGAGTGAAATGTGCAGCTAACTATAACGTCCCTGAAACCTATGTTTTTTTCTGTGAATATATATATAAATGCAAATCAAAACCCATGTGTGTATAAAAAGAACAAAATGGCGACTTATGGTTGTTATTAGAAAGACCGCGGAGACGGTCCAAATGGGTTACAAGAAGCCACAATAAAGTCTGCTTTTAGTGAACCAGAGCGTGATGGAGCCTGTTTTCGTGGTGGGAATGGGCATGTTGAAGTATATGTTTGCAAGGCCGGTGTTGAAATCCGGCACGCCCTCTTGATTTGGTGCACCGGGACCACTGGCGCACGAGGAAGATTGTACGGCGTACATCGCTGTGGAGCCCCCCCCCCAGCCACAGTACCATAAGACTGTCCCAGCACCTAGGATCCAGTGGTCGGAGGATGCCCTGGAACACGGTAAGCTGAGACGCTTTTCTTTGAAGGCAGTGGGGAGAGAGGAAAGGAGCCTTGGTATGCAGAACGGGACACTAGAATTAGCGAGACTTTGTGGTTAACTGTAACGGATTGAGAAAATGGATTGGCTAAAGGAGAGAGAGAGCGCAATACAGAAGCTATTCAGTGATGCGGACGCCGAAGAAGACACAGGTGCTTCCAGTGTCGAACTTGGCTCAGATAAACCAAAGGAGTGCAAAGACATCCTAAAAGCACTCGAAAAATTAATCAAAAGAGAGACATCAAATTGGTGGGAGAGCAGGTCCCTAAAGTGCTACCTGGAGGTTGGTTGCATACCCAGGGGCCTGCGGATACTTATCGCACTGACATATGAAAATCCCAATCCCGACATGTTGTGGGAATGGGCATAAAATAGTGCTGAATCATCTAAAAGAATGTTGGGAATTTTGTTCAAGTACGCCGACATAGTTCCTCAAGCGCTTCTTAAGGAAATTGAAACTCTGACAGAACAGCTGAGTAAGCTTCCGGAACAGGAGGTCATCAAGAAACTCGAGCTTGAGATGCAGGGATGCTTGAGTAAATATGAGCAAACTATTAAAGATGTTAAAGCTGCAAAATTTAGAAGAGACAAACTCGATTATCAAAGGGGACAGATCTTCATCTTTTCTAGATGGTTTGATACCATACGGTGTCAGAAATTATCATACAATGTGCAGAGCAGTAGTTCACAAAAGCATGATGAACCAGCTCGGAACTGAGCTCTGAAATTGAAACTGACAATGAGGACAATTGTCCAAGTATGCCAATAATGTCTGTAGAGGATGAGCTGCGTTTTTCAAGCTGAGATCGCAACCTCAACCTCATCCTCAGACCTCTGGCAGGCCAGGACAGAAACCTTTGGGGAGGCAGCAGAGGCAGAGGAAGAACAGGAGGTTTGGGAGAAAGAAGCAACAAGAAAGCAACTACACAGAAGAAGAAATGAATGAAAGCAGCAACAGTACTAACATAGTTAATTTGTCTAACTTTGAATTGAATATGGAGGAAAACAAGATTTTATCTTTTGAAATTCTTTTTATGCCCCAATAAATATGGACTACATCCAAACTAGGATTGACTGTTTCAAATTGATTAGGAAACTAAGATTATCCACATTTTTTAACAATCGAAGGATGGCTATGCCTGACTACTCTCGGGCTCGGGAGGATTTGGAAAATCTTGCTATATCTGATTTAAACTTACTAAGGGATATGGACAGTCTTTCTCGAGGGGAACTACATCGTGTATCTGATGACAGGCTTATTCATGACCAAGGACTCAATGTGTTTGAGAGACCAATCACTCCCTTTAGACCAAAGTCCATCTTTCTACCTGTGGCCCCACGTGATTCCATTGATATGTTTTAAGAATTTGTGGTACAAGATCTTAAGGCATTACATGCAAGACAACACACTTCTATGTCTACAGTCTCATTTCAAATACAATATAGGAGTCTGGTGAATAAGTGACCCCTAAGAAATGACATAGTAGTGAGGCAGGCAGATAAAGGTGGCAATATTGTCTTATGAAGCAAACACAAGGAGATGATGGACAGAGGGCTGAAACTTTTCAGACACTCACCCCCAGTCACAGATCTGGGTTGAATCCATCATCGTTCTTTAGCTCACTTTGCCACCCCAGTTCAGACACAGCTATATGCAAATCAGTCTTGACCCTGTGCCTCATGGGAACAGTCCAGCCCGAACTGCTAAGCCATGTCTTCCCTGGACCGGAAACAAGCATCCTGGACCGGTTTTGGGCTAACAGTCCTCATCAGCCAGGCTAGCTTGAATCCAGTGGCAAAGTGAGCAAGGGACCCACGTCTGGGCATACCCTGCCAACTTAGGGTGAACAAAGCAAGCACAAGGAGATGATGGACGGAGGGCTGAAACTTTTCAGACACTCCCCCCAGTCACAGATCTGAGTTGAATCCATCATCGTTCTTTAGCTTACTTCGCCACCCCAGTTCAGACACAGCTATATGCAAATTAGTCTTGACCCTGTGCCTCATGGGAAGAGTCCAGCCCAAACTGACAAGCCATGTCTTCCCTGGACCGGAAACAAGCATCCATATTGTCTTATGGCCTCTCACTATTTATCGGGAGGAAGCAATGGAACAGTTGGGGGACAAGCAGTGCAACAGAAAGATTGATAAGAGTGAGGCTTTAGATATTAAAGTGAAATATGTTGAGTTATCCAAATGGAAGTCATCTGGACTCATTACTCAAGCTGAATTCCTGAGTCTTAAGACAGATGCACCCATTTTACCTACTTGCTATCTTATAACCAAAATCCACATAAATGTAAGTAAGCCACCAGGCCATACAATTATTTCTGTAATTGGCGGCCTGTTTGAAAACACTTCTAAATACATTAATTACTTTCTCCAGGAATCAGTGAGGAATTTATCGTCCTATATTCAAGACACTGGGGATTTAAAAAAAAGTATACAACGTCAATTGGGAAGAAGATTACATTTTAATGACCTTAGATGTGTCTTCTCTGTATACCAGCATTTCCCACGAAGATGGGATTAGAGCTGTAGGACATTTTCTTAGCTCTAGGCCCTTGACATTGTTTAAACACACTGAGATGCTCATTAGTATGATCCATTGGTGTCTACATAACAACATATTTATTTTTGGGGCATACCTTTACCATCAGCTGAGAGGAACAGCTATCAACACCTGCTTTGCCCCCAGCTATGCTAATTTGCATATTGGCTGGTGGGAGGATCAGGTGCTGGCCCAATAGTTCTTAAGAAATGATGTATATATATATATATATATATACACTAAAAAAAACAAAGGTTACAGGGACATTATAGTTAGGCTGACATTTCACTCGTACAAAACCAGAGAAATTCTGCCATTATAGTTACCTGAGTTAACTATAACTTGCGCCCCACAATGCACTGCTAATGACCTCACATATTACACCACTCATGACATGGTCAGTAACATCACTGATGACATCACTGATGACATCTCAAATATATATATTGGCAGACCCATCATATCTGCATGTAACAGTCTCATGGAAAAAACTTCCAAATATGTCGATTATTTTTTACAGAGCTTTGTACGTGCATTACCTTCCTATTTGCAAGACACGAGTAATTTTTTGCGTAAGTTAAAGGAGGTTAAATGGGATTCTGAGTGTATTTTAATAACATTAGACGCTACGTCACTATATACTAGCATAAGGCATCAGGATGGTATTAAGGCCATCGAGCACTTTTTAAACAAACGACCAATGAGCCTGTATATGCACAATAAGATGCTAGTAGATATGATAGTGACGTGTCTAGAAAATAACTTTTTCCTATTTAATAACCAAGTATACCAGCAAACCAGAGGTGTTGCGATGGGGGCTTGCTTCTCCCCAAGTTATGCCTGTTTGCATATGGGGCTTTGGGAGGAGCGGGTCCTATCCAACACCTTTGCTGAAGTTATGAACCAACATACAGGTTGCTGGTATAGGTATATAGATGATCTGTTCCTAATCTGGAGGGGCCCTGAAGATCTGGCACTCCAGTTTATTGAATAGATCAATTCGAATAACCTCAACTTACATTTCACTGCGACCATGAGTAGAGAAAGGGTTTACTTTTTAGATGTTGAGGTATTTATTGGGGAAGGAAAAGTGGAATCCAAATTACACAGGAAACCCACGGCTGGGAATACTGTGTTGCATGCTACCAGCCATCACCCCAGACACCTCATCCAGAGTATACCCTATGGTGAGATGCTGCGTATTAAACGCATTTGCAGCACCTCGGATGAATGTTACCTAGCCCAACAAGAGAGTAGGGATAGATTCCTGGCTAGGGGTTATACAGCCCGGACTATAGATACTGCCATCGCCAAGACTAACAATGTTGCATGGGAAGACACTCTTGCAGTAAAATCTTCTACTCAGAGCGATGACAACATATCTTTAGATCAGACTACGCGTATGATCCTTACATATAATTCTCAGCATGGGCAAATTCGAAAAAATCTTCAACAAAAATTGGGCATTGGTGCATAATGATCTAATATTAGGAGAGTTAACATCTAAAACCCCGGATATTACATTTAGAAAGGCAAGATCTATGAGTGATATGCTGGTAAAAGGCAGCCCAGAAGTGATAACACCTAAAAATTGGCTATCTTCCCGCAAGGGTTTTGTGAAATGTCCATCATGTAAGGCATGCAAATATGCAGTCAGTACTACTTCATATACCTGTCCTTTTAGAACAGAGGCTGTACTGATTACTAAATTTCTGACATGCAAAACGGAATACGCAGTATATGTGCTGGAGTGTCCCTGTGGCCTGCGGTATGTGGGGAGCACTAAGCTGCAGGTCCACAAGAGGATACTCCAGCACATCAGGGCTATCAACAACTATGATCCCCTGTACCCCGTCGCAAGACATTTTAAGGATGTTCATAACCAGAATTCAGGTCTTTTAAAATATTTTGTGGTGGACACAGTTTTACCGTTGAGAAGGGGAGGTAATCGTGAATCACTCCTCCGTTTATTAGAGACAAGAGATATTTTAGAACTGGATAGTAATGTTCCTTCTGGTATGAACTTGAGTGAAGTTTTTATACTTGCCTGTAATTATATGTTGCCCTTTCTTTCTCCTTTGGAGTATGATGAAAATTCTGTTAACTGTTTACATTTTATCAATATGCTGCTTCTAGTTTTTAACCTTGTTGAATTTTTGCATTTTGCACTTTATTAGGTGGCACTGTAAGGAAAGTTAAGTTTAGCACTAGCACTTTATAGGATTGCATAGAAGTATGGTCGATGCCCACTTAGGGCTTTATTCAGCTTTTAGCCACACAAGATTCATGCTAACAGATGGTTTAATATAGTTTATAGCGGAATCCACCCTATATCGCAATATAGATGAGGGTTATGGAAGGTACATGATCAATATCAATTTATTTATTTGATGTTTTTATGACCTTTTTAAATCTTTGCCCGATATTCATATAATTTTGTATGATAATGTTGTGCGAATTCAGGTGATGCTTTTAAATGAATTTAGTTTTAAGTATTCACGTTGTATATATATATATTTATATATTATATATTTTATGTATTTATATATTTATATATCTGTATGTTGGTATGTTTATTTAATTACCATTTGTAATGTCCGTTATATAAACCTTAATCAGGGCAGGCTTTATGAAGTTAAACTTGCTAAAAGAAAGACCTTATATTTAATGTTTCTTCTATGTTTAGCTGTCATGTGACAGGTCACGAGTGTTTGCACTATGCACTTTAAAAGGTATGGCACATCGCAGCGCGTTATGTGAACAAGACCTCTGGAAGGTCGAAAGGCGTCGTGGCGGTGGTGCGGGGCATATTAAATAAAAATGTCATCAGCACCAAGTAAAGGGTCCGGTATCGTCTTTTCCCTGCGGATTGGATGTTGTTGGCGAACTCCATTCGATATATATATATATATATATATATATATATATATATATATATATATATATATATATATATATATATATATATATATATTTATTTAATGCACAACTAGGCCTCGGTTTAACACAAAAATGGATATGATGTCTTAACTCCATAATAATAAATGAGCTATATCCGTGACCTAACTAGTTTGACAATGACAGTGTTGACTCCACCTAATGACAATCCATTGCATACCAACAAGCATGGCGGAGACATCTATGGAAAAGTAATTCAGTGATCCTAGTAGCAAATAGAACTTGCAGTGTGCGAAGAGAAGTAAGAGACCAAAGTAAGGGGACCAAAGAAAATTCAAGTAATGTGTAAACCAATCTGAATCCCTGTTACAAGAACCTCTATGGCAGAACTACAGGAGAAAATTATGTATTTGCAGGGTAAAATACTCTGTCTGGACGGCTGTGTAGAAGACACCAAATGGTGTTCCTGCCACAGTAACATCTGAATTGTAGGACTGCCGAAAGACATAGAAGGAAACAACATGGTGATCCAGTGGAAGCGGTGTAAATTATATGAACAATAACCTCAATTTACCCACCATAACATAACAGAAATAAATCAATAGACATTTACAAAATCATAGAGTGTGGCCCATTGAAAATCAACAACCTCCTACAAACCATGAGATCCTCCGATAGATCTTTGGAAGAAGAGCTAATAGGGACTCAGGTAATTCAGAGACAGCGGGCACTCCCTCATGAGGATCTGTAATGAAGAAGTGTCTATCTAACAATTTTAATCAATATCAATGCACTCAATAAATCATCATAAAAGAACGACAAACTCAGGTTACTTATCAAGGTACTTTTATCAAAACTTATTGATGGAATGGTCATAGTGCAAAATACATTTAGAGCATTTAATGATCAGACTTCAAAAGTAATACAGATAAATAATGGGTCAATAACCGTTTTGCGCAAAATACATTCACAATTCAAATACCTGGTGAGAGGGTAAAGAGAGAGTCAGAAAGAAAGAACATGTTTTTGCAAATTCAGCTATGCAGTTTCAGGAATCAAACAAACCAAGAATCGGTTGTAGATTATCAAGAGCGAGACACAGGGTAAACTAGAGCACAGTGTGCAATAGTCAGAGAAATCAACCCTTCAGCCGAAAGGTTTAGCCTGCTCAATTTCACCAGCCGATGAAAATGCAGTAGGGAATCAGGAAAGTTCAGTTCAAGAGAAATCAAAGTTCAGTCCGACAGCATGTCGTGCTCAGGAGTTGCAGAAAACAACAGGCAGCACACCCTTTTCTCACGGGGCAAATATACCTCAAAATGTTCTAAGTTCCAGTCTATAATGTATCATTTGCTCAATTTTCACACTTCTCATTGGCCAGGTCTCTCGTGGTGTGATCGTAGAGTGATCATTTTCAGTCCCAAATTGTTCGACACCCTCATATGATTCTTTGTTCTTTGTGTATTCGTCCTCGAAGAATATGAAAAAGTATTTCACCTCGGAACTAGGAAGCACAGTTGCTACTTCTCTCCACGTAGGTATTACTTCTGAATCAGCTTGCAACAATTTCGTCATTATCTGCTCAACAAATGGACATTTCAAACGGAGGAAAGCATAGATTCCTCGATAACATTCGCTGCTAAAATAATCAAGTCAGCCTTTCTAGTGAAAAAGGAAATAATGAAGGACAAAACAATTACTGAGGCCTGCAATGAAAGAAGTCAGAACAGAATTTAGGCCTACAAAGCACACAACGCAAACCACCATATTTCTCAATGTAAGCATATTAACTTTAAGTCAATTTAAAAAAAATTGAATCACATAAGTATGAAACACTCATTAATCTCATAATTTTCACTAATGATTTATAATAACATTCTGCATTTTCATATTTCACGTATAATAGAAAAACATTATAGCAAAGAACTTTCATTAATGCATCTTTTCCAACGTTATTCTCTAAACGCACGAACTATGTTTATTTCTTTTGCATTAGTTGTCACTATATAATATTAGTCTTTGCGGTTTTCTCTTTTTCTTATCATGAAAGCTCAGACTCAAACCTATTTTATTAAAGAAGAATATGAACCCTTCTGCATGCTTTTACGATGCAGTTTTATAAGCCTCTCCCAAGACGTGACAAGACACAAAATGTTAAACGATTTTCATGAGTATAGTTTAGTTATTTTTTATGCAATGGGCAAGAACAACTATCCTTTTCTTGGTGCCACCTCTAGACCTGTTATTGCAAAATATTTACACTATAAATATAGAGATATTATTTTGCAAGAAATGAAGAATATAGGAGACTTCACAGTAGAAGATCAGAAAGTATTAACAGGCTCTACTGGCCATTAAAGGCCCACTTCCGCGTAAAGGCCCAAGCGAAGGCTAGGGCATTTAACGTACGGTCCTTTAATGTCCGGTAGAGCCCACTATGGAGGGCTCTAAGGCTATTAGAACATTCCGTCCTTAGAGGGCAGAATGTTCTAATTTGTAAAACGAAGGCTTCACTGAGCAATACCCTCGGACTCAGTAAGGCCTTTGTTGACAGCTGTTGCTGTGAACAAACATTGGAATGTTGATGATCCGGGCTTCTACTGGCCATTAGAAGCCCGGAACACTCCATTGTCTTTAATATGGCACTCAACATTCCAATGTTCTAATTTTCCTTACCTTCACCTCTGTGGTGCAAAGCAGCAAAACTAATTTTCAGGCAGTTAAGAAGAAACTCAGAGAAACTTACCTCAAATGTGCGCTACTGTTTCTGGATAAACTTAAATTTATAGCAGACCAAGGGCCTGGTTTAATATTTGGCTGATGACACATCATTCCACCAGGGGTGACGGGGTAAATTACTCTGTCCGTATAGCAGAGGAGCCATGTGGCAAATTTATAAATGATCACCAAGCAGGTCACGGCGGTTCCAGGCCATGCATTTTGCTGTTTGGTGCAGGGCTGTGTCAGCTCCCATGGCAGGGGGGGCATTATTAGCATTTTACTGTCCCTCTCCACCAGGGTTTGCCTGGCGGTAGTGGGCAGTAAACAGAAAGGGCTCTATGTTTGCCCATCTTGATTGGGTGAGTGGACATATAGCTATTTCTCCAATGGCACAATGGAGTAGTCACCACTGTAACTAAACCAACTGTCCGCCTGCTTTTCAATCAGGCAGGCGGACCATTATGTTGGGGGTGAGGATACTCCATTCCTGTTGCAATGGAGTATACTTGCAGCCGTAGTAAGTTAAAACTTCCCTTGGTTTGATCCAAAAGAACTTTAATTAAACTACATGCATACCATTCGCGCATCCACTCTCAACAGTTGATCGGTCAGAACCATCCACTAAAAGTGGCATTCATATACCCCAAAATCAAGTTATAACGTTTTAAAAAAATGATTTATTTCTTCAATAAAATTTATAAAAGACAAACAGTTAAAATACAGTCCAGAATTAATACACTACTTAGTCTAGTTCATTCATAATGTATGGTAGAATACCACTGTGTTGTACAAGAATATACGATTCATAAAAATACACAATCCAAAAAGTACATAAAACAATACAAAAAAAGCTATAGGAGACCCTAATGCACAATCCTAAAAAGGTTATTGCATGAACTGATTCAACTTCAACAATACAATAGAAAAACTGGTAGAATAACCCTGTATTCCTTCCAGATATTCTAGTGGGTGGATTCAAAACACATAGGCGTCGACGCGTTTCGGTGGTTGCTGTAACTGTTTTAAAGACCACCTTTTTCAGGACTTTTAATCAGGGATTTATTCCTCCTCCAAATCTTTATGTAAATACTATTTATCTATACAGAAAGGGACATACAAACACAAGAAATCTTTTTTTTTAAAAGATGGCATTTTCTTTTAGACTTATAAACATTATAAACTTTTTATAAATACCCTCTTTATTATACATCCTGGATAGCTCGATCTCATGCAGTATAATTGACATTAGTTTACTGTAGGTTATTAGGTAAATAATCATTTTCACTATACATCTCTCTTTAAGTTGAATGCAGTCTCCCCAGTTAAAAAAAGGCCCATCTGTCACACTCGTATCACATAATCTCTCAATTTCAAATATCGCACACATCTCACTAATCGTTGTTTTAAAAAAAAAAAGAAATGATCTCAAGATGAAAAGGCTTGTCAATTACCTCTATGGTAAATTGGCTTTTATGGATTAGCCTGGTCGATGTGGGCTTTTCAATTGCCTCTATGTGAGACTGGCTTTTATTAATTGCCCTGGTCGTTGGGGCCAACTTTTTCTGAAAGTTCATGAAGAGGAGTTCTGGTTATAAATCTCCTATCTTGTTGTTATACTTTATCTGGCCCTCCCTTTCAATTGTGGACGGGATCTTACCTTTTTAAAAACGAGGAATTATATCTCTTAATGTAGGTTAGAACTGACACATATTTAAGCAGATTCTCAGCTGCCGTTCTCCTCTTTGAGAGTCAGATGTCGATCTGTCCACTTTTTCTTGAAGAAATAAATAATTTTTTAAAAACGTTACATCTTGATTTTGGGATATATAAATGGCACTTTTAGTGGATGGTTCTGACAGATCAACTGTTGAGAGTGGATGTGCGAATGGTATGCATGTAGTTTAATTAAAGTTCTTTTTGGATCAAACCAAGGGAAGTTTTAACTTACTACTGATTTCAGTGCCCTGTTCCCTTGGACGGTGGGGCCACCTCTCTAGTCTTACACACTAGTATACTTGCAGCCAACATATAAATCAGACCCCAACTCTATCATTTGCTCACAAGCCCTGATTTAGTGTGGGTCTGGGTAGACTAACACAAAAACCCACAGGGCTTGCAGTCACAAGGCAAACATGAAGTTTGGAAAAAGCAACTGCATAATGGATCATGGCTTTCTACAAGATCAAAATGCCCAGCGAATCTGCCCACTCTGTCAAGCAAACAATCAGGAGCTGAAAAGAAACCTGCACTAGTAGCTGCAGCTGCTAGAAAGTCTGGTCGCAGCCTTATAAACAGACGTTGCTGCTTGTGGACAGGAGTCAGAACCTAGAACACCGGACAGTGATACAGACTCTCTACCAAAGGTCACCACAAACACTGGGTATTATTGGATGTCTGGAGAAGCTCCCCTCATGATACTAAGTAATTTTCCTATTACGACCCTGTACATGATTTCCCCTCCTGACTAGGCAATGTATTTGCACCAAAGCCTATGTAGAAAAATGGTGCAATCCAAATACTTAAGCAAAACATTGTCAGATCACGAACCCCTACTGGATGAGCTACCATGGGGCAAACAATTAACTCTTATTCCTACCTGGAAACTCCATATAATGAATTTGTAAGACACAGCCTATAATTCACTCTCCAAAAAGCTGAAGGAGTACATAGCTCTAAAGACCGGAGCAGAAGCCAATAGATTATTGTAACGAGAAACCCTAAAGAGAGTAATTCAGGGAATATCATAAAGAGACAGTTATAGTTTGCTGCAAAACAATCCACAAAGAAATAGCTGCAACCAGAGACAGATTTAGAATGCCGGAATGTGAGATGATAGTGAATCGCCCTTCCCTTTCCACATTGATACAGGCCAAGAAAGAGTTTGGGGTGCTCTACAGAATGCCCAAAACACCACCACCAGACTGGTCCTCGACATTCCCCACCGCAGCCACATCACGCAACACTTCCGACAACTCCACTGGCTCCCAGTCAACAAGAGAGTGACCTTCAAGCTCCTCACTCACACCTACAAAGCCCTACATGACAAAGGACTAGGGTACCTGAACCACCGCCTCACATTCCACATACCCACCAGACAACTCTGATCCTCCCAACTCGCCGTCGCCTCCATCCCCAGGTTCCACAAGACCAGAACCAAAGGAAGATCGTTCTCCTACCTCGCTGCCAAGGCCTGGAACACCCTGCCCCTGCGCCTCAGGCAATCAGTGTCACTGACCCAATTCAGGAAGGACCTCAAGATCTGGCTCTCCGAATGATCCTCCACAAAGTCCACCCAGCAGCCCCCCTCCCCCAGTGCCTTGAGACCCTCACAGGTGAGTAGCTGCGATATACAAGCCCTTGATTGATTGATTGGTCAGCCTTCGTTGCATTGATTATAGGGAATATGCCACTTGAACACACATCCATGTCAACAAATGAGGGAGATTATTGGCCAGAATCCTGAAGGATAAGATAGAGGGCCCTTAATCACAACCATCAGAGGTACATTGTGGCACACACAACAGAACCAAACAGCCACCCCAATGGTGTTTTATACATACTATTCAGAATTATACAAAAACACAGATCAGGTTACTCAGGATGAGATTATCTTGTTTTTAGAAGCATTAACCCTCCCAAGAATTGACTCAGATGATAGGGTTGATCTCGACTCAGCCATAAATTAACCAGAAATTTGAGGTGCTTTCAAAGGAATGCCACAAATAAAATTCCTGAAGCGGACAGCTTGCCTTCTGAATTTTACACCACGTTCTCCAATATATTGGCACCCAAGTTACTGGAATTATATATGCCTCCCTTGAAGAGGGTATCTTTCTACACACTACCTCTCAGGCGTTGGTCATCGCTTTACTCAAATGAAGTAGGATCCACTCAATACAGCGTCATTCCAACCTTACTCTGCTTTTAACACAGATTGCAAACTACTGTGTATGGCCCTAGCATCTAGATTGCTTACACATAAAGAGAGAGGATGTAGCCTTACGGCTAGAGCGGTCGACTTCAAAGCCGGGGAACCGGGTTTGAGTCTTGGCAAGAATGCTCAACATCCTGTGATTCTGGGCAAACCACTTATTCTCCCTGGGCCTAACAAAAATAAATGTGTCCATCTGTAACAAAACTGGTGCTCATGTAAAGCGCTCTGATACCTGATATCCTCGGTATAGTTTGCGCTATATAAAACTCCCAAAAAATAAATGCTTAAATTGTTTCATATTGCCCATCCTTAAATTGGTTCCTGCTGTCCAAAATGGTTTATTGCCAGGACAAAACACATCATTAAGCATTGGAGGCCTATTTAAACTTGTCCATGCTTGCTTTGGATATCGACAGAAGCGGGCGGAAATTTTTACCAGGGAGCAGGACGGTGGGGGGCACACATATACACTCACTCACTCACACCCATGCATTCACACAAACAGGCACACCCATTCACAACACTACTCACAACAAATTAATACATTTATACATACGAGCATGCAAGCATCAAAAGTTCAAAAACATGAAGCTAACCTGCCCTGCACCTTCCAGGGAAGATAGCCTCGGAGGTCCCAGGACAGTTGGAACTGCTGCCTTCCCTCACTCATCACAGGTGGGATGTGGTCAATGAGACGGCTGACCCGACCACACTCTGTGACGAGGTTTAACTGTTTGACACTTGGCACTGGCCACTTCACTGCTTATAACTGAAGCATCCAGCTCCGTCGCAATCAGTGACGCTCCCCCTCATCATGAGGGGGAGGGCCTCAAGACACTTTTGCCAGGCAGACGAGGTCACGCCCACAGGGCTGTGAAATACTCATCCTGGCAAAGTTCAGCTCAGGCAGCCAAGAGCCTGCGTATTTAGCGCATGTCTTGCTCCTGGCCACATGACCTGATCAGGAAGAGTGCAGTGGTGGCCGACACTAAGAAATACCGGCGGGACGGGTGGAGGGGGAATAGGGGCAACGGGAAGCACGTGGGGGGAGCACACAGGGGGTTAAGTCTAAAAATAAAACACTTATCTGGTGCTGCCGGCCACCTCGTGCTCCTCTGCTGCAGTTCCTGTCCCAGGAGTCACATCACGACTCCCATTCAATCCCTATGCTGCTATCAAGCATGAGAGCAGAATGGGGATTGACCTGAGTGGGCTGAAAAGACTCTCCGCTCAGGACAGGGAGTCTGTGCTATCTTCCCAGCCTGACTGCGTAATGCAGCAGAGTTGATGAAACCTATGTGCGCATGTGTGGTTGGCCAGCCAGAGACGGCTGGCCAAACACACATGTGCACTTAGAAGTGCACATAGTATTTCTCCTCCTCCCAGGGCTGGATTTAGGGCAGTGCGACCAGTGCGGCCGCACTAGGCGCTATCCTCAGGCAGGACGCTGTGTTTTACAACAATGTATGATTGGAGAGATGAGGGGCACTTTTGCTTAGTGGTAGTGAGAGAATCTGAGGAGGCAGTCATGGGGTGTGGGGACGCCAAAAATGATTGTCGCACCAGGCTCCACCAGCACTAAAGCTGGTCCTGCCTGCCCCCTCTTATGCCCTCTTATGCCCTGGCCCTGCCCCTCCCTGCACACGCTGGCTCAGAGTCAGCAGCTAAAAAATCAAATGAT
This sequence comes from Calotriton arnoldi, assembly GCA_963921515.1. Lineage (NCBI taxonomy): Eukaryota > Metazoa > Chordata > Amphibia > Caudata > Salamandridae > Calotriton > Calotriton arnoldi. The sequence goes on along the minus strand of CAWUFW010004593.1, from coordinate 1,124,319 downwards.
AGTAAGATATTGTTTTATTTTTTAGCTGCTGGCCCTGAGGCAGTGGGCGATGCTCCTCTGCCATTGCAGAGGAGCCGCCGCTGGAAGAGTGTCTGCCAGGTTGACCTTTGTTCAGCCTAACACTCTTCTTGCCAGGAAAAAGGTGGAGCATGGCACCTCAGCCCCTTTTGATGGGCAGCTGATGGATATAAATAAGGCTTTTGATGCATTCATGTGAAGGTACTTATTCTTAACATTTGGTTGGAATAAGCAATTATATGCTTTAATGGATACAATCACTGTACATAGATGGACCACTGCCAAAGCCGAAATAGACGGATCCATTTCACAAAATTGAATAATGAAATGAAAACACTGCGGGAATGACCTCTTTCCACCATCCTCTTTTCTCTTTATATGGAGCCATTTTCTGAGGCTCTGAGGAGATCTGGAGCAGCCTGAGGTTTCCCTTTAAGGGGTGGAATTCACTTGGTCTCCCTATACGTGGACAACATGATAATATACATCAGAGATGCCTGGGGAAATCTTAATCCCATTTTTGCAGTAGTGCAGAAAATGAATTGCTACAGTGACTGAAGGTAAATTAGGCCATGTCCTGTCTATCCCCACTGTAGAGGATGCTCAACCATTACGCCTTACTTACATGCAAGCGCCTATATCATAGGAAACACACACATTTAGATATCTGGGGGATTAACACTTTCCAAAAGAACAAAGATATACTGGAATGTAATCTATGGGCCTCACTGGCATCCCTGAGGCAACAGGTTGCTTTCTGGAGGAAATTGCCTCTTGCTCCAATGGATCAAGTGGCAGCCACAGAAATGGTCATGCTGCCTAGATTGCTTTAGTTTTGTAAACAGAGTCAACCGTGGATCTCTTTCTAAAGGGTCGGCCACCCTCCAAGACTAGTATGTGGAGACCACCAATCAATGTATGACTTAAGAAGTACAGTGGTCAGTTCTCACTTGGATTGCATATACAAGAATACTCAGACTGAGAAGTTTTCTGTTGCTGTTACATATTATCAAATACATGTGCAAATGGCAGGACAACCTGATGCACAAACAAAAGGTGCAGATGACGCAGTACTTAGGTGAGTGCATACATATCAAAAATATATACAAAATACAACAAGAATCATCCCTGGTTCACGACACTGTTATTTTGTTAAACGTTCGCACAGTGTTGCACAATGTGGATCACAAATGACCTGGGAACCAAGAGAGAAAATAGCAATGATTCGACCCCAATTGATTAAAAGGGTCTCTTCAGGACCAAGTCGTCTGGCTCAGTACCTGCATATATCGGGAGACAGAAACCCAGGCCATTTATCAGTCTGTATAAAACTCACCTTAATGTAAATTGTTGATCACCAAGGAACATGGACACATAATTTCACAATTCACCATTGAGGATTACACTACGTTGTGTATCAACTGAATCTAGTCCATGCCACCTCAATTGGTAGGACATCTAATGACCTAATAATGGGGTGAAATGACACTATTTTACCACTAAGTGGGATCCTGAGTATTATCCAATTACCCTAATTGAAAGGTGCCTCAGTGTGGTAGGCCTGGACGGAGTTCGCGTAGCGGCGCTACGAGGAATTCCACAAAGTTGTAAAAAAGCTACGCAGAGTTCCGTGAGTGAGCGGTGTTGCTTGCACCGCCTGTTCGCGATGCGTTTTTGGCGTTCAGGAATTGGTATTGCGTGTTCGAGAAAGCGTATTGCGTACTCGGGGGGAAATACCGCGCAAACTTCACCACGCGGTCGCCCATGGGCGCGGCCATCTTGTTTTTCATGTTTGCTATGGTTCTGGGCCTGTTTTTCTATCTTCCCTATATCTTTTCAATCCTTTGTTTCTAAAACCTTTTTTCTGATCTTTTTTATTTTTTATCTATCCCTCTCTATTCCTGAGTGTATATTTAGCGTTTTTTTCTACTTTTTGCGAATTTTTTAGTGCGATTTTGACTGTTTATCTATTACTTGCTTTTTATTTTTTTCACTTCCTTTCTTTACTTCCTACATTTTTTTTTCCGCCCCCCCGGAAACATGGTGAAGAAGCAGGGGAAGAGGAGGAGCGAGAGCCGCGGCCACCTTACTTGCGGAAGGCGTCGTCCGGATGGGGTGCATGCCCGGGCCTTGTTTTCCGAGGTGGAGGTGCCACCTCCCCTTAACCCTGGCAGCAGGCGGAAGGCCTGAGTCCGGGTACGGGCTCCGGGAGCATCACCAGTGGTGGCTGAGGGTGCACCGGGAAGTGTTTCACTGCTCTGGGGTCCTGCGCACCCAAAACCAACTGACGCACTGGTGGTCCGACATTCAGGACCGGGAGCAGGACCTGCTGGACCTGCTAGGTGTTGAGGTCCCGGGGCTTGGTGAGTAGCTAATTATATTACTATTGTGTTCTTCTGTTCTGTGTTATTGCGAATATTATTTTTGTCCCAAATAGCAAGAATGCTGCTGCTGCTTACATGCAGGTAACTTACGTTTAAAAATCTTATATTATGTGATTGCTATTCTTTTAGACAGCTGCTCGGCGCTACTAATCGTACTTGTTTGCAACTTTGCGCTAGCTTGGGCTGGGTATGTAAGAGAGGTTAGAGTATTTAAGTTAGGTAATGCAGATAGGAAAGACTCCAGTCCTTTCCTTTGTCCTGTCAGGCTTGTTGTATTCCGCTTTAGGTGTCCGTATATAGGTTTTCCTGAATCATGTCCTTATATATGCACAATTCGCCCTTATATAGGCATAGAATCCCTGTCCTTATTTAGGCATTAACCATGCACTCCAAATACAGGCATGGTCACCGACATCCGTCCACCCTAATGTCACAACGAGTTCTTAGAAACCAGACCCTTAAGCTTCAGGAGTTCCCCTAGCACAGGACTATTGATTTCTCCAAGAACTCATCTATTATGTATGAACCGTTATACCTTAAGGGTTCATTCCTGACGTCTTCCTCTGTCCGACTTCACGTCAATGCTAACATTCCAAGACACCTACCAGGTATAAATATACCTTCCCTTGCCCAAGCAAGTTAGAGGAGACCTCGACTTCAGAGGAGCCCGTATCCCGGCCTGACGCACTGAGAAGACGCTGTCATTCCTGCACGCAAACGAATCCAGCTTCCAGTGTTCTGACTCCCTTCGCGGGGTGTTAGAGTTCCAGATCCGGCAGGAGATTCCCACCTCTCTCATTCTCAAGGTATGGAGCTGACTAGAACCTAGAGGGACTCTTGGCATTCTAGACTTAACATACTCTTAGTATACCATACTAGAGAATACTCCACCTACTTCTACCTTTCCCTACACCTAGACTAGGTTAGGTACATTGGGGTAGAACTAGCTTAGAGATGCATCGCCTTCCCGATGGTCCTTTTTCTCCGAGTTTGCTCAGTCAGAACTCCGTGAGGTCCGGGGATGCTGAGACGGGGGAAGGCAGCACCCGGGCCAGCCCGCCGGGGCCCCCAGGGGCCCGGGTACGCACCTGCCTCTCAGCCCCTTCCCGATGGTCCTTTTTCTCCGAGTTTGCTCAGTCAGACCTCCGTGAGGTCTGGGGATGCTGAGACGGGGGAAGGCAGCACCCGGGCCTGCCTGCTGGGGCCCCCAGGGGCCCGGGTACGCACCTGCCTCTCAGCCCCTTCCCTATGGTCCTTTTTCTCCGAGTTTGCTCAGTCAGACCTCCGTGAGGTCCGGGGATGCTGAGATGGGGGAAGGCAGCACCCGGGTACGCACCTGCCTCTCAGCCCCTTTCCGATGGTCCTTTTTCTCCGAGTTTGCTCAGTCAGACCTCCATGAGGTCCGGGATGCTGAGACGGGGGAAGGCAGCACCCGGGCCCGCCCGCCGGGGCCCCAGGGGCCCGGGTACGCACCTGCCTCTCAGCCCCTTCCCGATGGTCCTTTTTCTCCGAGTTTGCTCAGTCAGACCTCCGTGAGGTCCGGCAATGCTGAGACGGGGGAAGGCAGCACCCGGGCCCGCCTGTCGGGGCCCCCAGGGGCCTGGGTACGCACCTGCCTCTCAGCCCCTTCCCGATGGTCCTTTTTCTCCGAGTTTGCTCAGTCAGACCTCCGTGAGGTCTGGCGATGCTGAGACAGGGGAAGGCAGCACCCGGGCCCGCCCGCTGGGGCCCCCAGGGGCCTGGGTACACACCTGCCTCTCAGCCCCTTCCCGATGGTCCTTTTTCTCCGAGTTTGCTCAGTCAGACCTCCGTGAGGTCCGGGGATGCTGAGATGGGGGAAGGCAGCACCCGGGCCCGCCTGCTGGGGCCCCCAGGGGCCCGGGTATGCACCTGCCTCTCAGCCCCTTCCCTATGGTCCTTTTTCTCCGAGTTTGCTCAGTCAGACCTCCGTGAGGTCCGGGGATGCTGAGATGGGGGAAGGCAGCACCCGGGTACGCACCTGCCTCTCAGCCCCTTTCTGACGGTCCTTTTTCTCCGAGTTTGCTCAGTCAGACCTCCATGAGGTCCGGGGATGCTGAGACGGGGGAAGGCAGCACCCGGGCCCGCCCCCGGGGCCCCCAGGGGCCCGGGTACGCACCTGCCTCTCAGCCCCTTCCCGATGGTCCTTTTTCTCTGAGTTTGCTCAGTCAGACCTCCGTGAGGTCCGGCGATGCTGAGACGGGGGAAGGCAGCACCCGGGCCTGCCTGCCGGGGCCCCCAGGGGCCTGGGTACGCACCTGCCTCTCAGCCCCTTCCCGATGGTCCTTTTTCTCCGAGTTTGCTCAGTCAGACCTCCGTGAGGTCTGGCGATGCTGAGACAGGGGAAGGCAGCACCCGGGCCCACCCGCTGGGGCCCCCAGGGGCCCGGGTACGCACCTGCCTCTCAGCCCCTTCCCGATGGTCCTTTTTCACCGAGTTTGCTCAGTCAGACCCCCGTGAGGTTCGGGGATGCTGAGACGGGGAAGGCAGCGCCCGGGCCCGCCCGCTGGGGCCCCCAGGGGCCCAGGTACGCACCTGCCTCTCAGCCCCTTCCCGATGGTCCTTTTTCTCTGAGTTTGCTCAGTCAGACCTCCGTGAGGTCCGGCGATGCTGAGACCGGGGAAGGCAGCACCCGGGCCCGCCTGCCGTGGCCCCCAGGGGCCCGGGTACTCGCCTGCCTCTCAGCCCCTTGCTGATGGTCCTTTTTCTCCGAGTTTGCTTGCCCTGGGAGCAGGCAGGGATGCTAAGCCAGCATACCCCCTGCGCAGGGTGGCCTGCCAAGGGGATGCCCCAGCCGTACTCTGATCGATTGGGCACTCTTGGTCCATTTTGGGATGGACTGCTTGGCCAGCCTCGGCTGTTGTTTCAAGCAAAGCGCTCCACCCCGCATGGACCGTCTGACTCGAGGGCCGGCCACCTGTTGGCAGGCCCTTCACCCTACCCAGCAGAGCGAAGGCCGAGCGGCCCCGGCAGCTCGTGCCCCACAGTGTTCTGACCCGCCGGAAGGGGTCAGGTGGCGCCAGGCCCTTGGATGCTGCTGCCCAGCAGGTCCGATGGCCCTGCGCACCACGCCAGGTCCACTGAGCCTCCAGACCCAGTTATTGTCACTGTATTTTTGGGAGTTTGCAATTTTTGGGGTATTTTCTTGTAGGGGTAGTTATAGTTGGTAGGGGGGTTAATTCTTTTCATGTAGTGTCTTTGGGAGGGATAGGGATATATCATGAAGATGCAAAAACATCTGTGAGCAGGTGTTGGGAGGATTGATCTGGCTCATAGTCCACTACCTGCCAAGGATGATGGCGGCTGAGGATAGGGTGAGCCAAGGCTACCCTGCAAACGACAAAGAAGATCAGTGGGAGCGTGTGCGCTGGCATCACTAGAAAACCTTCTGCTTCTAGATGAAGCATAGATACTAGGCTGACATGGTGGCATGGGAGGCCAATCTAATTGACCTCATTGGCCTACAGATTGGTGGACCGACAGGTATATATGTTTGTTCCTTTTGATTTTGAGATGTAGCTATATGTCATAAGCCTCCTACCTGGTTCCCAGATGATTCCAATGAGTGGCAAAGCTAGTTCCCGAATCTTCCCAAAACTTGCCCTCAGCTTACAGGAGGCGACACTGCTCTGGTGGCAAATCCCAGGGGGAAGAGGGTTGGGATGGAGAGAGCGTGTAGAGTCAAAGATACTGTGGCTTGTCTACTCATGAGCAACACTGCAACAGGCATTCACACCAGTCTGATGAATGGTACCAGGCAAATATGGTACCTATATACAAACAAATAACAAGGCTTTAGTCTAGCATTAATTCGATGTCTTAAGGTATCACCTCATGAAAGCTTTTCGAATCTCAACCAAACTTTAGTTTTGTTGTTGTTTTGTTTTCATTTAGATTGTCCATAGAGGCTCCTTTATCAAACTTTTCGAAACTGTAGGTAGTATGATTTCAGCCTCAAACCCACAAGCAAATTTGGATGGGGTTAGCTTCACCCAAGTCCTCTCTGGCAGAGCCCTGCTGTGAGAAGTTGGCCTGGTATATGCTGTTCACTAGTTAAAGTGGACACCTTGCACCACTACAATTCGACTCTTATGGTAGGTAGGTTTAAGACAACCTTTATAGAAAGCTATCCTAGTGGTAGCTGTGGAGAGCAGCCTTCAGGCTAAGTCTTGGAGGAATGTAAAGCAGCTTGTTTTACCACACAATCTCTTGAATCACCAAATGAAAAGACACCACACAGGTATATAGATCAAATATATATGTATTTATTACTAAACAACTCTCTACTAATCTCTTGTGAGATTAGAAGACAGGAACATATGCATAAATCAACGTTTCACAATAAATTAAGCACAAATATGGCTGGGGCCCTAGGGGCGTACCAGACCATATACTAAAAAAGAGACTTAAGAACAACGACTTGCAAGGAGACAAGGCCCAGGGCCTTCAGAAGTTTTGGGGCCTCACGAAACCACCCAAGGCAGGTAAGTAAAGGACCCACGGGGGACGCGTGCAGTGCGTGAACACAGGCGCGGATCGCCGTAGACTTCAATGGGGCAAGTCGCGGTTGGAAATTAAGAGTTTAAGGGCACTTCGGGAGTAGCTACAAGCAAGTCACTTACAGGGTAAGTAGTTCTAGGGCCAACACCCACAGGAGCACCATAGTGCTGGAGTTACCTCACCCAGGGAAGCCGGGTGCATAGGTGTCCTTTGGTGTCGGGTCGCGGCGGCGTTTTCAATGGAAGCCAATGAAGACTTGCTGCTTGTGAAGCCAGAAGAAGTGTCCGGTGGAATACAAGCCTGGATCGGAAGAAGGAAGACCTGAAAGCAGAGGAGACAGTGTTCAAAGTCACTGGGCAGTGACCCGGGGCAAGGAAGATGAATGCCCACCGTCGTCGACTGATTCAGGTCATTCACGGGTGTCTTGACTCTTCGGCCACGAGGTCCAGGAGGTGTCGAGGACAACCAGGAGCTGGATTCGGCGTGTGCCACAAAGTCTGCAGCTGACTGCGGTATCAGCGACCCGATTGGAACCAACAAGCCTTGGTAGCAGCAAGTCTTGTGGAAAGCGTAAAAAGTCAATGGTGCAGACCAGCAAGGTCTGGGGAACTCACCCAGCGAGGGTAAGTCAGGGCAGGCCTGGAGCATCCAGGGTAGCCCTTTGGTTCTGTAGAAAAGTCTTCAGGGGACCCACAAGCTGGCTGGCAAGGGATTGCAAAGACGCCTCAGGAGGATTCCTTCAACAGGGGCCCAAGGTCACTCGGGATGGGGTAGGCTTCTGATCTTTGAAGGGATTTCTGCTAGAGGCTGGGTCCACACGTGGTCCAAAGCACAGGTTCATAGAACGTCGTGAAGGGGTTGCACTTGACAATAGTGCACAGTACCCAGGGACTGCGGTTCCTCATCACTCGTGGGGTCCACTGGCCTCAGCTTCACTGGGGACTCACGATGGCCTTGGAGAAGACAGCAAATCTTCATCTTGGGCTGCAGGGACTTCGGGCTCTGGCGGGAGCAGCGTAGTTTGCAACCGTCGTTTCAGTTTTTGGTGCCTGCCAAGCAGGGAGTCACTCCTTGACTCCAAGGGAGATTCTTCAGTCTTCCAGAGGTAGTGGAACGTCGAAGGTCCAGGATTCTTCTTCAGAGTGTCGTCCAGGGATATCTAGTTTGTAATGGCAAGGGTTCCCTACCTTATACTAAAAAGGAAGGGAGGGACTAGCTCTAAGACCCCACCTATGGGAGGGTCAGGGGAGTGGGTGGCTACACCCACTTCCCTTTGTCCAGTTTCATGCCAGAGCAGGGGCAGGTAGCCCCTGAGCCGGTTTGAACTGGTGTATGCACAGAGGAGCCTTCTGCTCCCCCAGTGCAGGACTTCAAAGCACTCTAGGAGTGCACCCACCCAGCCCCAATACACTAAACCATGTCTGGGAGGTGGTCACACCTCCCTGGGACAGGATACCTATTGTTGGGCTTTCTCCACTGCGAGTTTCGGTCATCAGCAGGAGGGCAGCCCCGTGTCTGTGACTGGTGGCATCCATTTTGTGATGCTAGGGCTCTTCAGGATTCTACCGCGTTTCCACAGTAGGTATATGTCTATCCCTCTAGAAGGGTGGAATGCTACCCCCGCCGCCAGAACTGGCGGGGGGTAGTATTCCAAGATGTTTGACACCAAACACAACATGTTTCCGTGCAGCCATCCCAAAGTTAGCATTTAACGCGAGGTTATAATGCGCTTAAGAGTATATGGTCAGGCTGCACTACAAACAGCATCAGAGAAGGGTCTCCGAATGCTGCAGAGGGGCTCTGCTCATGCAGGGGCACCCTCTCACATAGGAACCAAGCACTCTGCCTTCAGGATTGATAAGGCCTGCCATAGGAGTGACTTATAGGTTTATATGTGTGTATCTATGTAGTGATATAGGTAGCCTATATCACAGTAAGGAGTGCATGCACCACCTTACCCAGGCTTCAGTAGCAGACCTGTGGTGTCAGATTTAGTCTGCTTCCCAGGGGTGGCATAATACATGCTTCAGCCCCTGGTAGGCCTGTGAAGTACCTATGCCCTTGGCACCTAAGGTACCATATACTAGGGACTCATAAGGTACCACAGTATCCAATCACTAGTGCACCTAGAGTGCACTCCAAGTCGTTTAGAGAAAACAGAGAGGCTGGGGCCCTGATTGGCAGGATCCCAGCCTGACTATAGCCAGAAACCAGTGTAAACATCAGAAAAAAAGTGGGGGCAACATAAGAGGCAGATCCTACTCTCCTACACCTGCCAACAGTATGTACAAGTTGAACAAAAACACTGGTTACCTTTGTTTGCAGAACGATGTAGCTACTGAGCTTAGTGCGTAGTAAAATCAAGTCTGTTAATGCGTCTCTCCTTTTCTTCTTGTTCTTTTTTCCTTCCAGGTGCGAGACTAATGCAGGATGTTCTTTTCGGGGAGGTTGAAACGGGAGGATCAAGGGAGTCCTGGAAGCAGGGAAATAGGTAAGTGGCAGGCAAAGAGGCTAAGCGAAGGGGAGGAGTGTGGACAGTCTTTAAATAAGACTGCTTTTGAATGTTCATAAAGGTTCCTTTCTAATTGTTTGTAACAAGGAACAAGTGCAGATAATTATCTTGATGAGGCTGCCTTCTAGAAAGTGCTTTAGAATATTCACAAGGTCCTGTTCTAATTGCTTATAGCAAGAAACAGGTGCAGTTGATTAAGTTGTTGAGGCTGTCTTTTTGAAGGTGTTTTAGAATGTTCACAAAGGTTGAGTTCTAATTGCTTATAGCAAGGAACAGGTGCAGATAATTAATTTGATGAGGTTGTCTTCTACAAGGTGTTTTAGAATGTTCACCAAGGTTGCATTCAGGGGCGTAACACAGGCCCCCGCATCCCCCTCAGCACAGTACTTAGCCCCGAGCGCTCCGTATTAAATTTGGAGTGGGGGCCCCACGTGTACATTGTAGGGGGGCCCTTTAATCATTTGTTACACCACTGGTCGCATTCTAATTGGTTATAGCAAGAAACAGGTGCCGGGGATTAATTTGATGAGGGCTGTCTTCTGGAAGGTTCTCATGGAGGTCCTCTATGCCGGTTGCTTGATGCTTATTCTAATGGATTTTCTAGATGTTTCCGTGGTGCCTGAAACCTGACATTGTATAGGCATGGTAAAACATTTGTAAAAGCAATTAAGCCTTTTCAAACAAACCGGGGAACACTAGCTGCAGCTAGCTATTACCAGCAGCATGTAATATGGTCAAAAGTCAGGGTACAAGACGTTTGTTCATTCATAAGTGTTGGGAGGGATGATATGAGTCATGCCGGTATATTGCGATAGTCAAGAGAGGTGAGCTGTTGCATGAATCCTGACACTATATCAGTAATGCCGAAAAACATAGACTATACATAGTTTTTCTAGTTCTTTTTACTTATTGCAATGTGCAAAGTGTATATTACATTGTAATGATATCAGGAACTGAAGGAAAGTAAGGGAACTTTGTGTGCCCCAGAGTGCCTACATTAATCAAAAGTTAATTAAGCATAGTGCAAATTGCTCCATTGCCATACCTTGGCACAAGGGCCTGTTCAATGGTTATCGAGTATCAGTTCTAAATGTGAATACATGGAATCATGAGCTTTTCCTCATGTGACATACATGAATGTGCAGCGGATGCTTCCAAATTGCCAGCCAATCTATGTCCAAAGACATATATGTACAATCTTCCATGTGAGTAGCATTGTGCTACACATGTACACAGATCAATATGCATCATAAATATTCACAGGTGCAGACCTGTGTTTTTTTCATGTCAATACCAAAACATTATACCTGCGGACAAGGCATCCATCCTTGCATAAAGTTGGAGGGTACAAATAGTTCACATTAGTCAGAACTCTGTCCACCCGTGCCAATAAACCCTTTCTTGGCTTCAATAATGTTACATACGGTGTATGCCTGTCTTATTCTAGCATTACACCACTTAGACGTTCCCAGGGTCAATATTGTCACCCATGTGTCATGGTACAATGGAGTCTACATGATGCTGGCCAGCATACCTAAATACATCACATGCCTGATGCATGCTTCACGCATGTGATGATGGATATATTGAACTACAAAATCCAGGCAGCTCAGGCCTACAGGCGGACTAGTTCCATTCAATAATTTGGCCATATTCAGATGTATGTGTCTAAGCTTTTTTGTTAATCTGAAATACTGGGATAGCATAGTTTGTATGATTGAAATGTAAGCATATGTTAAAGCACTGTATATAATACAATGTCCCAAATCATGTATTGTAGGTGGACATCAACCATCCTCCCGGGGAGAGATGGATTCCTTCTAGGACCCCAATGCTAACCAGTAAGTGTTATAAGTACATGTATGTAGCATTGTTAAATCTGTGTGTGATCTAAGTGAAATGTAACATCGTGATGGGTTGTGGGAAGTAATGATCACATACTATCAATATGCTGTCAGTGTGTGAAACACAACAGAACCTGCCCACGGATTCATTTGGAATGAACAAATAAGAATTCCATTGTAAATGTAAGGTGCATATAAGCAGGCCCACAAGATGTAAGCATGAACATTTGTGTTAATATTGGCACATCTATAGTAAGACTGGGTGACGAACTTCGCTCCACCAGCAGAGTTTACGGGGTTTTGCCAACTCTGTGCCCTGTTGGGAACACGAAGTTTATGCAAAAACTCTGACTCCGTGGTGTAGCGGAGTTAGCCTCTGCGCCCACATCCACCTCACACACCTTTGGTAAAGCAACTTTACCTTTGCATGCTAAAGAGCATGTAGCCACCTCAGAAAAGTAAGCTTGAAATATATCAAGCAGTGAGAGAGGTGATGATTTTGGGGTCCCCCCTAACCTATGGAGAGGACCAAGCTGATGTCTTGAACACAAATAGCACATCATGCTGAATGATTCGGTGATGGTCCCATCCTCCTAGAACCACCCCAAGCAAAGTTATGGAAAAAAAATACAATCCCAACCAAAGGTTTCGCAAAGCATTATGGGCGAGATACTAGAGTGCACTGAATATCATAGTATGGCTCTCCTGCTGAGCTGGGGAGAGCTGCTGGGGCTTCAGGAATGGTTTCCTCTGGGTCTAGTGGGTCTGATGGAGGTACCCATCCCACTAGACACCTCAACAGTGATCCTTGGTGGAGGGCAGCTCGGGGCCTGCTCTGGCATCTCCAGGCTGCCCTCCTCCTTGCCGTCCGGACTTCTCGCGTCCTCCATCTCACCTGGGGACCCCATACCCCGGGCGGACTCCTGGTAAAGGGGGACGGGACCCCATCCCCATTTGTTTCCTGAGGTGGAGAAGCACCATTGCGCTTCCCAGAGAGTAAGGACAGGGTAGGGCCGCTGCCTCCCTTGCGGGGTCCGCTCTCCCTGCTCCCCATGCCCGTGTCTGGGGGAAGCGGGAGGCAACCGCGGAGGGCTGCCGTCTGCCCGCTGGAGCAGGCAGACCTCCATACCTGTTGCCAGATGTCTTTTCTTTTTGCCGATGTGAGTTGAGCGGAGTGGTGGGGTATGAGTAGAAGTGGAGGGAATGTGTGTCAATAAAAATAACTAAAGGAATCCTTAAAATTCTATATTCACTGGGTTCCTTTGTTATGATTAAAAAAACTGAAAATCAAGGCAAGAGCAGGGTATGGTGAACCTCTCAGGCCCTAGTTAGTGTGTGTGAAAAGAAAAAGGGTCAACATGTTTCATGCCTATTTATTGTTCAAAGGATTGTGGCATTTTATGAGGACCAAGGGATCCATTTCTGCTCATGCAGGAACGGATGATTTGTGCATGTGCATAATACCATACCCTAAAACATTGTAATTGATAGTATAGTAAAGGTTCTCTGGGAACCCAGAGAGAAAACGAAGCAACAAAAAATAAGCAAAACAAAGTCAACTGTCACAATTATTTATCAATCAGGGTATGTAAAAGCTGGCTGGTACAGTCAGTTATCGATCAGTACAAGCCAATAGTACACCCATGCAGGTAGTTATAGATCATGGATGCAGTGGTGAATAAAAAAGTAGGAATATTGACACCAGATATCCTGAGGCACCATGGTGCATGCCCTCCTAGTAAAGCACCGAAACGCGGGCTGGTAAAACAGCCTGGTAACTCATGCCAGGAACTTACCTAATAGTGAGGTCTATTTGCCCCTGTCGTATGGGCAAGTACGGATGCTCATTGGCGTTCCGATGGACCTGTGGGGTGAAATGAAAGGACAAGCTACATTTGTACGGAACAAAGTCCTGTTAGAAAGCCAAATGGAGGAAGGGGGGCTGAGATGTGTCGATGACAGGGGCATGTTTTAAGTAATATATATGGGGCACAAACAGTACAGTTGCGGACCCTCCCTATTCTGCCACCCGGGAGAATGGTTAGAGTGGCCAATATGTGTCGGTTAACAGAGGGCCTGATAAAATGTAAGGCACTGACACTTAAGTTTCACCCCACAGGCCCACCGTAACGCCAATGAGCGTTCCTCCTAACCCATACGACTGGGGTTATTAGACCTCACATTTAGGTAAGTATATGGTTGTTATTCTTGTGACCATATTTACATAATGTGCACCTACATAGATGGCACCAGACTCTGTTTTCCTTGCTCAAGTAGGGGATGTCCATGTAGCAGTAGTATATTTTGCTTATACATATGATTGAGTTACAATGTCAGCCTATTTTCACCCACACCATGAACATGAACAGCTTGTGAAATTTTTTTTCCATTACCATCCTAGATAACATGACAGCAGAAGATGCCAAAACATTTGAGATGTGGAGGGACCTATTCTGCCATATTAAGCATGTTGTTAAGGCTTATGGAAGATGGAAAAATTGTGCAGGCGTGCAAAGGCAGCTGGGTCCAGGAACATCACTCCAACCAATGGAGCATCAGCACTGAAATCCACCTCCAAAACACTAACCACAGTGGGAACAAGCCAGCAACAGGCAACCCAAGCCCAGGTACCAGCGGCTACACCTGCAGCCACCCAGGCAACAACCGCACAGGCCATAAGGCAGTGGCATAGCTAGACCTTTTGCTGCCTGTGGCGGCCCTGCGTTTGCTGCCCCGCGGTGCCCGCATGTAGGAGGGGGGGTGCTGCCGATTCCTGCGTTTGCCACCCCGCAACGGGTGCTGGTAGGAGTGGGGGTGCTGGAGATTCCTGCCTTTGCCGCCCCACGACGGCCGCAGGTAGGAGCGGGGTGGAGCCCGCTGCCCCCAAAACCTGTCCCTCCCCCACCCCCCTTGCTACGCCACTGCTAGAAGACCCAGAAAACGTATTCACTCTCTATTTAAGTACTTAATTTTACGTGAACTGAAGAAGATAACTGTGAGCTGGATGATATACGGAGGGGCCAGGCCAGTCTGCACATATGTGTGGACACAATGGAGAAGTCCCTGGAGTTGATCTCTCAACTCCTCTGCACTTGTTTGTGTACTATGTTGTTGTTTTGGAAATATTGTTTTTTAGGTATTTTAGTAGTTAGTTAGGCATAGAGTTAGTTAGTGGTTATGATAGGATTAGTGTAGGTAGGTTTCATATTTTCAATTTTTTCATAGATAAGTGTTTTTGATTTGATTTATGGATTTGTAAAGCGCACGTATGCCCGAAGGCGTCTTGGCGGTGGAATTGGCAGGAACGCTGAAATTTGGCAGGCCCTGGTGCTTCTAATACAATATATGAACAAGTCAGTTGGCGAATAACCATGTTTTCAGCAGTCTTCTGAATGACATGAGCGACGTGCTGCTCTTTATCGAGATCAGTAAGCGGTTCCAGGTCTTCGCTGTCCCTAATAGGAAGCTTCTGCTCCCCCAGCGAACCTGCTTGTACCTGGGTATTAACAGTAGTTGTGAGTGGGCTGACCTTAAATTCCTGGCTGGCATATACCTTTTGAAATGTGTCCTCAAATACAGTGGTCCTTTACCCTGTAGGGCCTTATATGCTAGGCATTGTGATTTAAATTTAATTCTTTTTTCCACAGGAAGCCAGTGGAGGTCTCTCAATCTATGGGAGACTGATTCATATTTGGGGATGTTCAGTATTAATCTAGCTGCTGCATTCTGCATTCGCTGCAGTTTCGATAAAAGCTGGGACTGTAACCCCACCTATAGGGCGTTGCCATAGTCCAGTCTGGAAAGGGCCAAGGTTGTGACCAGCGTTTTTTAATGCATCTGGAGGAATAAAAGGACGGATCTTCCTGATCACTTTTAAAATACCCCAGAAGGTGGAGGCAAGCTTATTGATGTGACACTCAAATGTCAATCTATCATCAAATACAACCCCTAGGTTCCTAACCTTGGGGACTGGGATTGGGCATTCACCCAGATCAGCCGGCCACCATCTTGGAGACCAAAAAGAGGCGTTGGACCCTAGTAGCAGAACTTCTGTTTTTTCGCCGTTCAATTTAAGGCAGTTAGTCTGCATCCATGTATTTATCTGCGACATGCAGATGTTGAAACGATCGGCTGTCTCTTCAATGTTATTTGAGACTGATACCACCACCTGGGTATCATCGGCATAGGCAGTAGCGGTCGGTGGTGGGAGTTCCACCGGGCGCTGACGTGGGGCGGGGGAGGGGCAGGGTGGGGGGTAGTAATCTACGGATTATGGCTGATTACAGGTAAGTAAACATATAAATAAATAAAACAAAGTTTGTTACGCGCGCTGCATCGCATTTGACGATGCAGCGCGTGTAACGAACTTCGTTTTATTTATTTATATGTTTATTTACCTGTAATCAGCCATAATCCGAAGTTTACTACCCCCCACCCTGCCCCTCCCCCGCCCCACATCAGCGCCCGGCGGAACTCCCACCACCGACCGCTACTGGGCATAGGTGACCACCGAGAAACCACACTGCCTGATGATCGCTGCCAGAGGAGCCACATAGATATTAAAAAGTGTGGGGCTCAGGGAGGAGCCCTGAGGCACCCCACATGGCAGTATGAATGATTTAGATGCCGATCCATCCACTTCTACTACAAAAGTTCTGTCCGTTAGATAGGATGACAGTAGAGTAAGGGCGGTATATTGGAATAGTATTTTAGATATTTTACTCATTTTATATGGATTTTAGTTGGTGGAGGTTGATGTTTATGACATTGTAAAAAAAACAATACATCAAATACCAAGAAAATATATATTGGTTTAGGTTTAAATGTGTAGATCGTTTATGTTTAGATGTAGTTGATATTCGAATTGTGCCAATGTATGTGTGTTAAGGGGGGTGGGGGGTTGATTCCTAACATGTCATTTGTGTTAAATACCTAGGATAGATTAAGATAAGTTAAGTTATGTTAAGTTAGTGTTACGGTTAGTTAGAGTAGGATAGGTAAGTTAAAGTAGTTTAGGCTTATCTCAGATAGTGTAAGAGTGTAGGATAGGTAGGTATAATTTTTTAGGATGACATTTTAATATATAAAAATATGTTCTACTGTCACAACATCGTAATCATTTAATACTTAAGAGTTGTCATCATTGATTAGGTTGAGTTGAGTACATGATGTAGCTATTCCCCGCAGTCTTTGTAGATATGTGTTCTTTGTGAGAGGCCAATGGACAAGGCTTAGTATACCTCACAATTGAGTCACTTAAGAGGACTATTCACTGTTCTTTAGGCACTGTGAGTGGTCCTCTTCATGTGAATTGACGCACAGCCTAACACAGATAGTCACCTACTGTAGCACTGTGTGTGTAAGAGATGCTGCATGTACAGTAGGGATGGCTCTGTCACTCCAGATTTCCCATTCCTGGTGGTGCTAGGACACACACTGGTGCCTGCCATTAACCCTTGCACCATTGTGCTCTTAGGTCGTTGTTGTTAGCTGGTTACAAATCACGATTGTGGCCCCCACCTGCCTGGATAACCTCAATCATCCTTGGCATTGATTATTGCTAAGTGTGGCACTTCATGCATGTAACTTTGTACAACTACTTGCTAAGTTTGAAAACTTAATGTCTGGCATTCTCTATTGCCCTGGGTATGTGTTGCTTTGCTCCTGGCTTTGTTCTCTGGCTCCTAATGAGTGATATGTGTGTATATTGTACAATTGATATCGTGTGTGGTTACACTTACAGTCAATGCATGTGAGGGCTCTCAGGGGCAGAGGAACATATTTACCCTATGCATCCTAGTGTGCCTACGAACAACAATTATCAGTTGACACCGGTCCCCAAAACCTTTTCATGCATACTGACATTCCAGAGTAGGACTGACCTTCTACATCCCTGAGTGGCATAGGTATGATGCAAAATCAGAAGGAGTATGGGCATGAGTATCTGCATATTGCTGGTGCATTCATATTTAAAGTACTTTAGGATCTCTTCAATGTAAGCATTGAGGCTATCATATGTGCTTGATCGCACTGTCTTGATCACTGAGCAAGATATGTGTTGATGTGTGAAACAGTGTTCGTGACTTGCATGGCTCACAGAACCTATTTTGAGCATGTAGGTATTTGAGTGGTGAGTAATGCATTTCCTCTGTGTGCCAGTCCAGTAAATGGTGTTTATTATCACACCATGACATTCAATTGGTAAATGAGACATTCCGCATAATGCCATGGCAGTGGATTTACATGATGTTTGGGCATGTACAACAAGAGCAGGTGATGCTGACTTTAGTCCTATTTCCTTGAGATGCTAAGAAGTAGCTTGTGCATATACACATCCACCATGGTCTAGTTAGCCTTATCTGCAACAGACATACAACACGCCGGTTCATAGGAGTGCATTTATTTACTGGTGTGTGCATGGCATGTACAGATTTGCAGTTCTTTGTACAACAACACCACAATTATTATAGAGCAAACAATGTCCAGGCAGAGTCCATATGGGATACTTGTCATGTGACATGTAGAGAAGGGGAAAACTCCAGTGAGGAGGAGGTCCAAACTGCCATTAGGGAAGCTAGGCCTCATCAACAGTGCACAAATGGATTAGATATAAAGGTGAACATCCAAAATGGGGGAAAAGGAGGTGGCATGATGATAAACACAGGTCCACTGAGAAACTGGCCAAGAGGCACAGACAAATGCTACCGGGCACTTTGCCGTCAGAAATTGGTGAAGTCCACATCTTCAACCTCTGATGTGTGTTGTGCCTCCCCTTAGGGAGGTGGTTTTTGTGTGGGACGCATCTGAGGTACACACACATCAGGAGCAGAAGATGTAGCACCCCTGTCCCAGGCAGCATTTGTCTGTGCCAGCAAGGAGGGCAGCACAGCGCTGACAAGGGCCTGATGACTTACCAACAAGGCAACAATGTCGCTGTGGAAGGCACCCATAGTTGCTTTACAGGAGTTCTGCTTGCACTTCATAGATTGCAAGATGGAGCGGGTGGCCCCAGATGGGTGGAAACCTCACTGTTGTCACATTGGCAGGGCTGTTGTGTTTGCCTCTGCCTCATGACACCAGCAATGTCAGCTTTGGGATGTTCTGTTCTATGGAGCGAAGGGTAGGTGCCTACAACTTAAAAAGCATATCCATGTCTATATTAAAAAAATGTATTTTACCAAAGCCAATCACAGATCTAGTTACTAATCCTCTCAACACACTACCTACTTGTATTCACCTACATGATCACAACATTCAATCAAATATGTTTTTTTTAAACCAGAAGAATACCCTAATTCTAACTGCCTTTCATTTGGATAACTGCCTCATTCAACTCCAGCCTTCTCCTGTCTGCTACTGCTCCTTCACTTAAAAATGTTTAGAGTGTAGATTGTGGGCCACAGCTATGTCTTCTGGGCTAAAGAAGCTGATAGAAAGAGTTGTTTTGGCTATGGTGGACATTAAATGGATTGCCCATAGATGGTTAAAGTGTCATCAATTTCTGCCTTTGGTTAAAAGCATTCTGGATTCCCACCCCCTTACCTCATAATTGTGTACTGTGGTGGCAATGACCTGGGGACACTGACTGGGGTAGGACTGGAAATCCTAATGAAGGATACCTTTGCAGAATTAATGACTCTTTTCCCTGTCTTGGTGTACTCTAGCATATGCCAAAAGAAGGCAGAAATGGAAATGGTTTAATCAATTTTGTCCACAGATTGACAAAGTCAGGCAACATGTTAATAAAACTGTTTCTGCATTCCTCAGAGATCATAACATGGGCTCTATCTACAACGAAAACCTGCGTTTTGCCATGCATGGAATCTATTGAAGTGATGGAAGTAACTTTACAGATGAAGGCAACAGTGTGTTTCTGAGAAACCTGAATCTCTGAATCCTGCCCTAGGTGTATCTGTCATATACACACAAACAACACAAAGGCTCTTGTCAGAGCCACCCTAGTGCCCAAATTATTGTTAATTGTCTTTATAAATATCATTTTTTTCAATCTTTGGAAATAATCGAAGGACGTCATGATATTCGCGAATATGTCATGAACATGCAAAACAAATGCAGACATTCAATTGCCAAAAGCAAATATAAAATGTATAACTTAAAACATTGATTCTAACAATCACACTACATACATTACTATCTAAATAACTCTACATAAATAAATATCTCTCAATGTGTCTGTCACTGCATGTATGAGTGTATGAGTGGCAACTGTGACTGGGTGTGTGACTGTGTCAGTGGGTCTCTGAGTGGGTCTATGAGTGACTGAGTGGCTCTGTGAGTGGGTGTGTAAGTGTCTGAGTGGGTCTGTCAGTGAATGAATCAGCCTGTGAGGGGAAACAGCCTTAATAACGAAGTTTGAAAAACGACTGACCTGAACAACGAATCCCAAACAACGACCAATCTGTTAACCACGACACCCTTAACTACGACTTACACGAACAACGACTTTCCTAAACCACGAAAAAAATGACCTTGTGACTGGCCAATAGATGGCACTATTGTAATAACAATAATAAGCCTTTCCAGACTGGGTCCCGCTCCTGGCAGAAGAGGCTTTTGTTGAAGGTTGTCTCACTCATTTTTATTACCACTGTCCGCCGAAACCGCAGGGGTGTGACCTGCTGCCCACGTGAAACCAACATGTGACCCCATTCTCACAGACACTCTGGAAAGCTTCTCAGCGCTTTGCAGCGTGGCACCCACCTACCTCTCAGAGGCCGGATAAAGTTGGCAACTCGCACTGCTGGTGAAATGAATGCAAAAGTATTAAACAGGTTTAACACATCCATAATATCGAACCGAGTTCCCACCCGCTAATAAACAATCAGCCTTTATTGATTAATTACAACTTTTACAATGATTCACTCAATTTTGCAAATCATCTAGCAAAAAGGATGTTAAACGTTATTAAATGACTTAATCTCTAGCGCTATAATTCGACCAGTAACATCTATATAATATACACATTAAGTAAAGAGCAAACGTGAACGGAATTTTGTCAAGTTGGTCGGATGTTCTGTCCTCGTGGTATAAGCAAGGTTCATTTCCAAGCTCTCAACACATCTGGCAGGGAGACGGGAAAGTACAGTAGAAGACGAGAATGTTATAAATGTCGGCCAAAGCGTTAATAACAGGAGCTGCTACAAATACCATATTTACATAAATGGCAATTTAATTAATAACGTGCAAGGCCAGCAAGTCAGTTTTCTTCGAGCTTCATTCCATACTTGTGCCATACGTTTTGTGAATCCCTCTGATAGTCACGGACTGACCTAGTTTAAGTCCTTCACTTAAAATTGTTTATTTAAAAATTCATGTATAATTAAAAAAAAAAAATTCCATGTTTCAAACATGCGTTTTAAAAAGAACATAGTGGTATAATCGGGTAATGAGCAAATAGAATATTTTTCGTGGTTTAGGAACTCGTTGTTAACAATGTAGTGGTTTGGGATTGCTCGTGGTTTAGCCTTCGTGGTTTAGGAATTCGCTGTTTAGGCAGTAGTTGTTTAATCATATATCTGCCTGTGAGTGCATGCATGAGTGTCTGAGTGGGGTCTGTCAGTGACTGCGTGAGAATATAAATAGTTCTGTGACTGAGTGCATAAGTGTCTGTAAGTGTCTCTGTGTGAGTGACTGGATAAGAATATGAGTGGGTCTATGACTGAGTAGAACACTCTCTGAAGGGGTCTCTAAGTGGATGTCTGAGTCTTTGAGTAGGTCAGTGAGTGGGTTCATCAGTGTCCGCATGCATCTATGCGTGGTTGTCTGAGTCTCTGAATGGATCTGTGAGTGGGTGCGTCAGTATCTGAGTAGGTCTGAGTGGGTGTCTGAGTCTCTCAGTGGGTCTGTAAGTGGGTGTATCAGTGCCTGAATGGATCTGTGTGAGTGGGTGCGTCAATCTGAGTGGGTCTGTGAGTGGGTGTCAGTCTTTGAGCAGGTCTGTCAGTGGGTGCATCAGTGTCCGAGTAGGTGTTTGACCGGGTCCATGACTCTCTGAGTGGGTCTGTGAGTGCGTGCATAAGTGTCTGACTAGGTCTCTAACTGGGTGCATGAGTCACTGAGTGGATCTGTAACTGGGTGTTGAAGTGTCTGTGTGGGTCTGTGACTGGGTGTGAGAGTGTCTGAGTGGGTCTATGAGTGCGTGCATGAGTGTTGGAGTGAGTGTGTTAGTGGCTATGCAACAGTCTGAGTGAGCCTGTAAGTGGCTGCATCGGTTTCTGACTAGGTATTTGAGTGGGTGCATACGTCTCTGAGTGGGTCTATGAATGGGTTTCTGAGTCTTTGAGTGGGTCTGTCAGTGGGTACATTAGTGTCTGAGTGGGACTGTCAGTGTTGCTCATGGTAAATTAGTGTCTGAGTGGGCATTTGAGTGGGTGCATGAGTCTCTGAGTGGGTGCCTTAGTTTCTGGGTGGGTTTGTGAGTGAGTGCATGAGTGGGTCTGTGAGTGGATACATGGGTCTCTAAGTGGTCCTGTGAGTGGGTGTGTGAGTTTCTGAGTGGGTCTGTGATTGGGTGTGTTATTGTCAGAGTGGGACTGTGAGTGGGTGTAAGTCTCTGAATATGTCTGTCACTGGGTGTGAGAGTGTCTGTGAGTGGGTGTGTGAGCGTCTAAGTAAAACTGAGGGTGAGTGTGTGCATATATATATATATAAAAAAAAAATTCACCAGTATTCACGAAGACTTCGCGATAGTTGAGAAATCGTTGCGGAGTTACATGGGGGCCCCGCTGACAGTTGCAGTGTATTCTCAAATATCACGTGTGGCAAAAAAAATCTATTTTTGACACATACCTTGTGTCATTTGTTAAACATGGGGTCAGAGAACCTCTACCCTGACTCTTATATCAGCTTTGTCCCAAATTTTCAGCCCCGTGAACCATTCCCCCAGCCATAAAACGGTGGCTGCAACTTTCTCTGCAGGTTGTGACCAGACAATCACAGCATTCCTGTTGGCGCACGCATTCACGATTAATCACAAAATTGTTGCAAAATATACACGGCCACAGATATCACTATCTTTATTCTCTTAAATTTCTCAATAACTACTGAACAGATTTAGACCAAATAACAAAAAGCACAATGAACAACAAGAATCACGGCATATCTTTTTTGGAAAATTTCATGACGATTTGTCGAATGGCGTCAAAGATATAGGCAAGTCAAACAGCACTTTTCCTATGGAAACATGGTGCTAACTATATCTACCTACTGGCGACTACCAGTAGATTATATATATATATATATATATATATATATATATATATATATATATATATATATATATATATTTCTTGCCTGTACTTACCTGCAAATACTTTAACACGCATATGCCTTTATCATTTATGCCTTTACCATGAAATCTGTTGTAAAGGCATGCGTGGTAAAGGCATATTCTCGGTAAAGGCATGCGGGCTAAAGGCAATCATGGTGAAGGCATATGCGGGGTATTGGCTTCATGGTAAAGGTCAAGCGTGGTTATGACCGCGTTGTAATGGCTGTTTCCCCCTGGAGCTAGGACTTGGCACTCCGTGGGAATAATGACAGCACACAAATTGTAATAGTGACAAACTCATCTATCTGATCACATGTCCCTGTGGCCTCCGCTATGAAGGGATGATGACCAGGAAGTCAGGGTACACATCACTGAACGCAGGAGCACCACTAGGTGCAAACTAAACAAAACCAGGCTGACAAGACATTTTCTAAAAAAACGACACATAATATATGAACTTTTTTGGACTGTGCTGGACAAACTGACTTTATCAACGAATGTCTGGAATGTGTCACAGTTTTTGTATGTCAAGGAACAGCTCTGGGTGTTCTGTTTAAAGAGTTATGATGCAGGTCTAAATGATGGCATCCCATGGACTGCATTTCCCTAGACAGGCTAGACCCTTGACTAAGATAATGGGGTTTACACTGGCTAGGTGATCAATAAATGGGTACCAGTGTTGAAACAGAATTCTATGATTAGATCAATATATATTGTCATTAAACTGAATTTTCTTATATACACCAGCAGGAACATACTACTGATGGACCTTTTTTTTACACTTTGTAGTGCTAATACTATTTTTTCCATTTTTTCCCCTCTATGTCTGATGGCCCCTTATTAACATCCTCTTTATGAGACTTTGGACTTGAAATTTGGTAAGGTGGCTTTGAAATTCTGGTCCAGACAAATGAATTATTTAGTGACATTGTCTGAACATGGTTATTAGTAGATAATTGTTCCTTCTGTTTATACAGCTCGAAGGATGAACAATGCTCATTAGATGCCACTCACAAGCAGTATTCGTATGTTTGATTTGTACACTTATGTTTAAGAAACATGACAATAGTCTCCCTGTCTTTGTAAAAAAAAGTTTAACTTATGGCTAACCTCAAAAAATTACAAAATTACAAAGCTTCATTAAACTTCAAATAATTTTAGAAGTCAACGGCTTACGATCCACAAGCGGCTCATGATCCTGTGCGCTGGGGAACTACCATTTCCAGCATTCCGTACAGTACCTGTTGAAAATGAGCGCCACACTGACGTCATTGGTGCTCGCCGCCGTGGTTCTTCATAATGAGGCACAACGCTACAGTTCGGTGTACTCGATCCTGGTGAGCCACGGGCCATAATTGGGTTAATATGCCCCCACATTCTCGTTTGCAATAGTGACTTTCCTGTTTTCTTACTGATATTAACATTACATGTTTTTCTGCTCCTGATGGGAGTCACCTCTCTCGCAAGGCAGATTTTTTGATACCCTATCAATTAAACCAAGCTGCATTGGAGTAATTTTGCAGCAATTTTGTAGAAATCTGGTTTTAGCCATAATTTTTCTTGTAGTATAATGTTCGTTTTGGAATCTAGACATGTCCTCTATTGGGTTACCAGTGTAACAATAAAAATGATGGCCCTAATTACGATGCCGGTCGGACGAGCGATCGACCGGCATCATTGCGGTAAAGGGACCGTCCGATAGGTAGTCAGCCATACTGACCGCCAAATTAGGATCCGACCGCCGTGGAGGAGGTCAGATACATGCCTCTTTGCATTGAGGCTTGTGCTGTGGCCCGGAAAAGGGCTGCAGCACAAGCCCCAATGCTAAAAGCCATGTTATTAAATATCCCTGCACCCTCTGGCAAGCACCTCATGGTGCCTGCTACATGTGGCATGGATGTTTGTGGGGGCATGGCCTAATAGCAGAGGCTGCGGAAGGACGAGGGCCCTGCTAGGGGCCTCCAAAGTACGTTTCCGACAGCGTTTCAATGGTGGTCAGACCGCCATTGAAAGGCCGTCAGAAAGGGCCAATGTAATTCCTACGGCGGTGCCTGAGCAGGCACCACCCTTGTTGTAGGGATTACATTCTGACCGCAGGGCCGACGGGCTCCTTGAGCCCGTCAGAACTTCAGAGGTCGGTCCTTCACCCATGCGGTCGGACTGACTGCATCGTAATGCGGCGGTCTGACTGCTGCTTCAGAAGTCGGTGGGACCAACACCGAGTTGCCGTTGGTGTCGGTCCTACCAACATCGTAATGAGGCCCTAAGTTTCCTATTCTTTTAACACAAAGGTTTGAACTTGGACTATTTCCTATAGTACTGTGCACTCTAAGCACCTCGCCAGGGACATTTTGATTGAAAACATTAGACCCGACTATTGAGGGTAAGGTTGATCTTCTTTTCTGATGCTAATCACTTGATAGCATGTGGACACCACATATGAGGAATTGATTTCCATGTGGTTTGATGATGGCACTTACAACTGACAGGTGACACAGTTGTACTTCTTGATATAAACCATGTTGTTTTGACTGTAATTTATTTCTTTACAGGTCTTGGAAAAGTGGATTTCCTTAGCAGTTTTGGTGACCACTTTTATTGCATGTTCCGATGTCAGGCGGCCATCGCTGTTGGCAGACAAGCTCTGCCCGACCATCAGACTTTAAGGTGGACGGCTTTCTAGACTGCTAGATGGTAATGACTAAATGTCTAGGCAATCTCTTGTTGTGTAACCCCTTCATCTCAACCCCCACACCGAGAGATGAAGCCTGTGGACTGAAAGAACATGAGACACCCTCAGAGGAGATGGGGATACTGGTAGAAACAATGGACGCGGAACAAAAGGGGACTTCAGAAGTGGAAACAAAGACCGACACCGCCAAAACAGGACCACCAAGATCACTTTCCTGCGTTCCCTCAACAGTGTGGTTAGTAATTTGGGAATTAGAGGTATTGGCAGAAACGCATACAGAAGAGACATCAGCCAACTGATTGACAATGCAACCACACCACAAGCCCCCTCCTGGGGAACTCTGGAACAAAAATTGAGAAGCTGAGCAATGTGATGGGAAGCTAACAGATCCTGGCCCGGCCTCTCAAACCTTATGCAGAGCTGACAAAAAACTGTTCTGGTCAAGGGCACCTCTTCGGAAGAGGGAAACACTCTGCTGAGAGAATCCACCACCACATTGTCCACCCCCTGATGTGTACTACTAGAAGGGACACCAGATTATACTTTGCTCATTGGATATACGGGGCAGCAACTAGATTCAAGGACTTTGATATAGAACCCCCCTGGTTGTTGAGATATGACACTGCCACCATATTGTCAGACCTGACAACCAAAGTTAAACCCTTCAAAACCTGCTGGAACCGAAAATTCAACTCTGAACACAGCTGTGAGTTCCCTGCAATTGGAGGAGTGTCTGCTGTAGGGAAGAGACCATCTTGCCTGGATCGACTGTCCCTCCAGAGTGCCCCCCCAACCAAAAGAGCTGGCATCAGTTACCAGCACTTTCAGGGGATCTGGATAAAGAAACACCTCTTTGGAAATACAGGAGGGAATCATCCACCACAGGTGCTCCAGACGCATAGCCAGAGTCACTGGCAGCATCTCATTGAAGTCCCCGGAGGCTGGACGCCATCAGGCATGCAGATGAGTCTAAAAAGGTCAGAGATGGAAACTGATCCACGGCTATTTGAAGACCCCCCTTCCAAACACCGGGAGAGAAACAGCCTTCCATCGCATAAGCGCAGACCTCCGGGGATCACTCATGTTCCACCAATGACCCCCAGAGGACCAGGATCATGCACGGAATGCACATGACGGCAAGCAGGCAGCGGGGAAGAGAAACAGAGGATGCCAAGCTCCCCTGCTGCAGTCTCATTGTAAGCCCAACAGACTGAAAGAGGCAGCGCCGCCCTTCTGATTCTGCCCGGATGGAAAGGAAGGGAGAAAACCAACAATCTTGTTGGCTGACCAAGCCCTGCAGGGTCCGCCGTCTCCTTGTCCCTTTCTACATGCAAGATAGAAAAAGAACAGGAGGAATGCTGGGCAAGTATTGCCTATGTAGGCACCAGCCTAATGGGAGGGGCATACACTCCTCACAATCTTCTCGTTCTTTTTTTTCTGTATTGCAATGTGGAATTACCTCATTAGTGATGAATGAGATGAGCACAAGGGGGACCTGGTGTAATAACTCTCCTCGTTAAAAGATAAGAAAGTTTATTTTGAAATTGTGAGCATGCCTGGAATTAAGATTATTAACAGAGTACTGGAATTATCGAAATATAAGTCAGCAAAAGTCAATTAACAAGAGATTTAGATTTGTTATAGATTAAGTGTTACTTAACTGACTGCTGGAGCAGCAAGAAAGAGGAAGGACCAGGGCAATACCTTCTCTATATACCATTTGAGAACCTTTATGTTGTCATTTTGTAGTTTTCTTCCCATGGCATCATGGGAATGATAGTTTTTTCATGTGTTTATTTGTTTGTTCAAGAATTTATCACTTTTGTTCACTGTATGCTGTGAGTAATAAAGTAAGAAGTGGAGCATAATATGAAGCCTCTGGTCTTGTCATAAAATCCACATAGTCATAATCTATGTGGCCGAAACTCGTCGACTTTCCTCATGAGGAGTTCAAACAAAAAAAATGAATTGCCTAAAAAAATTAGTTAAGCAATGAGAAAAACATAAAGTAGAGCTTGTCTTCGTTCTACTCCCTTCTCTAATGTGCTGAAATACCTCAGGGTTGATAATGAACTAAATACTCACATGGAAACTCAGTGAACTTTAAAGGTTTAAAGATAGGACTGTAGTTTGCAACTTTGAGCACAAAATTGGTACATAAAGTTGGCGGAAAAAAAATGTATATTTATTGTCTGAATTTGTATATGTATGGCCTGTCTTATATAACATACTAAGTAATTGTTTTGTCTGTTCTGATTCGGTGAATGTGTAAACATGATTCTGGCTCTGTTTGGGGGCCTGAGGATATTTATATGTTAAAAGACGTTCACCTAGACAGTCTGAATCTGGCTTCCAATGAGAAATAATCATTCCATTGTTGATGGATGATGTTACCCTAACATCTATTCCTATAGAAAACCGTATTTTTTCTTCACTAGTTAATGCATAAAACAGGGGCATAGCGGGGGGGTAACATGTTTGAAGGAGCACAAACACCTAGAGGATTTCATGCAAGGTCAGAGCTTCTAAAGTAGGGCAAGCTGTTTTGTGTGGAATCCGAGCAAAAAATTAAACCAGGCATAAGCAATGAGAAAGCAGAATTCTCTGTGATATTTCCATGTTACCCTGCAAATGACCCTGCAAATTATATTATACCTTTTTCTACCAGGCTTACATTGAGCAGTTATCTGCACATGGAAATCTGTCCTGGAGTGTTTGCCTCATGCATGGCACAATTTGCTCACATTTGTGTTCTGATAGATTATTCATGTTAGGCTAAAAAATACATTTTTTGCGTAATCGCGGCTGATAATATAACCAGTTCTTCACTCTTGATACATACAATACTGCACAATTGTATTTTGGTTCACACATCTCTCACTCCACATTCACACTGTACTATGATGCCCAGTTTTAAGTGAATCTGGGCCATTGTGTTCAAAGCGTTCCTCCTACAATAAAAAATCATCCTTTGTAGCACTATGCCTCACTGTGAAGCTGTGTGTGCTAACACTGAGAGGCAATGGCAGCGCTGTGCTTCGAATGGCACAGTCATAGCCACTTTCACGATGGGACAAGTCCTGTAAGCCCCAAGTGTGCAGGCTGAGGACAGGGCAGGCTTCCAACGTCATCTCCGCTGTGGTTTGTTCATGCCAGTGGCCATGGTCTTGAATAGGAACGAACAATCATTGCACCCTTTGGTGGAAACGCCCAGCACTTTACAAACATTAATTTAATAATTTCCCAAAAAGGCAGCCAGGCAGTTTTTCATGCCACGTTGGCAGGGTGGAGTGTCGGCATTGAGTGTTTCCACTGACTATGACCCATGCTTGTCAACAGAAGCATTTTCAGTAAAAGAGTGGCAGCACCTGTGGTAAAACCTTAAATAAGTGGGCTGTCAGAGGGCTCTTAAGTGATATATGTTCAAAAATATATGAGCAATGATTAATTTTGCCTCTTTGCCTTAGGCCTTTACCAGGGCAACTGGAATTATGCAGAGGTGAAGGATCAAATTATGCGGCAGGGTTCGCTAAATTATGCTGCAACAAGCAGCAAACGATGTGGTGTAATGAGACACGTTTTGTGATAGCATTACTTCATTATTTTGCAAGTTTTCACCTCATCAGTACCGCAGTACCGGTTATCACCCAAATATAGCAATAAGCAACAGAAAGGTAACCAGTCAACCTTTGAGAAGTGCCTTCCACTGCGCGGCAATTCATGTTGACCCGTTTGAGCGAAAAATATTAAGTTAAAACCTGCAGATTTTGTAGAAGATGTTGAATTATAAGTAAAATGCGGCAGATCCATAATTATGCAAAAAAAAACGCCTCGGCCACAAAATGACATAATTTTAGTGGCCCCTACCGTTACCATGGCCCCCATAAGCGACCATTTGATTATTGAATGTTTACCCTAATACAGCAGGAAGATATAAGGAAATCTATGCAGCAAGGAATTCGTTAAAATGTGGGGACTTTGGAGAATTAATTCCCTGTTCTACCTGAATTGAAACCTTTTCAACATCAGCAATATTTCTTTTCTTCACTCTATTAGCCAATAAAGTAGTGGACAGCTTGAACAACTGGAGACCGAAGAGCTGAAGGATTCATTGGAGGCTGACGTCCAAACCTGAGAACGTCTGTCCAGTAAATGTAAGCGATCATAGGTCTGCAGTTTGGCTGCAGCATAAGGCCCCAGGTTCCAGCCCAGGTTCAGATTGATTGACTGGATGTGGCCAGTGCTTGGCATGTGAATAGCCATAGACCTATCAAAACAGCTGCGGCACACTGTGTGGTGTACTGGCAAAATATTTGTTTAAAATATCGTCCTACAAAAATGTTGTATTCAGAATATCGACTACCTCAATATCTTGACGGTAGGTTTATATAGGTTGAGTGTTCGCTTATTATTCCTAACCCCACATTTTTGTACCTTAATGTTATACATATCCTCAAAGGGGCAGATTTACAAGCCCCCTGCGCCACCAGTACGTTACTTTTCGTGACGTACTGGTGGCGCAGAAGGCTCCTCGATATTTACAAGGAGAGGAAAAGCCACCATGCGTGACTTTTCCTCTCCTTGTAAATACCGTCCCTTCACACGCAGCACTTTGCGGTGAAGGGGCGTTCCATGGGTGTTGCTGTGGGTGTTCCCACGCAGCACCCATGGAACTAAGACACATCTCCAGAATTACGAGAAATCGTAACTCTGGAGATGCGTTTAAGCTACGCCACCCTAGAGGTGGCGTAGCGAAGCGCACCGAGGAGAAATGTTTGCATTTCTCCTCGTTTCCTCTTTCAATGCGTGCTGCATTCTGCAGCACGCATTGAAAGAGGAAAAAGCCTGTACTGATTGTTTTTGTGCAGAAAGGTGCCCCTTCCTGCACAGAAACAATCTCCCCATGGCGCAGGCATCCTTGCACCATGGTGCAAGGGTGCCTGCGCCGGCGCTTGGCAGCTGTTTGTGCGCCAGCGCAGGGGAGCACAGGAATGCGACATATTCTTGTAAATATGTCGCATTCCTGTGCTCTGAAAGTGCCGCAGCGTGGCGCAGCCAAAGGGCTTGCAGCGCCACGCTGCGGCACTTTCTTGTAGATCTGCCCCGTAGTATGTAGATGTGACGTAGTAAATCTATACTTACCTATATAGACTTACCTTGTGCAATTAGATCTACTGTATAAAAATGATTTTGTAGGAACATATTTCTGTTGTTGTTATACTGATATGCAGCCCACTGTGCAACTGCCTATAGCTATAGGAGTAAATGCCGGCCCTAGCTGTAGAGTAGTTGCTAGAACTGGCAGGCTCCTCAAGTGAAATGTGTCTTGGGAACAAAATACAACCTGGTTCGAAGGGAATGGTGCCCCTTGCCATAATGGTGCAGTATGTGGATCGTTCTAGTTGCTTTACTTCTACCTGTAACCTCTGAGTCACTTTTGCCCAGATTATCAAAACGTTCACACAGTACCGCGTGGCACCCAAAGTTGCTGTGCTGCGTTGCATGAGAGAAAGAGAGCAGGAGAGCCCCACATCTAAAAACATATGGCACTATCCTGTGCTTTCCCTAGCACTGGCACACAATAAGGCTGCTAAGCCCTGTGCATACACCTTTCATGCCATAGTGCAACTGTGTCTGCATGAGTCTAGCTTAGGTTTTGTCCTGGAAGAGCACCCTTCCAGTGCAAAATACTATGCCTAGACAAACTGTAACTTCTCCCATTTCAAATGTGTGCTGTACAGTCGAGCACACTTGCAGAGTGGGAAAAGCTAGGAGAAATAAAATCAATTCTCCTTTTTAACGACTGCTTTCAAGTGGCGTAATTTTTTAGTGCAAAACACTGTTGTTAGGTAGGGTTTTGCATCAAAAACCATGGGTGGTTGCATGAGAACACCCATGTACCACACAATGAACGCCTGCGTGATGCAGATTAATACAAAGTTGTGCTTTGTGCTGCTTTGCGTTATTTTCTTGCACCTTTCAAGTGCAAAGCAAGTTTTGTGGTCGAAAGTGAATAAAAAAACATTTTGCAAAGGCTTGCGTCACTTTTGCGATGCAAACCCAGTGCATAATGTTTGTTAATCTCAGCCTTCATATGCACTTAACTGAATTATACAATTTGCCAACGTGTTTCCTGTGTTTTAGCCAGTTTTCTGTGTGCTTGTCCCCTAGGACTGCAAGAGTCAACAGTCTGCAAACCTGTTGGAAAGTGACCAGCTTTTAGCAGGTGGATTGTTATACCCCTCCCTCATCTCATCCTTGCAGGATCGGACTGGGACAGAAAATAGATAGCTCACAAAGGAGCCCACAATTGCAAATCTGAGCAGTTTTGAACTTGAACAAAGTATGGGAGACTGCGCAGGCAATGTCTGTGATAATATCAGGGAAATCAACAGCAAATACCGTCCCACCAGACCATAAAACAGGCCCACAAACAGCCAAAGAAACTGCCTACAAACTGGCCTATCAGACAAGGCCTTCGGGCATGGCCAGATTGATCAACAGGCCAGTTTGACCCTGCATCTTCGTATCATTTGTGAATATTTGAGGCAGCCTGCACCCCCCTAAGAAACCCATTGAAGACCTCAGTTTTAAGTGTCCCAAAGCTCTTTTTATTGGTAGGGTGGCTCCCCTCCAGGCTTTTTCTCTTTTAAGGAGCCGATAAAATAAATCCTCTGCACCCTGGTATAATGCCTCATTAAGACTGTTAAAACAACAGTGTAAAAAGATAGAAAGGAGAAGGCGTATAGCTTATAAGGAAAAGGATAAAAGAGCCCTTAAGGATGCTTTATGTGAATATAATGTAGGTATCATAAAAGCTAAAGCATATTTTTATGCCCACGCCATTTTAGCAATAGCACCAAGAAGGTGATTGACATTATGAGAGAAATGTATAACCCAGTTTGTCTAAGTCAAGCGATTGTGCTTACACAAATTCTTTGTGACGATTTAGCAGTGTTTTTTGAAGAAAAGATCAACACAATTTGGGATGGTATTAATTCCTCAAATTCTGTACAGATCCCCTTGGAAGTTCAGAGTGACAGCCTGTATCCATTGTTGCCAGGTGAGGTGTCCATGACAGCCTTATATGAACCTCTCTCTGTGAAATGTTTTCACACTTTGGTCATTGCCACTCCATCTGGTTCACCTTTTGATGTCCTTCCGGTTAAAGTCTGGAAAGAACAGGCGTAAGTCTTTTTTCCCCTGCTTAGGCAAATCTGCAATCAATCTCTGCAATCAGGCATGGTGCCGCCTATATGGAAAAAAGCTATCGTTCCTCCCATTCTGAAAAAGCTGTCTCTGGACCCAGCTATTTTGAGCCATGTAAGTAAAAAAACATGCATGATAGTTCTAGTCAGCATAAAGCATTTTATACTCTCGGCAAATTAGGCAAGAGCACACTTTGCATATTCGCACATTGAATAGGCTTTCTTATCTTCGCACACTGCACACTCTTTTCAGATGAAATGTGTCGTTTGAATGGCATTTAGAATGAAGTTTGTGTCCTTAGCTTTGGCTAGTTTCAAACACCAAGAGTTCAGACTATACGCATATAAGGATTTAATGGCCTGTCGTGATGTCATTCAACGCCTCTTCTAATTAAGAAATTGTATTGTTGTATCCTGCCCATTTTTTTTATGTCAACCAACGCCTCCTTTTAATTAAGAAATTGTATTGTTATATCCTGTCCATTTTTGTGATGTCAACCAAAGTCTCTTTTAATCAAGAAATTGTACTGTTGCATTTTGTCCATTTTTGTTATGGTTTTAACTAAAGATACAATAAACGCATAGTGAGTAATTATAGACCTATCTCTCTCCTGCCTTACCCGGTTAAAATCTTGGAACGTCACGCCAGTAAGCTACTAGTCCAATATCTGGAAAATATTAATTGTTTGGAAGAGGTGCAATTCGGATTTAGGTCTGGCCACAGAACCGAATTGGCCTTGATTATAGCCATGAACGAGTTAAGGATGCGAGTCGATGAGGTGCAATCAGCTGTGCTGATTTTATTGGACTTCTCGGCCGCATTCGATACGCTCTATTACACCACACTCTTAGCTCGGTTAGTGACCATTGGGTTCGACGGAACAGTTTGGAATGGTTCCGCTCATATCTATTGGACAGATGTCAAGCAGTTGCTCTCCCTCCGTTGTGTTCCCAGGTTAGGGCTAACAAACATGGAGTGCTACAGGGCTCTTCTATTAGCCCGACATCTATATAGCCCCCTTGGTCAAACTGATTAAGTCTTATAAGGTGACCTTGCTCAATTATGCTGATGACACTCAGCTTATTCTTTCATTGGCAAGCAATCAACAACTTTCTTCTTTTCATGGTTGAATGAAGGACATTATTCAGTGGCTCAGTTTAGATTCTGTAGTGGTCTTGCCCACGTGTACAGTAGACAAAGTAGACGTAGCCGAGTTGTAGTTGATGTAGTTTATTCAGTTCTTAGAAGTAGTTACAATAAGCTAGAACAAGCCCCACCAGGAGCAGCCTCCCAGCTGCTCAGCCCATCTTCCCAACTGTCTCACACACACACAGGCACCCAAGCATTCCACTCACACTAACATTCTAACCGGAACACTCACACTGGCTGAGCAGCTAGGTACAGGGAACACAATGACATGACCTGAGGATACCACATATCCTATCCCTTTTATACTGAACAATAAAAAGAACCAAACTAAAATGAAAACAACTATACACAATAATGTACACATGAAGTAAAACATCCATTAACCCAGGGATGCGAGGAATTACATCACGAGAGGGAAAACGGAAGCACGAAGAAAGAAAGAAGAATGGAAAAATAGAAATGCACATGCACTATACCCATCCTCTTCCTTTCATAGTAATTAAATAAAAAGTAAATAGCGTAATAAGAGCTCACATACACAACAAGTGAGCAAGACAGGTAACAAGAGTAAAGGGAAAAACGAACCCCAAGACTCCACACACACAATAGATGTACGACACCGAAAGAGGTACTCCTCAACTAAGGAGACCGTGGCAAAAACGCCACCCCTCATGTAAGGGATGGGACTAACCCATACTTAGAAGTGTAAAAACAAATTTTGCATGGGACTGAAACCCACGTATAACAGGTAACGATGCATGGGACTGACACCCAAATGTAACAAGTAACGTTGCATGGGACTAACACCCAAGAACTTGTGCAGCACGAAAGCAGCACAGTGTGACAAACGCACACAATACGTCGACACAACAGAACGACGCAAAAGCACAGAGTGAAGCGCAAGGCGACTTATACACCAAAAACTCAAGGGACTGTCACCCAAGTATAACAGGTAACAATGCATGGGACTGACACCCAAATGTAACATGTAACATTGCATGGGACTAACACCCATGAACTTGTGCAGCAAGAAAGCAGCACAGTGTGACAAACGCACACAATACGTCGACACAACAGAACGACGCAAAAGCACTGAGTGAAGCGCAGGGCGACTTATACACCAAAAACACAACATGACGTTCAAACGTGTAACTGGGACTGACACCCAAACACAGACATCCATAAGAAAGGATGTACATCCAACCCACTGTAAGGAAAGGCATAAGCCCAAGAAAATGGAGCGTAACAACTAGTGTCACATGGGACTAAAACCCAAGGACATGTAAAGCATCATTAAACACAAATGCAGTACAGTGTGGCACACGCACACAAGGTACACAGACCAAAAACTGAGTAAATGGGACTCAAACCCATCTGGGATTGACGCCCCCTAAAAACTGAGTATATGGGACTGATACCCATTATTAGAAACGTAGGTGGGACTAACACCCCCTAAACATTGAGTATATGGGACTAAAGCCCATTACTAATTACATAGGTGGGACTGACACCCCCTATACACAGATATATGAGTCACAACGTGACTAACACGCACAAAAGCAAACCACATGCAGCACAAATAAAATCACGTATATGAGAAGGACAACTACAATGCATCAAATCTGACTAAATGTAGCGTCACAAACTGTTGTGCAGCATCAACTTTCAGAAAGACAAATGCATAATATATTAACAAGATAATAAACATGTAGACCCTCACCGGTGAGCGACCTCTCACCCGAGTTGCACATCCTTAGGAACATCCTAAAATATAGCGCTCAAACTTTCAGTTATCAGACACACCAGATAATAATAATGCCTGTAACAACTTATTTTCAGAAGCATGTCCACATGTGAGCGAATGAAAAATAGTAATAATGCTCAAAAGTGATAATGTGTGCCTATAAAGAACCTCTAGAGACAGTACTTGCGCCAGAAAAAAAAATGTACACTCCAACAGTGAGCACCAAAGAAAACTGCAGAATACAGGAGGTGAGATGCTTGCGAACTGGCATGTTGACTTTCAAGCGTAAAAACGAAAAGTACCTTCAAAAATTAGTCCACTGTTTGGGAGCCTCAAGAATACAGAGCTAGACCATTCCTCCTCGTACCATTCTGAAGAGAGCACGTAAAACCAGTCTCCGAGAAATCGACTGTAACGCCATTCAAACGTAGATAATTGCCGTTTGAGCAAAGAATAATCACTTTGGTTTCTTCACGCTTCCTAAAGATGCAGCTTATCATCACACAGCGACGATGCCAGTCAGCATAAACTTCCCCCAAAAACTTCATTGCGAAGCAAAGTACGTGGTTGGCAGGATACCGCAGGAAATACAAATCACTGATCATAAAAGGCAGCTTGAGTGCCTGCTCACGCCAATTCCAAGATGGCGGCACGCTAAGGAGACGCCCGCCGAGTGGCTCTCGGCACGCTCCTGTTGCATAGCGTCCACCGGCAGCGTTGGCAAGAAAACATCATAAGACTGAAGAGAGGCTCCACGCGGCACAAATAGCAAGGTGAGATGCGCGATCCCATTTTAAATTTTGAATCGCTGACAACTGTCATTCTAAGCGGCTTCATTACACAAAATGTGGAAAACCATGAAACTGTCCAAAACTCACCCTGGTGGCATATCCCTTCGCAGGCTGGGAGGCAGACAGGACCATAAAGGTGAACACTTGAAGAGTCCAAGTAGGGGTCACGACGGTGGTGCGCTAACTTTGAGAGACAATTAACATCAAATGCCACACCAAGGGAAAGCTCGTACACAGTCACAGTTGTTAAGAAGAAAAAACAATGAAAATGATCTTACGCCAAACAGAATCACTTCATAAAGCACAAGAGGCGGAAACTTCAGCAGCAAGTGATTACTCAACATTTGTAGTGGCACTGTAGACAATTGTAGGGGCGCTGTAGACTTAGCAGTTGCGCTGCAAACTTTTCTTGAGGCGTAGATTCTACTGCAAGGTGCAGGCAGGCTTTGAAGTTTAAAGTCCGGTGTTGTAGACACTCCTGTAGGCAGCTTTGATGATTTAATACCATGTGTTGAGATGACTTCACAGCACGCCTGGGCTGGGGCTGTCCAGTTTTTGGACACTGGTGGGGCTACTGTGCGTGCTTGTCGTGGTTCCTTTTTCTTTAGTTACTTGTAGCTTGTTACATGTTTCTAAGCCCTTGTTTCTTGGCCCCATCAGCTTTAACTTAACTCTTGTAACTTTTCGCGTTGAGTTGAATTAAAATCCCATGTAGATCGTCGCCATAAATGTGTAGTGGTCTTGCCCACGTGTACAGTAGACAAAGTAGACGTAGCCGAGTTGTAGTTGATGTAGTTTATTCAGTTCTTAGAAGTAGTTACAATAAGCTAGAACAAGCCCCACCAGGAGCAGCCTCCCAGCTGCTCAGCCCATCTTCCCAACTGTCTCACACACACACAGGCACCCAAGCATTCCACTCACACTAACATTCTAACCGGAACACTCACACTGGCTGAGCAGCTAGGTACAGGGAACACAATGACATGACCTGAGGATACCACAGATTCCCTAAAGTTTAATGGTAACAAGACGGAGCTGCTCTGCTGTGCAACCCAAACAGTTCCAGGTGTACTTCCTCCTAACTTCTGGCCTAGACCATTGAGGGGCCTATTGTTCCCGTCAAGTCGGTCCGGAATTTGGGAGTCACGTTTGATGATAAACTTAGTATGGAAAGTCATGTGAATAAAGTTGCAGGCACTTGCTTTGCACTCTTGAGAACTCTGTGGAAGTTTTGCCTATGCTTCCCCATTCTACCAGAGCTTTGGTAGTCTTTTGTGTCATTCTCAGTCGCCTGGACTACTGTAAAGCTCTACTGTTGGGAGCAACGGAGTATTAATTACACCGTCTGTTGAGGGTTCAAGTTGCAGCAGCCAAACTTGCCCTGAATAGACCTAGGAGAGCTTCTTCCTCCCTGGCATTGAAGGAGCTACATTGTCTACCACTTAAGCAAAAAAATTGGTTTAAATCACTCTGCATCATGTTTAAAACCTTTCAGGGGCTGGGCCCTGTTCCCCTGTGAAAGAGGCTGAGAAGGTACACTCCCAGCAGATCTCTTCGATCTGCGTCAGCCAATCTGCTAAGTGTGACCAAGTTCATGAAATCTAGTCAAGGTGGCCAGATCTTTATTGTCAGTGCAGCCAAGTTTTAGAATTCACTTCCTCCCTCATTAAGGTCCGTAACCTATTTGTGCAGTTCAGGAGGGCGCTTAAGACCTGGCTCTTTCCCAAGTAATTTTTGAGTCAAGGCTATTATCTTTAGGTGCTCTAATTCTATTCTTTTTTGGGGCTATTCTATTTCTTTTGTGTTTCTCATAATCGTTTTATTGGCTAGCGCCAGGATACCAGTAGGTGACAAAGTGCTTTATAAATTTTATAAATAAAAAATGTAATTCAATGTACTGAATGGAAGTAAATGTACTAAAAAGATGAACAAGGAGTAAAAGTGATACAGGTAAATCAACATCTGTATTTTCTAGGGCGTTGCAAGAAGTAAGGTGTATTCTTAGAGGAAAGGTTGTATTGCTCAAAAGTCAATATTGCAGGAGATCACAACATCGACTTCAAATCATCTGTATAATTTTTATTTCCTTTTTTCATTAGAAGTAAATTGACTGAACTGGCTGTGAGATGGAGCTATAATCCAACTTTAGCAGCAAAGTTTCAGGTCCACCTGCCCCACTCCGCCTTGCTGTTTGCCTTCTGCTGTGTTGTGA
This sequence comes from Calotriton arnoldi, assembly GCA_963921515.1. Taxonomy (NCBI): domain Eukaryota; kingdom Metazoa; phylum Chordata; class Amphibia; order Caudata; family Salamandridae; genus Calotriton; species Calotriton arnoldi. Next base: position 1,085,956 of record CAWUFW010004593.1, on the reverse strand, counting down.
ACAGGTTAATTTTAATGTATCTAATGTAAAAGTCACTGAGTGCAATACTAGCGAGTACCTCCAATTTAGAATGTCGCTATTCTATTAAACCACAAATTACTACTGCTTGGCCTCGAAGGTTTATAAAGCTTAGACACAAAAACAGGAAGTCTTTCATGGCTTCCAGAAACTATCAATTCCTTGTCTTCCAGTGCTGCAGATATTTCAACCCTGCAAATGGAAGAGCAGGGAGGTTATTTACTTGCACCACATAAATGTGCACTGTGGCTTCAGGGTTTATAATTGTAAGTAAATCGATACATTGCTTTGTGGCACTTTGTGGCAAGCAAGTGCCCACGTACCACCTTAGAAAAAAATGGCCAAGGAGTACTTTTATTTTGAAGGCATAATTATGCCTAAAGGGAAGATAAAGAAGGTCAACCTTTCTATCATAAGCTCACATGTAGCAAATGGGCTCCACCAATTTAGTCTACCAGGACTTTTCTTTTGTGACTACCAGAGTTTTAGAATTTTAATTGTGAGTTTTTACTACCACAGAATATTCATAGTAATTGAACTGAGTGTGTTAACCACCAGTATCCACCTTTTAAGATAAAGCCACTGCTGTGCAGCTAGGGCAAGGGGCACTGGGCTGCTTACATGTGAACATGTGTGCACACACGTGTGGACATGTTTTCAGACTATACGTAGGAGACTACCGTTGTGCGCAGCCCAGTAATTGCACACAGGTAGCCTGGAGCAGAATGGACTTTGAAGGGATTGGTAGTGACTCGGGATAGGCCTTATAATATGAATGGGAATTTATAGAATACTTCTGTAGGGCTTACTAGAAAATCTGAAGTGTTTTCACTGTATTATACATACCAATGAAATCTGCTCTAAAGTGCAGTTTTTGCTCCACTGAGAGCAGCAAGGTACCAAACTGGTGTAAAACATACACACCGAGTTTGAATTTGCAGACCCCAACACACTGCATCCACATGTTCTGGAATATAGGGAACTTAATATTTCTCTGGCTCAGCTCATAATAAGATTCCAGGACTTTGTCCCCCCTTACTTGGCTGGGTTATTTACTTTGCTCCCCAGCAGAGGCAACAAAGGCTTCCCCACACAAACCGGAGCAATTATAAGTGATTGACTCAGCTCCTTGGAAAGGAAGGGGTGGGAAGGAAATCTGCACCTTATAATTAGTTTGTCACACTCCACCAGGGCTGGGACAGCCGAGGCTCACTAGAACAAAGGGGGAGGCCCAGACCTCTGGAGCCAACACAGTAGGGGCTTGCTTTTGATGTTTTGGTGGGAAGGTTGCTCCCACTCGGAGCTTTTCAATACTAGCCAATTCAATTCAGCAGGAGCTTGCAGAGACAGTGTATGGACTTGTGGAGCCTACTTCTGCTACAGTCTGAAGCCTTGGCCCGCAGGAAAAATCCAAGCTTCAAAAAAGTGACTAAGGGCGCGATTACGACTTTGGCGGTGCTGTGCCAGCTCTCAGCAGGCACAGCACCACCAAAGCTGCGCAAGGACCGCATGTTTCATTACGAGTTCAACTTGTGCAGGTGGACGGTCCTTTTGCCATTCCCATGGCGGTCCCCTGAAAAAGGGCACCACAATGGGAATGACAAAAATGTTCCAGCATGGCATAGACTCTGAAGTCCATGCCGTGCTGGAACTGGGGATGCAAGCAGACAGGAGGGGCACATGCTGTGCCCCCTGAATACATCTCCATGGCAGGGAGGATGGTGTTCCCGCACCGCCAGCCTTTTCGTGGTGGACTCACCACCATGAAAAGGCTGGTGGTGAGAAGAACTCGTAATATGTTCGGCAGGACTGCGCCAGTCCCACTCAGCATATTGCATTGCCCCTCTGCCGCGCCACCACCAGAGAAAGGAGGTTCCCTGGAGCAACCGGTGGTCCACCACCGGGATGATTCAGAGAGTCATAATCCAGCGGGCACAACACCGCCACCGCACGTCTGGCTCGTAATCAGGCCCCAAGACCGAATGTAGAAATCTTTAAAGGGGGAAGGCACCTTGAGTATCTGGCTGGCAAGTGACATCCTTGGGCACGAAATTTGGATTTTTCTCTGTCAAAGCTTTTGCAGCAAAAGTTATCGGATTCACTGAGATCTTGAATAGCAACAATGTCATGGAGCCCTCTTTGGCCACAGCCTGCTTCCTTGCCCTGCTGAGAATATTTGACTTCTATTCCATAAACTAAGTCTGAAGGTAAAACCTTGGACTAGGTCGAACCTGGTTTGTACATCGAACACTTGCTCCATCGTGGTCAGCCTTAACTTGTGTCTAGGTACCGGTCAAGTGCAACCAGATGACTGCGGTTGAGGCAGAACATTTGTTGGCACTATTTTGAACCTTAAACTTTAAGAATTCAGTTCTTCGTTTTCCCTTATTGCATTTTCATCATTTTGGTCTCATTTTATGTATTAAAATTTACTGCATTTTTCGAAATTGATATTTACATTTTCTTGTGTTGTATTTTGGCTTTATTGCTGTTTTCGTACTGTAAAAAAACTTCACACTTAGCCTCTAAGCTAAGCTTGTCTGCTCAGTGATATAGCTAATAGTAGGGGTGGGCGGAATTTGCGTAGTCGCGCTACGCAAAGCTCAGCGAAACGGTAAAAAATCTCTGCGAGTACGCAAAAGTTCCGCGAACACGCGGAATTGCTTGTTTCGCCCGTTCGTGATGCTTTTTTCCTGTTTGCGAACGCTGTTTGCGTGCTCGGGGAGAAATATCTTGCGAACACGCATTTTGAAAGCGCGAACAAGCAAAAAATTCAGCGAAGCCGCGGATCGCAGAATTTTTGGTAATTCCGTTGAACGTGAAATTACCTAAATTCCGCAAATTCCGCGAGCGGAACGGAATTTACCGCCCAGGCCTAGCTAATAGGGGATAGAACTCTGGTTTATTTATTAACTTCAGTGGTTCACCCTGAAAATAGTTGTATTTATTACTTGAAGTGGGTGCTCACCCCTCAACAAATCCCCCAATTTGTTGTGATAGTGATGAAAACAGAGCATCACTTGATTATTTCCAGCATATAAATAGGCATCTTTACTGTCTAAGGAGGAGTGGGAGCATAAATCGACCCTCAACTCTTTGTCAGCATTTATGTCCCCTGAATTTACAAACGGGCTCGGAATTATAATGTCATCTAGGGATATTTTTAAAACATAAGAGATTTGAATTGTTCTGTCTCACCCATAGTCTGTAAATGAGCTTTCTCTGGAACAACACTTTCCAGCACATTGTACCCAGTGATGTTAACAGCACGCTAATCCCGTTGTGCTCAGCGAGGAGAAGAATGTGGCTGCAATTCCTGAACCACAGGAATTGGCTTTTTACTTGCTGTTGGTTTAGTGACAGATGTGTTTATCTTCTCAATGGGGGTCTGTTGCACAGAATTGGACACTTCGGGGCATATTTACGTTCCTGCACATCCCTGCATATCAGCAGGGATGCGCCAGGGAAAATGCGTCACGCAAAGTTTACCCTTGCGCCACGTCCGATGCGCCGCATTTACAATGCGGCGAATCGTGGCGCAGGATAAGCAGATGCGTGACGCATCTGCCGGGCGGAAGGTTGGCGCAGTACTGAAGTTGTGTCGCAAGTGCGACGCAACTCCAGCACTGTTCCAACCTTCCCTATCCCTAACATGGTGCGTCAATCCTTACGCCTGCTTGAAGCAGGCATAAGGATTTGACGCACCAGCGTCGGAAAAGTGACTGCGTGAAATCTTGTAGATTTCACTACGTCACTTTTCCGAGGCGTTCCTTCGCCGGAACGCCCCCCCCTGCGCCAGTACGCCCACATGAAACCTGACGCAGGTTTCATGTGGCGCAGGGGTTTACTACGTGACGCATCTCCCTAGATGCGTCACGTTGTAAATATAACGCAACGCGGCGCATGGTTTGCGTCGCCGCTGCGTCACATGCGTGACGCAACGGCGGCGCAAAAGTGGCGTAAGGGGCTTGTAAATATGCCCCTCAGTGCTTTTTATGTGACCAATCAACACCATGCTGTTCTTTTTTCACAAGGCAATGGTGGTAGGATTACTGTCGAAGTGCCTTCTACTCCAAAAACTGGAACATGTGATGGGTAAAATGGCCAGAAGACTTGCTTGTCAAAGATTCTTCCCTTAACTAGCTCTCCCATTTTGGGGAGCCACCCATCAACAACTTTAGAAATCCTATATTCTTTGGTGGCAGAGTTAGACTTCTTCACACTGGATAGCTTGGTTCTTGTTTCTTGGACAATCTGTAATAGACTGAAGAAGGCTGTTGCATCATGTGTTTTCTGCTGTACCTCCTTTCCAGGGACATCAAGATCAGGCACACACATTGGTACTCTGAAGAGTAATTTATATGTGATGTGACCACCTAATACTCCTCTAGTTATATTGTTTAGTGTTCTCTGAACTCCATAAAGGCTATGTAGCCATGTCAATCCTGTATCCAATACCCTAGTGGTCAAGATTTGTTTAAGCATACTTTTGGCATGCCTTATGGCCCCTTTTGATTCCAGATGGAAGGTGTGCAAGTATAGCAGTCGTATTCCCAGTACAGACAAAGAATCCACAAACTGCTTTTTTGTTTAATGCAGGAACATTGTCTAAATGAAAGGTATGAAATGCTCCCATTGCTACTAGACACTGCAAGTCTTTTATGACTGCTCGTGCGGTGGCAGTCTTTTGCGGCCAGACCTGAAGGAACCTAGAACATGAGTTGACTGAAACCAATATATATTTATATTGATTAATACACAGGCGTGGGCCGATATAGTTGAGGAAACATACTAGGGGTGGGCATACCTTGCGTAATTTGTTGTAGCGTAACTATGCAAAATTACAGCAAAATTATGCTGACTACGTGGAGTTATGTGCGAAATGAAACCCTGCATTTAACACTATTTTCTTACCTCAAAATACACCCTTGCAGCCAAAATGGACCTGAGCATGCATTTTGCATTAAGAAAATGCATCTAAATACACCAGAACAGGAACAGCCTTTGCCAGCATCCACTCATGCTCTTTTACTCTTCTCTTGGGTAGACACAAAATAGATTAAATTACTCTGATTACTACAGCATAATTAAAATTCCGCACAGGCCTAAAATGTATCCTGAAAGGTTTATCAGAGATACAAAAGGGAATCTGTGCCGGTCTTACAAGAGTCAAATCTTTTATTTGTTAACCAATATTCCATTGCTGTATATATTTTTTGTAAACTTTGATAAATTTAGCATTGATACAGCAGCACTGATGGCAGCATGAGCTGAAGCTATTCTCTCATGAGCCACATTGATTAGATCTAATGTTTCTCGCTCATTTGGGATACGTCTTTGTCCTACCCCAGGTATGAAAACCACAGGAATATTTTCTTTAATGAGGGAGCAAGAGTATTGAGAGAGAAAAACCATCAGAAGATATTCCCCTTTCAATGTTGCTTGTATCACTACTGAAATTACTGCATTGATCCTAGAATGAGATCGAGTTACAGTAACTACCTTAAAGATCTGTACTGCTGTCTTTGCGGCTAAGTGTGCCACAATGTTCCCTGGAGCAAGAATTCATTTACATTTATGGACCATGGAGTGCTGCACATTGAACAAAGGAAGCTTTAACAGTAGAACAGCCAACTCTCCCCAAAGTTGTTTACTTTTGATTGATTTACCTTTTGAATCTCTGTATGAATTTACACACCAACATGGTAAATCTACATCTTGCACATAGAAGGCTGAAGCTGACTCAATAAGTGTACAAACTTGCAGATCAGCTTTCCAAGGGCAAGTAGAAAGGGCATTTAGTTCTGCTAACTGTGCAGTGGAATCATCCATAATTTTAGTGTTTGAAGCACATTGAAGTAGTCAGCATTGAAAATGCCCTGCACTGCAGTACAAGCTGTGGAGCACTTCTGTTAAGAGTCAACTGCAGTTTGTGTAGAGCCATCTGTGTAGAACACACTCTTAAAATCATGTATGGGTAAAACATTCAGAGTTTGTGAAATCTTGGGGGCATATTGCAAGAATTTCTGAGTGCAAAGTGTAGGGTCATAGTCAAATTTTATACAGTTGCTTCCAATGCAGGTGCAGAGCATGCATATTAGGAATATTAGCTATTGCTACTGCTTCTAGTGTAAGTATGGAAAAAAACTATAATAATGTGTTTGCCCTGGGCTAGAGGATGTTCCTTCTGTATAGCTGTCCAGAGTGTAGTTAGAAATGTATCACTTGGAGTAAATCATTCCTCTGCAGAGGAATACAGATGTTATCTTTATACTATGGGAGTTGTCTGTCCCTCATTGTACACTGCACATTTTGCAAACCATTTAAGATAGCTGCGAGTGCTTTTGTTCAATTCTTTTCAGAGAATGTTGGAGTGATTAATTCATACAAAGGCCTAACTCGCTCAGCATATTTTGGCTAGTAAGCTCTACCAAATTTTAGAAACCCCATCAAGGGCTTGTAACTTCTTCAATGGGTTTGGAGGTTGTAAAGTAGCACACTTCTGCAGAAAGTCAGGTGACAATCCTTTAGCCTTACTGAATAGCTCATATGGAAGAAGAATCACATTAAAATATGAAATTTTAGATTTCTGTGATGTGCTAAAAGTTTCACTATCTTCTCCACCCTAGCTAGGTATTCAGTTAAACCATCCGATTTGCTGCACCGGCTCTCGGGGGGACTCTATCTCCCACCATTCCACGTGGCTGGTGAGCCACCAACGCTGATTGCTGCGCCTGGAGGCGCACAAAAACATCCAGAGCCTCCTGCAGCACGGGAGAACGACTCGCTGCACCGGCTCTTGGGGGGACTCCATCTCCCACCATTCCTCGCGGCCTGTGAGCCACCAACGCTGATTGCTGCTCCTGGAGGCGCACAAAAACAACCAGAGCCTCCCGCAGTGTGGGAGAACGACTTGCTGCACCGGCTCTCGGGGGGCTCCATCTCCCGCCATTCCTCACGGCCCATGAGCTGCCAACGCTGATTTCTGTGCCTGGAGGCGCACAAAAACAACCAGAGCCTCCCGCAGTGCGGGACGTGCGCTGGTGTGCCCGCGCCCGTCTGAGCCCGGAGGAGGCCGGGCTGGGCCACCCCTCTGAACCCTGTCATCGGGATCCCTGCCATCGAAGATCCCTGGGCACAAAGTTCTAATTTGGCAGTAGAGATAAGGTCAGTGATTTTATCATTTTGTTTGACCGTTCCGCTGCCCCAGTATTCGGAAGCAGCTTTATTTCCCAGTGGCTGCCCACATTGTTGTCCATTATTTTTTTTTAAAAACCATAACTGTGACTTTTGCACTGGGTAATCTCTTCCAACACGAAGTATTAAGAAGCCCGACTGCGGCCAAAACCACTAAAAAGGTCTGGGTTGTTCTCATATGCCATTTGCAAATATGGGAAAGCGCAATTGGGTGGGGAAAATTCAAACGGCATCCCTGCAACCTGTATCCTCCCTTCAACCAACTTCAATAGATAGAATGCTCCACAGGGCAATTGGCGTAGTTGCCACAGAAATCGAATTGACCGAAAAACTCCGGATTTAGCCTTTCCCCGCACCAACCATGATCTCTATCTCGTGCTTTTTATTCTCCATGTGGACTACTCACAGAGCTATCCTAAAGAAGAACTCATAGGTTTTCCCAGCTCATTTTCATTGATCACGTAAATTGGGCCCCATTCTCTCTCTTTTTAAATTGAATGAAATATTATTTTATCTAACAAGAGTTCCATCAATCGCTGTTTTTATAGTGTCTCATTTTTAACTAGTTTTTTGTGTTGAGAATGCTGGCAGGTGTAGGTTACCTTCTCAGTTTTAAAATATCTTGGTTCCTCTTCGTAATTGCACTGACCTCTGCACCACCCAAGTTTTGTATATGCATTTTAGAATGTGTGTCTCATATTTAAAGCAAAAACTTTCATGCTGCTGAAGCTTTGCACGTCCACTTTCTTCTCCTCAGGAACTGTAAGCCAAGCTAGTGGTTCCATTGAATTATATAGGATTACTGTAAAGGTTATCACCCCTGCCAAGATACGACTTATGTATTTTATTGACATTTCCTTTTTAAACATTACAACCAACACTATGCTGTTTAAAGCTTTGCACATGCATTTTTTAATGAGATTCATATTCGAGTGAAGACAACTTTTTGCTAAAGCAACCCCACTGTCTATGCACATGCATTTTATAGATCTCTATCGTTTGGCTAATGTAAAGGCCACACTTGGAACGTATATTGTACAAGCATCTTACGTCTCTTATAATTGTGGTAAGGCTAGTGGGAGTGGGAGTCGGTCTCGCTAACCAAAAACCAGACTGGAATTTCATTTTATTAATGTATTATTCAGCATCACACAGCCCAATGGATTTCTTGTATGAGCTGTATGTGATATATTGTATTTTTATTTGCGCTTTTATGGCCAAACAGGCCGAAATAAAGTTTTATGATGATGATATATTTGTCGTCAATATACAATAGCACCTGGGGATCTTCTTATCATATCTCCAAATTTTTTTCTGAAAAGAGCTCTGGGCTATTCTTATACCCCTGTAGCAATTGTGTATACATGTATTAAAAACTGAATGAAGAGGCAGCTGTATACTGGGATTCAGGGACTATATTTTGACTAAAGAAACCATTATATATATGCTAAGGTCACCTTATATTTTTTCCTCACTAGATTCGTCATTAATCAAGTATTGTGAGCATTTTGTACAGCATGTGTTTGTATGCATCTGAATTTCTATAAACTAAAACTATTCTATATGAGCTATCAAGCTTTAATACCGTAGAAAGAGGCAAGTTCTTAGTGGAAAGGTAAGCTGCTATTATACCTCTGTAATATAACTGATCTAAAATAGCTTTAGATATCAAATTTTGTTTCTGGCTCCAGAGAATATAGAGCCTGTAGCTAGGGCACTCCATAAGGGAATCATATTTGGAAGAAGGGTGCTATACAATGCAGGAGCCTGCTTCAAAGCCCAATCTTGTGCACATTTTCCCTAAGTTCCCTGAGGAGGACAATGCTTGCATTAGTACCTGGCAAACACAAGGAGATGATGGACGGGGTGCTGAAACTTTTTAAACACTCACCCCCAGTCACAGATCTGGGTTGAATCCATCATCATTCTTTAGCTCACTTTGCCACCCCAGTTCAGACATAGCTATATGCAAATCAGTCTTGACCCTGTGCCTCATGGGAACAGTCCAGACCGAACTGCCAAGCCAGGTCTTCCCTGGACAGGAATCAAGCATCCTGGGACCGGTTTCGGGCTAACAGCCCTCATCAGCCAGGCTAGCTTGAATCTAGTGGCAAAGTGAGCAAGGGACCCACGTCTGGGCATACCCTGCCAACTTAGGGCGAACAAAGCAAACACAAGGAGATGATGGACGGAGTGCTGAAACTTTTGAAACACTCACCCCCAGTCACAGATCTGGGTTGAATCCATCATCATTCTTTAGCTTACTTTGCCACCTCAGTTCAGACATAGCTATATGCAAATCAGTCTTGACCCTGTGCCTCATGGGAACAGTCCAGACCAAACTGCCAAGCCATGTCTTCCCTGGACTGGAATCAAGCATCCTGGGACGGGTTTCGGGCTAACAGCCCTCATCAGCCAGGCTAGCTTAAATCCAGTGGCAAAGTGAGCAAGGGACCCACGTCTGGGCATACCCTGCCAACTTCGGGCGAACAAAGCAAACACAAGGAGATGATGGACGGAGTGCTGAAACTTTTCAAACACTCACCCCCAGTCACAGATCTGGGTTGAATCCATCATCACTTGCTCACCTTGAGGTGCATTCCTTAGAAAAACCAAGGCCTGTAATTTTCGATGGAGATAATAGCTTACGCATCTAATACATGAGGCCAGACTATATCTTTGGTTTTGTGCAATATACCACCCTTAATTTGCATTTCTACTTCATAAACCCTGCCTGGAAGGTTTACATGTCCATTCGGAGTCCCAACCTGTATGTATCCTTTAATTGGAGTCATTACCAGATGTATTTTAAGAGTATGGCGAACTAGCATCACTTCTGCTGCAATGTCCAGAATACCACTGCCAGTTCTGTTCAGTGAAACCATCCACAGTTTGCAGGGCATGCTTTTTGTTAAATTAGCCACTTTCTTTTTCCTAAAGTGAGCCTTTGAGCTCAAAGCTTTCAGTTCCTTCTTTATACCAACTTCAGCTTCATGTATTAGTTCACTTTTCTGCTTGGCGTATTCATCCTTTCTCTGATAGTCAGTCTGCCTCCATTTTTCTGGCTTTTATTGTCTCCATATTCCTGTAAATAATGGGAAGAATGGCTATCAGGATTCAGATACCAATCTGGCTTTCTAATTTTATTTCTGTCCCTCAAATTATGTCCACTCCTGTTTGACTCCTGTGATAGACGATATTCAGTCCTTTTTTTGGATTCCCCTTCTTTTTCTCAATCTTCGATGCGGCTTCCTTCTTAATGGAACCCTCACTTTTATTTTTTTATTTTAAAGGCAGTTTTGCTTCTCAAGAACCTAAAGAATCGTGGCTCATTCAGATGTAAACTTTTGAAATAATTTTAGGAAGTTCCTATTCAATGTCTTGAAAGGAAACCACTGCCAACCGCTGGAGCACTGTCGGTATTAAACATTATTCATAACTATCGAGAAAACTGTCTCAAAAGTGACCATTAATTTAATTCCTAAAGCTGTATTTACTTCATCACTTCTGGTAGCACCGCTAATGAGGGTGTGTCATGTGTTGTAGTATAAATCCTTTCAAATATTGTTCCACAAGTAGTACACTCTTCTACAAGTGGTACCATACCAATTGGAAAATAAATAGTTAATATAGTTAATATGCTATGTCCATCCTGAGGTGTTGTGTGAGGATAAACCACTTCTAGCTAGTTTGTTTTACTAGCAATCCTTAATGGAATTTTGCCTTGCTTTGTGAGTGCTTTGGCCTTGATATCATTAACAGTCTGTGAATTAAATGCCTCCACCGCAGGATGCGCTTATTGTGCAGGGTGAAGAGCAAATGCTCCTTTATAGTCAAATATAGATCATACTATCAAAGATGCCTATAAATAGCTACTACATGATTTAGTACATAACTTACTTCTGCAATTGTCCGATTTGCTATATCAGGATATGGTGTACAACAGGCCTGTATGGGCCAGGTAGGCCCATCATTGCCTCAGGGACCCATTCTAATATTTTGAACTTCATGCAGAAGTTTATTACCAAAACATTCTTGATAACCTAACAGGACGTCTAAGTCGTGATAGGGTTCATAATTAGCTGAGATCACAGCAGCATTGTATGTATGAACATTTTCCTTACTGGGATCTACAGCATCAGACTCCACCCCTGAGATAAATATTTCACAAGAATATGGGTTATGTGCATCTACAACAACATCTACAGCACCACTGTGTTGGGAGGACACCACTAGCAAGGCAATGTTGTGTGACTGGTGCCTTGAAATTTACACCTATCAGAATTGGTTGCACCATTAACAAGCATATTCAAAACAAGTGTCTAAAAAGTAAAACCAAAGCGGGGAATAGCCTTTCATAAGGTAAACACCTGGCACACCTTCTGCAAAGATAAAGTACCTATCTGAGTGCTGAAGCAGGTATCCAATATTACAATGTATGTCTCTGCTAGCTGTAAAAATTGGTTTCCTCAAAGGTCGCTACTACATGTTAGGCGACTCAAAGGACAAGAACGTGACTGGTGACAGAGCACCGATAATACATTTTCTTGATCAATTTTCCAGAATATGGCTGGAAATAAGCCATTTAGACCTCCTGGCGCTAAGGATTTTATCAATATGACAACCCGAAACAGGAAGCTAGTTGGACTGCAACTACGCAACAAGCCACTGAACAGTATCTGATTCAAATGAGTTTCAGGTTAATGATCAAGCACAGGGATAGTTAGTGGAATTCAAACACTTTTTCACAATGGAAAGACACACTTAAGAACACTAGGAAACCAGAAATATATTTTAAAGATGTATTTTCAAAATGAAAACCCTATCTTAGTGCACACAATAAGAATAATAACTGGTTTGAATATAAACAATATAGCAGTCACAACATTCATTAGAAGTGTGAAAAGTAAATAGCATTGCAACATATTGGTATAATCACAAAGCTTCCTTTATGTCAATATTTACAATCCCACTCACACCTCTTTGGTTAAGAAAACTAATTGTAGAACCAAAGAAATAACCTACTTCAAGCTCCAAAGATGGTTCACACCAGCGTACCTTGTCCGAAAGAAGAAGCAGTGTTCAGTAAGATAGCAATGTTCCTATTGCCGTCTGAGTCAGCAGACAAGCCGTTAAGCCTGCTGAATGAAGGCTAAATGTGCCCTCTGGTAGGCTTAGGCAAAGGAAGGTGATACCGTTTTCAGTGTGGGCTCGGTCCTGAGACTCTGGTGCAAAGTTCCTCTCTATCTCTTACACTTTATCCTTAGCCTTTATAACATATCTGATCATTGTTGATTTTAAAAAAAATAAATAAATAAGAAAAGACCTTGGCAGCCTTTCGCTTTCTGACATTCTGGGAAACGCTACTCTTTGTTTAATAACAATAAAGAAGAAGTAAAAGTATTAGCTTTCATGAAACCTTTTTCATAACTTCAAAACAATTATTGGAACAGAGAACTCCATTAAGACAAAATAACATGAATATATTAAACCAGTCTTGATTATAACATTGCAATTGATGATGATTTGAATAAATCTGCATTCTATAGTCAACATTTACATCTAAATAACTAACATATAATTCAAGCAGGGAGATACCTAAAAGGAAACTAACATGATAATTGTAATCAATCAATCAATCAATCAATCAATCCCCTGACCCCTGACCTTGACTGGTAGGTCGCTCCCCCACCACACAGCTCCGTCTGTGTGCCCTGCTGCTGCCCCTGATTGTGCTCGTTTTTCCTTTCTGTGCCCCCTTGCTGCCCCTGATTGTGCTCGTTTTTTCCTTTCTGTGCCCCCTTGCTGCCCCTGATTGTGCTCGTTTTTTCCTTTCTGTGCCCCCCTTGCTGCCCCTGATTGTGCTCGTTTTTCCTTTCTGTGCCCCCCTTGCTGCCCCTGATTGTGCTCGTTTTTTCCTTTCTGTGCCCCCTGCTGCCCCTGATTGTGCTCGTTTTTTCCTTTCTGTGCCCCCCTTGCTGCCCCTGATTGTGCTCGTTTTTTCCTTTCTGTGCCCCCCTTGCTGCCCGATTGTGCTCGTTTTTTCCTTTCTGTGCCCCCTTGCTGCCCCTGATTGTGCTCGTTTTTCCTTTCTGTGCCCCCTTGCTGCCCCTGATTGTGCTCGTTTTTCCTTTCTGTGCCCCCCTTGCTGCCCCTGATTGTGCTCGTTTTTCCTTTCTGTGCCCCCTTGCTGCCCCTCATTGTGCTAGTTTTTTCCTTTCTGTGCCCCCTTGCTGCCCCTGATTGTGCTAGTTTTTTTCCCTTTCTGTGCCCCCTTGCTGCCCCTGATTGTGCTAGTTTTTTTCCCTTTCTGTGCCCCCTTGCTGCCCCTGATTGTGCTCGTTTTTCCTTTCTGTGCCCCCTTGCTGCCCCTGATTGTGCTCGTTTTTCCTTTCTGTGCCCCCTTGCTGCCCCTGATTGTGCTAGTTTTTTCCCTTTCTGTGCCCCCTTGCTGCCCCTGATTGTGCTCGTTTTTTCCTTTCTGTGCCCCCCTTGCTGCCCCTGATTGTGCTCGTTTTTCCTTTCTGTGCCCCCTTGCTGCCCCTGATTGTGCTCGTTTTTCCTTTCTGTGCCCCCCTTGCTGCCCCTGATTGTGCTCGTTTTCCTTTCTGTGCCCCCTTGCTGCCCCTCATTGTGCTAGTTTTTCCTTTCTGTGCCCCCTTGCTGCCCCTCATTGTGCTCGTTTTTTTTTCCTTTCTGTGCCCCCTTGATGCCCTGATTGTGCTCGTTTTCCCTTCTGTGCCTGTTTCCCGCCGCTGCGCCCTGCGGCCCCGCCCCCTCACTGCCCATTCGCTGCCCCATTCCCTGCTCCTCCCTCCCACCTCCCCATTTATGGCGGCCGCTGCGTGGTGAAGAGAGCGACCCCTGACCTTGACTGGTAGGTCGCTCCCCACCACACAGCTCCGTCTGTGTGCCCTGCTGTTGCCCCTGATTGTGCTCGTTTTCCTTTCTGTGCCCCCTTGCTGCCCCTGATTGTGCTCGTTTTCCTTTCTGTGCCCCCTTGCTGCCCCTGATTGTGCTCGTTTTTTCCTTTCTGTGCACCCCTTGCTGCCCCTGATTGTGCTCGTTTTTCCTTTTTGTGCCCCCCTTGCTGCCCCTGATTGTGCTCGTTTTTCCTTTCTGTGCCCCCTTGCTGCCCCTGATTGTGCTCGTTTTTCCTTTCTGTGCCCCCCTTGCTGCCCCTGATTGTGCTCGTTTTTCCTTTCTGTGCCCCCTTGCTGCCCCTCATTGTGCTAGTTTTTCCTTTCTGTGCCCCCTTGCTGCCCCTGATTGTGCTCGTTTTTTCCCTTTCTGTGCCCCCTTGCTGCCCCTGATTGTGCTCGTTTTTCCTTTCTGTGCCCCCTTGCTGCCCCTCATTGTGCTAGTTTTTCCTTTCTGTGCCCCCTTGCTGCCCCTCATTGTGCTCGTTTTTTTCCTTTCTGTGCCCCCTTGCTGCCCCTCATTGTGCTCGTTTTTTCCTTTCTGTGCCCCCTTGATGCCCTGATTGTGCTCGTTTTCCCTTCTGTGCCTGTTTCCCGCCGCTGCGCCCCTGCGGCCCCGCCCCCTCACTGCCCATTCGCTGCCCCATTCCCTGCTCCTCCCCATTTATGGCGGCCGCTGCGCAACCGCGCAGCGGACATGCGCAGCGGGCGCGCCGCTGGCACGCCGAAGGCGCGCCTAAGGCAAGCCCGTCTGCGCCCGTCCGCGCCGTGACCGCGCCCAGCGCCAGACCCCCTGGTCCGGGCATCCCCCGCGCCCGCCACATCAACAGACACCGATACGACGCCAGCACCCTCCACGCACTCAACCCCGGAATAGATCACGCCTGCTACCAGGCCAGCCCGAAGCGCACCCAAGGGCCCTTCACCTGCCGGAACTGCAGCTTCGCCAGCACCCGCCCCGCCAAACCACCGCCCAGGAAAGAGCCCAACTACCTCAGATGCATCCTCCTCAACACCCGCTCCGCCCGCAAACACGCCATCGAACTCTGGGACCTTCTCGACTCAACCTCCCCAGACGTCGCATTCCTGACGGAGACCTGGCTGAATCCCGCTTCAGCCCCCGACATCGCCATTGCCATCCCGGACGGATACAAGATCACCCGCAGGGACCGCACCAACGGAGTCGGAGGAGGCATCGCCATCGTCCACAGGAACACCCTCAGAGTCTCAACCAACACCGACGACACCCTCAGCACCGCCGAACACATGCACTTCCAGATCCACACCGATCCCAACACCACCCTCAGAGGAACCCTCATCTACAGACCCCCGGACCCCGACCACAGTTCAGCGATTCCATCGCTGACTTCGTCAGCACACACGCCATCGCCTCCACGGACTACATCCTCCTCGGGGACCTGAACTTCCACCTCGAGAACAACAAGGACACCAACTCCACCACCCTGATCGACAACCTCGCCACCCTCGGACTCAGACAGCTCGTGACTACACCCACCCACGCTGCCGGCCACACGCTCGACCCCATCTGTTCCGCAAGCCCACACGTCTCCTTCAACCACACCTCCGAACCCCACTGGACTGACCACCACTGCATCCACTTCACCTACAGGAAGCCCACCACGCACCACCGCACCGAACAAATGCCTCGCCGCTGCTGGAGCAGAGTCACGGAAGACCAGCTAACCACAACCCTCGCCCTGAGCCCACCCGCCGAACCCTCCGACCCCGACACCGCCGCCCGCAACCTCAGACAGTGGATCGACGACTGCGCCAACACCCTCGCCCCGCTCAAGAATCCGCCCAACAGCCACACCAGCAAGAAAGCCACCTGGTTCACCGAAGACCTCCAAGCCTCCAAACGAACATGCCAAAAACTGGAGAAGATCTGGCTCCACGAACGGACAGCGGACAGCTACGCCGCCCACAAGAGCGCCACCCGCAGTCACCATCACCTCATCAGATCCGCCAAAAGGGCCTCACTCAAAGACCGCCTAGACAACAACGCACACAACAGCAAAGAGCTCTTCAACATCGTGAAGGAACTCTCCAACCCCAGCTCCAACACCAACGACATCCAGCCGTCGCGAGACATGTGCGACTCACTGGCCACCTTCTTCCACCGCAAAATCGCCGACATCCACGACAGCTTCAACACCACGACCGCCCCGGCAACCACCGAGACCACTGCCCCCACAACCACCAACCGCCTGCTCTCCTGGACCAACATCAACGACGAGGACACCAGCGAGATCATGAACACCATCCACTCCGGTTCACCGCTAGACCCGTGCCCTCACCACATCTTCAACAAAGCCAGTACAGCCATCGCGCCCCATCTCCAGAAAATAATCAACATCTCCTTCGAGACAGCAACCTTCCCGGAAAGCTGGAAGCACGCCGAGATCACCGCCTTACTCAAGAAACCCAAGGCAGACCCCAAGGACCTCAAGAACTTCCGACCCATCTCTCTGCTCCCGTTCCCCACGAAGGTCACCGAGAAAATCGTCAACAAACAACTGACCCGCTACCTCGAGGAGAACAACATCCTGGACCCTTCCCAGTCCGGCTTCCGCAGCAACCACAGCACCGAAACCGCCCTCATCGCCGCCACCGATGACATCAGGACCCTGCTAGACAACGGAGAAACAGCAGCCCTCATCCTCCTGGACCTATCAGCCGCATTCGACACGGTCTGCCACCACACACTATGAACACGCCTTCACGACGCCGGGATCCAAGAGAAGGCCCTGGACTGGACCACATCCTTCCTTTCCGGCAGAACACAAAGCGTCCGCCTCGCCCCCTTCCGATCCAAGGCCACCAAGATCATCTGCGGCGTACCCCAAGGCTCCTCCCTCAGCCCAACGCTGTTCAACATCTACATGGCACCCCTCGCCCACGTCGCCCGACAGCACAACCTCAACATCATCTCCTACGCCGACGACACCCAGCTGATCCTCTCCCTCACCAAAGACCCTCACACCGCCAAAGCCCACCTCCACGAAGGAATGAAGGCCTTCGCCGAATGGATGAGGACCAGCCGCCTGAAGCTGAACTCGGACAAGACGGAGGTCCTCATCCTTGGTTCCAACCCTTCAGCCTGGGACGACTCCTGGTGGCCAACATCACTGGGAACAGCCCCGCCACCCACCGAACACGTACGGAACCTAGGGGTCATCCTCGACCCCACCCTCTCCATGACTAAGCAGGTCAACGCCGTTTCCTCATCCTGCTTCAACATCCTCCGAATGCTCCGCAGGATCTTCAAGTGGATCCCCACCGAAACAAGAAAAACAGTCACCCAGGCCCTCGTCACCAGCAGGCTGGACTACGGAAACGCCCTCTACGCAGGAACGACGGCTAAGCTCCTGAGACGGCTGCAACGCATCCAGAACGCCTCTGCACGTCTTATCCTCGACATCCCCCGACGCAGCCACATCACACCCCACCTGAGAGACCTGCACTGGCTCCCTGTCAACAAGAGGATAACCTTCAAGCTCCTCACCCACGCACACAAAGCACTCCACAACTCCGGACCAGCCTACCTCAACAGACGACTCAGCTTCTACACCCCCACCCGCCAGCTCCGCTCGACCAGCCTCGCCCTCGCCACAGTCCCCCGCATCCGGAAAACGACCGCCGGCGGCAGATCCTTCGCCCACGTCGCCGCCCAGACCTGGAACACCCTCCCCACCAACCTCCGACAGACCCAAGACCTACTGGCCTTCAGAAGACTCCTCAAGACCTGGCTCTTCGATCAGTAGCAGCACCACCCCCCTCTTCCCCCAGCGCCTTGAGACCCTCACGGGTATGTAGTGCGCTTTATAAGTGACATGATTGATTGATTGATTGAATAGATCTCGACTTTATAATCTCAAAGTTATTGGCTTTACCAAGGCTTGCTGCCACTTGCATGTGTTTGCATGGTTGGCAGTTTTGGAAAAGGGAGCAAGAGCAAGGAAACACATCCATGGAGTGCTCAATAACAAATAAGAAAGAGCCCCCTTAAGTATACCATCAAAGTATACAAATCATACAATCAGAACACAGTGAGACCAAAATACTTCTGAGAGGAACAAACTCAAGAATACGGAGGAAATACATCAAATCAAGAGCAGACAGTTGAAACAGACAGCAAGTCCATTCAATTATGATTAAGGGGCTAAAACAAAACCCAATCTAACTATATGTTATGTATTGAAAGCAATCAGTCTGCCTACAGACAGCTAAATCTATCTGTAGCCCCGAGACCTCAACATTTATTTATTACTTTTGGTTGTCATATATTTAAGGGGGGTACATACAGCAAAGCTGACCAGGACACTCAGATTGTGATAATGGGCAGCAGGCAGCAGTGATAGTGTTAATACATTAAGCATTGTCATAGACCATGAGTTCTGTGCCTCAGTTGCTTGGACTGGGTGCTCTGTACAAACAGCGTCTCCAAACAACCGTATTGCACTCTTCCCTATGGCTTAGGTGATTGGAGGGTGGCATAATAATGGCTAGTACCAATGAACCTTAAGCCTTTTGTGGGTTCAGAGAAAAGAGCACCATTGCTTATGATTCCTGAAGACTTCGACCCTGACACCAACATGACCAGTCGCAAGCACCTGTTCTTCAGCTAGGCCCCATTTACAACTACGAGAAACCTGCTCTCTCATCACACAAGCAAAAGGGAGGGTTATATATGCATTCTCACATTGTTTTAGGTTACTCGATGGGTGGAGACAAGGTAGAGAGAATCCAGATATTGATGACAAAAACATTTAACAAGCATTAGAAATTCCTATAAGTCTGGATATAATGTGATGCATGCTGCACTCTCAGAGGAGGCAATGCTGAATCTGTCAGAGTCTTTTACCTTTGGTGCACTGGGAATTGCAGTCAGAACCAAGAAAGAGTGTCTGCCTGCTCTGGTGCGAAAAACCTGGGCTGATCCAAGAGCGCATGCGAAAAGGAATGCAACATGTGAGAGGGCATGTAGGGCTGAAGCAGAGAATGAGATACTCTGGACAGGTGCCAGCAAGTGCCTTTTGCACCATGCAAAGTATCTTAAAAACGTTTTCTTTATTAATTGGTAACTTTAAAGTATGTCTAGGATTTAACAGAAAGTTAATGAAGTAAATTGCACAATCTGAAGGCAACAGATGAGATATTTAGAGAAGACAAGCAAAACCGCAATCTTATATTCTAAACGCATTTAGTACCCTGTCTGGATCATCAACCTTCTCCATTCAACTTGAAGGCAAGAATGGATGTTCCTTAAGCTCTTCAAAACAAAGTAATGAGTACCAATGAACTTGATGACATTCCGGTAGAAGATACGTTTACCGTTGACGGTAACACCAAATTTTTGGTTTAAGGAGCAAGGGTTAAGCCAAAAGCCCATGATTACCAAAAAGGGGAATGGGTCTAAGGATAATTCCCAAAATCAACACCTCTGTTTTATCTGTATTAAGCTTTAAAAAGTAATAGGCTATTTAAAATGTGACTGAAGTAAATTATTGCTAAAATTTAAGGGCAGAGCCAGAGTTACTATCACTTTGTTGTATTAGGAATTGAGAATTAACAGCAGAAATAAAACAAGTAAAATCCTTTTTCCTTTAAATATTTTTATTTATCTCCGGGAATAAACCATAAGCTGTATATCAATAGAAGATAGTGTACAGACATATATCAATAAAAATCAGTTTTTAAATATTGTAGATCTTATACAAATGCAAAAACATAGCAGAGAGAGGCCCCAAACACAAAAGCAAATACATATACCACTACCCAAGTATTGTAGTACTGCCTGACATTTTAACTATTCTATGTTTGCCATTGGCCCCCAAATTCGATAGAATTTTCTCCCACAGCGAATACCCCTAGTCTTGGCTATAGCCATTTCTCTTTCATACGTTTCTCTTATCATTGCCCACAATTCCAACACCCTAGGAGGCGTCTTAGAGGCCCATGCCCGAGCAATGCATAATCGGGGTGTTACTATGATGATGGAGAAAAGAGATCTTAAACCAAAGTCCGGTACTGCCTTATATCCCAGCATACTCTCTGCCTCCGTTAATTGTATATCAATGCCTAAACATTCTCCCACAATTTGAACAAAATCTTTCCAGAAGAGTATCAGGCCTGGGCAGGTGACAAACCTATCTAGACTATCTGCAGTGACCAACCCACATTTAGCACACATGCCCTTGCCCCTTGTGATTGTCCCATTGTCAGCAGCCCACCTAGCTATTCGTTCCGGAGTGTAGTATAGCGTACATATGGTTTTAAACTGTTGCAACTTTAAATTAGTAGAGTACACTGCCTCATCAGAAGTCCCTAATGCATCTTCGATATCTGGGGAACTGACATCCTCACCCAGAAGCTCACTCCATTTAGATGCTAACTTCAAGCTATCGCTGTCCCAAAATTGAGAATGTATCTGATACACCTTACTGATAGTCAACTTTGTGATTGAATGAAAGTAGGTCAGTATAACAGATTCTACAGGTGTTCTTATATCTCTGCAACCCCATAAATAGTCTCTAACCTGTAGATATTTATAAAATATATGTTTTGGAAGACCAGATATCCTCTGTAAGACTTCAAAGGTTCGAAATCCATTGGTATTATATAGATGCCCAAGTAGGCTAATACCATATCCAGCCCAAAGTTTAGCTTGAATATCATGAATTATATCCGGGAGTGTAAGGTTACCCCAGAGCGGAACGCTAGCATGCATTAAGGGCAGGGAACATTTAGCTACCATCTCCCGCTAGATGTAGACTATGTCTCTAAGAGTCTTAAAGCGTACTCTTTTAAAGTAGTTCGGGTCATTGATCTTATATAGAAACATTCTGCTGTCATTACCGACTGCAAGGCATTTGCAACAATATTGTCTGCTAGCAGAAAGAAGGTCACGGAGACGTCCTGTGAAGGAGGCCCAAAAATATAGTTTAAAATCAGGCAATTGGAGCCCTCCCAGTTTATACGGGAGTTTTAAATGCCGTATGGCACGCCACAGCTGTTTATAACCCCAGATAAAACTACTAATTGACCCCTCAAGTTTTTTTAAAAATAATTCAGAACTCGTAGTGGTATTGCCCGAAACAAATAAAGAAATTTGGGTAAAACAATCATTCTAATAATGTTGCAACGCCCTATAATACTGATTGGCAGTTTGTGCCAGATCTTCATTTTTGAGGTCACAGACTTTAGCACAGAATCATAATGCAGACTTATGATCTGTTCTATATTTGGAGTAATCTGTACCCCTAAATAAATTGCTGCTGAGCAAGCCCTTAATACTACTCTATTAGTTTGATAATTGAGAAGGGCCTGCCTCTTATGTACATTTAGCTCATAGCCAGAGAAAGAACCAAACGTTCTGGCCTCTATTTGGATTGCCTCTATAGCTTTAATTGTGTCTGCGGAAAACATGGCTATATCGTTTGCATAAGCCATTATTTTCAATTCACCAGATCCTAGATGGACCGGGAGAATAGATAGGTTAGCAAAAAGTGATCTTATAAAGGGTTCGATATATAAGGCAAAAAGTAAAGGGGAGAGGGGACAGCCCTGCCGAGTACCCTTGAGTATCGAAAAAAAAGTAGATTGCGACTGTAAATAAATTAATTTAGCCCTTGGTTGTTTGTACAGAGCTTTGACCCATCCATAAAAGCGGCCATGAATATTGTACTCCGCAAGCGTGGCCCAAAGACATTCCGATGTTACGCGGTCGAATGCCTTTTCAGCATCGAGCATGACCATTCCCATTTCTAACTTTAGCTTTTTCGCAGCGTCAAATGCCACTATAGCAGCATTCACATGTGCAGTCTTATCTCTGCCTAGTATAAAACCATATCTTAGCATCTGCATTGATGAGTGATATCGGGCAGTACGACCCACACTCTTCTGATGGTATATTATTCTTCAAGAAGAAAACAATATTTGTCGTGTCCCACGACCTAGGAACATCCCCACTCACGCTTATATAATGTATGTTATGTTAAAATCACTTATTAAGCGCATGTACACCAGGCGGTTTCATGGCGCTAGAGTCACGGCGAGGCAGCGGCAGGGAGGGTGGCTTAGTCATTATATGCCTGGGAAAACAGCCAGGTCTTGAGCTGTTTTCTAAACTGTGCAAGAGAAGTCAAGGACCTCATCTCCACAGGAAGGGAGTTCCAAAATTGTGGGGCCAAGACTGCAAACCTTAAGCCACCATGTTTCTTACGTTTGAAGGGGGGAGTTGCCAACAGGTTCAAGTGGGAAGATCTAAGGTCTCGAGAAGGAATGTAGCGTTGAAGCCTAGTTGAAATAAAAGCTGGACTAATACCATAGAGAGCTTTAAAAATAGTGCATCCCAGCTTGAAGGCGCAACGCTTGGCCACTGGGAGCCAGTGGAGGCTTTTCATAAGTGGCCTAACGTGATGCCACTTGGGTTGGTGGAAAATCAGCCTGGTAGCTTGGTTCTGAACTAATTGAAGGTGTCTCAGTTGGTACGCAGGGATGCCTACATACAGTGAGTTGGCATAGTCCAGTCGGGAGATTACCAAGGCTAAAATGACTAGGGTCAGAGCTTCTCTACTCAAAAATCTGCTAATTTTCTTTATTCTCCGCAATTGGAAAAAGCCGGCAGAGAAAACTGAATGTATAACCTTACTCATAAAGGAGATCAAACAATCGTTAAATATTTTGTAGACCTCAACTGGTATAACATCATCCCCTGCTGCTTTACCAGAGGGGAGGGCCACTATAGCATGAGATATTTCCTCATGTATAATATCTTGATTAAGCGACTGTATCTTTTCTTCCTCAAGACTTGGTAAGTTACACCTTTCTACATATTCAGTAAAATTACTTCCATCAAACGTACTGGTACTACCATACAGTTTTTTATAGTATTGGGCGAATCGTTCTACTATCAACTCTGGCTGCATGTACAATATGTCCCCATCCCCTTTAATAGCTTTTATCTCATGCTTCGCCTCTTTATCAGAGAGCTGGTGTGCCAAAACCTTCCCCACTTGCTCTCCATATTTGTACTGCAGAGCCCGGTTTTTGTGTATCTAGCTGCAATCCTATCTTTTAGGACCCTCCCCAACATACCCCGTTTTTCAATCAAAAGCAAGTATGTTTGTGAGTGTGTTTGCGCTGTTCCCTGCGAAAGAATCCTTTGCCTAACTTCTTCAGCATGTGCTATTTCTAACTGCAGAATCACCTCTCCAGCAGATCTAAGGGCCAAATTCTTGCCTCTGTTTTGCTGAAACACATATTGTTGAGTAATTCCCCTTATATAGGCTTTAAGAGATTCCCAGACTATGAGAGGAGAGGTAGAGCCTTCGTTATCCAATAGAAAATTACTCACTTTATTCTTAATAAGTACTTTATATTCAATGTCTGCTAACAAATATTGTGGAAAGGAAAACAAGCGTG
This sequence comes from Calotriton arnoldi, assembly GCA_963921515.1. Classification (NCBI taxonomy): domain Eukaryota; kingdom Metazoa; phylum Chordata; class Amphibia; order Caudata; family Salamandridae; genus Calotriton; species Calotriton arnoldi. Next base: position 1,062,374 of record CAWUFW010004593.1, on the reverse strand, counting down.
TTTGCCTATTAGCTACGTCTAGTGGAACTGACAATAATATAGGATTGTGGTCAGATACTATCTTAGGACATACTTCGCACTTAGCTATGCTCAGAATTCTGCTATTAACAAAAAACATGTTGATCCTAAAGTACTGCTTATGTGGTGCACTGTAATATGTATAGCCAGGCTGCAATGGAAATAAGGATCGTCAGATGTCTCTGAGGCGGTGTAGTTGAGCCATTTCCAAAATTGCGGCTCTTACCTTCCTCATCCTGGCTGAAGCACCCCGATTGGTGGAATCCAGATTCGAGTTAATAATGCAATTAAAATCACCCATGACAATTAACACCCCTTGCCATTCTAATAAGTCTAATGCTAGCATATCAAACAATTGAGGCTCATCAGAATTTGGCCCATAGACGGTACATAGTACATATTTATGGTCATGGAGCAGCACCTGTGCAATTATCCACCTGCCTCGAGTGTCATGGGAAGTTGTAAGCAAGATACAATCAAACGACTTGTCAATTAAAATAGCAATGCCTCTGATGGAGACCGTCTGAGATGTGCACTCAATTGTCTTATAGTCTAGTTGTCTAAGCAATTGTCTATCTTTATATGCCAAATGAGTTTCAATAAGTGCGACAATATTAGGTTTATAAATTTGCAGCTCCGCTCGGACCATCTGGCATTTATTGGCAGAATTTAGCCCAGCAACATTCCAACAGAGGCATTTAATTATCTCCAGTGTGTGGTAGATAGAAACCCAAAGACCCAAAAATCCCTGTGACATCTGTCTACCTCCCCTGCCTTCCTTAGCACCTGGACAGCAGAGCAACATCAGAAATATACAAAATCTTGATCTGCATAGCCCCCTGAAAATAATATAATACCTTCCAATTATTAACTCTTGCCCTTATTCCCTTTGATACTTTTTTAATTACCTCCCCACCCCCAACCCAAGCCACTAACCTCCTGACCAACCACGAAGAACCAACCCTCCCACCCCAGTTTCCAAGAGAAGGAATCACCCCAGTCAGGCTGTTGATAGCGCTGACAGCCAATAGAGAGCCAATGCACCCCCCGGGTGCTACCTGCTAAGTTGTTATCCCCACAAAACTTTATTGATGCAGAAAAGATAACAAGGCGAGGAGAGCCAAAAGAAAGAGAAAAAAAAGAAAAAAAAAAGAGAAAAGAGAAAAAAAAGGGGGAAAAGAAAGGTAGAGACCCCTCTGTCAAGGACAAAGAAGGGGAAGAAAGAAAGAAGGAGAGAAAGAAGGAACAGAGGAAAGGGGGAAGAGGAGGAGGAAGGAAGAGGTACAGGAACACAAGAACACGAGCACACCAAATATGTAGCCTCTTCCTCCTGACCCCTCTCACTCCTTCCTCTCGACCTCCCTGGACCTCAGCTCTCCACCTGCTCCCCCCTTCTCACCCTCCCTCTGGCACCCCCCTTAGCTTTATGCTCTCATTTTACGCATACTTATCTCTTTAGCTCTTTAACTCCTAGAGCAAAAGAAAAGAAAACCCATACAACCAAACTAATAAGAAAAAGCATGAATAGGTCCTTATCCAATAAAGTTCGCAGGGGGCCTTCCTTATCGGACACCCCAAGAGTTAAGAATCTGTTGGGCCTCGCTTGCTGTTTGGAAAGTCCAAGTATGTCCACCAGGTATAACTTTTAAGCGTGCCGGTTCCTGAAGAAATACTTGTGCTCCCGCTGCTTTCATGGGATCAAGCAGCTGACGCAATCTCCATCGCCTCTCCATTGTTCCCTAAAGTTCTCAAGGGGCCTTCCTTCCCGGACACCCCCAAGAGTTAAGAATCTCTGCTCCTGGAAAGCGGGCCTGTGGTGGTCGGAAACTCGGAGGATGACTTACGTCACATTGTGAAGTGCAATTAATAACAACCAAATGAGAAAAACGGACCCTGCATAGCTGCACATATGACTCATTTGACCATTGTGAAGCCCAATAAAACGAAGGAAATCAAAGAAAACACAAGAGAAACATACAAGTTGGAGCGCAAACAAAAGATGGATACTCATTGACTAATGAGATATATCGAATGAATATATGGGCCTGCCATTGAGTAAAGGAAAACAGCCAGATATAGACTTATTGATTCCCCATTCAACCTCCGCTGCATTAATTTAAAAGAAAGCAAGCGGTCCTGAAGAAGGTGGATTGAATTATAGGTATCCACTGAAACGTGCTTCGGCCTGATCCTTTTCCAGCGGGCGGCATAACCATGGATACTAAGGAAGAATTTTCACCATGAGATTTTCTGTTGCTAGCCACTTTTAAGCTGGAAAATTATGAATGTGATGTGATGTGTGTATGAGAATGTTTGGTATGTAGTGACGGGATGTGAGGTTAGTATAAATGTGATGATGGTATGGGGACATATTTAATATTGTTATTTTGATGTAACTTTTCTCTATGCACAACTATGCCAAATTTGCACATTTAACAGAATTGTATAATTGTTGTATCTATTATGATCTGTATTGTTTATATGGACACAGAGCAAACTATGGTGTTTTTACCATTTATAAAAAAAAATGTAATTGACATAATATCAATTTAAAAAAAAGATGACAGAAATAACTGATAAGTGAAAATAATAAATAAATAAATGAATTGATGTATTCTTGCGGACTGTTTCTGACATTGCACAGTAAAGGGATAGCCCAATAGAGCTTACTATAGCCAATGTATAGGTAGAGTTGGTCGAGTGGGAGGTGTATGTATACATATATTTCTGTTTTCCCCTTTTCTCCCAGACCACATAATTAAAAACCAAGGGGTACCTTTGTTCTTGAGTGTTAAGAATCTGTTGGGCCTCGCTTGCTGTTTGGAAAGTCCAAGTATGTCCGCCATGTATAACTTTTAAGCATGCCGGTTCCTGAAGAAATACTTGTGCTCCCGCTGCTTTCATGGGATCAAACAGCTGACGCAATCTCCATCGCCTCTCCATTGTTTTCTTACAGAGGTCTGATCTGACAAAAAATGATAATGAGGCAAGCCCAAAAAAAGACAGCTTGCCTTAGTAAGAAATTACCAAATTAAATAACCATGGGACGAGGATGTTGCAGATTGGCTCGAGATTCTTGACTTAAGAATAATGGAAGTCTATGAGCTCATTGTATCTGAGAGTCCCAGTCCCAGTCGTAAAGATCAGAGAATGACTCCTGGAACCGCTGCACAATGTATGCATGGGGATCAGTCCCCTCCTTCTCCTCCGGAATACTAAAAAGTCTCAAATTATTCCTTTGTTGTCTATTTTCGAGATCTTCGTTTATCTTTAAGAAACAAAAGCTGTTCATCATGTAGTTTAGTTGTTTTAGCTGTAGCTGCATTGTTTCCTCTGTATCTGCCACACACTGCTGCAGCTCTGTTATCTCCTGCATTAGGCTCGCTACTTTGCCAGAGACTTCAGACAGCACTTGCTGTATCAGATTGCTGTCTGCCCTGGCTTGACTGAAATACCCTTGTGTCTCTACTCTCTGATCATGAAGCACTTACAGTATCGTAGATAATGAGGGCTCATCACTAGGAGCAGTCCCAGTCCCTTTTGTGGAAAGAGTTATATTGGTAGAACAGAAGCCTACCTCAGTTCCCCCCTCTCTTCCCCCAAATTTGAGGCTGTTAGATGCCCCCTGTACTTGAGTCTCGCTGTCCGGGCCTACAGTTGCCGAGGTTGGGATGTCGCCACTGAGCAATGAGTCTGATAGCCTTGATATTATGGCTCTCACTTCACCCTTAGCAGTAAGCCATTTTCGAAGAGGGCTCACCTTACCAGCCATTTTACCATCAGCCTGCAGCTTTGAAGCATCACACGAAGCTGTAGAGTGTTCCTTAGCTTTTCCCGTGCCTTTAGTATATTTCTTTTTCATATTTGCTTTTTTACCAAGAGTATTTAGTACATCTGCTTGCTTCTCCGTTTGTATGCCGCCTAACAAGTAAAATCCAAAGGAACAAAGTAAAGCAACTAAAGAGGTTGTATAAATGTTAAATAATGTTAAATAACTCCTCAAAGTACACAAATATTGTTAATAAACCAATGTCCAGTGTTTTTACTATTGAAAATTTCATATGTACACAGTGAAAATGGTGTGTGTGTGTCAGAAGGTCCCTTAGTCTAAAACAATGTATCACCCCTCCTTTTGGTGTTCATCAAGGAGTCAACAATGAGAAGTCCTTGCTATTGCAGTTGTCAGCATTCTCACTGTAAAACCCCTTTCCTGTTCCATTTTTCAGACAGTTCACAATATAAACCCCTTGATTTTGAATTTGTCAAAGAGGTCACAATGTAAAACTTGGCTCTCAGAGTAATGAGGAAGATCTGTTCAAGGCTGACTCAGGGAGGTGCTGTGGGCTAGAAAGTCAGAACTGAGCAGCACTCAAAAATAACACACAAGAAATCAATTTCCAAATAATGTCCTCTATAAAATGGAAAAGTACCTTAATGCACCAACAAGTCAAAACTATACTCAAAATGATAAATATTTACAGTATTTCAGGAGCTATTAAAAATCTGCAACCCTTCCTTTAGGGACCTAACAGATTAACGAGGGTGCAAATAATAAACCCTAAAGAAATAGAACAGGGGTCTATAAACCCTGTTAATGTATTCCACTCCCATTATCTGTGGGACACAATGTGACAATTTGTGCACCAGCAGGCTCTAATAGTAAAATGCAGCATGGGTCCTATATGAGCCTATTGGAAAATATTAGGCTTTTCACAATCAAAATGGTCAAGTTTACAGGCTTTGTCAAGTCATTCACAATGTAAAATGAGAGGTACATTGCATTTGTCACCACATTTAGTAATCAATGAAGAATGTGTTTTGGCTTTACCGTGAACATAAATAAATATGACCATATGGTATCAGCCTAGGGAGACCCTTCCAGCATTACAGAAAGCCTCAAAGCTTATACTGATATAAACTCTAAAACTCCCTCTAGAGAGAGCAAATATTTTCTAGTACAAGAGCAAGAAAAAGAACATATGTATTAAACACCTTCCTATTGCTTTTGTGAAAGAGTTCAAAGTGTAACTCACCTTCCTATTGTCAGACAGTTACAAATGTTAAACCCCTACATATGGAGCTTGTCATTAAGTTCACATTGCAATGCCCTTTCCTATCATATTTTTCAGAGAGTTCACAATACAAAGCCTCTTTCTATTGTATTTTTCATAGAATTCACAATGTAAATATATTTGTCAGAGCATTCACAATGAAAAATCTGTTCCAGTTGAATTTGTAAGAGTTCACATAATAAAAACTGTTTCAACTGAATATGCCAGAGTTCACAATATGCAACCCACTTCTATTGTATTTTTCAAATAGTTCACATTGTAGAACCTCTTCCTACTGTATTTGAGAAATACGGCTTGGGATGACGCTAGGCAGTTGGTAGTTACAGGCCCCTCTTTTGTCAATGAGGGGTGTATCTCCCTTGGTGTCTTGGAAACTACATACCTCAGTACCTAAAACAAAGGGCTAATGACTACTTTTAGCACTTGAATCTCTAGGGAAAAAGGCCGAGTAGCCCAAGGCTGACTCATTCAGGTGATGTAGGCTATGAAATCAAAACTCAGTAGCACATAAAAATAGCTATAAAACAATGCCCAAGCAACGCTTCTTTAAAAAGAAAATGTGTATGGTAACTAACACTCAACAGAATACTACAAACAAAACTAAAATTTGTTACAATATATCAAGTGGAATTGCAAATTCAACCCCATTTCAAAAGGGCTTTAAAGAATTGCACTGGTTCAAATCATTTATCCAAAAGGAATATAACAAGGGCCAACTAAACCAGTACATTTAGTTTGTTTCCTAAATCTGTGTGACACCAAGTAACAATTGGTGTACCAAAGGGATCTAATTTAAGAACCAGAAAAGCCCCTGTTAGGGCCCCCACAACACATTAAGCTTTTCACAATCAGAAATGTTTGGCACACAGCTTTTGTGCATCAAGTCATTCAGAGTGTAAAGTGAGAGGCCTACTGCTATTGTCAGCACATGTAAAATAAAAAAGTAAGCCTATTGGCTGTAAAATGAACATAAACATGTCCATGGGGTCTCTGCATTGAGAGATCAATCATACATTAAAGGTAGACAAAATGTATACAAGTTGACATAAACATTAAATCTCCCTATGAAGATGTCAAGCACTCACTGTGGCCTGACCAAAAAAAGTACTTCTGCACTAAAGGACTTCCTATTGCATTTGTTAATGAGATCACATTGTAAAACCCCTTTCCATTGTATTTTTTCCAAGTTCAAAATGTAAAGCCATTTCCTGTGGTATTTGTCATGGAGTTCAGATTGTGAGCAAGGGAAGTATCACAGGGGGCAACTAGTCCTTTAAATGTGGTCTACTCTTGTTATCTGTTTGGTACCTTCTGACAATTTATACACCAGAAGGCTCTAATAATAAAAAACAGAAATGGTTCTATATGAGCCTAATGGAAAGCATGAAGCTCTTCACAATCAAAAATATTAAGTGTACCGGCATTGCATTGTAAAATGAGAGGCCTACTGCCTTTTTCATCACATTTAATAATCAATATGGCAATCCTCTTGGTTATAACTGGAACATATTTGACAAATAGCTCAAAATGTAAAAAACGTTTTACTGTTGTGTTTGTTTTGCAGTTAACAACATGAACCCCTTCCTATTCCATTTGTCAGTGAATTCACAATGTAGACTTTCTTATTATTGCATTAGTGAGAGTTCCCAATGTAAAACCCTTTCCTATTGCATATGTTAGAGGATTAACAATGTAAAGCCTCCTCGCTATAGTGCTTAGCAAGGAGTTCACTTTGTTAAACCCCTTTCTATTGTAGTTGTCAGAAAGTTCCCACAGTGTGCCACTTTGCATGTTTTTTGGCAAGCGGTTCAATGTAAAATCCCTTTGCTTAATATTTGTGTAAGGAAATGCCTCTTTTTGCATGACTCCACAACTTTTTGGACTATTGCTACTGGTTTTTGGACTCTGAAAGTGCACTGAGTCCTGCCAACCAGACCATAGTGCCATTTTTCTGATTCTTAAAAGGTTTAGGTCTGATTAGTTCACCCACAATTGCCATAAGTTAAGTGCAGCGCTTATTGTGCCACCACAAGTGTGACAATGCAAAGTGTGACTCCCAGCCTGTCATCGCTGACTGGCAGAGCAGTTTTCAACTGCCAACTTGATTTTGACACTTAAAAAAGTGGCAAAGCCCAAACCTTCATTTTTAGTATTTATAAGTCACCCCTAAGATAGTCCTATGGAGCCCTAAAGGCAGGGTGGATTATATTAGAAAGTTGCACTTGTAGTTCTTGACTTTACATGTCCTGACTGTAAAAAATCTCACATTGTTGTTTTTACTGTGGAAAGGCTAGTAGCCCATTAGCGAGTACAGGATTACATGCTGAGAATGCAGCAGTGCTAACTTCTGAATGGGACTACTAAAATATGGTACTTCAAGGAATCAAAAGAATTGCTGCATTAAACCCAACTTGAAGCCCAATTTGTAACTTTTATACAAGTGGCTACCTTAGTAAGTTGCCACTTTTGTTACCCAAAGTTTTACAGTGACTGTTTACGGTTGCTTGCCATGAGCCAGCCTTCTGCCCTCCTGGGGAGGTGTGAATGACTCTTAAGAAGGACAAACAGGATGTGAGCCCAAAAGATGAGCTTCAAAGGGGAAGCTGCCTTTGAAGGGAAAATGGTGGATACATACAAGAGGGGCTGCTCTTTTATTCTTGCATATGGGCTGGCATTGAGGACAGAGAGGGGGAAGTCATTGTCAAAGAGTTTTTTTTATGTAGTGTAGCACCAAGGTAGCCACACCTCTGGGGTGGACTAGGAAGTTCCACATACCAAGAGTTCGATTCTGCCATCTTGGGAGTGGACAGAATAGTGCATTCTGGGATAACTAGATACCACACTTCACAGCACACTGTCACTGGCAGGAAGGGACATGGTAGCCAATTGGCCAGTAAATCATTTTGGGACCTGGTTAACAGGATTAAGGAAAGGGAAGCTCCATCTAATCCCTTATTGAATTGCAACGTTCCGGGTTCCTGATTGGGTAAATGATTTTAGTGCCATATACTGCTCGGAGGATAAAGAGAGCTTGGGAGATTTGTTAAGGCTCAAAGTGTCTCACTCTATAATTATGCTGGTCACCCTTCAGGAAGTCACTCGGCAATTAGGCAAAGCCCCAGAAAAGAGCACCAGACTATGACAGGATCTCTATGGACCTTATTAAATGCAGCACTGAGGTATGGGGCCCTCTGTTAACAAATATTTTTAATAGCTCTTTATGCAGCAGGATTCCACTCTCCTGGGCTTCTTCAATAATAGTGCCCATTTTAGGGAAAGGTGACTGTATGTCCCGCAAATGCTATCGCCCCATATCCCTTATTTATAGCTGTGGTAAAATTAAGGGCTGGGTGAGATTTAAACATTTGAAAACCTGGGCAAACTAGTCCAACATCTTGTGTACATTCCAGTTTGGGTTCTGCCAGGGGCTGGGTACAGTGGAGCAGTGCTTAAACCTAAACTTGATTATTGGCAAGTATACCATTGCAAAGAGCTGCCCGCTGTACCTGGCCTTTATCGATTTGTCAACAGCATTTGACAGTGTCATTCGGCCTAAACTGTGGCTGATGCTGTTGGACTTAGGGGTTAAGGTTGTGTTAGTGAATTTCTTGTATTTGTTCCATGAGAACTTATTAGAGAGGGTTCGGTTTGGTCCTGGAGGATAAATGTCTGACTCTATCCCCCTAGCCCGAGGGGTACACCAAGGATGCATCTTTGCCACACTCCTCTTTATCATTTACATTACCAAACTGTGCCCCACCTAAACCAAAGTAACCTGTTATGTTCCAATGGTCTTGGGAGTCCCAGTACTGGCGCTGCTTTATGCAGACAACACAGGACGTATGGCACGTACCCCAGGGGCATTGCGTACGCTGGTGGAATCCTTCATATTCTTTATGGGGGAACTGGATTTTGTCACCAACTTTGGGAAATTGCATGTGGGCCAGGCAAGAAAATTCTTTCAAGATTAATGGTGAAGGGGCATTCACTTGGCACTGTGAATGAGTGTAAGTATTTGGGGGTTGTTTTTAACAATGCAGGGTCTTGGCAACCACAGATCCGCTGTTCTCACCTGAAATTGTGTAGATCAGCGGGGTCTTTATTAAGTATGCCACAGGCTTCAGGCAGGGGTACCGTCTTGACTTTTATGAACATTTATAATGACCAGTGCATCTTGGCAGCCCTATATGGTGCAGGGTTTGGAGTCACCATAAAGCTGAAACTCTGCAAATAGAGAAAAACCGCATCTCCTGCACCTTCCTCCTTCTAGCTCATTCTGAGCTAAATTGGCAGTATATATCCAATAAGGTGAAGATGACCCCTCTTTTATAATGGGTGAGTATTTGGATCAACACTGAGACGAGTCTAACTAGAGACATCATTTTAAATTGTATTAAACTGGATAATGGTAACTCAATCCCCTGGTTAGCGTATGTACGCCAGAGCTTCACAGCTTTGAGCCTACTGGGCTTTTTTGATGCACCTTGACCTTTAAAAAAATATGATAAGTTACTTGTGAATAGTTTTTTCGAGTTTTATCACTCGCAAAGATTACAGTCAGAAACATGCAAACGCTCTTTTAAAAATTACCTTGTATTTTTTGTACCCAGGGTGCCCATATTGCATTTAAACACTGTCTTCTCACGCTGGGTGAGATCCCTATTATTTCATTTTAGAGCGGGTACAATGTAGCGGTTAATAAGCTTTTCTGGTTCTGATGGTCTCTTGGGGCGCCAACCTCAGTATTTCCCTGTGATGGTCTGTCATAGCAGACTTTGAGCCATTTTATGTTTCTTTGCAAATGTTATAATCCTGTTGTTTTACTATTTATCAAGCCAATTTGAAAACCCCTGAGATTTGGGAAACGTAGGGATGCTCTGATTTATCTCCAGATTTTTAATTGCTATGACATCGTTTGCAGCGTTTGCTCCTTTTTGAAAATGGCTGTAAGATGTAGGAATTCAATGGGGGTTAGCCTGATATCTATTTATATTGACTGGAAGAGGGCCACTGAATTATGTCTTTTAAATTTTGTTGTGAATCAGAAATTATTGGCTTTTAATGCTGATATGCTAATGAAATTGTTATGCATTTTATGTATGTTTTATTTATACACCTTTATGATCACAATGTGTACCGAATAAAACGATTTGACTTGACTTGAGTTTGATATGGCTAGTAGTCACCATTGTCTCTGAGAAGACAAAATCGGCATAAAAGTGGCAACCCTTGCAATGAGACCTCAGATTATGTCTGTACTGAAGCGTGAACAGAAGAGGGACTGTCCTGATTCTCCTTGGGCTAGCAAAGAGATGACTGTGCCTGTGGTGCGCTGTTCAAGGCAATGCCATCGACAAGCCTCAGACAGAGATTGGCTGACTTCCTGTTACAGCGACCAGGCCACAAAAGCTGAAGAAGCCTGCCTTGGTGAGTTTGTAGCCAAGAACGCCTGACCATCGCTGAGCACCAAAGTGCAGCCTGGGAGACTGAGACCGTACCCTCAAAAGTTACACCCAAATCTGCTGGATCCAGGAGAGTCATCGGAGTGGAGTTTGGTGGAGAGGTTGTCATAGGGTTTCTGCACATACAGAGCTATGCACAGGATAATAGGACCTCGGAATATAGTGGTGAGCCAACCATATGCCTTAGCACCCAAAACCCCAACCCAACTAGCCTTAGCGTCCCATTAGCACTAATGTACCAATGATTAGACAACCCAGAACACGGTATCTCTCTCTCAGGACTCGCAGAGGCAAGAACACTCTTTCGTTACTCACTCGTACCTGTCCACAACATGCGTAAGAAGAGACACTGTATAGGTTAAAATGTTTATTTCAACTTACGTGCTCTAAGATACAGTACACGTGTCAGTACTAATAGCATAATACATATGAATAATATAATCAGCATAGTTACTACTCCATAGAATACGAACGGGGAAAGCATCTCATAAAGCAGTGGATATTTTATAACTAACATTACCACCCTCCCCGTGCTGGAAGCCAGTGTATTATAAAAATAGAAGACCTTTGGGCTTTGACTAGCGAACCCCCATACCTCAGTCTCTAGATGCAAAACTACATCAGCAGACAATCACAGCTCTTCTCTCTGGAAAGGTCGTCTCCAAGTGCTCTCTAGAGCGGGCGACCGCATTATTAAAAGCACACTAATTTCTCCATGGCAGCTGTACATGGTGTTATGTCTAGGTGCGAGGGACGGGCCAAATCAGTAAGAACCAGGGAGATGTTATTCGACCTTGTAACTGTTGTTCAGACTGAGCCCAAAGGGAACAGAAGAAAAGGTGAGAAACAGAAAATGCAGACAGTTGTAAAATAACTTGGCAGTAGCAGAGGGCGACAGAACAACAGCCAAGAGTAACGTGCGCAAAAGTCATCATGGCAGCCAGGCCTGTGCCAACGTAGCCAGACAGGCCAGGAGGCCACGAGCCACAAGACAAGGTGTGGTGCAGCGGCCAGGGCAGCTGACTTCGGAGCACAGGGTTCACGGTTCGATCCCCGGCTCCGGCGGCAGCTCAGCTCAGCACCATGTGACTCTGGGCAATAGCTCACTTAATTTCCACGACGGCCCCCAGCGCCTTGAGACCCGTAAGGGTGAGTAGCTGCGCTATATAAAAACAGACTTACTTACTTTACTTTACTTGGTCACCCAAGACAGACATTATCACTAGTTAAAGGGAACCATTGGTTTTGCTGTTAACGGAGACTAGTAGACCAGTGGCAACTGGTTTTTAGTTAGACTTCAACTGGACTTTGATGAACATCGATCCCTGTGGCCAAAGTCACCTCTTCATGTTCGTGGACCAAGGTGTAGCCCCAGGAAGACCCTGTCACTGCATCAGCATCCTCAGTATCCTTCAGCATCTTCAGCATCTTGTATCATCTGCATCAGGACCACTCCATTAAAGTCTATGGTGGTTCAGCCATAGATCCTGGAACTGGACTGGAGACTTCTTTGACTGCGAGGTATCTGTTCAATGGAACCTCTTTGGCCCCTGAGACTCACTCCTGCCGGTGTTGGTCGCCCAAAGCATGCCAGTGTAATAGTTTACAACTTTCTAAAAGTTATCCAAAGTTTGCAAAGTTGATCGCGAGTGCGGTTCATTACAATGATTTATTGCGCTGAGTGAAAAAGCAGTCATTTATTGTTCCTTTGAAAATCCATATCTCCGGACCCTCCAGTGGATTTGTGTTGTTGAGGTGTTTATTTAAAGATATAAATACACTTTTTTTAATAAATTGGTGTTGGATTTTCATTGAGTCTTGTTTTTTCTTATACAACTGTTTTAGTACTTCCTAATGCTTTTTATACTTGCTCCTTAGAAAAAACATGACTGCTCAGGGCCACAGGCACTTTGAGTTGAGTTTAGGTTTTTCAAATTAATCTGAGTTGACCCTGTACAGGTAGTGAGTTTATTACAAGGTGAGGTCTCAGAACCACACCATATAATAAACCATTTTCCTCTCAATTTGCCAGGGAGTTCACAAAATGAAAAGCCTCCCTACTCTATCAGTGAAGGGATTATAACATGCAAAGGTCCTTCCTACTATTTTTGACCTAGGGTGTGTGCTAACAATGTTCCCATAGGTTATGCTTAGGAAGACTAACACAAATGTTTTTCAATCAAATGTTTGTAGCGAAGAAGATCTCTAGAAGCATTTTTAACTAGGCCTAAAAGCCAAGGAAATTTCACCACGTGCAAACAAGTGCAAAGCATTTGTCAGCACCATATCAAGAAGTAAGACACAATAAAAATCCCACCCCAAATTATAAAACAGTATCTGATAAAGGGAACTAGAGATATGTTTTTTCAAAGGTTTACCTTCACACTTAGAAACCTCTCTGGTTCTTTTCCTCGATGATGGGCTCATCGGCGGGGTCCTCTGCAGCTTGAATTTGATGTTGGGCTTGACTTCAGCAAATTGATAAGGTCCAGAGGTCAGGTGAGAGCCTCAGTTCTTGACAGGCATTCAGGCTATCCACAAACTGGCAAAACATTTTAGTGGGTGCACTCTAAATTCTGATACCCAGGAAGTTTTGACGATGATGGGGTACTGAGTACGGGTAGTTCATTAGCCTCTGGTACTTTGTCAAAAACCATTATCTTCAAGTTCTAGGCTAACAAGTCGCAGTTCTTCCAGGGGAAAGTGTACACTCTAATGCCAACCATGAGACTGCAACTTTCTAGGGGCCCTGTTGGGGCTAGGACTTGATCTCTCAGTGTTCACCAGAGGGGTCCAGGGCAAATCCAGTTGATACTGGTCAGCAGGGCTCTTGCAAATGCAGGGATTCTTTAGCTTTTTTGTCCCTGAAGCTTAACAGGAGGCTGACCAACTAGCCCTTGGAGTCCGCTCACTGGTCCTTGGGACGAGTGGGGAGCAGGTCCAGTCCTTGGGGTATTCCTCTCCATGAAGTCAACAGCAGGCTTAGCCCTTCTCTTTCTAAAGCCTGTCTTGGTTCAGCAGATGCAGTCCTTCTTTGGCAGGAAGGGGGGAGCTGACACTTGCACCTGAATAGGTAGTGTCCTGTCCCCACACGAAGGGCTGATTACCATTACCCCCTACTGATAGTCTGGAGCCAGGGCTGAGAAGAAAGGACCTCTGTCCACTTCAAAGACCCTTCTTTGAAGTCACCCCCACTTCAAAGGCACAACTGGGTATAAGTACTGGGTCTCTGACCCCTCCAAACCAGACACTTCTGAACCTACAACTAGATTCTGTCAAAAGAACTGCTGTGCTGCATCAAGGACTGACACTCTGCTGGACCATACCAAGGAGAGCTGGAATCTGCCTTGCGCCAAAGTGGTCTCTAAGGGCTTGTTGGCTTGTCTCCAGTTGCTTGAGACTCAGGGCTAGCAAAGTCTCTAACCCTGCTCCTGTGCCTGGTTCACTGGAAGTGGGCCCAGACACTTGATCAGAGAAATCAACGCATCTCCAGTCTGTGTGTAGCAGAACCGACACATCGACGTTGTTACGGGAGTAGAATGTGCGCATCCGACTCGGAACCGTCGCATCACACACAGAACAGCTGCTTCAGAACCAATGCATCACCACCACTGCGTGGAGAAGATCAACGCATTTGTCCCTCCCGCGTCAATTAACCTGATATATCGCCTTTTGAACCGCCTAGCTTGGAACCGGCACCTCGCTCAATGGACCCGAGGCACCTCCGACACTACGTGAAGAAAATCGACTCATCACTTCGACTGTGGGCTCGACATCGATGCACCGCTTAGCACTCTGCATCTTGCTGTTGCGACCAGGATCAAGGTACTCTGTTCACTGGGCCTGAGAGGCTGTTGTCCCCGGCCTGTGTACTATCGCGGTCGGCTTGAACTGTTGACTTTGCCCTGGTCCAGCGAGACCAGATAAATGCCTTTAACAGGTTCAGACAGAAGAGACACAGGCTATGGACAAAGAGGAAGGTGTTTTATTGTCAAAAGCTTATCATCGGTCTTCCTTGTTAAAGCTTTTCTAAGAGATCTGTCTACGAGATAAAGGGGAGAATATGTTCATCCAAACAAAAGAAAAGAGTTTATTTACTATTCTTTGGCCTTGCACGGTGCACCCACGTTCCCCGGCTTGCGCTCATTTCGTCTGTTTCTTTATTCACCAGTTGCCCTGGTGCGATGCCCCTCGTCTCGGGCCGCAACTGTAGGAACTTCAGCACCTCTTTCCCTTGGGCTTCTGGGTCCGAGTGCGGTGCCTCAGTGGATCTCGCTGGCATCTGCTGCCGCTAGCTTGCCTGCCCTCTTGATCGCACTGTCCTCCTGTTCCTCCTTTGACAGACTACCAGTTCCTATCTTGTCCTCCTCCGTGGTTCCTTTTGAACTCGGCTCCACCTTCTCTCACTGCTCCTGGTGTCTCTCGGTTGTCTCTGTCTCTCCCATCACAGATATCCTCCAACTCCCGAACACACTCTCCTCTCGCTCGTCCCACTTTTCACCATCCTGCCCGGTATGCTCACTGGCTAAGGGCGCGCCCATGAGACCATCCCTGCAGGCCAATGCTGGAGGTGCAATCTCCAAGCCATGTCTTCCCGAAATGGTGGCCTTATTGGGAGCATCGCAAACCTCCACATTACACTCCCATTGGCGCCTATTGCTTCTAAGCACTTTAACTCTTTAAAAATTCTTAACTCAACTTCTATTTTTTGGAATTTTGCTGTTTTGGTCTTGATTTACTTAAAGAAAGTATTGTCTATTTTTCAAAACCTGTGTGGAGTATTTTTGAGGTGGTTTCATTGTGTTACAGTGTATGTGTGTGTTGCACAAATACTTTACACATTGCCTCTTTAAATAAGCCTGACTGCTCTGAGACAAGCTACCATATGGTGAGCACAGGTTTTCTTTGTGCGTGTATCTGACTTACTCTGACTAGAGTGGTATTCCCTACTTGGACAGGGTGCATGCCTCTGCCTACTAGAGACCCCATTTCTAAAATTGATGATCAGCGGTGAGGATAGGACTTGTGTTTGTGCAATACCATATAATAACTCATTGTTCACTACAACTGTATACTAAGACCAATTTGAACCCTTTTCAATTGTCCCTAATTGGCTTTTTGATTTTTTACTAAACCGTGTTTCTCTCTAGAGAAGAAGCAACTGCATCTGCAGTAATTGATTTTGAGCTGGCCAAGTTAGAATCTTACACTGTGCCACAGCTTAAGGACCTTTGCATTAGGTTTCAAGTATCTATGAAAGGCTTCACCCGGAATGTGGAGCTATGGAAGGCTTTGAGAGTCTTGGCAGAGACCCGTAATGCAGGGGTTGAGGTCCCAGGGGAGGAGGAGCAGGAAATTGAGGAGTAGGATTAGGAGCTGATCCTGGGATCTGCTGTGGATTTGGGACTACCTGTGGAGGGGGCCAACAAGTTGCTGCAAGCAGTAGTGGGTCCCAGAGCAAGGAGCAGCACCTCATCAAGGAATCTGTCCCCAGCTGGCAGACAGGAGGGAGGAGAGAAAGCTTAAGTTGGAGCTTGCTAAGCTGGAGAAAGAGCAGGCTCTGGCTGAGAGGCGGTTAGCTCTTGAGGAAAAGAAACTACCCCATGAGTTAAGCCTCAGAGAGCTGGACATAAGAGCCTTGAAAGTGGGGTCCAGCAGTAAAGGTGGCAGCACATCTGCAGTGTCTACTGGTGAGTCAAGAGTCCGCATACTCAAGGATTTGGTGCCCGGTTATGTGGTGGGGGATGACATTGACAAGTGGTTTGCAGCCTATAAAGTGGCTCTAAGAGTGCACAAGGTCCCAGAGAAGTGTTTGGGGTGGTAGTTTATGGAGGTATATGCCCACGGTGGGGAGGGACACACTTCTCACACTAGAGGTGGTTGACCAGACATGCTACGCTGCCATGAAAGTCATCTTGGTCAGTAAGTTTAGGCTGACCCCTGAAAAGTATAGGCAACGGTTCAGGGCCAGCCACAAGATCTCATCACAGACATGGGTGGATTTCGTAGACTATGCTAACAAGGCACTGAAGGGCTGGGTGAGGGAAAGCAAGGTTGGTGATTATTCAGGGCTGTACAACTTAGTTTTGAAGGAGGACATGCTTGATATCTGTTTTCCAGAGCTGCACAGGCACCTAGTGGATAGTAAGCTTTCTGACGCCAGGATGGTTGCTTAGGAGGCGGAAATCTGGGTGAGCACCTGAGTGTCCAAGAAGGTTTTAGGGGGGGCTTCCAAAAGGGTGGTCAGGGTTCTCAATAAAAGTAAGAGGAGGGGAGATAAAAAGAAGGAGTTCTCTCAATGACCCCAAAACAACTCTCAGAGGAAAGGGTCCCATTCCCAATCTGGCCACTAGAAGAAAAACTATCCTGACAAAAGTCAGTAGCCCAAAACTCCCAAGTGCTATGAGTGTTTTGAGTATGGACACTACAATGGGGATCCCAAGTGTCCAAAAGGAGCACAACCTCCCACTGGAAGAAAGGTTTCAGGTGCGGTGAGTATAGTGCTGGGGGAGGAGTTTGACTCAGTTAATGGGGGGGAGTTTAGTGGGGTTACCCTAGTGTCTGTGAGTGACAGTGAGTTGATTCCTAAGATCCATGTGCCCTATAATACTACAAAGTATAGGTACCATCTATGGGGAAGGGGGGAAGGTGTTGAGGCTTTGAGGGATACAGGTTCCAGCATGACTCTGGTAAGGAGTCAGCTGGTGTCCCCAGAGCAGGTGATTCCAGTGAATTCGCCCAGGGTGTGGTGACTGACAACAGAGAGGGTTACTTTCAGTGGTCCTTGTTCCATTTGAGTGGAATGGGGGGTTCAGGTCTTCTGAAACTTGCAACAAACCCTGCCATGCCTGTGGACTGTTTGCTTGGTAATGACCTTGAGCACACTACCTGGAAGGAAGAGGAGCTCAAGGCTCATGTGGAGATGTTGGGGTTACCTGATTGGATCTGTGCAACCACAAGGTCCATGGGTGCCTAGGATGGGATTTCAAAAGGGCTGGAGCCTGGAAGAATGGCCTAGCCAGCTGCTAAGAAAGAGAAAGGCAGAGGGTGTGAGAAACCAGCCCCTGAATGTCTTCCCAGTGAGGTGGATGGGCAAGCATTGCTCCCCTTGGTGACATGCTAGAGCTTTCTGGGTGGCATGTGAAATGGAGACCTACCAAGGAGGAGTTCTGTAGGGCACAGATAGAGTGCCCAACCCCTGAGGGGCATGAGGCAACAGGCCGAAGCCCAAGCAGCAGGTGATGCCTCTGGAAGCCATCGCATTTGCTGAAATGACCACCTCCTTTACAGTGAGCCTAAGGATTCTGTGCATGGCACAACAAGGGTCCTGTTGGTCCCCCAATACTACAGGGCCTTCCTCCTGTAGCTAGCTCATGCCATTCCCCTGACAGGATACCTTGGTCAAGACAAGACCTTTGCAAGGCTTATCCCCCACTTTAAATTGGCCTAAGATCATGACTTCCTCAGATGCATTCTGTAGGACTTGTGTGACCTGTCGGCCAGTGGAAAGACAGGCCAGAAGCTTACAGCCCCCCTTAATCCCCTGTCTGACATTGGCACACCCTTTGAGAAGGTGGGCATCAACGTTTTTAGGCCTATGGATCTCCAGACTGCTTCAGGCAACAGGTTTATCATGGTTCCGGTGGACTGCAATTGGAAGGGCAAAGGCCTTGATGGGGATTTTTACTGGCGGGGTTTCCCCAGGGAAGTGGTGTCTGATGGGCACCAAATTCATATCTGCTTATATGCAGTCAATATAGAAGGAGTGCTGGGTAACCTACAAGTTCTCCACTCCCTACCGCCCACAAGCAAATTGGCTTCTTGAAAGATTCAACAAGACCCTGAAGGGCATGATTAGAGACCTGTCTGAGGCCTTGAGGAGTAAGTGGGACATCCTCTCGCCATGTCTGCTGGTTCCATACAGGGAGGTGCCAGAGAAGGGAGTGGGCTTCAGCCCTGACGAGCTTCTGTATGAACACCCAGTCAGAGGACCTCTGAGTTTGGTGAACGAAGGGTGGGAGCAAGCTCCCAGGAAGATTCCACAGGAGGTAGTGAGCTACATGCTGGCTTTCAGAAACTAAATGGCTAAGTTTGGAAGCAAGATTTAGACAGCTTAGAAGCAAGTCAAGATGTGATGAAACAATAGTATTACCAAAGTTCTACCACTGTGGACTTGCAAGCTGGGCAGAAAGTGTTGGTTATGGAATCTGTGGAGCCCAGGGCTCTCCTAGATCATTGGCCTGGGCCCTATGAGGTGACTGAAAGGTAGGGTGAGGCCACCTACTTAGTGGACCTTAAGACCCCCAGGCAAGTCCACAGGGTGCTCCACGTCAACTGCCTCAAACCCCACTTTGAGATGTCTGAGCTCACCATGCTTTTTGTGACAGATGGAGAGGAGGAAGAGGAGAGTGAACCTCTCCCTGACTTCTTAGACTCCAAGGAGAAAGATGGGTATGTGGAGGGACTAATCCTTTCCCCCAGTCTGACTCCTGAACATCAGAGGGACTGCCACCAAGTGTTGGGGCAATTCTCCTCTCTGTTCTCCCTCATCCCTGGGACTACCCACCTGTTTACCCATGATGTTGACACAGGAGACAACCTTGCTGTCAAGAACAAGTCTTACAGGTTGTCTGAAAAGGTGAGGGACAGCATTAAAGAAGAGGTTTCCACAATGCTGTATATGGGGGTGACAGACCCCTCTAGTAGCCTCTGGTCGAGTCCCGTGGTTGCGGTACCAAAAGCTGCCCACCGGGCACCACACCTGAACTCAGGTTCTGTGTGGATTATAGGGGGCTCAACTCAGTCACAAAGACAGATGCTTTTCCCATCTCCCTTGTTGATGAGCTTATTGACAGGTTAGGGACTGCCCAGTACTTAAGTATCTCTGATGTTACATCAGGGTACTGGCAGATCGCCCTAAAAGAAGGTGCAAAGGAGAGGTCACCCTTCTCCACTCCAGAAGGCCACTAGCAGGTTGGAGTGATGGCCTTTGGACTCAAGAATGTCCTTGTAACCTTCCAGAGGTTGGTGAACCAGGTCCTTGCTAGTATGGAGGCATTCAGTGTTGCCTATTTGGATTACATAGCTATCATCAGTAGCAGATGGAAGGACAAACCATTTTCATCTCCAGGAAGTGCTTCAGTATCTGCAACCGCAAGGCGTGACTATCAAGGCCAATAAGTGCCAGATAGGGCAGGGGTCTGTGGTGTACATGGGACACCTAGAGGGCAGGAGTAAGGTGCAGCACCTCTAACCCAAGATGGATACTACCATGACCTGGGAGCCCCCCAAAACCCAGACTGAGGTCAGAGCATAATTGGACCTCACTGGGTGCAATAGGAGGTTTGTCAAGGGATATGGCATCTTTGTTGCCCCTTTGACAGAGCTGACTTCTAAGAAGCAGCCCAGAAATGTAATTTGTACAGAGGCATGCCAAAAAACATTTGACTCCCTTAAAGAGGCCATGTGCACAGCCCCTGTGCTCAGTGCCCCTCACTTCTCCAAGGAGTTTATCTTTCAAAAAGATGCCTCAGAACAGGGCATAGGGGCAGTACTATCACAGCTTAATGAAGAGGGCCTAGATCAACCTCACCTTCAGGAGGTTCCTCCCCAGGGAATAAAGGTGGAGTGCTATAGAAAGAGAAGCTTTTGCTGTGGTCTGGGCAATGAAGAAGTCGAGACCATACTTGTTTGGTACTCACTTCCTGATTCAGGCTGACCACAGGCCCCTCAGGTGGCTAATGGAAATGAGGGGTGAGAATCCAAAACTGTTGAGGTGGTCCCTACAGGGTATGGACTTCAGAGTGGAACATAGACCAGGGGTAGACCACACCAATGCTGATGATCTATCTAGGTTTTTCCGCCTTAGTGATGAGAACTCCTTAGAGGTTGGGTAGCTCTCCCCACTTTCAGCTGGGGAGAAATGTGTTAGATCTGTCATCCTTAGGGTGGTCTTCCCTAAGGATGGTAATGACAAATTCGCTTTATAGGTAAAGTTAGATTTGACATTACTATTTTAGAAATGCCTCTTTTAGAAAGTGGACTTTTCTCTGCTTTTACTGCTCTATGTGCCTGCAGCCTGTCTGCAATATACGTCTGGGGTGGGTGACAGCTACACTTTGTGCATTCCCTCTAGACAGCCACAAACACACGAAGGTTAGGCTTGTCTGAGCACTCATCTGAATTCTGATAGTCCTTCCTGGGAAGGAAGGGAGGGAGGAGCTGACATTTGCACCTGAATAAGTAGTGTCCTGTCCCCACACAAAGGGCTGATTACCCCTAATGATAGTCTGGAGCCAGTTCTGGGAAGAAAGGACCTCTGTGCACTTCAAAGACTCTTCTTTGAAGTCACTCCCACTTCAAAGGCACAACTGGGTATAAGTACTGGGTCACTGACCCCTCCAACCCAGACACTTCTGGACCTTCAACTGGACTCTGTCAGAAGAACTGCTGTGCTGCATCAAGGACTGTTACTCTGCTGGACTGATGACCTGGAAGGCCTGCTTTTTTATTGTGCTGCCCTGCTGTCTGCTGCTCTCTGACCTTGCTGAGGAGAGCTGGACTCTGTCTTGCACCAAAGTGATCTCCAAGGGCTTGTGGCTGGCCTCCTGTTGCTTGAGTCTCAGGGCTATCAAAGTCTCTACCCCTGCTCCTGTGCCTGGTTCACTGAAAGTGGACTGAAATACTTGCACCAGAGGAATCGATGCATCTCCAGTCTGCATGTAGCAGACCCTGTGCATCAACCCTGTTGCGGGAGTAATTGGCACATCGCACTCAGAGCTGTCGCATCACATCCAGAACCCGCGCTTTGGAACCAACACATCGCTGCCACTGCATGGAGAAGATCGGCGCATTGCCCCTCCAGCGTGGCTTAAGCCAGTGCATCGCCTTCCGGATCGCCGCATTCAGAACCAGTGTTTCACTCAATGAACCCAACGCATCGCCGCCACTACGCGAAGAAAATCAAAGCATCACCTCGACTGCGGGCTGGACATCAATGCATTGCTCGCCTGCACCCCACATTACGCTGTTGCGACCAGGATCAAGGTACTCTGTTCACCGGGCCTTCATGGCTCGTCTCCCCGACCTGAGCTTGAACTGTTGACTTTACCCCAGTCCAGTGAGACCTGAAAACCCCCATTGGTGCTTATTGCTTCTAATCGCTAGAACTCTTTTTATTCTTTAAAAATTCTTAACTCAAGTTCAACTTATTGGATTTTTTGTCATTTTGGTCTTGATTTATTTATAAAATTATTGTCTATCTTTTTAAACCGGTGTGGAGTCTTTTTTGTGGTGTTTACAATGTGTGTGTGTGCTGCACAAATAATTGCCTCTTTAGATAAGCCTGACTGCACGACTTCTCTGTACCAAGCTATCAGAAGGTGATCACAGGTTAACAAGAGATCCCATTTCTAACAGGCTACAGTGTGACTCACATTTACCTATCAGAGGTGGCTGCCCCTTTGAAACTGGGGCATCTGTGGCTACAACCCTCTGGCCATCCTGTCAGGAGAAGGTCACACCTCCTCCCACCAGCAGACCCTTTGTTCCACATTCCTGGGAGCATGTCACACCTCCTGGCGGGAGGGCAACAAGCTGTCTGAGGTAACAACTGCTGTAGTTAATCAGAAACGGCTACTAGAACTTTGGGACATAAAAGTGGTGGCTTTCTAAAGTCTTCTTTTGTAAGAAATTGGTTTATTAGTTGGGAGGGGTAAAAACTCCACTCAAATATTAAACACAGTCCTTGTGAACCACAAAAGTCACTAAATTAACCTGTGCTTAACCCTTTAGTAGCTTGCCACAAAAGCAGTCAGGCTTAACTTAGAGACAATGTTTAAAGTGTTTATACAGCACACAAACAGTAATAGTGAAAACAGAAAACAAGAAAAATCGGACATTAATTTAGAAAAACAAAGTACATTTAAACAAATAAAGTGACATCAAAACAAATAAATCAAATCAGTAGAACTGGAGTTATTCATTTTTAAAGTTGTAAGTTAAATCTAGCGCCTAAAAGATCAAAGCCCCAACCTTGGGTATGTAATCAGGTGAAACCAGGTCAATGGTGAAAGTTGAGGTCATTGCTATGGAGCTTGGGTCAGATGCAAGGGTTGGATTGGGCACAGTCTTGGATTGCCTTCAGACTTAAAAAAATCTTGAAAAATCTCTTGAGAAGGGAGAGTCTTACGAGTCACCTCACAAGTAGTCTTTCAAATGTGTCTCAGACCAGCCACTGCAGTGTCTGGGCGCACAGTTTTTAACTGCCATGTCAACCCGGCAAGTGCACCCACTTGCCAGGCCCTAACTTTCCCTTTTCTTACATGTAAGTCACCCCTAAGGTAGGCCCAAGGTAGCCCCATGGGCAGGGTGCAGTGCATGTAAAAGGTAGGGCAGGTAGTAGTGTGTTTTACCGTCTTGATAGTGAAATACTGCCAGTTTCATTTTTCACTATTGAAAGGCTGTCTCTCCCATAGGTTATCATTGGAGCTGCCCTGTAACATTTTACAAGTGTAACTTTCATTTGGGAAGATATAGAAATCTGGAGTTTAGGTTCCCTGAACTCAGAACTTAAAAATACATCTTTTAGTGAAGATGGTTTTTAAATTGGGTGTTTGAAAATGCCACTTTTGGAGCGTGGGCATTTTCTTGCTTTACCATTCTATGTGCCTCTGCCTGCCTGTGGAATCAGCGTCTGGTTTTAGATTGACAGGGGCTAATTGTGCATTCACTCCAGACACTCACACAAAGGGAGCTGAGTGGTGCCCTGCATATCATGATGGGTCTTCCAAGGGTTAGAGTGGTGGGAGGAGTTGTCACTAGCACCTGAATAGGCTGTGGCTGCCCTGCACAATGCTGTCTCCACCCCCTGTAGTGTTGCTGGACCATGGAGGACAGAACTGTTTTTTACTGAGCAAGAGAGACTTTGTGAAAAAAGACTTCAAAGGGAAAAATGGGTATAAGAATTAGACCTAAAACCCCAGAACTTTAGAACTCTTTTGGACTATGGACCCTGCCATGAAGAAGAGCTGAAAGAGCTGCCAGGAGGAGTACTGCCTTTTTGCTGTCTGTTGCTTTGTTGGGTCGGTCTGCAGTTGCTGTGCAGTTGCTGCTTCTGTCTGGGGCGGAGAAAGGACTGGACTGAACTTTCTGCCACTTATTTGCTGAGTTTCTCCAAGGGCTTGAAGTAGAGCGTGCCTCCTGTTGGAAATCTCAGGAACATCAAAGACTTCATCTTCATCTGCCAACAGCACTGGAAACTGTGTGTATTGTGCTGCAACAGAATAAAAAGTAACACGACGCCGTCAACGACGTCGCTGCCGGCTCCGTGACCTGTTGGCCCTGCAATGAGCACCTCTGCACTTTGCACCGCAGCCCTGATCTAACCGATGCCAGCACCGAGCCACTGCTTGCACCGTGACCTGTGGGCACCACACGCAGCACCACCTCGCTTCACACTGCCGCCCTGGACTCATTGAGGACTGGTCTCATCGAGGACGCTCCAAGCTGACCTCGATGCCGCTGCCTGTACCGTGGCCTGGGGATAGTGATCATAAGTTACACAACGCACCGCCCCGTCCCACACCACAGCCTTGGTCCACTGACGACAGTGCCAGATCATCTACCAATGACAGCACTTCAGCAACGACGATGCCACTGCCTGCACCGTGACCTGCCAGCACCGCAACGAGAACCACCCCACTTCGCATCGCAGCCCTAGCCTCACTGACGCCGCTGGATGCCGCTGCCTGCACCGTGACCTCAGGGCACGGCATGTCACACTGCTCCACCACAGCCCTGACACCTGCTGGTGCTCCTGACTTCAACCTCATGGAGTTCAATCTGCAACGCGTGTGACTTCAAGGGCCTGTCGACTCCTTCACCAACTTCCGGAACCGACACCGATGATGCCGCCACCTCTTTGGGGCCCATCGCAAGATCCATGATGCCCTGCATTTCCAAGGTACTGTTTGCTGGTCTTCCCGACACCATAGCTGGCCCGCGACCTTGCAGTCCGCCTGAACTGTTGGATTTGTTTGTTCATGATGTCGTTATAGCCCCGTACAGAGCTATAGACTTCAAGGAGCTATCTTTAAAGTTTATCCTTGCAAAATTCATATCTTTATTACTGCATGTTGGATTTTTATCGTTTTGGTCTTGTTTTACACAGATATTAGGCAATTTTCTAAAACTGGTGTGGCGTCCTTTTGCAGTGTTTTCACTGTAATATGTAAGTATGTGCACATGCTTTACACATTGCCTCTGAGATAAGCCTGACTGCTCGTGCCATGCTAACAAGGGGGTGAGCAGGGGTGATCTTAGAAGTGTAACTCCGTTATCCTGACTAGAAGGAAGAGTCCCTACTTGGACATGTTACAAACCTGTGAACTAGAGACCCCCATTTCTAACAGGTGGCACAAATAGTATTGCAGTCCCACTAGTGCCATTTAATTTACAGGCTCTGGGAACATGCCATTCACTAGGGGGTTACAAGTAAATTAAATTTGTCATTTGGATGTAAGCCAATGTTACCATGTTTTAGGAAGTGAACAGAAGAACTTTAGCACTGGTTACCAGTGGTAAAATGCACAGAGACCTAAAGCCAACAAAAACGAATTTTGCAAAACGGGAGGGGTGAAGGTAAGAGATTTGGGGGTGACCTTGCAGAGAGGGCCAGGTCCAACACCTTTATATTAAAATGTACTTTAAATTCTACTTTAGCACTATATTGGGTTTAATATAACAATTAATTTGATACCTAGAAGTACTATATTTGATAGTCCCAAACAGAAGTGAGCACTTAGAGGTTAGGCTGGTATAACCCTATGCTACCCAATGGTACTTCCAGCCTTGCTACAGTGAAAACGACAATGGTGAGTTTTCACAGTCAAGACATGTAAAACACAAAACAAACATGTCCTTCTTTTTAATATCCTGCACCCTAGCTTGTGGGCTTACAAGGCCTTCTTAGGTGAGACTTATAATTATTAAAGAGGAAGATTTGGACTTGGGAAAAGAGGTTTTTTTTGCCATGTCGAGCTGGCAGTTTAAAAGGGGCTCAACCAGGCTGCAGTGGCAGGCTTGGAGCCATGTTTTAACCTTGCCACTGCAGAGGTGGAAAAATAAGTGCTGCAGTCCACCGATGACAGTTAACCTACAGCCTCTGGAAACACAGGGAAGGATATACTAGGGACTTAGAGTTAAGTTAAATATGCCAATCAAGGATAGCCAATTGAACATTCATTTAAGAGGTCAGAGCACATGCACTGAGGCATGGTCAGGAGGGTCCAGTGCAAAAGCCCAGCAGCATCAATCCAATAATGTAGGAGGGTAATCATGCAAAAGACGCATTTCCTTACAATATCCCACTAAAGCCTACCCTTCTGAGCATAATCTGTTTAATACAAGCACTCTTTTTTAGTGGAAGTACATAGCTACTGCCCAATCAAATCCTGTAGGGAGGAAGATGAATATATCACCAGAATCAAAACTCCCTTTTCAGTAGTGCTTTTTAAAACTCTTTTTCTGTTAAAGACATATGGCTGGGCAAAGGCTTCACAGTCAATCCAAACCTAAAAAAGAAGATTTGGCAAAAATTGTGCCTGTTTGAAGGTACAGACATACTTCATAATGTAAGGAACGTAACAAGAAAAGAGGTGAGTGGTAATGTGACAAATAACATTAAGAAAGGCTGTGAAATTAAAAGATAGAATAGTAGGAAACAAGGCAATAACCTTTTGAAATGAAATATTGCTTACAGTGTTTTTATTTTATTTCATAAATAATGTGACATTATTTTTCTTCTTTAGAAGGGATCAATGCAGACATCTTGATAGTGTTATTTTTGTCTTAAACTATAGTGAGGATTTGTGACTAATCCAGCAACTGATAACATATGTGTCTGGCATATTATTTGGTCTAGGTCCTTCATCTATTATTTGTAACTTTGAAATCTAAAAATATGACATTTTTCGGCATCTTTTAAGTGTTCAATAAAAGACTATGGGGCATATTAGCAAGACCCACGTTAAAATTATCGCCGTTTTAGCGGCAGGAAACTGCCGCTAAAACGGCGATAATGGGCTTGCTAATATGCGTTATAGAATTCCAATAAAGCCCAGGTTAGATGTGTAGGACATCTAACCTGGGCTTCTATTGGAATTCTATAACGCATATTAGCAAGCCCATTATCGCCGTTTTAGCGGCAGTTTCCTGCCGCTAAACGGCGATAATTTTAACGTGGGTCTTGCTAATATGCCCCTATGAACTTAATGTGCAAATTTTCCAGTGTCAAAAAGTGGTTGCAAATTGTGCATCAACTTTTTGCGAATGGAAAGGAATGTGGGGAATCGACCTATGTACTAATAGGCCAGTTTACAAAATTCCGAATCGCAATGGGTTACACTTCGACCTACCTCTTTAACATGCACGAGGAAGATTGGAAGCTGTGACGCACTATAATTGACTTGAATCACAGGCATGGTGGCCTGCCAGGGTCAACAGACCACCATGTTTGTGATTGCTTTTAAATGAAGCATTGTTTTGTTCGAATGCATCCTGTTTTCCTAACAGGAAAACGGGACGAGTTAAAAAAAATAAATGAAAAGTTAAACCTTTTTAGGAGGTTTCATGAACCACTGCCTATTCCTAAATTAGTTTTGTCAATATTCTCAAAGGGGAAGGGGTCCCATGGGAACTCCTTCTCATCTGCAAACTGCTTACAATCAATTTGAAATTGGTGGTAAAATAGTAATGTTTGCGATCAGATTTCGGTGACAAAACGTTAATATATCTCTTAAGGAATCGGTATTTGGAAGTTCCCCCTAACACATCCCTGTCCCTTCCAAATTAAGATTACTTAACGATAACTTAACCAGCTAACAATTCGGAAAACATTTTCCGAATCGTTACTTGGGTTTAGTAAATTGAAAAAAGTGGTCGCAAACCCTGAGATTTACTGAATCTGAGGGATTGAGACTGTTAAAATATTTTGTACATTAGGCCCCATTTAAACTCTGCAAGTGGTGCGTTTTCGACCATTATCCCCTTTATATCTTTTGAATGTTTTCTAAATGCTTTCCAGTTTGTTGCATTACTATGTGAAAAATAAAAACCTAAATCTATGGGGGCGTGGCCTGGCGTCAGCCAAGATGGCTGAGTAATCGGGAAGCTCCGTCGGGGCCGTTCTAAAGGCCCGTAAAACCCGTTCAAAATGCGGAGTTGGGCACCAGGAAAACGACTGCAGCAAAGGGGGAAAGCGAGCGCTCCTGTTTGGTGCCGGATCCGGAAATCACGGCGTGGAATAGCGGCCACAGGTCGGCGGTGAGCGGAGGCCCTCGCTGTGCTTGAAAGCTCCAGAGCGGCTAGGCGGGGCTCGAGCAGGCTGCGATCGAAATCCAGAGGCTCCCGGCCTGAAGGTGAGGAGGGCCGCGGGGCGGGCGTCGGCGGTCGCCTGGAGCTGCTCCTGGGTCACCGGGACCTCGAGACCTGCCCTGTCTGGAGATGGCAGGGGAAGTGCAGGAATCGCCGCGGAGTGGTGCCCCGCGGCTGGGAAGGCTGGGCACGAGGCGGGGAGGGCGAGTGGATGTAACTCCCCCCGCGCTGCAGCAAAGTATCGGCGCCGCTGATGCCGGCGTAGACAGCGGAGGACACTGGCGAATGAGGACGGGCCGGTGGGTGGGGGCCCCGGGCTGTCCTGCCGGCCCAAAATGAAACCGTGCTGAGGGCGGCGTCGGCGGCGGCAGGAGACCCGGCGTGTGGCTGTATTGTCCGCCATACAGGGAGCCCAATTGAGCGAGGTGCTGCCGGTGGAGGCGGAGGAGCGACCAGCCGAGTGTGGGCCCTGAACAGGGATAAAGCAAGGTCCTGGACAGTGTGGTGGAAGTGGTGGAGGCCCCCCCGAGAAGCTTCTGCTAGGCCTGTGCTGCTGGGGCATGTGTGAGGCCTGACCTGGCGAGGAGCCGGATGAAGTGACTGTGCCCGGGTGTTCCTCTGCTTTGCTGCCTCCGGCGGAGCACCGATTGGCGACGGTGGGTCCTGGCCGGAGGGGTAGCGCCCCGAGTGACGTCCATACTTACCTCCCAGAGGCGGAGGCCTCTCTTCCCTGCCGACTACTAGGGGGCGCCCCCGGATGGCGGCGGAGGTCGAGCTCGGAGCGGCGGAGGACCTGCGCGTGTCCTGCTCACTGGGATGGAAGAATGAAGCCCAAGGGTGCTGCACAGATACAGTCCAATAAACTGGATAAATATGCGGTTCCCAGACAATCACCCTCGGAGGAGGGGGCGGTTGGGGGACAGGAGGAGGCAGCCGAACCATCGCTGAGCTCTATAATGTCGGCCATTCAAGTGCTAGGAGCGACATTGGAAACGAAGATCGATTAAGTCTCCATCGATATGAACCTGATGCGTGCAGACATGACCAAGACCTCGGAAAGAGTCGCAACAGCAGAGACGGATATATCGGCACTGCAACAAGCCACGCGAAAGCTGGAGGAGAGAGTGCAGCAATTGATGCATCAGCACAGGCAGGTGGCCCTGAGGTTGGAGGATCAGGAAGGGAGGGCCCAGCGGAATAACATACGGGTGGTTGGGGTCCCTAAAGCGGCGGAGGGCCCCAGCATGTACCTATTCTTGGAGGACCTCATACTGAATCATCTCAAGCCCAAACGGCTCTCCAACTTCTTTACTGTGGAGCGGGCCCACAGAGCTCCGGTTCCTCGGCCGAAGCCGGGAGCCGCCCCAGGACGATTATTGCACAGATCCTCAACTACAGAGATCGAGACGCCATCCTGAAATCGGCTCGCCACCATGGCGACCTCGCCTATGAGGGCGCAACAGTCAGATTCTTTCCCGACTTTACCCTGAAGGTGCAACAGGATCGCCGCACATTTGATGGGGTTAAACGTGCCCTCAGAGACAAAGGCATCAAGTACATGATGCTCTTCCCAGCGAAACTCAAAATCAATGACAACGAAAGGTCCTGGTTTTTCACGGCTCCCTCGGAGGTACAGGCCTGGCTGGATGAGGGGAGAGTACACCGAAATAACCAACGCCGGGGGGACGGGTGGAGAGACACCCGGGATCGTCTGTCCGAGTCTTCTAGTGGACCCGAGGGGCCGGACCGGTGGGGGGGGTCGCTCTCGGCGGTCGCGGTCGCCGAGCACTGCTGCCTCCAAAACAAGTGGGACTTAATATGAGAGAGGCGGACTCGGAGCTGATACGTCTAGATGCGGACTCAAGTAAAGTATGGCACCCTGTTTGATAAAGAGATTCTGATTTCCTTGGGTGGGGTGGCTCCGTGAACAGCAGGATCTGGTTGCCGTAGAACTTCCTGGATCCGGGCTGGAGGGCGGCCCGATGGGGCTTTGGACTGGTGACCCTCAGCAGCCCTCTTAATTCTTTGTGTGTTTTTATCTGGGCGACAGGCGCTCTGCTAGTTGGGGATGTGGGTAGTTTTAGACCTACGTAGCAGGGTAGCAGGGTGGGGGGAGACAGTTCAGGGTGTCTTTTTTAGTTTAGTTGTGTTATGTATGATTCAGAACCTTGTAGCCACCCGCAGAGACCAAAGTCTGAGGTTGATTGACACCACGCTGTTACATAAGGGGTGGGAACTCAGCCGAGTACCTCTCCTCGTGGGGATCTCAGAGCCGATTTTGTCGGGCATAACACGGGAGGAGGGTGGTTCGAAACTTTTATGGGACATGTTTAACAGCTATGACTATTTTGATAATATCTGTCTGTTGGCAAATATCGAATGCGAACACTCAATGCGCTTGTCCCGGGACATTCGCCTATAGCATATTCATTTGAGTACTAAATGGAGAGGGGGGGAGGTTTCAGTCTGTTTGGTTTCATGTTTAGCAGGTATGACCACATTGACATGATCTGAGTATTGGCAGTTATCAGCAGTGCGTTTCTGGTGCAATTGCCCGCGGTGACCTGGCGGGGCAGGGATGCTATCCCCAATCAGGGTGGGCATGCGAGGCGTCCCCTGGACTCAAGTAGCTATACACTAAGGCATGAAGGGCATGACATCTAGGCAGGGGCTCAAGCTGTTGTCGTGGAACGTCAATGGGCTGGGGGACAAGATCAAGCGGTGTGTAGTGCTCCAATTTTTAAAGCGACACTCCCCCGACATAGTCTTCCTACAGGAGATGCACTTGCTTGGGAATGCTTGTAAGGCCATGTCACAATGGGGCTACAAATTGGTGGCGCACTCAGCTTTTGGGTCTGGCTCCCGGGGAGTGGGTATACTGATTCTAAAGTCATTCCCCATGACAATTGATTTTACCCGTACTGACAACCTGGGTAGGTTCGTAGCCATCTCTGGGACATGGGAGGGAAGGATCCTAAATCTCCTCTCAGTCTATGTGCCACCGGGACTGCATGGCCAGGCATTTGCAGACCTTGGGGATCTCCTCTTAAAGATGCCAGAGGGCAGAGTGTTGGTGGGAGGAGATTTTAGCTCCATTGTTTCTGACTCTCTCGATCGTTGGCCTCAGAAGGCCATGCCACCCTCCCGTACGCGGATCCCCAGTTTTCTCAGTGCTATGGGCCTGGTGGACGTCTGGAGAAGACTACACCCGGCGGAGCAGCAATACACCTTCTATTCGGGGGCACATCGAAGTATGTCCCGCATAGACTATGTCCTAACACTTGCGCACCAAATTGACAGTGTAAAAGAAATACAGCACCTGGCCAGAGGCATCTCCGACCACTCGCCCATATTGTGTCGTCTGGAGGTGGGGGAGCCCACGGTTGGACGAACGGCCCCAATTAACCCCTGGTATCTCCAGATTTCCCAGGTTAGAGAGAAGATCCTGAGCGATACAGAGCTCTACTTTGGGGAAAACGACTGGTCAGTTGAGTCATTGGGGGTTCTCTGGGAAGCCTATAAGGCTGTAATAAGAGGGGTGGCCCTGGCCCAGATCTCGGCACAGCGGAAGGAGAAGAGGGCGGGCATGGCCCGCTTGGAGGAGGAGGTCCTGCGCCTAGAGGAAGCTCTTTGGGTGCAGGGCTCGGAGGAAGTGCGACAGGAGTTGTGCATTAGGGTCAAGGAATACACTGACTTGGCTAATGAAGCCGCTAAAATGCACCATAGGGCCACGCTCAGCCGAATCTATGACGTCGGGGACAAAGCGGGTAAGTTGTTGGCTTGGCTGGACCGCAGGGACCAGGCACAGCGGGTGGTGGTAGAGATCGTGACCGACTCGGGATCCCGCATTACGGCACCGCAAGTATTCGCCGACGCGTTCGGCCAGTACTACCAGTCAATTTATACGTCCCAAACGCCGCATACGGAGGAGGACGCCTCCTCCTTTTTGCGTGATATCTCTTTGCCTGCGCTCACCGAGGAGGAGCGATCTGATCTTGAACTGGAGCTTATGGTCACGGAGGTTGAAAAAGCCATCCATGACCTGCGCGGCGGGAAAGCGTCGGGCCCCGATGGCCTGCCCATCTAATTGTTTAAATGCACTGCGGGCAAGGCAGCCCCCTATCTCACTAAAATGTTTCAGGATAGTAGGGTGGAAGGGGTACTGCCCTCTGATCAGAGACTGGCTAATATAATAGTGACTAGAGAAAGAAGAGAGTCCCTAGCTAAAATGTGGATATAGTGTTGTTCTGTCAACATGTACACTCTTAGTGGGGTTGTAAAGCACATTTAGTTAGACACAGCAGCAATTAACATAACGTATATCAATTTATGCAGGGCAACACACTATTTTTTATATGCTAGTCTTACAGGAACCAATATAATAATGCCAACAAACAATGTCATAGAAATTATATAAAATCAAATTTTATTCATCATATTATTAAAACCATTCTACGAACATTTCACAGCAGCTTTGATGATAGTCTAATCACCCCCGTCCCTATAATTAACAAAGGGGTACACTCCTCCTTTTTTTGTCCTAATATAATAGTGATCCATAAGGAGGGTAAGCCCAACAATAATTGCTCCTCCTATCAGCCAATTTCGTTGCTCAACTGTGAAGCGAAAATACTAGCTAAGGTCCTCGCCTCTCGTCTGCTCAAGGTCATCACCCGAATGGTCCACCCGGATCAGTCGGGATTTATGCCAGCGAGAAACACCTCCCTCAAGCTGCGTAGACTCCAGGGAGTGCTGTGCCGTGCGGACACAATTAGAGAAGACGCGGTCGTCGTCTCGCTTGACGCGGCGGCGGCATTCGATACCATTGAATGGCCTTATATGTTCGCGGTCCTCCACAAATTGGGCTTTGGCCCTGGCTTTGTCGGCTGGATCCGGCTCCTCTATCACCGGCCACTGGCGCAAGTGGTGGTGAACAACAGGAAATCATCCACCTTTACTCTCAGCAGAGGCACCAGGCAGGGTTGCCCCTTGTCCCCGCTTCTCTTTGCCCTATCCCTCGAGCCGCTGGCAATGTGGGTCCGGAAAGACCCAGTTGTCCGGGGCCTTAAGTGGACCGCCGGATGGGAAGACCGAATATCGCTATATGCGGACGACATCTTGCTCTATTTAGCGTCCCCGGCGGCATCCTAAAATCGGGTTCTGAATATCTTTCAGGTGTTTGGCAGATACGCCGGCTACAACATCAACTGGACAAAGTCGGTGCTCTATGTCCTTAGTGGAACGCTGCCCCCGCTCCCGCGTGGATATAAGCTTGTTGAGGCTCAGGATGGGTTCAAATACCTGGGGATCTGGGTCTCCAAAGACCAGTCCAGATTCTATGAGCGCAATCTCCTCCCGCCCCTGGTGCGTCTCAAGTCTGATGTCCAGCATTGGAAGACACTCCCGCTGTCCCTCTTGGGACGCGCCGCCCTATTTAAGATGATGTCCCTTCCCAGATTCCTGTACGCATTGCAAAACACCCCACACCAGGTTCAATCCTCGTACTTCAAAGAAATTGACTGCAGTATCCGTGACCTGTTGTGGGAGGGCAAGCCCCCGCATATAGTGACTCACAAGCTCACGCTGGCATGGTTTGACGGGGGAATTGGCCTACCGGACATAAGGAAATATTACTGGGCATGACACCTGGCAGCAATTAACCAGTGTACGTATAGACCGCAGGGTGACCCGGCCTTCCAGATGGACAGATGGCTCTTACCGGGGGGAAGTTTTGAAGGGGCCTTGTACGTGCGGTCGTTGAAGCCGGCCCTGACTGGCCCCACCGGCCATGCGGTGCAAGTGTGGAAAGCAGCCAACAAAAATTTGGGGTGGGAGAGGAAACTCACAAAGGGCCACACCGATCTGGCACAGCGAACAATTGGGCAAGCTACATCGCTCGAAGGGATTTGATCGATGGGACCTAATAGGCATATCCAGGGTGGGAGACTTGTGGAAGGCAGGTGGGGTGGTCCCGTTTACGCAATTGCAGAAGGAGTATGAGTTGGCGAGATCTGAACACTTTAGATATCTCCAGATTAGACACGCCCTACGCGCGGTACTCCCCGAGAGTAGCACACTCCCTGAGTCCTCCCCCCTGGAGGATCGAGTGCTGGATGGTGACTTACCAGAAAAGGCTATATCTCTTATCTATAAGAAGTTGATTAATAACATGGGAGATCCTCTGACCCAGCTTAGGGCGAGATGGGACCATGACGTGGCAGGGCCGGAGGACGATGAGTGGCTGGCGGCGGTGGCCTCCCCTCGGGAGGTGGCAACTGCCTCCAGGCTCCGACTGGTGCAACTTAAGATTGTCCACAGATCCTATCTGTCTGGGCCAGTGCTGGTGCGTATGGGAGTTAGCACAGATGGGGCCTGTGCCAGAAGATGCGGGCAGGAGGGGACATTTGTCCATACACTCTGGGAGTGCACGTTCATCCAGGGGTACTGGGAGTCGGTAGTGGGACTAATGGAAAGAGTACTGCGGCTGAAGATTGACTGTAACATCAAATTGGCCATCCTGAATGTATGGGGTCTCACTGATGTATGCACCAAAGACCGAATTTGGGTCACTTTGGGGCTAATGCTAGCAAAACGAAACATCGCAAGATTGTGGAAGTCTCCGACCACTCCGACTCTTGCGGAGCGGGGCAAAGACATGGACTGGTGCATGGTCACGGAAAGATCGGTCTATGAGGCCAGGGGGTGCCCCAATAAATGGACGCAGGTCTGGGAACGTTGGAACATTCATAGGGGAGGGCTGTGTACACCTCCTAGGACGAGAGATGATGTTATAAACGAGATCTGAACATGCCTCAGTGGGGCACGGGGAATGTCTGCTGCAGCAGTGATGTTTTAAGATGCACTTGAATAGTAACTGTATTGCCAATGCATATGTGATTCACTCTTGTTAATGTCATACCTAATGTTTCAATAAAAAGATTTATAAAAATAAAAAAAAATCTACCTGCATTTCATTCACTTCAGGACCAGCTCTACTTGTATTTGTATCAGCCTCAATTGATTATTTCTAGAGACGGAAATACAACAAAGAAGTACACATGCACAATTTAGACGCTGGTAAACTGTCATCTCATCACTTGGATTAAGAAGTCTATGAGATAAAAGATTAATAATTTAAAGTACTTTTTGAAAAATAATACAAAATGTTCTAGAATTTGATAGTTAAGTAGTTAATGTTTGAATACATACAAGTATTCCTGCTTGAAAACTGTACTTTCACCGTAATACAACTTTAGAGTGTTGTAGCTATACAGTAATCCACTAGAGGGCGCTATATGCTGAACAAAATATCGCACTTGCTACTTATGATAACAATAGGAAAGAACTCTGAAAGAAGCTATAATGGGAATACTTCCCAAGGATGTGCAGCTATTAATAATTTTATCGTAAAGACTATTCAGTGAGTAGTTCTTGCATTTGTAAAAATAAAACCAATGCCCTCACACCTTTGCAGGTCAGAGCCTTCTACTCAGTCATTGAGAATTTTATCTTTGCAACAGAGTTACATAATTATGGAATCATTCAGAGATGTCTCTTTCCTGAGGAGATGGCTCACTATACATGCAAAGAAGAGGTGGATACATAAGACAAATTAAGCTGGGTGGGGGTGGTACGAAGGGATTGGGAGGTGAGGCGAGAAGGAAGAAAGGGAGAGAAAATATTCTCTCACGAACTGTAAACTAAGATCTGAGGTCAGCAGTGGAAGGTTACATCATCCAATCAGATCACTGGGAGATCGAAATGCTCATTTAAACAAAAGAATAGGGGGAAACTGTGAGAAGTTGGCCTGGCATATGCTGTCCACTAATTATAGTGGGCACCTTGCACCAGTCCAAACAACCCCTTATTGGAGATAGGTTAAAGACAACCTTTATTGAAAGCTATCCTAGTGGTAGCTATGGAGAGCAGCCTTCAGGCTAAGTCTTGAAGGAATGTAAAGCAGCTTGTTTTACCAGTCTATAATCTCTTGAGTGACCAAATGAAAGAGGACCACACCAGGTATATATTCAAAATATATGTATTTATTACTAAACACACCCCTCTAGTCTCTTTATGAGGCTAGAGTTCGAAGTACATACGTTACAAGTTAGTTATCTACAGTAATAGCACAAATACACGTTTGAGCCCCAGGGGCGTACCAAACCATATACCAATAAAGTGGTATAAGAACCACGACTGAGCTAGACACAAGGCCTAGAGCCTGTAGAAGTGCTTGGACCACAAGGAACCACCCAAGGCAGTGACACAGGGGACCCACGGGGGACGCGTGCAGTGTATGAACACAACCGCGAACCACCGTTAACTTCTATGGGGAAAGTCGCGATTAGAATTTAAAAGAAAAGGGACACTTAGAGGAGGACTTGGAGCAAACCCTTTGAGAACTAGGCTGTTCTAGTGTCAATACCCACGGGAGCACCGGAGTACTCGAGTTACCTCACCCAGGGGAGCCGGGTGCATAGGTGTCTTTCGGGGTCGGGTTTCGTCGTCGTTTTCAATGGCGATCTGCTGCAAAGTGCTGCTGGCGGCCAAGTCGAAAGTGTTCGGGTGGATCCAAAGGTGGATCAAAGATCTGAAGAACCTGAAAGCAGAGGGGACAGAGTCTGGGTCACTAGCCAGTGACCAGGGAGGCGATGAGCAGATGCCCACCGATGTCGAGTGCTTCAGGTAGGTTGACGGTCGTCTTGACTCTTCAGCCACGAGGTCCAGGAGGCGTCGATGACAACCAGGAGCTGGATTCGAGCTGTTCCACAACGTTTGTCGATTGCAGGGGTGTCGGCGACCGGATTGGACCCAACAAGCCTTGGCAATGGCAAGTCTTGTGGAAATAGAAGAAGGACGATGTTGCAGACCAGCAAGGTCTGGGAGACTCACCCAGCAAGGATAAGTCAGGGCACACCTGGAGCAACCAGGGAGCCCAAGCAGAAAAAGATTGGCCTTCGTGAGGGCCTACTAACCAACGGACTAGCGACCGCAAAGGAGCCTCGAGACGGTGCACATGGAGCTGGCTCACAGGACACTCGTGGAGTGGAGGACAGTGATCTTCTGTGCAGTTGGTGCTGGAGGCTGGGGCTACTCGGAGCCCAAAGCACGATTTCGTGGGAGACCCAGAAGAGGATGCACTTGCAAATGCGATTGGTGTCCAGGTGTCACGGTTCCACGTTACCCACGATAGCTACGGGCCTCAGCTTTGCTGGGGACTCAGGGCAGCCTCGGGGAAGTCTGGAAATCAAACTCTGGTGATGCAAAGACTTCGGCGTCCGACGGGAGCTTCAGCGATGCAGACCGGACAATTGCTTCTTTGGTGCCTGCCAAGAGGGAGTCACTCCTTGACCCCAAGGGAGATTCTTCAGTCCTCTAATCTTAAAGTAGAGCGTCGAAGGTCCAGGATTCTGTATCAGAGTTTCGTCCAGGTAAATCTAAAGTCCTAAGGACTGGGTTCCCCTACTTATACTAAGGTAGGAGGTTGGACATACTCTGTGGCCCCACCTATGGGAGGGCCAGGGCAGAGGGGTGGTTACACCCCTTTCCCTTTGTCCAGTTTCGCGCCAGAGCAGGGGCTGGAAGCCCCTGAGCCGGTTTGGACTGGGGTATGCACAGCGACACCAAGTGTGCCCCCAGTGCAGGATTTCAAAGCACCCGAGAGTGCTCCCGCCCAGCCCCAATACACACTATCCTGTCTGGGGAGGTGGTCACACCTCCCTGGGACAGGAAACCTATTGTCCAGGCCTCCCCTGCTTGAGTTTCGGTCAGCAGCAGGAGGCCAGACTCGTGTCTGTGGCAGCGGCATCCATTTTGTGATGCCAGGGCTCTGGAAAGTCAGTACCGGGTATACCGGTGTGTACATGTCTTTCCCTCTAGAAGGGTGGAATGCTACCCCCGCCGCCAGAACTGGTGGGGGGTAGTATTCCAAGATGTTTGACACCAAACACGACATGTTTCCGTGCAGCCATCCCAAAGTTATCATTTAACGCGAGGTTATAATGCGCTTAAGAGTATATGGTCAGGCTGCACTACAAACAGCATCAGAGAAGGGTCTCCGAATGCTGCAGAGGGGCCCAGCTCATGCAGGGGCACCCTCTCACATAGGAACCACGCACTCTGCCTTCAGGATTGATAAGGCCTGCCATAGGAGTGACTTATAGGTGTATATGTGTGTATGTATGTAGTGATATAGGTAGCCTATATCACAGTAAGGGGTGCATGCACCACCTTACCCAGGCTGCAGTAGCAGACCTGTGGTGTCAGTTTGGATGGCCTTCCAGGGGTGGCACAATACATGCTGCAGCCCCTGGTAGGCCTCTGAGGTACCTATGCCCTGGGTACATAGTATACCATATACTAGGGACTTATAAGGGCACTCCAGATTCCAATCAGAGATGTGCCTAAGGTACATGAAAACCATTTTATAGAGGAAGCAGATAGACTGGGGCCCTGAATAGCAGGATCCCAGTCCAACTAAGTCATAAACCAGCAAAACACCAGGAAAAAAGTAGGGGCAACCATATAGTCAGATTCCACCTTCCTACATAACCCCCCTCCCAAACGAAAGGAGATAAGGCTAACCTTGGCCAGTTGAGCCTTTATTGACTAAGTGGCCATATAAGGAAGCACCTGCACTAGCATGGTTGCCCCCTATCTTATGGTCCACTAAGCAATCCCTCACCCTAAGGGTATGAGAGGGTCTCCACCATGGGGAGTTACTACCTGTGGTGTGGTTTGGTAAAGTACAAGGCTGGTGAGGTGTCTGAGAAGGGAAGTGAGGCCCTAGGAAGGTTGGTCTCAGCTTCCTCAGATCACTGGTCACCATGTATGCCTGTCTTTCCATGACTGAGTTGTACTGTGCTCTAAGGGTCAACCTTTGGCTGCCTACAGCTGGGGGTTGGGTCCCTTTGGATGGACCACTGGAGGGACATGGCAGGTTTGGAACCTTTTGGTCCCAGGTTTGCCCTTGCCTAACAGGGTCCTTCTGGGGGAGGTCCCTACACAAAGGTATGGGGGATCCCTCAGTGTGTTGAGGAATTTTCACCTGGCTAGGGCTACTAGCCTGGGTGCCCCTAATCTGCTGATGGGGGTTCCTCTGGACAGGGGGCCCTGGGGGTCCACTGACCTCCCTGACCTCTGCAGCCCTGGGCTGACTGAGGCAGGGTAGAGAGGGGCAGGTTACCTGCTCCAGACTGGGTACCACCTTGGAAGGGTCCTCTGCCATCAGGGGTGGGGCCAGGCCAGGCCTGACTACCTCTGGGGCAGTTCCTTCACTAGGGGTAGGGTCAGTTCCCTGAGGAGGCTGACCCTTACCTACTGTCTGGAGGGAAGAAGACTTTTCTTCAACCCTTGTGCTCTCTTATGGGGAGAGTGGGCCATTCTTCCAGGCTCCATCTCTCCAAAATTTCCCTGGGCTGGGGCTGTGGCCATCACAGCCCCACTAACTTTTACAGGGACGCCCAGCATTCTCAGATGGGTTTGGTGTTCAACTTCAGCCCAGGCTGAAATTTCCAGATCATTGCCCATCAGGCAATCTACAGGCAAGGTTGGGGACACTGCCACTCTTTTTGGGCCTGTGACCCCTTCCCAGCTGAGATTGACTATGGCCATGGGGTGATCTGTTCTGACACCATCAATGTTGGTCACCTGGTATTTAAACTCAGGTAAAAGCTGGTGAGGGGGACTAGGTTCCCTGCCACCATGGTGACACTAGCCCCTGTGTCCCTAAATGCCACAGCTTTCTGACCATTAATTATTGGCTCCAGTCTGTACCTGCCCAATGCATTGGGACCCATGGTAAAGGTGGCAACTCCTACACCACCATCAGAGTCAGAGGAGTCTGTTGAGGGGGTCCTGTCTAAACTAGGGCCCACTTCTGTTCCTCTTGCAAAAGCACCTAACTTTTTGGGTACACTACTCCCAACTGGAGGATTACTACTGGTAGTACCAGGAGGGGTGGTAGTAGTTGTTGGAGGAACATTTTCTTTATTGCCAATCCTGGGGCAACTGGGTTCAGTTTTCCAGTGTCCAGGCTTTTTACAGACATGGCAATATGGTTTCTTTTCAGGAGAGGAAGGAGTTTGGGACCCACCCCCAGAAGAGGACTTTTGGGGCCCTGTAGTGGATTTATCCTTAGATTTATCCCCACCTTTCTCTTGGGACTTGGTAGAATCTTTCTTCTGGTCACCACCCTGATTCTTAGTCTTTACTCTGGTTCTGACCCATTTGTCTGCCTTCTTTCCCAATTCTTGGGGAGAGGTCAGATCAGAGTCCACCAGGTACTGGTGTAAAAGCTGGTTTTGACAATTATTAAGGATCTGCTCCCTCATAATCAAATTGTACAATCCTAAAAATGTCATGCACCTTGTTGCCATGTATCCAACCTTCCAGAGCCTTAGTAGCACAATCTACAAAATCAACCCAGTCTTGAGTCTGAGCCTTTTGGGTGTCTCTGAACTTCAACCTATACTGTTCAGTGGTTAGGCCAAACCCATCTATCAGAGCACTCTTCAAGACTTTGTAATTGTCAGCATCCTCCTCTCTAACAGTGAGGAGCTTATCTCTACCTTTGTCTGCAAAGGAGAGCCACAAGATTGCTGCCCACTGCTCCTGAGGGACCCTCTGTACTTTACAGGCCCTCTCTAGAGCAGTTATCCATTTGTGGATGTCATCCCCACTCTGGTAGGGAGGGACAATCTTGCTCAGTTTTCTATGGTCATAAGACCTTTCCCTATCTTTGGGCAAACTGCTGCCACCATGGGACTCTAGTCCCAACTTTTGACTCTCTCTATAGAGATCTAGGGACTCCCTGTCTATAGCCAATTGCTGTTTCCTGAGTTCAAGCTGAGCTTGCTCATATTGAATCAGTCTCTTTCTCCTCTCATGAGAGGATTCCCTCCTATGAGAGGAGACAGAGGTCCCTATTGAGGTGTCAGATTGGTTAGACTCCTGAGAAGGAGACCTAGACCTTCTGGGCACACTCAGAACTCTTCCTGGGGGGACAAAGGGGAGGTCAGTCTGATCCTCTCCCTCCTCCTCCACAGGAGGAATTGGGTTTTCCAGGACAAGGTCATTTTCACCTTCCTGGCCAGTTTCAGAGGGAGGGGCCTGGGTTTCTTCACCCCTGGCCCCTTCCTCATCTTCTGCCCCACCCTCTTTGCCTACCCCTTCAGACCCTAGGGGCCTGCTGAGATCATCAGCTAGTAACACCTCCCTGAGGTGTTGGGTGCTGGCACTTTTGCCTGTCTTCAACTTCCTAGTAGTGCATAATGCTCTCAATTCCAAGAATGGGAGTTTATCATACTTGGAGGGAAGAAGCCCACTGGCTTCTGGCAAGGACTCACTGGGTCCTGGCTTTGAAGACATTACTAGTGAGGTGTGGTGTATGCACTACCTACTCTAGTGTGGCCTACTAAACTCTCTTGAGTTGTAGAAAGGGTGTGCTGTCCCTTAACACACAACTCTAAGTTCAGTAGAACTTACTGTATTACTAAGCTTGATTTATATGTACCTTAGGTACCCTTAGTGGTTTTCAGTTGATCAATTCAATTGAGATTATCTGGTAAAACAATAGCAAGCTGGAATCCCACACGCTGCACACCAATGTGAGAAGTTGGCCTGGCATATGCTGTCCACTAATTATAGTGGGCACCTTGCACCAGTCCAAACAACCCCTTATTGGAGATAGGTTAAAGACAACCTTTATTGAAAGCTATCCTAGTGGTAGCTATGGAGAGCAGCCTTCAGGCTAAGTCTTGAAGGAATGTAAAGCAGCTTGTTTTACCAGTCTATAATCTCTTGAGTGACCAAATGAAAGAGGACCACACCAGGTATATATTCAAAATATATGTATTTATTACTAAACACACCCCTCTAGTCTCTTTATGAGGCTAGAGTTCGAAGTACATACGTTACGAGTTAGTTATCTACAGTAATAGCACAAATACACGTTTGAGCCCCAGGGGCGTACCAAACCATATACCAATAAAGTGGTATAAGAACCACGACTGAGCTAGACACAAGGCCTAGAGCCTGTAGAAGTGCTTGGACCACAAGGAACCACCCAAGGCAGTGACACAGGGGACCCACGGGGGACGCGTGCAGTGTATGAACACAACCGCGAACCACCGTTAACTTCTATGGGGAAAGTCGCGATTAGAATTTAAAAGAAAAGGGACACTTAGAGGAGGACTTGGAGCAAACCCTTTGAGAACTAGGCTGTTCTAGTGTCAATACCCATGGGAGCACCGGAGTACTCGAGTTACCTCACCCAGGGAGCCGGGTGCATAGGTGTCTTTCGGGGTCGGGTTTCGTCGTCGCTTTCAATGGCGATCTGCTGCAAAGTGCTGCTGGCGGCCAAGTCGAAAGTGTTCGGGTGGATCCAAAGGTGGATCGAAGATCTGAAGAGCCTGAAAGCAGAGGGGACAGAGTCTGGGTCACTAGCCAGTGACCAGGAAGGCGATGAGCAGATGCCCACCGATGTCGAGTGCTTCAGGTAGGTTGACGGTCGTCTTGACTCTTCAGCCACGAGGTCCAGGAGGCGTCGACGACAACCAGGAGCTGGATTCGAGCTGTCCCACGACGTCTGTCGATTGCAGGGGTGTCGGCGACCGGATTGGACCCAACAAGCCTTGGCAACGGCAAGTCTCATGGAAATAGAAGAAGGACGATGTTGCAGACCAGCAAGATCTGGGAGACTCACCCAGCAAGGATAAGTCAAGGCACACCTGGAGCAACCAGGGAGCCCAAGCAGGAAAAGATTGGCCTTCGTGAGGGCCTACTAGCCAATGGACTAGCGACCGCAAAGGAGCCTCGAGACGGTGCACGTGGAGCTGGCTCACAGGACACTCGTGGAGTGGAGGCCAGTGATCTTCAGTGCAGTTGGTGCTGGAGGCTGGGGCTACTCAAAGCCCAAAGCACGACTTCATGGAAGACCCAGAAGAGGATGCACTTGCAAATGCGATCGGTGGCCAGGGGTCACGGTTCCACATTACCCACGACAGCTACGGGCCTCAGCTTTGCTGGAGACTCAGGGCAGCCTCGGGGAAGTCTGGAAATCCACCTCTGGTGATGCAAAGACTTTGGTGTCCGACGGGAGCTTCAGCGATGCAGACCGGACAATTGCTTCTTTGGTGCCTGCCAAGCAGGGGAGTCACTCCTTGACCCCAAGGGAGATTCTTCAGTCCTCTAATCTTAAAGTAGAGCGTCGAAGGTCCAGGATTCTGTATCAGATTTTCGTCCAGGTAAATCTAAAGTCCTAAGGACTGGGTTCCCCTACTTATACTAAGGTAGGAGGTTGGACATACTCTGTGGCCCCACCTATGGGAGGGCCAGGGCAGAGGGGTGGTTACACCCCTTTCCCTTTGTCCAGTTTCGCGCCAGAGCAGGGGCTGGAAGCCCCTGAGCCGGTTTGAACTGGGGTATGCACAGGGACACCAAGTGTGCCCCAGTGCAGGATTTCAAAGCACCCGAGAGTGCTCCCGCCCAGCCCCAATACACACTATCCTGTCTGGGGAGGTGGTCACACCTCCCTGGGACAGGAAACCTATTATCCAGGCCTCCCCTGCTGGAGTTTCGGTCAGCAGCAGGAGGCCAGACTCGTGTCTGTGGCAGCGGCATCCATTTTGTGATGCCAGGGCTCTGGAAAGTCAGTACCGGGTATACCGGTGTGTACATGTCTTTCCCTCTAGAAGGGTGGAATGCTACCCCTGCCGCCAGAACTGGCGGGGGGTAGTATTCCAAGATGTTTGACACCAAACACGACATGTTTCCGTGCAGCCATCCCAAAGTTAGCATTTAACGCGAGGTTATAATGCGCTTAAGAGTATATGGTCAGGCTGCACTACAAACAGCATCAGAGAAGGGTCTCCGAATGCTGCAGAGGGGCCCAGCTCATGCAGTGGCACCCTCTCACATAGGAACCACGCACTCTGCCTTCAGGATTGATAAGGCCTGCCATAGGAGTGACTTATAGGTGTATATGTGTGTATGTATGTAGTGATATAGGTAGCCTATATCACAGTAAGGGGTGCATGCACCACCTTACCCAGGCTGCAGTATCAGACCTGTGGTGTCAGTTTGGATGGCCTTCCAGGGGTGGCACAATACATGCTGCAGCCCCTGGTAGGCCTCTGAGGTACCTATGCCCTGGGTACATAGTATACCATATACTAGGGACTTATAAGGGCACTCAAGATTCCAATCAGAGATGTGCCTAAGGCACATGGAAACCATTTTATAGAGGAAGCAGATAGACTGGGGCCCTGAATAGCAGGATCCCAGTCCAACTAAGTCATAAACCAGCAAAACACCAGGAAAAAAGTGGGGGCAACCATATAGTCAGATTCCACCTTCCTACAGAAACGTAATCTAATCATGAGCAGGAAAATGAGATAAGCAACAAACCAATCTTATCATGAGGCAGGGGCAGACTCAAAGTCCACTCTATGTGCATGTAACGTAAAGGAAAGCAGTAGGTTTTGCCTAAAGGCAGATGTAGCGGAAATCTAAAAACCACAAAAGGTGACAAATGCTGAAAATGGGAACCTGTACAGGGCCCTAGAAATGTGTGTGGTTTCCTGCAAGTTAGAATAGTCCTTAAAACCTTTTATTAAATCTTTAGCAGCTATTAATTTCAGTTTCCAGACACTAGCAGTCTATAACCCGTCACCTCTCAGCACC
The DNA here is from genome assembly GCA_963921515.1 of Calotriton arnoldi. Lineage (NCBI taxonomy): Eukaryota > Metazoa > Chordata > Amphibia > Caudata > Salamandridae > Calotriton > Calotriton arnoldi. The sequence continues at coordinate 1,017,766 of CAWUFW010004593.1, read as the reverse complement.
AGGAAGCGATAAGCAAACGTTGCACTTAATAACTATCACCATAACATGACATGTGGCAGAGTGAAGTCTATACAGGTGTCGCATGTTTTTTTTTAGAACATCAAGGAATCAAACGAAATATCATTGATATTGTTCTAATTTGGGTTCCTGGTTGGCAGAGGTATACACCCTGTCCAAGCAGGAACCACAATCCTAGTCAGGATACTTCACAACACACCCTAAATCATCCTGTGCTCACCCTCTAGTAGCTTGGCACAGAGCAGTCAGGCTTAACTTAAGAGGCAATGTGTAAAGTATTTGTGCAACACTTCAAACAGTAACACAGTGAAAACATCATAAAAAGGCTTCATACCAGGCTAGAAAAATTGAGCTTAAATTTATAAATAAAACAAGACCAAAATGACAAAAATTCAACAAGTAGGAGTTGAGATATGAATTTTCAAAGAATAAATGTAAAATAGCACTTTGAAGCAATAAGCGCTTAAATTGGATATCTGGTCGCGCTGGACCAGGGCAAGTTCAAAAGTTCAGGCCGACCACGATGGAGTGTGGGTCAGATACAGGGACCCAATTGGGCCCGCTGAACCAAAGTACCTTGATCCAGGATGCGTTGTCGTCGACGAGGATGCGAGGTGCAGCGAGGTGATGTGTCAGTGTCAAGCCACGCAAAAGATAAGATGTGTCGAATTTCTCCATGCAACTATGGCGATTCAGTGCTTCCGAGTGCGAGGTGCTGGTTCTGAATGTGATGCGTGGCTGCTGCTTCCGCAGTAGGCAATGCGTTGATTCCAAAGGCAATGCGCTAGTTCCGAAGGTAATGCCGGGTCTGCTCTGCTCCACGCAACGACAAGGACGGGCTGGTTCTGACTCATGCAAAGGCGAAGATGCACCGGTTCCGATGAGGATGCATGGGTTCTGGTTGATGTAGCACTTTATACCCACTTCCAAGAGCCCAGGACTGGGTTGGCAACAATTGTCAGGGCAACACTTGAAGCAAACAAAGTCCAGGTGTAGTAGCAGGGTGAGTTGAAGTCTGTGATGTCCCTGAGACTCAGAACAACAGGCAAGCCAGCAAGCCATGGAGTCACTCTGGATTCAAATGATGCAGGTCTAGCCCATCTTACCCAGGCAGGTGAACAGCAGGGCAGCTCAGTAAGGCTAAAGCACAGCAGGGCAAAAGTCCAGCAAAGCAGCAGTCCAGCAGAGTAGCAGTCCTTTCAGCAGCACAACAGTTCTTCTTTAGGCACAGTGGTCACAGGTCCAGAAGTGTACAGAAGTTATGGTGTCAGAGGTCCAGTACTTAAACCCAGTTGTGCCATCAAAGTGGGGAAGACTTTAAATAAAGCTTTGGATTTCACAGAGGCCCTCCCTTCCTGCCTTGGCTCACTACAAGGGGTATGCAGACCTTTGTGTGTGGACAGGACACAGCCTATTCAGGTGTAAGTGTGAGGCTGTGCCCAGCTCCTCTCTCCCCTCTCTCAGTCTTAGTGTGTGGCTGTCTAGAGGGAATACACACAGCCCAACTGTCACCCAACCCATCCTGAACAGAGATAGGCAGCAGGCACCAAATGGCTAAAGTAAGTAAATGTCAACTTTCTAAAAGTGGCATTTGCCAAACTGTAATTTAAGAACAACTTCGCCATAAGTTGTGATTGTAAATGGCGAATCCAGTGACACCAAACTTGAAAAGTCTATCTCTTCACAATTGAGAATAACTCTTGAATGATGTAATAAGGCAATCCCAATGTTATCCTATGGGAGAGATAGGCCTTGCAGTAGTGAAAAACGAAATGGGAGTTTTTCACCAAGAAGGCATGCAACACTTAAAAGTACATGTCCTGCCTTTTAAATACATCTCACTGTGGGTCATACAGGGCCTACCATAGGGGTGACATATATACAAAAAGGGATGGTTTATGCCTGGCAAGAGGTTTATTTTGCCATGTCAACTTGGCAGTGTAAGCTGCACATACAGGCTTCGTAATGGCAGGCCTGAGCCATGGTTAGAGGGCTACTAAAGTGGGTGACACAATGAGTGCTGCAGGTCAACTAGTAGCATTTAATTTGCAGGCCCTGGGCTCATAAAGTGCACTCTACTAGGGACTTATAAGTAAATTAAATATGCTAATTGGGTATGAGAAAATGTTTCCATGTTTAGGGGAGAGAGCACAAGCACTTTATCTCTAGTTAGCAGTGGTAAAGTGCACAGAATTTTAGTCTTAAATCGATTTTATTGAAATACACAGTGCAAAGCAAACAACACTGGCGCCTACAACCCAGCGGGCCGGCTAACATCTGATGAAATCGAGGTATCGAAACACCGGAGGAAGACATGCCAACGATAGTTAACACATTATGCCGCCTCCAACCCAGTGAGGGCCGGCCACGAGGAAAGCGTGGAAAAAGGGGAGAGGCGAAAACCGTCGCCCCAAAGCACGTATTACCAGGTGTACCAAAATGATGTCAGACCTACGGGCTACCGAACTGGCGGCCCAGGCCGGACCGTGGCTTCATGGCGGTGTCGATTTTATAAGGAGGGAACAACTAAAGGAGAGAGAGAAAGAAAAAAAAGGGGGGAAAGGGGAACATCAACAATAAACGAACCATACCCTCCCGCCCCCTCCCGGCCTCCCCAGTGAGCAAGAAGCAAATGAAAAGGAAGAGACTAAGTGGTAATCATTTTGAGGGCACGAGATCTTCAATGATCTATGGGCTAACGTGACCTACGAGGATTTACCCTGCTATGCAGAGGGAGTGCTTTCAGGTATGAGTCTCAGGAGCCGAAGATAATTAGGGCAAGTAAATTCCCAAAATTCATTAGAGAGAATGGTGATGAAGGGGGCCCAAATCTTGGCGTATTCTGCGTAGGTCCCTAGTGTGGCCATCGAGAGCCTCTCCATACCTAGGAGATACCAGAGTTGGTGCAGCCATTGTGTATGTGCCGGGGTCCTATCCGTTTTCCACCCAGCCAGAATCACTCGATGTGCAGCATTCAGTGCCATTGCTATCTGTCTACCTCTTATAGAGCGCAGGGGGAAGGTCAATGCGTTGGGAAGGCCTAAAAGGGTGTAAGCTGGAAGCCTGGGGATAGTAGTGTGGAAGGCCTCATCGATGTCATCTAGTATCTTTTCCCAGTAACGCGTAAGCTTTGGGCAGTGCCACAGCAAATGTAGGAGTGCCAGGGCTTCCGCATCCCCGCCAGCAGAGACCGTCGCAGCCGGGCTGCCACTTTGCGAGTCGAGCTGGTGTATAATACCAATATGACGCGATTTTAAAAGCAGTTTCTGCATGACCCATGGAGCGCGTAGTGTGGTGTGAGCGATAAAAAATATCCTCCCATTCCTTATCGGATAGAGTACGCCCAGTTCTTCCTCCCAACGCTTCTGCCCTGCTGTACGAACTTTAGGAATGCCCTGTGTAAGAAAGGAGTAAATTTCAGATATGAGCCCCCGATCATCCAATTTATGGGTAAGCCATTTCTCAAACGGCCGCATTGGTCGCTGTGCTAGGGGGCGAGTCGCTGGCTCAGAAATCCAATGAGTCATCTGGGAATGTAGAAAGAAATCAAAGTTCCGGAGGTTATAGTCCTCCTGCAGGTCCTTGAAGGGGATAAGACCCTGTAGATCGAATAAATGCCCTAGGCGCTTGCAGCCTCCTTCCAACCAGCGTTCTGCTAGCTTTTTATCCATCCCAGGCGGGAAGGCGGGGTTGGAGAAAAGTGGGGTCATTTGCGATGGGAACGTAGTCAGACCTGCCCGCATTGAGACCCTGTCCCAGACAAGCATGGTAGGACGGGTGATAGGTGAAGAGTAAAGCCCCCAGGCACGCGCTGGGCGTGGGAGCCAGGTGTCACGCCAAATGTGATGCCCCGCCACTGTCTGATCCATAAAGACCCAGTGTTTCTTTGTCATAGAGCGGTTCCACTCCACTAGATATCGTAGTAGTGAAGCTTGGTAGTAGCGGGCAATATTAGGGAAGGCGAGGCCGCCGTCCTTCTTAGAGCGTTGAAGCACAGTTTTTTGTAAGCGGGGGGATATCGACCCCCACACAAAGTGTTCAATCGCTGTCTGTATTTGGCGTAGTGCATGCGGAGGGGGCTCCAAGGGAAGCGTCTGGAACAAATATAAAGCCCGCAGTAAAACATTCATCTTAACCGCGGACAGCCTACCGAACCATGTCAGAGGCAAACGCTTCCAACGGGCCAAGTCTGCCCGAATACGAGTCAGGAGACCAGCATAATTCACGGCCGCTGTCGTCGTAAGGTTCTTGTGAAGGAGCAGACCCAAATACGTGATGCCGTCCGGTACCCAGTCGAAGGCGAAGGTGGCTCGCAAGGCTTCCACCGTCGGTTGGGCAGCGGTGAGGTTGAGTACCTGAGATTTCTGCATATTAATGCGGAAGCCAGAGACTCGGCTAAAGGCGTGAAGATCCTCCACTACGGCCGGCAGTGAGGGCAGAGGATGGGTCACTGAAAAAATGACATCGTCAGCGTAAAGGCTGATAAGGTGGTGGTCTAAGCCAAATGGAACACCGCGCGCCCCAGGATTGTCCCGAAGCCGCTGGGCGAAGGGCTCCATATACAGAGCAAAGAGCAAGGGAGAGAGGGGACAGCCCTGCCGCGTCCCCCTCCCCACCACAAAGCTGTTAGAGAGTATGTCGTTGATCCGCACTGCCGCCGTTGGAGCGCTGTAAATACTCACAATCCATTGACGAAATCTAGGCCCCAGGCCAAATCGCCCGAGAGTGGCAAACAGTAGGGCCAATGCACACGGTCGAAAGCCTTTTCAGCATCAACCGCTAGTAATAAGGCTTCTTCTTTGGACCGGTGTACTTTGTCAATTAAGTGGCAGAGTCGTTTGGTATTGTCTCCACATTGCCGGCCTGGGATGAATCCCGACTGATCCGGGTCAACCAGTCCCGGCATATGAGAATTCAGCCGAGAGGCCAATACACTGGAGAACAGCTTCGCATCAATATTCAACAGAGAAATGGGATGATAGGAACTACAGAGTTCCGGGTCTTTCCCCGGTTTAGGGATGACTGATATAGAGGCTTGTAATATAGAAGCTGTGAGGGACCCGGTGTCCGCAAAGGAGTTGAACAAGCGTGTGAGCAGCGGGGCCAGTTCAACGCAAAAGGTTTTATAGAAGAGAGCACTAAAGCCATCTGGGCCCGGCGCTTTCATGATCTGCAGTCGTGCAATAGCTGAAATCACTTCTTCGACGCGTATGGGGGCCTCCAGGGCCTCCGCCTCGTGTGCTGGAAGGGGTGTGACCACTGCCCCTCTAAGGTATTCAGAGGGATCTGTCAGCAAAGAGGAATCTGCAGTGTAGAGGCTCTCGTAAAAAGAACGGAACGCCGACAGCATTTCAGTGTCATCTGAGGTTGCCGATCCGTCCTCTCCACGCAAGGCTTTTATGGTCTGCGAAGCCTGCTGGCTGCGCAAGCAATGAGCCAGCATGCGTCCCCCTTTGTTTGAGCCAACATAGTATTTCTGTTTCAGGCGCACCGCTGCGTGCTCGGCCCGGTCAAGATCTAACCGCCGTAGTTGGATGCGTTCCTTTTCTAACTGCCGCCAGATTCTAGGAGCGCCAGTGTGCTTGTGTATCGTTTCTAGCTCCCGCACCTTAGTTTCTAGTTCTGCCCGTTTGGACTGTCTGGTTTTATTGTCATAAGCTGATTTGGCTATAAGTGCTCCCCTCACCACGAGTTTCAGCGCCTCCCACACCGACGACAGGGGTGTGGAACCTACATCGTTAGTCGCTAAATAGTCAATCAAGCACCGCCTAATGTCTGTCACTACCCCAGGGGAGCAGAGCAGTGAGTCTAGCAAGCGCCAGCGGGACACGGGGGAGGGGCGCGCAGTGGGAAGGCGCAAGGTCAGAGTAATATGAGCATGATCAGACAGGGAGCGGGCCTCAATAGTGGCGTCTGTGGTGCAGGACCAAGCCGCCGGGGTAACTAGGAAATGATCTAAACGGGCATAGGTTTTATGTGCCGCCGAGTAATATGAGAAGTCCCGCTCTGCGCCAGGCGTCCCGGATTCCAGCATCACGCAACCAGTCACCACCTCCCGTCGACAGCGCCCCTGCGTCCCCCGTTCGTGCGCCTGACCGGTCCAACCCCGCGTCCATCACCAGGTTGAGGTCACCTTCCACTACAACTATGGGGTCGGGTGTATGCAAGACTTCAGCACATGCCTCAATGAGGAAGTTCTCCGGCCGCACATTGGGGGAATAAATAGAAGCTATGGTGAAGTGTAGGTGTCCCACCACTAGGCATAGCGCCAGAAGGCGTCCCTTGATTTCAGCAATGGGTCCCACCACCGAACCCCGGAAACGGCGAGAGAGTAGTATGGCCACCCCACCCCGTTTGCTATTCCCAGAGGACCAAAATTGTGAGGGAAAGTGGTTGTGGCGCATGCGATGTGTGTCATTATGAAGGAGATGGGTTTCTTGAAGGAGACAGACATCCCCCCCAGAGTGTTCAAGCAAAGAGAGGACCGCCTTCCGTTTGACCGGATTATTGAATCCCTGTGCATTAAAGCTAATTATCTTAAGCTCCATTTGGAGGGTAAGGGTGGGCTAGCTGAGTAATTGAGGCTCCATTCGAGAAATTGGGAGGCTGGACCGAGGGAACGGACATTAGGTGAAGGCAGCACACTAATAGAGATAGGCAAACATCAAAATATAAAAAAGGGCTCACTGGGGAGACGACCCTCCCATACCCCACCCACAACAAACCCACCCCGTCAATAACTAAGATGAAACTTGCAACAAATATGACATGACCAAAGTTCGTCATTGTAATGAAAGTCTGAGGGGTCGAGGCCGTGATGGACACCGGCCCGTAGACAGGTTGCCCAACGATTACCTGGACTCTGGAGAACCTTCGAACGAAGAACCAGGCAAGGCCTACTGTCCCTCCGGCACCTCTCCATGGACCTACCCCAGGGCCATCCGCTGCATGTCTCACGGGGTAGCCGGGCGATCAGTAGCTTGTGATAGCGAGGAAAGTACCGCTTCCTTCTCTCTGTCTCTAGTGGCCTGGTCGGGTTTCGTGACTGGGGACAACTTGCCCACTCGGCGCCATCCGGATGTGCGGCGTGCATGACGAGATTTGGAGAGCTCCTCATCCTCCGTGGATGTGATGGGATCGAGACCTAGAACCTCCAGAGCCTCCTCAAGTGATCGAAGCTGCAGCAGCTTGCCCTGATGTTTGAAAATCAGGCGGAACGGGTGGCCCCATGAATAAGAAATGTTATTCTCGCGCAGGTGCGCAGTCACAGGTTTGAATGCCCGCCTCTTGCTCAGAGTTGATGCCGCCAAGTCCTGAAAAATAGCTGGTTGGTGTCCGCGAAAGTGTATGGGGTGGGCTTCACGTGCTTTCCGTATGATGCGCTCCTTTAGTTGAAAGTCATGAACACACACCAGGATATCTGGGGGGTGCCTTATTGCCGCGAGGAGGCCCACTCGATGGACCCGGTCCATTTGAATGGTCAAGGGCTCCTCGTCCCCGAGGATTTGTTGGAAGAGTGCCCCAACGTAAGCTCTGAGGTCGTCTCCCTCTTCCTTCCATGGGACGGCTCGAATTCTCACATTATTCCGCCTCGAGCGGTTTTCCAGGTCCTCAGCGTGGGCCTGGAGATCGATGTTCTGTTCTCTGAGGCGCAACATGTCCTGTTGTAGGTGGTGGATTTCTTCATCCCTGGCGAGGTTGTGCTCTTCGAGGGTCGCCACCCGCTCCCCGACTTCGTCCACCTCGCGCCGTACGTCTTTTAGATCCGAGGCCAACTGGGACCTGATCTCTTGGATATCGTCCTTAATGGCTGTGAAGAGCTCCACCATAAAGGCCTTTGTCGCTGGGGATTCGTCGCCCTCCATTAAGCCGGCTCCTTTCTCACCCTGGACCAGGGACTGACCGGGCTGCTTCTGAAGGAGTTCTTTCAACGATTTCTCCCTACGGGCTCGCGCCGCTGCCATGGCGTGGGAGCGCTCCACAGGCACGGTAAGGTGCAGCTAGGACTCCTGGTCAACAAGTCGGGCTCAGCTGCGCTAGTCCTGCGCACCCCTCCAGTCAGTGTGTCCTGCGTGACCGCCCGCGCCGTGTCTCTATAAGGGAGGGCGTCAATACTGGTCTCGGCTCGGGTATTGTGCACTCCGATTTCCCCGCTGGATTCTCCGCCGGTGATGTAAACTCAGCGCGACCAGAGGCAGGGCATATGCGCCAGAGCGCTGCTGGCCCATACCTCTATCTCTCCCTGGGCCGGAGGCCCCCAGCCATCCGTGACCCAGGCAGGCATCCAGACAGTGCCGTTTAAGGCCACGGGCTGGTTCGCCCCGGGTTTGGTGCGCCGCTCGCACCTCGTCTCAGGCTCCGTCCACCGAGCCGTGGACCACGTGTAGCACTCCCCGGGTCCCCCTCCTGTACCGTTGGAGGAGCTAGGGTGCTCGGTGTCGCAAAGTCCACTCACCGGCCTGTCGCTGTGTCATGCTGTACGCCTGCCGCAGTCCCACCGAAGAACGCACCAGGGGACAAAGCTGAAGTGCGTTGTCTCGATGCCTCACCACTCCGCATTCCAAGGGCAGCCCCATAGCATATGGGGCCCTGCAGGTCTGTGGCCAGCGGCTCTGCCGCGCAGATTTGCACCGTCCGCCGATTCGCGGACCGACCAGCCCAAACCCAGGTCCAGAGTCAGGCCCGTCTGTGTGCGGTCCCCTCTCCGCCGCTGTGAGCTAATGCCGCTGCCTAGGCCTCCCGAACCAGTCAAGCGGACCCGGCGTCAGCGCCGAAGCAGAGAGCAGGTCGACCCCGCCCCCGGCTGGCCGCGTTCTTCAGAGCAGTCCACTCGGGCCGCTCCACACACCAGGTGCTCGGTTCTCACCCGGCACGTCGTCCGCCCACTGCCAGTCGCACCTCCACTATCCTCGAGAGCGGGCTGGTAGGATCGCCGTGCCGAGGATCAGGCACTCGCCGCACTCCTGCGTGCCCCTCCAGAGAAGGCCGCGCCTCGTCCCAGCCAGCCGACTGCTCCTGCTAGGCCGCTGCTACGCGGAGATTCAAGAGCGGCATTAACGGGCCGGAACAGCTGCGCCCGCCACTTCTTAGGGTCCCCGGGCCCTTCCGCACCTCCACTGCCTCGGGTCATAGGCAGATGGCCTCGGGGGCAGGCGAAATAACAAAGCTGTAAATCGGCAGCGCCGGAGGGACACGAAACTGCGTCCTACCGCGCCGCCATCTTGGACACGCCCTCGTGCACAGAATTTTAAAGCCAGCAACAATAAGGTCAGAAAAATGGAGGGGGGCCGGCAAATAGTTGGGGGAAGACCACCCTAAGGCTGTCAGGTCTAGCAGGTCATTCTGTTCTTTGACTGCTGCCATTTCCAAGGTATTTCACCAAGAATAAGTTAATGCATCAGCTGCCAATGAGACGAGCAAATCAAGCATGCACTGCAGAGCATTTTTAGTGAATGTGCTGAAAATGACCAACAACCTTTCAAAACCTCCTCAAGAAGCCACTACCAAAACACGCATAGCACTTGCTATACTATAAAGGTTTGAAGTGCTTTACAAAGTTCAGGGCCCTGATGTCGGATTGTGCTACGTGTTGCAGCAGCTCATCCCACAACTGCAATCTCAGTCAATACAATTCTATACCAATTCTAAACTGTTCGGTGTGCAGCCAAAAATAATATATTGACAGGTAAGTACATTGAAATTTTCTGTACCCAACTCCACATATATGTACCTATGTAGTACATATATGTTCAAGGTACATAGAGGTGCAGTTAGAAATAGTAATTCTATACAACCCTATATGCACTTACCTTTCGATATTTTGTCCACGATATTAGTGTGCCACGGTATTCTGGGGCAAGAAAAACAGATGATGGACAGAATGCTGAACAAATCAAACATTCACCCCCAGTCACAGATGTGGGTTCAATATATTGTTTTTATGCATGCCACGCCATTCCAGTTTAGACCCAGTCATATGCAATCATTCTTTTGCTCACCATGCCACCCCAGTTTAGACCCAGCCATATGCAAATCAGTCTTGATCCTGCTCACTATGGAAACAGTCCAGCCCAAACTACCACGTCAGGTCCTCCTTGGTCCAGAAACAATCATCTTGGGACTGGTTTTGGGGTATCACCCCTCATCAGCCAGGCTAGCTTGAATGAGGAGCAGGGTCAAGACTGATTTGCATTTGGCTGGGTCTAAACTGGGGTGGCATGGTGAGCAAAAGAATTATGGATTTAACCCAGATCTCTTGACTGGGAATGAATATTTGAGTTGTTCATCATTGCGTCCATAATTTGTGTGTCTTTTGCTTTCTCACCCTAAGTGCGCTGGGTATGCCCAGACGTAGGGCCCAGGCTCACTGTGTCACTGAATTCAAGCTAGCCTAGCTGATGTGGGGTGATACCATGAAACCTGTCCCAGGATGCTTGTTTCTGGTCCAGGGATGAGCTGGCTAGGCAGTTCAGACACGCCTGTTCCCATGAGGAGCAGGATCAAGACTGATTTGCATATGGCTGGGTCTAAACTGGGGAGGCATTGTGAGCAAAAGAACAATGGATTTAACCCAGATCTCTTGATTGGGGGTGAATGTTTGATTTGTTCTGCATTCCGTGTATCATTTGTGTGTCTTTTATGGTATTCTGGAGGTCAATATTCAGTAGTACAACCTGCAGAATCATAGCTCACAGCTCTGGGCAGAATTTCCTTGTCCCGGACTTAGGCTGTGCAATATTTTGCAGTAAAACAAATAAGGCTCGCACTGTGCATGCACATACTGGTCCTCAGACTGCTCTTTACATTACAGTAACATACCTTACAGCTATTGGCTTTACTTCATTTTATCCAATACCTGCTGTGCTATATGGTGCAGTACGAAGCGGTAAAGCAGCCAGGCCTTACATTCCTAGTAGGTTACATATTCCAGTAACAGGCAAACAGCTGCAGGTTTTAAATCCCTACAAAGGAGACCATACTGTGCTATATGTCGAAGTATCAATTCTTTTAGCTTAGTGTACCTTCTTGGATTAGACATCAGCGGCCTGATTCACAAAGGTAAACTTACACTCTGTGTAAGTTTACACTTTAGGTGAAATTCCCAAACTACCTGCAGAGTTTTACGACTCTGCATGTCCTATCTTTTTATATGCGGAGATTTCTGTGTACTTACATGTGCGGAGACTCCACAGTTGGGTTGAAGATCTCCGCAAATTAAAGGAAAGGCCATGTAAAGACCTGAAACTCGACATGTAGTTTGGGAATTTCACTTAAAGTGTAAATTTACACAAAATGGAAGTTTACATTTGTGAATTAGTCCTAGAATCGGCTGGAGGCATAAACCATATATCACAATATAGGGCTCTAGAATGTAGAATGTTTTTCAGTCTTTTAGCCCATAGTCCAAGCTGTACAACCCTAGACTGCACCCAGATCATTGCTATATATTATAGATTCCCATCCCATAGGTGAAAGCTCCTGGCTATACTCCCTATGTTTGACCCATGGTTGTGTTCTATATTGCAATATTAAAGGCAGTGACTCAATGCTCTATAAAAGAAAGTGGTTTCTGCTGTATGTTTCAGAATCATAGCTCTTGGGTCCAGGCTGTCTGTCTCTACTCCACACCGAACTGTGTGATACATTGCTACATTAATGGTCTTAGCTCCAGTGTCCGACTTGACTTTATACTGTTTTATTAAAACCAGTGGCCCAGGCGTGTTTCCTCTATAGACCTTCGAGCATTTTGTGGTGCCAAATGCAGTGTCATAGCCATGGTCTAGACTCAGGCAGTCCATCCGTACACTGATCCTATGGCATTGTTATAAATTCCATGATCAACTTATATAGCTCAGGCTATGATATATATTCCATCATCTGAGCCTGAGGCGTCAGTCTCAGGTTCTGCTTATCTATACCAGACCACTGGCTGTGCTTTACATTGCAGCATTGAAGACGTTACCTCTGCAAACAAGGTTAAAGCCTCTGTAGTAGATTCCAATATGTGTCATATATAAAGAAAAACCAGCTCCACTAGAACCTCAAACCGCTATAGAAGTCAGTAGCTCTGTGTTCAGGCTGAATTCCCTAGTACCTGATTCCCATATATGTGCTATATACCGCAGGATCAGCTCCAGGCGGCTCAATCAATATGCCATATATCTTGCACACTTAGAACCCACAGTACTTGGCCTGGGGTTTACATCCATAATCAGACTGGGTTGTGCTATACATTCCACCACCTAGCTGTGGACAAGAGTGGATATTACTAAACTTGACCAACAGGTCTGCACTGTAAATACAGTCACTAGCTTTGGGGGCAGTCTGCACAGTGCTAACTGGATTCCCAGGGCTATACATAGCATTTTCTACCTATGAGACCAGGTGTTGTATTACTGTACTAGAGTTAGTGGGCTGTGTCCTAAAATGCAGTAATACTACCAATAGTTATGGGTTTCAGGCTTTACATCTTCATACTGAACAACCAGTAGCTCTGCTATCAAGCTGTATATCGCTATAGTGGGCCTCAGGGCTATACTGTGCGCTGCAGTATCACAGCTCCCAGATCTTGGCTCTGGGGTATATAACACTATAATACACCCTCAGGCCTCTCCTGTGTATTGCAGTATCACAACCCCAAGGTCTGAGATCAGGCTGTATATCTCAATATAGAACTGTTGTTGGGCAGCATTACATCTTCCAGTATGACATCTTATAGACCCAGCCAGTACACCCTATGCAGGAACTGCTTTTGTGTCATAAACTGCAGTTTTCCAGGACTAGAGTTCTGTTCTGTGTTTCCCAACTCCCACACCTGTCATACAAATTGTACCTACCCTACCGAAAATACACTACCTACCAACAATACCCAACCTACCGCACCTATCTATTTACCATAATTGCACCATTAATCTAAACAACAGATGTCAAAGTAATACTTAGCTAAATAAAAATACAACTTCATTTGCTTTCAATTCCCTGTAACATTCTAACAATTCCATGTCATTGTTTCTATTTTTATGCTGCAAGTATGAAGATTTTGGTATTATCCTTCAAATATATTGTGCAACTAAATACAAATATTACACAGGATCCTGCTCTTCCAACACTTTTACAATAAAAAGTACTACATATAATATGAAGAACAATCAAGACCTTTTGGTATTGCCAATGATTGTTTGGAAAATCTGCCATGTAAAATCGTGAGCCCATCGAAGCATCTATCATTCCAGATGAATTTGGTTGTTGAGTAGGAAAGTAGGAAAGTACTATTGAGAATTTGCATCCAGACTGTATGTGGTACAGACCATCAGGGATTATAAAGCCACTTCCCGAGGAAATTTTTTCTCTACAGCAAAAGATAGATTTTAGATTTGCCAGCTGATCCCATCATGGCTAAAGATATCAAGTTATGTCTGCTTTATTCAGCCTTTTCCGTTTTTTGGGGGGTTTTTTGTTGACAAAACAGGTTTAAAATTACTAAGTACGGGGGCGGGGTGTGACTAAGCTGTATAGGAGCGTCTGTGCCATGAGCTCTGATGCCTGTGCTCCACAGCCCATGCCCCAGCACCACCAGCGACAAGCCAGCACCCAGAGTGCAGCGACTTAAGAGACACATTCGGGACCGGGTCCCCCTGCACTGGTCTGGAGAGCTGGGGATTGTAAGACGGCCAACATAGGCCCTGAAGATGTTGCCCGCTGTGTGGGGCGCTTGAGCGGAATGGAGTGCCTGTACTCCCCAGGAGACTGACACCTGCAGCAGGGGGAGACTGCCACTTGCACCCCCCCACACCTGCCCGAGACTGACCCCAGCAGAAGGGGGGCCGCACTGACACCACGTGGGCACGGCCCCTGTATCAGAATTCCTGGCCCTTCAACATTGTGCACACTGCCTGCCACAGACCCACTGCAGAGGGGAGGACAGCAGCCGAGTGGGGGGGTGCTGACGGGAGATGGAGGGCAGTGGAGGACATCCAAATCACCCTTTACCTGCCAGTACGGGGTGCACATCAGGCAGCAACGCCTAGATACAGACACAGGGGCCGCTCCTAGAAAAGAACAGCTCCCAGACCTAGAACACCCCACCCTCTCTGGGGAGCCAAGGGGCCTGCAATTACTGACCTAAGCTCTGGTGGAACTTTAGGAGCAGAGTACTGAGCTACAGGGACATCTCGAAGATTTGGAGAACCGCTCACGTCGCTCCAGTATCCGGATCAGATGTATCTCCCTACTAGCGGACTCAGGAGACCGAGAGGGGTACGTTATCCGACTCTTCCATTATATCCCCCCGGACCTAGAGGGGAAAGACATCATTCTAGATTGCACCCACAGAGCAAAGAGATGGTGAGCTGCCTCTGACTCCACACAGGGTATCTTCACCTGTGCCCACTGCTCAGCAGCTGTCCATGCAGGTAACAGCGGTGGGGCGGTGGGGCCGGGTAAAGGGGGATTTCGAGGGATGATACCGAGGTAAAATTAATTATATATTTAATTTTCCCTCTGAATCGTCTCTCGAAATCCCCCCTTACCCGGCCCTACCTCCCCACCGCTGTGAACTGCACCGACCGCGGCTGCCACTGCTACAAGCAGAAAGAAGCAAGCATGGTGGTGACTTGCAACAACTTTCTGATCCTTTCTGAAGGAAACAAGATCTGGGTGTACAAAGACTTGTCGCAGCGCACACTCCAGTGCCCCCATTTTTGCTCAACCCCATTAATACATTTCTTTGCGACAAAGGCATCATATAAAAATTGGGTCACCCGTTCCACTTCATCTTCATTTGGGACAAAGAAACACTCTCAATCTGATCTATGGCCGGGGCCCTGGAGATTCTGGGCATTGCTTGCCCCCGGGAGGAGGAGATCCAGTCTGCCTGACCGCAGGAGTCAATGACGCAGCATGACAGCAAAAGGCACAGTTGGCGGGCCCGCCACCGAACCCCCCTCGAAACCAATACCGGACGAGAGTCGAAGAGAACGCTAAAGTCTCCTCCAACAGCTGCAGGACCAGGAACCTCCCCCCATGAGATGTCGAGTGACTACGTTGGGCGTGGGCTGGGCACCCCCTGTCTCACACTTATTAACCAGTGGAGTTATCCAGGTTGTGGATAATTCACCTTTTTGACTTGACAAAGGTCAGCCGAGCAACTTCACCTACCTGAACTGGTGACTCGAGTGCATGGCACAAATCCCAACATGACAGTATGTATGGCCCCCGTTGTGGGAGCAAGAAAGTTCTTGAGTTTACCCCCTTTTGGACCTATTCTCCGTTACACACCTAAGTTCTCCATCTCTCCGAAATTCCCACACCTAGACAGGGCAGGGAAACACCATGTGTGGGTCACCTCCACACATCACACCACACCACAGGGCATAAGCCTAAAATATGCCTAAAATACTTAGCCTCAATGTACATGGCCGGCATACACCTGCAAAGCATCTTGCACTCCTGTCCCTGCTCTGCACCTCTGAATAAGACTTTTGTCTCCTACAGGAGACACACTTAAAGAAGGACTGGGGACGGTTGAAATCCTGTTGTTTGGCAGCCAGTACTTTTGTTCAGGTCCAAGAAGAGAGCAGAGGGGCAATCCTGGTTGCTACTACCTTCCAATGCCTAATCACCCACACAAAAGTGGAGATACCCAGGAGACGTCTCTCTATACATATCTCCCTACTCTCCTACACTTTCACATTAGCCACTCTATGTACCAAATGACGGGCAGGAGCACTTCATGCTGCATGCCCTGGGCCTCGTGGCCTTGTTCTCAGACTCTGAGCTACTAGTGAGGGAGACTTTAATCTTGCGGCCCATATTTATCGAGGTAGATCACCCCACAGAGTGGGACAAACTGGGGCATTCACAGAAGATGGGGTGCACTGGATATCTGAAGCAGGGTTAATTGAAGCCTGGCATTCACATCTCCCCACTGACAGTGGCTTTACCTTTTCTCCACCACACATCAGACATATGCCAGTATCAATTTCAATCACTTCCTGGTCTCCCAGGGGGCCATGACGGCCAATGCGCAGGTGGAGATCAGCGTCTATGCATTTTTAGACCACTCTCCCGTTACTATCTTATTACAGATTCCGGGATTGAGCGGCCCTCTCCATCTTTGGTGCCTTAATAATAAACTCCTCACATACGATGCCACAGTGAAAGAAATTTGAGAGGCCCTGCACAACTTTCTCTGCGATACTGATACCCCAGACGTTCCTAGCTCACTGCTGTGGGTGACGTCGAAAGCACACCTTTGCAGTATGTTTATAGCTATTTCGGTGTGCCTCAATCAATTGAGGAGGTAGAAGTGTGCCTCCCTGAAGGACAGCATATGAGATTTTGAAAGATCCCATAGGCAGCCAGGTGCTAATAGAGTGTGAAGACAGCTGAACCTGGCCAGGAAACAGCTCAAAGTACTGGACGTGGATAAAGCTGAATATGCTTTTCTCCACACGAAACAAAATGTTAAATTGGGGGAAATAAGGCTGGCCAGCTTCTAACGCGCAAGCTGTGGTTCCAGGACCATAGAAACAGAATAGCAGAGATTCACCCAGAGAAGGGGGGTATAGCCTCCACAGATGGAGATATAGCATGGGCCTTCCAGAGCTTTTGAACAATTCTCTATTAGGCCGAATCAATCTTGGCACCTGACATCAGCGGGTACCTTTCTGATGCACCCATTCCACCCCTACCACCTCTAAAGGCATTTTCGCTGGAAAGGGACATCCGCCTAGATCAAGTCCTCATAGCTATATGCCACCTCAAACCTGGTGAGACACCTGGGCTAGATGGGTTTATGCCAATCTTCTATAAGATCTTTTGGACCCAGCTGGCCCCCGTCCTTACCTTTATCTATAATTATCTTGGAGACATGGGCACCCTCACTGATTCTATGAACAAGGCGGTCAACACTGTAATAGTACCCAAGTCCGGGAATTACCCCACAAAATGCTCCTCATATAACCCGATGACTGTCCTCAATGTAAATGCTAAATTATTTATCGGCTTCTTGGCTGCTTGCCTCGGCCCATATATGCAAGGCCTTATAGACCCAGACCAAGCATCTCCTGAACCTCTAAGATAAGGCGTCCTGTTCCTGCATACCTGCAGTCCTTCTATCGAACAGAAAAGGTGTTTGATAGAGTCCACTGGCCCTTCCTTTGGCATATCTTGGCAGCAGCTGATTTGGGGGAATGCTTTCAGATATGGATGCGATGTAGCTACTCTGGGACAGTCACTTGGGTATGAGTCAATGGCCTAACCTCACAGGCGTTTGCGATATCTAGGGGCAACAAATAGGGTTGACTCTGCTTCCCCTTCCTGTTCGCGCTATGTATGGAGCCCTATGCAGAATGGATGGATCACTGACATAACATCGACACTCATAATATCGACCTACAAAATTATCGATTCACAAATATCGATAACATAAATATCGATATACTACACTTATTTTAAAAAATGCACAAATATCGACACATAAATATTGTCAAACATTAACATCGATATCACTAATATCGATGATAAAAATATCGTAATAACTAATATCAAAATCATTAAATAAACATACAAAATGACACAAATATCGATAACACAAATATAGACCACACAATTATCGCCAAAAACAAAATATCGACACCTTAAAAATATTTTTAATAACACAATATATATCATCAAAAAATAAAAATATCACAAAAACACATACCATATTAAATAAATAAAATTAAACTTAAATAAATTATAATTAAAAAAGACCTTTAACATAATTAAATTCACCAAATTAATTACTCCTTACAAACACCATATATTTAATAAATAATTTTTATTACACATTCAATGCAATGTAAATTATAAATAATATACTATTATACTTTTAAATAAAGTAAGAATAAAAAAAAGTTTCACTGAACATCAATTTGCATTTCCCGTATAAGGAAACAACTGCCAAATTAATTGAAAACATTTGTAACAACCAATAAAAAACACATACAACTTAAATAACCCAATAAGATTGAAAGCACAGTTTAACAAACACTAGGGGGCCCATTAGGATGTAGGGCGGATCGCCACCGCCCTCATGGCGGAGGCGATCCGCCCTACATCCTTCCCCGCCCACCACCCATTTACCCCCCGCCATATTGGTATGGCGGGGGTACCGCGGCGGACGGGAAGACCGTCCGCGGCTTTTCCGCCTGGTCGACAAGTCGACCGGGCGGAAAAGGGTTTAATATGGTGGCGGTGTCTGCTAGACACCGCCATCCATATTAGCATGGGTGCGGAAACATGCCTTTCCGTGGCGGCAATGCCGCCACGGAAAGGCATGCGGAATTCTCTTCCGGGGGCCCGTTGCGGGCCCCCAAGATGTTGGGGGGGGGGTGCACATGGGGGGTACCTATGGCACCCCCCTGCATTGTCATGGACATGGTGGCAGGCACCTCCCGGTGCCTGTCACCTTGTGCATGACAATGCACGCAGTGCATTCCCAGCATTGTGGCGGGCGGTGCTGTGAGCACCGCCCACCACAATGCTGGGAATGGAGGACGCCACCGCCACGGTGGCGTTGGCATCCTAATCGCCGGTGCGGGACCGCCGCACCACTGGCGGCCGGTCCCAGCACCGCTAGGGTGGCGGGCGGACGGAAGTCCGCCCGCCATCCTAATGGGCCTCTAGATAAACTAAAGAAAATTTAACATTATTTTATGCTCCAACAACAAAATGAAGAATAAGGGGAATCTCTGCCGGATTGCTTCTGCAACATTGGATTTCCTCATTGAAAGCTCTGATTTCAACTTCGCAAAGTAACTAAAATATCTATTTAATGTTACAACTGTATAAAATAATCGTAAAACTCTTTTTACAATACTTAACTAATTAATGTGTATTTTTTCTAAATTATATCTCCTCTACAGAAACTCCAATAGACACTCAACCAACTACAAACATCATCAAAAAACCACCTCGCCCAAAAAGTAAGTATAAATCTAAATTAAACTTTTAAAACAACTAAAAATCCCAACCCAAAACGCCCACTAACCACACAAACCTCTAAATACAGAAAATGCTGTTAAACACATTTATTAAAATTATCATTTTTTTCGGTAGGAAATAAAAAGAAACACTAAAGCCAAGCAGCAACAGAAACACAACGGCATCAAAAAAAGTTCAACATAATCAAGCATGTAAGTATAATTTGGTATATAAAAACCTGTATTACAATGAAAACTATTACAATACATTTAATATTTTTTATATACATTTCTCAAAGCATTTGAAACATCAGAATGTCTGAAGGTGCAAAGTTCATGACTTACCAGGAAGGAAAACTTTTATTATGCTATATGGGATATGTCTACACCCAAGAAAAACAGACATGCGACAAAGTTAATTGGAAATGCAGGAAATATTATTCAGATGCATGTTATGGGGGGGCTACAACAAAATAAACTACTGCAATAAATGTTAAGGAACATAACCCCCCCCTAACATAGCTGAAATAGAAGTGAGAGACGCTTTAGACACTCTGAAAGAAGCTAGCACTAGCTCTCAAAAACCTACTACTGAAATACTATAAGATGTACTCCCCAGAATTCCAGAACATGTAACTGGCCAATTATTCTCTGTCTCAACATTAAAAAGGCTAATAGCTAGAACAAAAAAAATCCACTGCTACCACCCCACATACCCCCAAAACGTTCAGTGAAATTCAGATACCACCTGAACTCACTGTAACTCATAATGAAGAGCAATTTCTACTTTATGAAATAAATCTAACAACAAAAGGATAATAATATATGCAACTCCTACAAACTTACTTAAACTACAGAATTGTGAGACATGAATGATGGACGGAACATTTAAAACATGTTCCAAACCATTTTACCAATTATACACAATCAATGGACAGTATCACAATACCAACATCCCCTTTATATATGCCCTGTTACCAAACAAACAAACCACTACCTACGTAGAACTCTTAACAAAAGTAAATCAAAAACTAATAATTACTATGCCCAAAAAATTATCATAGACTTTGAACAGTCAATGATACAAGCCATCCTGAAAACCTACCCTCACACAGCAATACAAGGTTGCTATTACCACTTTAATCAATGCATATGGAGACAGCTTCAAAAATCTTCACTTAGTGTAGAATATGCAACTAATAGCAATTTTGCATATAAAATTAAAAAGATAACTGCACTAGGATACGTCCCAATAACTGATGTAGCAGAACACTACAATCTATTAATAGAAAGCCCCTACTATCAAACAAATGAACTTAAACTAAGTCCCCTACTGGACTATTTCGATGATACCTGGGTAGGAAGACTACACAGATCTGGACACAGGAGACAGCCCAAATACCACATTCCATGGTGGAATGTATATAACAGTACCCTAAACAAAGAAGCAAAAACTAATAACGCAGTGGAAGGATGGCATAATGCTTTCCAAGCCACAGCAGGCCAAATCCAACCAACCTTACATAAATTACTACAATCAATCCAAAAAGAACAAAGCTACCAACAGCTAAGACTTGAACAGTCTGTAACACAACTAGGTCCAAAACTAACTAAACAAACTAAAACAATGTTCAAGCACTTACAATACAAAGTAGGACTCCACGCAATCACTAATGGGCTAGAATATCTAAAAACAATAGCTAAATCCCTACTTTAAAACAATACTTCAAAAACATAGAAAAATCGTAATTGTGAAATGAATTCTTAAATAAACATTTCTTTGCAAACTTCTAAAATATATATATTATGTCAATTAATTTTTATTTAAAAAAATTTTTTTACATAAATATATTTTATATATTTGTAAAAATATCAATAACAATTTCAAAAATTACATTTCCCTCCCATTGTAAATAATTTAAAATAACTTACTTTTTTGTTGCCGAAGAATGGAATCCAAACTGCTATAAATAAATCCAAACGTGTAATAATCCCAAAACTTAGTTTAAAGTCCCCAAAAAATGTAAAAATACAACTGTGTAAAAAATAATCCGCCGAAAACATATCCATAGACTTGAATCTATTAAAAACCCGAAAAATGTAATTAAAAAAAAAACGCTCCAGGAAAACCCGAAAAATAAAAGAACTGTAAAATAATTATTAGTTTACTAGAAACTAATACACAGTTCCTTTAAAAAAAAAGAAGCAAACTTCTCCCAACGGCAACTTCCAAACGACAAAAACCTTTGGAAAAAACAACACAATCCCTCCCTCACAAATATACAATAAAATCATTAAAAACACACATAAACATACTAATAACACCATACTCTAAACATTATTAAACATATAGAACATACCCTAACACCTACCTATCAACGCACTAACTGCATTTCGCATACGCAAAGCTACAAACGAAACCTCACCAAAAACACAAAATACAAACATTACATACACCATAGACTACCTAACTACCTTCGCCCCACACCTAAATTAAACCTAAAAGAAATTAAATTAAACTTACCTTAACCGATGCGACGCAGCTTCCAACTGCGAGCTTCTCCCCTCAGAAATGACCTAAAACAACACAGATAGCCCACAAAAAACAACTTAGTTTAGAAAATGGCTACCTAATTGAAATAATAAAAATACCTTTTTAAATTAAACTCAATGTACATTAGAAATGTAATCCAAAAACTGTTTAAAAAATACTATACGATATTACTAATGTACAAAATGTTTTTTCTTTGTTGTTTAAAATTGTTAAATTATAATATTTATTATTATACATTAAAATAAAATAAGTTAGCTTACTAATGTGTTAGAAAAATGTGTACTGCATGCTTAAAATGTGAAAAAATGTATTAATGTTAAAAATATTTTTCTTTTTCAAAATGCTTTCTTACCTTGATAATTTTATTTCTATTTACAATTTAAATAATATTATACAAAATATAATATTATTTATTAGAAAATATGCAAAAAATATAAAAATGTGTGCAATGAAAAACTTGTAAAAAAATATATGTTATTAAAAAAGTACACTATATGTAATTATATAATGCATATTTACAATGTAAATAAATATTCAATAACTGTTAGCATAAACATATGTTAAAAAATGTATAAAAACCAGTGTAAAACTACATTTTTATTTGTAAAAATTTACATATTTGCCAAGTTCTCCATTAGAAAGAACATAAAAATGTTTCATGCTGACTTTACTTAAATTTTAAATGTTTATATATGTACTAAAAATACAATGTATCCAAAAATTTAAAATTTATTATTTTTCTCTGTATGACAATACATATAACAATATTAATAAAAATAAATGCATATTATTTCTTTGCTTGAGTCTTCGAATGAAAATAAAGACATAACTAAAATATAAATATTGTTTTGCATTTAATTCCTATATTATTACTTTTTTTCTGTATGTACAATAAAATGTTTATTTTAAATTAATTGTCAAACATAAAATTATTTTTTTATTACACATATATAAAAGTCTATTACCACTTAAACATACATTTTCATCATTAACCTTACTAATTTTTTACTATTCCAACTCTACACAATACCAACTCAGGGAAACTGCTGGACACTAAACATATATAATTTACTATTCCCACTCCAAACTGTATTAACTCAGGGAAGGTGCTGGACACTAAACATATATAATTTACTATTCCCACTCCAAACTATATTAAGTCAAGGAAGGTGCAGGACACTAAGGGGCCGATTCCGATTCAGGCCGGAAATCTCTCCGACCGAGCCGGACCCGAAGAGATTTCCGACCGAATCGGACTCTGGCAGGCCGACCGAACGAGTACGATGCGCACGCATGCAATCGGACTTGAGTCGGTCGGACTCCCATTGAGTCAATGGGAGCCGGACGTACAACGCGTACGCGGGCTCCCATTGACCCAATGGGTGCGAGGCGAACAAGGGTGCCCCCTACAGCGGGTGCGCCTCGAAGCGACTCGCGGCGTACATGCACAGGTAGGGGAGACCCATGGGTCCCCCCTGTGTGCGACTCGCGCGGCTACGCGTACAGGGGGTCCGACATGGACCCCCAAAGTGCGGCTCCGACTGCTCTTTCGAGCCGGACGGCGCGAGTCAGTCGGACTGCTCGCGGCGCGCATCGTACTTGCCCGGCCGGGGAACGTCTCCATCGCGCAGTGCGAGTCGTGTCCGTGCGAGTCGGTCGGAGCGCATCGGACCCGCGAACAAGTCGGTCGGCGATTTCGCGTGCGCTCGCATCGTATTTGCTCGGCCGGACGCACGTACGAATCGGATCCGGTTAAGCCGAATCCGATTCGGTGCCCTACCGGCCGAGATCGGAATCGGCCCCTAACCCTATATAATTTACTATTCCCACTCCAAAATATAGGAACTCAGGGAAAGTGCTGTACACTAAACATATATAATTTACTATTCCCACTCCAAACTATATGAACTCAGGGAAGGTGCTGGACACTAAACATATATCATTTACTATTCCCACTCCAAACTATATTAAGTCCGGGAAGGTGCTGGACACTAAACATATATAATTTACTATTCCCACTCTAAACTATATTAAGTCAGGGAAGGTGCTGGACACTAAACATATATAATTTAATATTCCCACTCCAAACTATATTAACTCAGGGAAGGTGCGGGACACTAAACATATATAATTTAATATTCCCACTCCAAACCATATTGACTCAGGGAAGGTTCTGGACACTAAACATATATAATTTACTATTCCCACTCCAAACCAGATTAACTCAGGGAAGGTGCTGGACACTAAACATATATAATTTACTATTCCCACTCTAAACTATATTAAGCCAGGGAAGGTGCTGGACACTAAACATATATAATTTACTATTCCCACTCCAAACTATATTAACTCAGGGAAGGTGCTGGACACTAAACATATATAATTTACTATTCCAACTCCAAACTATGGGGGTCCATTACGATGGCGGGCGGACAAAGTCCGATCGCCACCGCAACGGAGAATGGGACCATCCACCATAGGAGCGGCGGTCCCGCCATTGGGATTAGGATGCCACCACCACGGTGGCGGTGGCATTCCGCATATATTGAATTGCGGCGGGCGGTGCTGTAAGCAGCACCCGCCATAATGCAATATATGCAAGTTGTGCTTTTGCATGCACACCGTGACAGGCACCGCGCTGTGCCTGCCACCTTGTGCATGCAAATGCAGGGGGGTACCATAGGTACCCCCCATGTGCACCCCCCATCATCTGGGGGGGCCCACAACGGGCCCCCAACAGCAAACACTGTATGCCTTTCCATGGCGGCAA
This sequence comes from Calotriton arnoldi, assembly GCA_963921515.1. Lineage (NCBI taxonomy): Eukaryota > Metazoa > Chordata > Amphibia > Caudata > Salamandridae > Calotriton > Calotriton arnoldi. Next base: position 993,459 of record CAWUFW010004593.1, on the reverse strand, counting down.
CGCCGCCATGGAAAGGCTGCTCTCCGCCGCCATCCTAATATGGATGGCGGTGTCTAGCAGACACCGCCACCATATTAGGCCCCTTTACCGCCCGGTCCGCTGTCGGACCGGCGGAAAACCGGCGGACGGTCTTTCCATCTGCCGGAGTCCCCCCGCCATCGTAATATGGCAGGGGGAAATGGCATGCGGGCGGTGAGAAATGGCGGGCGGATCGCCACCGCCATTCGGGCGGTGGCGATCTGCCCGTCATTATAAAGACCCCCTATATTAGCTCAGGGAAGGTGCTGGACACTAAACATATATAATTTACTATTCCCACTCCAAACTATAGTAACTCAGGGAAGGTGCTGGACACTTTGGGCCCAATTCCGAACCCCTCCAGAAGGCCCTCCCAGAGTTGTCCGTAGCCTTACCTTCCGACCGACTCGTCCCGGGAGCCGGTCCATCCAAACGACAAAGTACGATGCGCAAAAGTCTCCAATTCCCGAATGACTCGTACACACCGATTCTGGCTCCATTTTCCCAACGAGAAGTCTCCGTAAACGCTGAATGGAGTCGTCCGGAGGCATTTCCCAATCAGTTTCCAGCCGGCCAAGTACGATGCGTACTTCCTACACGCCAAACAGGTCGCCACCTCCAGCACGTCAGAGAATCCAGAAGAGCAGTATTTCAGCACCGATTCCCGCCACAACACGATCCTTGCGAACGAGACGGAGAAGTCATGTATCCGATCGCGCATGACATCCCTATACTGTACGCCTACGGTCAATTCTACAACCCTAACTGACACGTTCATCACAGACAGTAAGTCAGACACCTACCACACACAAAAAAGTCACTACCACGCTAAAGGCAACATAATCCACAGTTTGTGAGGAACTACTGTCAATACAGGGGGGATACTTACAGCATTGTAGAGGCAAGGGTGGGGATGGATGGCAAAAACTCCCTGCATTGTCCATCCCATAGGGGGTGAATGCATAACACTCCCTGCATTGTTCAGCACATAGGGGGTTGGATGCCTAAAACTCCCTGCATTGTCCACCCCATAGGGGTGGATGCATAACACTCCTTACATTGTCAAGCCCATAGGGGGTTGGATGCATGACACTCCCTGCAATGTCCACCCCATAGGGGGTTGAATGCATACAACTCCCTGCATTGTCTACCCCATAGGGGGTGGATGCATAACACTCCCTACATTGTCCAGCCCATAGGGGGTTGGATGCATAACCCTCCCTGCATTGTCCACCCCATAGGGGGTTGGATGCATAACAATCCCTGCATTGTCCACCCCATGGGGGTGGATGCATAACACTCCCTACATTGTCCAGCCCATAGAGCTTGGATGCATAACCCTCCCTGCATTGTCCAGCCCATAGGGGGTTGGATGCCTAACACTTCCTGCATTGTCCAGCACATAGGGGGTTGGATGCCTAACACTCCCTGCATTGTCCACCCCATAGGGGGTTGGATGCATAACACTCCCTACATTGTTCAGCCGATAGGGGTTGGATGCCTAACACTCCCTGCATTGTCCAGCCCATAGGGGGTTGGATGCATAACACTCCCTACATTGTCCAGCCCATAGGGGGTGGATGCATAACACTCCCTACATTGTACAGCCCATAGGGGGTTGAATGCCTAAAACTCCCTACATTGTCCAGCCCATAGGGGGTTGAATGCCTTAAACTCCCTACATTGTCCAGCCCATAAGGGGTTGGATGAATAACACTCCCTACATTGACCAGCCCATAGGGGGTTGGATGCATAACACTCCCTGCATTGTCCACCCCATGGGGGTGGATGCATAACACTCCCTACATTGACCAGCCCATAGGGGGTTGGATGCATAACACTCCCTGCATTGTCCACCCCATAGGGGGTGGATGCCTAACACTCCCTGTGTGGTCCACCCCATTGGGGGGTGGCTGCATAACACTCTCAGCCATCTAATGCCCATAGGGGGGTGGATGCCTAACACTCCCTGCATTGTCCACCTCAAAGGGGGTGGATGCATAACACTGCCTACATTGTCTAGCCCATAGGGGTGGATGCATAACACTCACTACATTGTCCAGCCCACAGGGGTTGGATGCCTAACACTCCCTTCATTGTCTGCCCCATAGGGGATGGATGCATAACACTCCCTACATTGACCAGCCCATAGGGAGTTGGATGCATAACACTCCCTGCATTGTCCACCCCATAGGGGGTGGATGCCCAACACTCCCTGCTTCGTCATGCCAAATTGTGCTTTTGGGTGCAAACAGTCAGTAATGCTTACTCATAATGTGGTATTGGGGACAACCCAACCCACGGCATTTTACAGACACAAATGTGATTTGGGGGCTCAACCCCCAGCATAGTCCTGCTATTAGGGTTTTGGGGGGTTAACCCCACCAGCACTTCAGTGACAAAAAGGTCATTTTGGGGATCAACCCCCGAGCATGGTCCTGCAATTAGGGTGTTGAGGGGGCTAAGTCCCCCAGCACTTTAGTGTCAAAAAGGTGGTTTTGGGGCTCAAAGCCCCAGCATGGTCCTGCAATTATGGTGTTGGGGGGCTAACACCAACAGCAATGTAGTGACAAAGTGGTGTATGTGGGGCAAACACCCCCAGCACTGTTGCGACAAAGATAGTTGTCGGGGTTCCAAACCCTCAGCCATGTGCAGCCAATCAGTGCTTTTGGGGGCTAACACTGACAACAATTTTAACTTGCACAATGTGACATGAGACCATCCAAAATGTATCAACACACATGTCTGCTACCAGCAGTGTCAAATAAAAATGATTCGATCACTAAGTCCTGTTTTGATGACATCAAGTGCCACACTGTGGCAGCAACGTTAACTGACAAACTTAAGGAATGTGCTGAGTTGAGATGTAGAAGGCCCATGGAGAGTAGAGAAGGAAACAAAACACACTATCCACTCAAAGCACTTCAAAGACAGATGAAATACATGGGGGAGATGCACAAAGACAACCAACCAGACACACACTGCTGAACAAACACAACATGTGCGTGAGTGTGGAAGTCGGCTTAGCCTGGGATAACACACACGACGGGGGGCTGAACACCAACGAGCCATATGTGTGTTGAGTCCAATCAGGAAGTATTCCATATAGTGCTTGGATTGGCTATGTGTGCAATCAGGCATTGGTCAATGAGTGGGTGCACCTGAGACCCATGTGGGCCAAGCATGGGGGAACAGCAAAAAACACACATAAAGACTGACTCACTTCCACAGTTCCCTCCAGGCCACAGTACTGTGCTGCCAGTATTCTGTCTGGTGAGCCACTGTGATGAAAATTGAGGATGGGGGCAAGACTTTTCAGCACATTCACTGTTGCTCACTGCGTCACGTGCCTTGCAAGAAGCACTGTCATCTCACATACACAAACATGACTCCTAGGGCATGGCTGGTGCAGGGAGGCCGCATTGTAGGTAGGGGCTTTGCCGGGAGCCAAGGCACATTTTCCCAGTCAAAACACCACCCACCTTGCTCAGCAGCATCGTCCCTCATCAAAACCTCCCTTGACAGGTGACATTGCAGAGGCCACCATGACAGTGTTGATCACTGGATGAATGACAATGAATCCTTAATGACCAGCCATCATTGTGATCACAATACAAACATGGGTCCATGTACTGTTGTGTATGTCCAATGGTGGAATGTCTGTATAAGGTAGGTACACCCAGCACTCCACATAATAGGACAAACACACATTTGATGGTGTAACAAGAGGTGACAGACACACATATGTATGTGATACAAACTCACATCATCTGTACACCACAACACATATTCAAACCCTGCAGGGCAACAGGAGTACACATAGCCACAGAAGGATGTCATTGTGATGAGTCGGTGTACAATGAAGCACAGAGGAGACTGGAACTGAACCCACACAAGCCCACAGACACACTAAAGTGAATCATTAGCCTCCCACTACAACAAACCAGAAGTGGTTGTGTCATAGCTGTCAGCGCTTCATGTCTAGACCACATTCCTACTTGCTGTGCAGAAAAGCATGGACCAACAACAATGTAGGAGACACTCATCATGTGTGGCCTGTGGGTGTTGCACACAACTACTGTTCAAAACACTTACACTGTCAACTTGTTTGCATGTCAATCACAGCAACTCTGCATCTAGCCACAAAATGTTATGTTATGCTATGTTATTCACTAATGCCATTTTGACAACGCAGAGTGTTACTGCAGAAGACTTGAAAGACACATGTGTCAGCAGATAGAGGAAACAACAACAGTGTTTGTAGGCACCAATGCACAGTCAAATGTGTAAGATAATCTGCCTGCACTGGTGACAACGCCAGGTGGTGTGTGTCAATCTGTGGCTCACAAACCAAACACACATAGCTAGACACAAGCCATGGGAAATTTGTACATCCGGTGAGGATGGTGTATGAGTGCATAATGGAATATGCATTGGCCACATTTGGCAGTTGAACACTGTCTCTAAATTCTGAAATCCATCAAGGAGATGTATAAATAAGAAATGTTGCCCGTAGGCTACAGGATAGAGTCCAAAGTGCTGATTGGGAGCACTCTTTGACACATACAAGGCCCACAATTGCAAAACCAGATGACAGAATCAAAACATGCTGATGATGCTAACACAAATGGAAGTTGGTGAAATCTTCCGGTGTCACATGTGAGTTTGCTCACAGTGCAGGCTCTTGTCTCTCCACAACCAGGGATCTCATCACAATGACTCCACTCTCCTGGTCCCCCATACCTTGGCCAGTCAAAGTCACAATGCCTTGATTACACACGTGTGTGTAGTCCACTGTAAAGTGCATGTATGCATATCTGGACTAGTTGGAGCACAGGTGGCATATCAACACACCTATGTGCATATGCACTTGAGGGGACAATCCCCCCTGAGGAATGTGCTGCCAGCCAATGTTACCCTATCATGTTTTTACATCAGAAGCAAGCACCACCTCCATTTAAGGCCAACATCACAGGGCATTAGGGAACAATCATTGGCCAACACTGACTACAAAGTGCTACTTTGCACTTATTCCCACACACGACTTACACAAACTAAGGCTAGGTGGAGGCTACTTCTCCTGTGATGCAAATAGGTACTGCACAAACCAGTGTACTGATGGTGAGCATCACAAAAAGCATACATGAACATACATTGGCAGACAGCAAGCTTCATCAGATACCTGACACAGCCACAGATAAACTCTGGGAATTCTCACTGACCACACACATGCACATGATCTACACATACACACACGTCAACTTCAACACAAGTTGTGAATTAAATCAACACATGCAGGAATGATCCCTACAACACACTTGTCACACTACATGTCCATCTCTCATAACTTACAAACACACAAGCACGTCATAAGACACCTCTGGTGCATCTAGATGGAGTAGCATCTCTGCACCATGAGCCCCAGCCTAGTACACATACCATTACAACCCAAGATATACAAACACACGTGTGCGGACATCAACACATCCACACATACACTTGCAGCACCACTCTCCATCACCATGTACACAACATCTCTCAGATAAATGCTATGCACACAATGTAGATAACACATTCCCTCATCAGCAGATGACAAATGTTACATATCAGATGGACCCCTCTCATTACCACCCACTCACTCAGTGATGCCTTGGACTGCATTCATGCCACACTGTGTAGCATCACAGCACACCCGCACATGCACACTACACACATCACCACATCTCACAACAAGACACATGCATACTGTGATGGCTGTGTACTCTGTCATTTGCATCTCACCACGTAATCCAACAAAACAGCACATGTACAAAGGATTGTCACTTGCAGAAATATGCATACACACATTCAAACTACACATCCTACAATTGGATAACACCTCATGTCACCATCCAGCACAAATCATCACATCACTGGTGTACATACCTTCACATCCACAGATCCACTCTAACCCATATTACTAGTCAGCCCTTGTCTCAATGTTGCCCTGTCACAGCTACATATGACTTACACGACCAATATACCCATAGACTCATGCACAGTATCATCAAACATCACTCATCCTGAATTGCACCATTACACTCAAATCACACATTAGTGCAAACAGACCACATCTCTCATCACATGCCACAATACAACATTTTCCGTGGGATATTGCACCATCACATCCACACATTTCTACCACACTTTGTGCAGGGTGGAAGCACTGAATCAAGCTCACATAATTGGATTCACCCCCCGCATGACAAGCACTCACATAGGGACAATGTGCACACTCCATGACCCCCAACACAACCAATCACAATGACCTGAAGTCACACACCACACTTCCTGACACTATCTCAAATTGTCCTGCTGCCATCACATAGGAGTCCACACTCCATGTATACCTACGACACAACATACCAGTCTCCATCAACTCCACCCTTGTGTGTGCAAGCTCACCACATGCAACATCAACCGTGCTAAACACACCTACAGCTAGGGTGTACCAAGAAACTTACTATCACTCCCCGTGTGCCAATGAAGAGCATTGAAGTGACACACACTCCAGTGGCTTCTGCATGACAGATGGACACACTACACACCTGTGCACAAACACTCCATTCTGCTCAACCCATGTTGCACACGGACAAACCACAAACATCCCTGCAGCTATATGCCAGCTTGGTGTGACCAGGTACAGCATCCTGCATAGCTCAAATGGCCAACATCATTGGTCAAGCAGAAATCACAACCCACACAAGATACTCATTCCCAATTACATCAGGAGTGTGGGTGAATATATGAAGTCAAAGCCCACACAGCCAAAACACTTAATCAACATGATATAGCCAGAGCAAACTAGGCTGGCACAATTCCCAATAGTTTGAGAAAGCACTGGATTAGTCAGCCCACAGACAGGTTATCAAACAGGAACATCTGCAGGGACTTGAGTCTTTGTAAGAAAGGGGGTTTGAAGATGCAGATTTTGGCTCACCTTATACACACCATGGGCTCAGGAAATGTCACCGATAAACACACACTGCCATGATGGGAATTCCTTACAGTGGAAGGCCACCTGTGGCTACCTTGTTCATGGCAGTGATCTACAATGTCACAATGAGACTCAGACATGGCTCCGACACTTACAAGTCACATAATACTTTTGTACCATCAGCCTGAGTACATGGGTGTGTCTAAAGTCTCCTGCACGTACTAAAACTTCATGTGTACCCAATTGCACTGATGAGACAGCTGACTTGTTGCACATCACAGCGCTATACTGCATGGCCATCCTAGACGGTTGCACTTTGAAAGACATGCACAATGTTCACAAATGTCTGCACCACCTATGTGCAACAGTGTAAGTCAAAGATGGTAGTTTGGAAAATGCATGTCTCCCTCATGCCAAAATCAATTATGATGATGACACCCTTCAAATGTAGACAATTAGGACTTAAGATACATACTGTAATAGGTCACATATGCCATGGACTACATGCAGCCCATCACATCACATCATTGTATATCCACAACAAGATGTGCATACTAATGACAGTTGAGTTGTTACCAAGTTTTGGGACACCAAAAGCAACGGTTCAAAGAACTTAACATGCTTTATTCAGCATTTCCTTTTTCAAATCATGAAAAAAAGGCCAATGGCCAGTCCATTACTATGAGTCCTGGAGGGGGTCAGGGCAAATCACCCTCCATCGCTTGCCTGCACTGCAACCACAAGGGAGCACCTCCCCTCGGAGGGGCATCTATGGGGGCATGCCAGGCACCGCAGGGACAGGACTAGGGGGGGCTGGTTTGGGTTTCGGCAGGGATGGGATCTGGTGGTGTGTGTGTGTGTCTACTGCAGTGGATTGGCCCGATTGAGGGGGGAGGGGGTGGTCCACTGCAGTGGATTGGCCAGATTGAGGGGTCCACTGCAGTGTCAGGAACAGACTGAAGGGAGGCTGTTAGAGGGGAAGTACTTGTGGTAGGGGGTGAGGGCTTGATCTTCCTGGGGTTGGTGTAAACAGGGATAGGGTCTGTGGTGTGCCCTTTGGGAGGGGGGACCTGGGACTTGGAGGAAGTGGATTTTGGTGGGGAATTGTGGGTTGGTAGTGGGGTTTTTGCCTTTTTAGATCGGGGGATGTACGGGTGGGGGGCTCAGTGCTCTTTGTTTTAGGGGAGGGGGTGTGGGCAGGTGTGGATCTCCTCTCTGGGCTTGGGGATTTCCTCTTCCCCTTGCGAGGGTGGTCTGATGGGTCAGTGGGGAAGAGGCCAAGGTCACAGAGGAAGACCTGCTGGGAAGAGAGGGTTGCAGGAGAGTCAAGGATAGGGGTTGTGGAGGAAGAGGAAGCTGTGGAATGCAGAGTGGTTGTGGATGGGTGTTTGCCTTTTTTGCACTCTCCCCAGTGTGTGTGATGTCAGTCCCCTGAGTGTGCATGCATGTGTGTTTAGACTTTTGTTTGGGTGGTTGTGTGCTGCATGTGTCTGTTGCCGTGTGTGCATGTGCCTGTGTGAGTGTGCTTGGGTCAGGTAGGGTAGTTGGGACTGTGGATAGGGCAGAGGAAGGATGGGTGAGGGACTGCTGCAGGAGGGACACTGCTGCCATCAATGAGGAGGCCATGGCCTGATTAGATCACTGTAGGGCAGACATGTCTGATGAGATGCCCTCCATGTATGACACCGATTGTGTCAAAAGACTGGTGTGTGCATGGAGGACATTCAGCATCGATGTCTGCCCCATATGGATCTGTTTGAGCAAATCCACAGCCTCCACACTCAGGGCAGCAGGGGAGACTGATGCAGGGGTGCAGTGCCTGGCCCGAAGGAGACATGTTCCCTAACACGGGAGGGTCCACGGACACTCGTAATGGGAGCAGCTGTGAGGGTGGAGATGGTGGTGGTGGTCTGGGCAGAGTCCGATGTTGGGGGATCTGATATGGGAACACCCACCACCACAAGGGAGTCATCACTGGAGCTGGAGTGGTCTTCAGTTGATGTTATAGTCTCCGACCTGCCCTCAGTGTGGCTCCCCTCACCCTCAGTTCCACTGGGTCCCTCCTCCTCCACACTGGACCCAGTCTGGCTAGCTGCTTCCCCTTGGTCCGTGGAACTGTCTCCTCCAGTAGCCATTGCTGATGCTGTGAACAAGGATGAGAAAGAGATTCACATCAGTCATCTGCATAGACTTGACACATGAGTATCATTACAACACTTCACAGAACAAGCATAGGCATCATTTTGGTGTCAGTTTTGTAATCATTCCACCTATGTGAACATGGCACTTGTCAGTCTGCCAGTGAACTATGGTTCTCTGACACATGATGTCATGTGCAACATTGCTTACATCAATGTCAAATACCACAACCACCATGTCAACTACCACACTATGTAGCAGGTGATCTGATCTGTAATGCTCCTGTTGGTCTTGTGTCATTACATACCTGTCTCATCTCCTGTAAGGGAGTCTTGAACTGACACAGTAAATGGGATGCACATGTGAAATGTGACATGCTAAACATTCTGCCATCCCCAGTCATCATGATGTTTACCTATGTCTTGTACATCAATGGTAAAATGGTCTACATGCAGAACACCGAAGTTGCATAATCAGTAGATGACTCATTTCAAAGAGATAACAGTGATTGTGTGCATGTGTCCAGTGTCTTTGATCCACTGCTGTCAGGTCAGACATGTGAATCTTACTTCTGATACCTGAAGGTTGAAGGCCTAGCCAGGGTGACACTTGAATGGCCCAATGACTTGTCTCAGCTATGGAGGGTGTTAGGGTGAATACTGTGGATGTCATGCACATTGTATGCTCACCGGTTACAAACGTGAACATTTTAAAAACCAATTCCAAATACTGCATCATCACAAAACTTCATGTGGCACACTATGGTACTGGCCTGTCTGGCGGCACTGTCAGTACAGACTCTTGCTACAGGACCTCTACATCTCAAGTTTGCAGTCAGCACCGTGTCACAATCCTGTCTTTACTACTTCAAGCCACGTCTGTAGTTGTCAAGTATACACTTCCCTTAAGTACTAGACACAGTTTTAAACCTTTGAGAAGGTCACATTGCCCAAGTTGGCCATCGGAGTAGGTGAACTAACATTTGTGTTGACATGCACATTTTACATCTCTTGAGTTGATTGTGATGCTGCATACACATGGATGTTCAAGCCACCAGTATGCACAGTCAAGGGATGAAACAGACATGTCAACTGTTGTGTATGTGAGACAAAATACATACATTTGATGTTTGGCCAGATTTGCAAGATTGTCCACCAGTGTATTTCAAAGATTGGCACATGTACTCACTGTCACACTGTCACAGAGTCTGACCCCTGGATTCTCACATTTGAATGGTGAAAGTGTTGCCTGACACATAAACATGTGATGTGCCAGTGTCTTGGATGGCCTGAGTTGGCATACCTGTCCTTGGTCCATGGGCTACATGTGATTACACTGAGCACTATGTCTGGGACAACACATTTGGCAGTATGAGCAAGATGAATTGTCTGAGGCATCCACATTGGTCTCACCTGCTGCACGGCTGCATAGCATTGTTTACGCACACCTGTGTGCTCCAATAACAACAATCTGCACATATGTGATTGTAGCACACTGAGTACAGGTCATACTTCAGCCAATGTGCTGGCACATGTCAGCCAATTAAATCACTCATGATGGTAAACAACATGCACATGTCGTATATTGTTCTGATCACACGTACATTGGACTACAGACAATACACAGGACCTAAGTGACACACATGTCACAGACGAAAAGGGACACAACTGGGCATCAAATGATCATATGGGGCATAGTTACATTTTGAGACAGAGGGGCCGATTCCGATCTCGGCCGGTAGGGCTCCGAATCGGATTCGGCTTAACCGGATCCGATTCGGAGCCCTATTTCCCGACCGATTCGTACGCGCGTCCGGGCGAGCGAGTACGATGCAAAATCGCCGACCGACTCGTCCGGGCGTCCCGACCGCTCCGACCGACTCATTCCCGGGTCTAACCGCACCGACCGACTCGCTCGGACTCGACTCGCACCGCGCAATGGAGACGTTCCCCGGCCGGGTAAGTACGATGCGCGCCGCAAGCAGTCCGACCTAGCCGCGCACTCCGGCTCCAAAGAGCAGTCGGAGCCGTACTTTGGGGGTCCGTGTCGGACCCCCCTGTACGCGTAGCCGTGCGAGTCGCTACCTGTGCGTGTACGGCGCGAGTCGCTCGCCGCGTACATGCTGTAGGGGCGCCCTTGTCCGCCTCGCACTCCATTGAGTCAATGGGAGCCCGTGTACGCGTTGTACGACAGGCTCCCATTGACTTCAATGGAGTCCGACCGAATCGAGTCCGATGGCATACGTGCGCATGTACTCATTCGGTCGGGCTGCACGGGTCCGATTCGGTCGGAAATCTCTCCGGGTCCAGCTCGGTCGGAGAGATTTCCGGCCCGAATCGGAATCGGCCCCAGAGTTGTTGTTTTGGCAGACTGACGACCTGTGAGAGGCTTAGCAGGCTGAAGGAGTGCATCAAGCATGTTAAACATAGTTCTACAACATGGCACTACTCACCCCCTCCTTGCTGCTGTCTGGTCTTTAACTGCCCATCCAGGTCAGGGAAGACCACCATCAGTATCCTGAGCATGTGGGGGGTCAGGGTCAGTCATCCGCCCCTTTTGCGAGGAGATGACAGCTTCAGCTGGACCCTTGCAATCCTCCGTGTCCAGCCACAGAGTTCCTGCCACCTCTTCTGGTAGTGGCGGACGTGGCATCTGAAGACCTCGAACAGAACCGTACTGCCCGGACGATGGTCTGCCAAATCTCAGCCTTCTGATGGGAGTCGACCTGTTAGGATGACATGGTGACACACCATTACTCCACATGCTACATGTATCTGCATAACACTCTTGTACACATAGGTCATGGTCAGAATTGCAAGTATGTCTAAGGAGTAGGCAAGTGTCATGGGCATCATGCTATTCTCCCTCAAAACCATAAGAACAGTGCTGATAAGTCAAACCCAATACACACTTCTACATCACTGTACCTGTCCATAACCCAAATCGACACACTGTACAACTTAGATTAACTATGTTTGCATGCTTGCCCTTGGGAATTCCAATGCTAGTAGTGCATGTTTTTACACATGTCCAATAATAAGGCAGTGTAATCACCACTCACCTGCTCCCCTGGTTTGCCATACAGCTTGCTGTACTGTGGAAGGAGGCTGTCCAGCAGGGCCAGGTTTTCCTCTTCAGTGAATGCTGGTGCTCTCTCCACAGTACGTGCCATGGTAGCCACCAGAGGATGTAGAGACAGCAGCTGACAGATGGGGAAGAGCAGTGAAGTTGCAGGTAGTGCAGGCAAGTGAATTCTCTGGGGAACAGACAGACTCATATCTGTGCAGCAGAGGCGGACTCTAATCCATGCGTCCAAAGCAATAGGTCCGAGTCATTCGCATTATCCGAATTTCTCCAATCCATAACTTTGCTAGCATCGGACATGCCTACCACGGCGTTCAAAATGTATGCATCTGTATATAATTGAGTTTGATACATTGGTAATGGTATGTAACCGATTCAGATTGCACGCAAATCGTGAACAAAATGAAACACGCGTCTGTCACCATGACGACCAACAGCCAATGGGTGCGTCCGGCACGGTATGGAATCGTCTCCCGCATCCTTTGAATACTCACCCGCATCGTTCACCATGACGACCAACAGCCAATGGGTGCCTCCGGCTTGGTTCAGATGCGGCTCACGCGTCCATTCAATACTCACCCGCGTCGTTCACCCTTACAGTAAACAGCCAAAGGATGCGAACGACACGGTTCAGATGCGCCTAACGCGTCCTACACTAATCGGTCAGCAGGGCAGACAATATATGAAATCTTGATGTTCTGCTGCATTACATGTGTGGTGACAGTGATTAACATGTTAGATTGGACATAGTACTTGATAGCTCACACTCCTATGAAGAGACAAGCTTGATGGCACACAACACACTGTTTGGGAGGCACATCACAACATTGAGTGACCACTTCACAGATCACCCTCCTAGGCTTGGACACCGTGCCAGGAGATCATAGTGTTAAGACATGTTATGTCCACACATAGTCACTGCTTTGTTGGACTGTGTGTCATAAAGTGCATTGTGGTAATTGAATGTATGTAAATCTACAGTGTCTGAGTCTTGTACAACGCAAACAGTTCATATTTTTTTCTTCATGATATTGAGCTGCCACATCAGCTTGTATTTGCCATGTGAGTTGCTGTTGTGTCTTTGTATCACAGGCAGACATGGATGCTTGTTAAGTACAAATGTGCCACACATTCTAAAACTTATGTGTATGTGATAGGACATGTTTGTCAGACATGACATCATGACAGTGTTGACCCTGTGACAGTGGTGTGCATGGTGACCTGCTGTCTGTATCTGGTGTCCCACATAGCTGCAATTACATGATCCTGTTCTGTTTACCTTTCACCCATGTGATAGTTGTCACCAACCTATATCTTGGATACTTTGTTAGGTGTGTGTGGGGTATGTGATGTTTGATCACATGGACAGTGACAGACACCAGTGACTAGTTACAGTACAGCACTGTAATTGTTGGCCAACCATATCAATGTGACATGTCTGGTAAGGGTCACGTAGCTGTGCTCTGTATCTAGGCTCAACCTTATGCCTCAGACTTCATTGTGTCTTGATTTAATGTTGCATGTGTGTAGTTACATGGTCCTTCATACATTGGAAAGTATCCTCAGATATGTTTCCACTTGTAACACAGGTACTGCAAGAGACCAACAGTCCACAGGCCCTTCCCGGACCTCCAGACCACGGAAGAACTGGATAGCATCATGCGGTACCGCTTCACCAGAATACTCATTGTGGAGTTGGCAGACCAGTTGGCCCCACATTTGCAACCTGGACGCCCATATCCCTTTGCACTGACCCCCAAGGTGAAGGTGATGGGGGACCTACATTTCTTTGTCACAGGGTCCTTCCAGTATACTGTGGCTACTGCTGGTGGGATGTCCCAGACAATGTTTAGTCATGTGCTGCGGGATGTGTTGAAGGCATTGTTGAAATTTCTGAACCTCTACATCAAGTTCCCAACACCAGGACAGTTGAAAGACATAAAGGGGGACTTTTATGCATTGGGTCGGAAACCATATGTCATTGGGGCCATTGATGGAACACATGGGGCTTTGATTCCACCACAAGTCAATGAACAAACATACAGGAATTGAAAGCATTACCACTCCATAAATGCCCTGGTGGTATGTCTGTCTGACATGACAATCTCACATGTCTGTGCACATTTCCCGGGATCAGCACACGATGCATATATAATGAGAAATAGTGGGATCCCCCAGTTGATGTCTCAGCTGTAACCGGAGCGTGCCTGGCTTGTTGGTAGGTCATGGTGTTTGTCTTTGTTGTGTGTTGCTTGTATGGTGCGCAGGTGCTTCATCCACGAGCTCGTCAGCTCAATGACTCACAGGAGTACTTTAAATAGACAACAGGATGTGGGAGCACACCGCTGACCTCTCAGGCAAGGTTCGCCCCTGGCATTCTGGTAAATGCAGTTTCTTGTAGCTCGTTCCGATATTTTGAAGTGTTTCGCCAAGGTTGGCGCAGATAGTGCTGATCTCTAGACACGTGTTTCTGGTTTATTAACCGTCATCAGTAGAGAATACAGTCTTGTATTTTGGGGTTTGCTGAGTAGGCTGCCAAACATTATATCAGGTCGGTACACTCTCACTGGCGCGCAGGTGCTTCATCCACGAGCTCGTCAGCTCAATGACTCACGGGAGTACTTTAAATAGACAACAGGATGTGGGAGCACACCGCTGACCTCTCAGGCAAGGTTCGCCCCGGCATTCTGGTAAATGAAGTTTCTTGTAGTTCGCTCCGATATTTTCGAGTGTTTCGCCAAGGTTGGCGCAGATAGTGCTGATCTCTAGACACGTGTTTCTGGTTTATTAACCGTCATCAGTAGAGAATACAGTCTTGTATTTTGGGGTTTGCTGAGTAGGCTGCCAAACATTATATCAGGTCGGTACCTCTCACTGGCGCGCAGGTGCTTCATCCACGAGCTCGTCAGCTCAATGACTCACGGGAGTACTTTAAATAGACAACAGGATGTGGGAGCACACCGCTGACCTCTCAGGCAAGGTTCGCCCCTGGCATTCTGGTAAATGCAGTTTCTTGTAGTTCGCTCCGATATTTTCGAGTGTTTCGCCAAGGTTGGCGGAGATAGTGCTGATCTCTAGACACGTGTTTCTGGTTTATTAACCGTCATCAGTAGAGAATACAGTCTTGTATTTTGGGGTTTGCTGAGTAGGCTGCCAAACATTATATCAGGTCGGTACCTCTCACTGGCGCGCAGGTGCTTCATCCACGAGCTCGTCCAGCTCAATGACTCACGGGAGTACTTTAAATAGACAACAGGATGTGGGAGCACACCGCTGACCTCTCAGGCAAGGTTCGCCCCTGGCATTCTGGTAAATGCAGTTTCTTGTAGTTCGCTCCGATATTTTCGAGTGTTTCGCCAAGGTTGGCGCAGATAGTGCTGATCTCTAGACACGTGTTTCTGGTTTATTAACCGTCATCAGTAGAGAATACAGTCTTGTATTTTGGGGTTTGCTGAGTAGGCTGCCAAACATTATATCAGGTCGGTACCTCTCACTGGCGTGCAGGTGCTTCATCCACGAGCTCGTCAGCTCAATGACTCACGCGAGTACTTTAAATAGACAACAGGATGTGGGAGCACACCGCTGACCTCTCAGGCAAGGTTCGCCCCTGGCATTCTGGTAAATGCAGTTTCTTGTAGTTCGCTCCGATATTTTCGAGTGTTTCGCCAAGGTTGGCGCAGATAGTGCTGATCTCTAGACACATGTTTCTCGTTTATTAACCGTCATCAGTAGAGAATACAGTCTTGTATTTTGGGGTTTGCTGAGTAGGCTGCCAAACATTATATCAGGTCGGTACCTCTCACTGGCGCGCAGGTGCTTCATCCACGAGCTCGTCAGCTCAATGACTCACGGGAGTACTTTAAATAGACAACAGGATGTGGGAGCACACCGCTGACCTCTCAGGCAAGGTTCGCCCCTGGCATTCTGGTAAATGCAGTTTCTTGTAGTTCGCTCCGATATTTTCGAGTGTTTCACCAAGGTTGGCGCAGATAGTGCTGATCTCTAGACACGTGTTTCTGGTTTATTAACCGTCATCAGTAGAGAATACAGTCTTGTATTTTGGGGTTTGCTGAGTAGGCTGCCAAACATTATATCAGGTCGGTACCTCTCACTGGCGCGCAGGTGCTTCATCCACGAGCGCGTCAGCTCAATGACTCACGGGAGTACTTTAAATAGACAACAGGATGTGGGAGCAAACCGCTGACCTCTCAGGCAAGGTTCGCCCCTGGCATTCTGGTAAATGCAGTTTCTTGTAGTTCGCTCCGATATTTTCGAGTGTTTCGCCAAGGTTGGCGCAGATAGTGCTGATCTCTAGACACGTGTTTCTGGTTTATTAACCGTCATCAGTAGAGAATACAGTCTTGTATTTTGGGGTTTGCTGAGTAGGCTGCCAAACATTATATCAGGTCGGTACCTCTCACTGGCGCGCAGGTGCTTCATCCACGAGCTCGTCAGCTCAATGACTCACGGGAGTACTTTAAATAGACAACAGGATGTGGGAGCACACCGCTGACCTCTCAGGCAAGGTTCGCCCCTGGCATTCTGGTAAATGCGGTTTCTTGTAGTTCGCTCCGATATTTTTCGAAGTGTTTCGCCAAGGTTGGCGCAGATAGTGCTGATCTCTAGACACGTGTTTCTGGTTTATTAACCGTCATCAGTAGAGAATACAGTCTTGTATTTTGGGGTTTGCTGAGTAGGCTGCCAAACATTATATCAGGTCGGTACCTCTCACTGGCGCGCAGGTGCTTCATCCACGAGCTCGTCAGCTCAATGACTCACAGGAGTACTTTAAATAGACAACAGGATGTGGGAGCACACCGCTGACCTCTCAGGCAAGGTTCGCCCTGGCATTCTGGTAAATGCAGTTTCTTGTAGTTCGCTCCGATATTTTCGAGTGTTTCGCCAAGGTTGGCGCAGATAGTGCTGATCTCTAGACACGTGTTTCTGGTTTATTAACCGTCATCAGTAGAGAATACAGTCTTGTATTTTGGGGTTTGCTGAGTAGGCTGCCAAACATTATTTCAGGTCCGGTACCTCTCACTGGTGCGCAGGTGCTTCATCCACGAGCTCGTCAGCTCAATGACTCACGGGAGTACTTTAAATAGACAACAGGATGTGGGAGCACACCGCTGACCTCTCAGGCAAGGTTCGCCCCTGGCATTCTGGTAAATGCAGTTTCTTGTAGTTCGCCCCGATATTTTCGAGTGTTTCGCCAAGGTTGGCGCAGATAGTGCTGATCTCTAGACACGTGTTTCTGGTTTATTAACCGTCATCAGTAGAGAATACAGTCTTGTATTTTGGGGTTTGCTGAGTAGGCTGCCAAACATTATTTCAGGTCTGTACCTCTCACGCGGTGTGCTCCCACCCCTGTTCCTGTTTAATAGTACTCCCGTGAGTCATTGAGCTGACGAGCTCGTGGATGAAGCACCCGCATGCCTGTGAGAGGTACCTGACCTGAGAAAGATGTTGGCAGCCTACTCAGCAAACCCTAAATTTGAGACTGTAATCTCTACTGATAGACGGTTAAGACCAGAAACACGTGCTAGAGATCAGCACTATCTGCGCCAACTGATGGCGAAACACTCGAAGCACTCTTGAAGCTAAGCAAGTAACTGAAACTGCATTTACCATAATGCCAGGGGCGAGCCTGCTGGAGGTAAGCGTGTGCTCCCCACCCCTGTTCCTGTTTAATAGTACTCCCGTGAGTCATTGAGCTGGCGGGCTTTCGTGGATGAAGCACCCGCATGCCTGTGAGAGGTACTGACCTGGAAGATGTTGGCAGCCTGCTCAGCGAAACCCCAGATTTGAAAGACTGTAATCTCTACTGATGACGCATGCAGAACCAGAAGCACGTGTCTAGAGATCAGCACTATCTGCGCCAACTATGGCGAAACACTCGACACCTCTTGAAGCAAGCAAGTAACTGAAACTGCACTTTACCATAATGCCGAGGGCGGCCTGCTAGGAGGTGAAGGGGTGTGCTCCCACCCTGTTCCTGTTTAATAGTACTCCGTGAGTCATTGAGCTGACCGAGCTCATGGATGAACACCCGCATGCCTGTGAGAGGTACCTGACCTGAGAAAGATGTTGGCAGCCTACTCAGCAAACCCCAAATTTGAAAGACTTAATCTCTACTGATGACGGTTAAAGAACCAGAAACACGTGTCTAGAGATCAGCACTATCTGCGCCAACTGTGGAGAAACACTCGAGACTACTCTTGAAGCAAAGCAAGTAGCTGAAGCTGCATTTACCATAATGCCGAGGCGGAACCTTGCTGGGAGGTGAGCGGTGTGCTCCCACCTATTCCTGTTTAATAATGTACTCCCGTGAGTCATTGAGCTGACGAGCTTCATGGATGAAGCACCCGCATGCCTGTAGAGGTACCTGACCTGAGAAGATGTTGGCAGCCTACTCAGCAAACCAAATTTGAGACTGTAATCTCTACTGATGACGGTAAAGAACCAGAAACACGTGTCTAGAAGATCAGCACTATCTGCAACTGTGGCGAAACACTCAGACACTCTTGAAGCAAGCAAGTAGACAGAGCTGCATTTACCATAGTGCCAGGGGCGAACCTTGCTGGGAGGTGAGCGGTGTGCTCCCACCCTGTTCCTGTTTAATAGTACTCCCATGAGTCGTGAGCTGACGAGCTCGTGGATCAGCACCCGCATGCCTGTGAGAGGTACCTGACCTGAAAGATGTTGGCAGCCTGCTCAGCAAACCCCAAATTTGAAAGACTGTAATCTCTACTGATGACGGTTAAGAACCAGAGACACGTGTCTAGAGATCAGCACTATCTGCGCCAACTGTGGTGAAACACTCGGAACACTCTTGAAGCAAGCAGAGTACATTTACCATAATGCCAGGGGCGAACCTTGCTGGAGGTGAGCGGTGTGCTCCCACCCCTGTTCCTGTTTAATAGTACTCCCGTGAGTCATTGAGCTGGCGGGCCTCGTGGATGAAGCACCGCGATGCCTGTAGAGGTACCTGACCTGGAAAGATGTTGGCAGCCTGCTCAGCAAACCCCAAATTTGAAAGACTGTAATCTCTACTGATGACGGTTAAGAACCAGAGACACGTGTCTAGAGATCAGCACTATCTGCGCCAACTGTGTCGAAACACTCAACACTCTTGAAGCAAGCAAGTAGCTGAAGCTGCATTTACCATAATGCCAGGTGCGAACTTGCTGAGGATGGCGGTGTGCTCCCCACCTGTTCCTGTTTAATCAGTACTCCGTGAGTCATTGAGCTGACGAGCTCTGGATGAATGCACCCCATGCCTGTGAGGTACCTGACCTGAGAGATGTTGGCAGCCTGCTCAGCAAACCCTAAATTTGAAAGACTGTAATCTCTACTGATGACGATTAAAGAACCAGAAACACGTGTCTCAGAGAATCAGCACTATCTGCGCCAACTGTATGGCTGAAACACTCAGACACTCTTGAAGCAAGCAAGTAGCTGAAACTGCATTTACCATAATGCCAGGGCGAACACTTACTGGGAGGTGAGCGGTGTGCTCCCACCCCTGTTCCTGTTTAATAGTACTCCGTGAGTCATTGAGCTGGCGAGCTCGTGGATGAAGCACCCGCATGCCTGTGAAGGTACCTGACCTGAGAAAGATGTTGGCAGCCTACTCAGCAAACCCCAAATTTGAAAGACTGTAATCTCTACTGATGACGGTTAAAGAACAGAAACACGTGTCTAGAGATCAGCACTATCTGCACCAACTGTGGCGAAACACTCGAACACTCTTGAAGCAAGCAAGTAGCTGAGAGCTGCATTTACCACAATGCCAGGAGCCGAACCTTGCTGGGAGGTGAGCGGTGTGCTCCCACCCTGTTCCTGTTTAATAGTTACTCCCGTGAGTCATTGAGCTGGCAGCTCGTGGATGAAGCACCCGCATGCCTGTGAGAGTACCTGACCTGAGAAAGATGTTGGCAGCCTACTCAGCAAACCCCAAATTTGAAAGACTGTAATCTCTACTGATGACGGTTAAAGAACCAGAAACACGTGTCTAGAGATCAGCACTATCTGCGCCAACTGTGGCGAAACACTCGAACACTCTGAAGCAAGCAAGTAACTGAAACTGCATTTACCATAATGCCAGGGGCGAACCTTGCTGGGAGGTGAAGCGGTGTGCTCCCACCCCTGTTCCTGTTTAATAGTACTCCCGTGAGTCATTGAGCTGGCGAGCTCGTGAGATGAAGCACCCGCATGCCTGTGAGAGTGCCTGACCTGAGAAAGATGTTGG
Organism: Calotriton arnoldi; assembly: GCA_963921515.1. NCBI lineage: Eukaryota > Metazoa > Chordata > Amphibia > Caudata > Salamandridae > Calotriton > Calotriton arnoldi. Next base: position 972,991 of record CAWUFW010004593.1, on the reverse strand, counting down.
CAGCCTACTCAGCAAACCCCAAATTTGAAAGACTGTAATCTCTACTGATGACGGTTAAAGAACCAGAAACACGTGTCTAGAGATCAGCACTATCTGCGCCAACTGTGGCGAAACACTCGAACACTCTTGAAGCAAGCAAGTAACTGAAACTGCATTTACCATAATGCCAGGGGCGAACCTTGCTGGGAGGTGAAGCGGTGTGCTCCCACCCCTGTTCCAACTTTTTCACATGAGTGTAAGTATGCAATGATGAGGTGACAAAGCACTTTGGTTGCATGACATGTGTCTGTTGTACGATATGTTTGTATGCGTGTGTGTGTATGCTACTTAACGTGATTATCTGTGTTGTTTAGGGTCTATTAAGTTTGTAGGGTCCCAGGTACAGTGGTAACATGAATCCTACCTATTGTTCACATGTACAAATTGCTGAATCTGATCAGCCTCTCGGAAATGTGGGCATATTATTACTGATTTCCTGACTGTTCTATGTATCTCCTTTCCGGGGTCCTATTGCTGGCGCATGGAGACTTGTGACCTCCCAGACCCACGATGCAGTGACAGATTGCAATTTAACTTTGTAGCAGGATTCTGTGCCACACACTAACTTCAGAACTGATGCTCATTGTTTGTTCATTTTTGCTTTTTGTCACAGTGTGATATGATTTAATTTAGTCTGAGGGCACCAGGTTGTGCCTGTGGAATAAACCTGTGTTCATCATTGCGGTGTGTCTTGTCTATTTACACACATCCCACATTCATTTACATACTGTATATATGCCCTGATAATCAGTTTTTCTGACAATGATTGTTCTTTGTGCATTGCAATGTTGTTTCATTCAAAAACAGTGGAGGCAATAATGATCCATACCATGTGCCAGGGGTGTTGTGATGACCTTGTTGTGGGCATCTTTATTGCAGTGTCATGTTTCATCTGCTCACAAGCCAGTAGGTGAATTCCGGAAGTTGTTTCTCAGCCAATGGCATTGTCATTCCATCATTAGCATTTTTGAGCCTCATTTGAATCATAACAATAGTGTTTCATTCACGACATAAGCGAGTATGGTGTGAAGAGTGATTTATTTCAGTGCATGTGTTGATATTGTCAAAAAGGGATAGTGCTGAGCAAAATTATGATGGACAAAGTTCACAGAGGAGTTGGTTGTGCCAGTAGATGAAATTTTCAGAGGCAAGTTCACAGTCATTTGAGTCATTGGTCCAACTTAGACCCTCCATCCAATGTGGGAGAGTTCAGTGACAATCAACAAAGTGAACGCATAGCACACAATGGAGGATATCAGGAGCAGGTTGTCACTTCCTGGGGGGGATGCATAGCCATCTGTCTCTCATGTGTCCCTCTTTGGATGACCCCTCCTACGTTTTTCTGGGGGACCCTCAGGTGCAGGCTGCTGCAGTGCAGGAGACTCTCCGCCAGAGTCCACATCCCTCCCTGTGGCAGTTGCAGATGTAGAAGCAACAGATGTAGTGGGCACACAGGGAGGTGGGGTCATGTTGTTGGCAATCTGGCGGAGGCCGGAGAGTATGTCCCTGTGCACCGCAGTCAGGTCATCAATTTTTGCCATGTGGGAGTCCATTCTGGACATGTGATCATCCATTTAGGTATAATGGGCAGCCTGCTGCTGTTGCATGTCCTTGAGGATCCCAACTACCTGGCCAAAGTCTCCAGTGCAATCTTGGTATGCACTGAGAATGCGTGATAGATGTGGGTCTGCTTCCTTATCAGTACCTGCTGCATGACGGCACCTGTCCCCATGCCCCCTCCCACCACCCCTACCCACACGAGCCTGACCAGTAGTTGCAGGCACAGACAACACTGAGCCTCCTTCAGTGTTGACAGTGGTGTTGTTGTCTGCCAACTTCCGAGTGCCCTGTGTTGCTGTGCTCTCGGTGTTTCCTTGGCTTTGTGTGTCTGTGTGGGTAGTGGTCATCTGGGTGTTGTTAGATGTTGCAGGTGTGGTTGTAGGGGATGCAGATGTTACAGCTTCTGGTGCTGGAGGCTGACCCACACCAGAGGGGCCAGGTAGTTCCTCGTCATCTGAAGAGGGGTGAGAGACGTCACCGCCAGAGAGCTCAGGGTCAACCAGAGTCTGCGACTGGGTGTCCTGTTTGGTTCCTGAAGTGTTCTCAGCAGGCCCTGTGGATAGATGAGAGACACAATGTTTGTTGTGTTTTTGCACAGGTCATTGTGTCATTCACATTACATTTGCTATTGTACGTTTGGATGAGTGTATGTACATAGATAGTCCTCTATCGGCACCGGTGCAGTACCATATTTTCTGAGGACATTGTAATTTTGACCCGAGGGGTTTTGATGAGCATGTCCAGCTCTGTGCATACATTTGCATGTTGTCTTTATTGGACGTAACATGGACATGGACATTGACTGTCAAGTGACACACTGTGCATGACACAGCTGTGTTGCTATTTCGCACATCTGTTCTTTTACAATGACATACATACTCTTCCTCTTACGGTGTGTTGCAAGGTTTGCATATATGTGCTGGTCTTTGTGCATGTTTTTGGCAGTGACATTGGTGTGGCTACCTACACACTCACAGTCTGGAATTTATGGCATCATATTTTTATAGTATTTAGAGGCATGTGCTCCTAGTTCTCATCTCATTGGGCACCCGGGAATAGCTGTGAGTAGCACATTGTGTTACTGCTTTGCTTTGTGCCTGTTCACATCATGTAGATTGTCCTTGTCCTCCATGGACTGATGAGTTCACCAAGTCTGCCTTCTTGCTTTTTCTGGCTTGGCGATTTGAGGTACAGAGGTTTGTGTGCTTGTGTTCTGCTGCTGGAACGTGCACCCCTCCTCCCACCCAGCTAAGCTTACTCCTCGTAGACAAAGGTTCAATAACAGTAAGGGTAGTGTGGTGGCAAGGAGGCTGACACTGCTGCATGATGTGGGACTTTAGTGCAACTCCCAACATTTCCTTGTGCCCATGACACCATGCAACAGTGTCAGCCATCTTGCTTGGGCACTTCCATTCACTGTCAGGTAGCCATTGGACATGATGAAGAGGTTGCTTTGGGTGTGGGTAGTGATGTGTGCTATGACTGCAGATCCCATCATGCCCTGTCTTCCACACACATTCCCAGCCAGCCCAGGGAGCACACCTGGGACTATGCATTCCCTGGGATTGAGTGGAAATGTACTGTGAAGATGGCTGACACTGGGGACTGGTGTGAGGAGAACAAGGCCTGGATGGGAGTTGTGGGCAAACAAACAGCAGGCACTAGTGTCAGCCATCTTCACAGTATATTTTCACTCACTCTCAGGGAATGCATAGTCACAGGGGTGCTGTTTGGGCTGCCTGGGAAGGTATATGTAGGCAGGGCATGATGGGATTTGCAGTCACAACTAACACTCCTCCTCTCACATAGCCCAACAAGACCACCAGGTACTATACTTCCCTCACAGTTAATGGAAATGTACTGCCAATATGGCTGACACTGGTGCCTGTTGTTTGTTTGCCCATAACTCCCATCCAGGCCTTGTTCTCCTCACACCAGTCCCCAGTGTCAGCCATCTTGGCAGTACATTTCTATTCACTGTGAGGTAAGCACAGTTCCTGTTGGGCTTGTTGGGCTATGTGGGAGGAGGAGTGTTAGCTTTGACTACGACTCCCATCATGCTTGTAGCCACACCCACCTTCCCAGCCATCCCACATACCCTCCCTGTGACTCAGCTTTCCTGTGAGGGGAGCATAGTACCTGGTGGTCTTGTTGGGCTATGTGGGAGGAGGAGTGTTAGCTGTGACTGAAAATCCGATCATGCCCTGCCTACATATACCTTCCCAGGCAGCCCAAACAGCACTCCTGAGACTATGCATTCCTTGAGAGTGAGTGGATATGCATGTCAAGATGGGTGACACGGGGGCCTGCTGTTTGCCCATAACTCTCACCCAGGCCTTGTTCTCCTCACACCAGTCTCCAGTGTCAGACATCTTCACAGTACATTTCCACTCACTCCCAGGGAAAGCCCAGTCACAGGTGTGCTATTTGTTCTGGCTGAGGAGGTGTGTGGAGGAAAGGGCATGATGGGATTTGCAGTCACAGCTAACACTCCTCCTCTCACATAGCCCAACAAGACCACCAGGTACTATGCTTCCCTCACAGTTAAAGGAAATGTACTGTCAAGATGGCTGACACTGGTGCCTGGTGTTTATTTGCCTACAACTCCCATCCAGGCCTTGTTCTCCTCACACCTGTCCCCAGTGTCAGCCATCTTGGCAGTACTTTTCCATTCACTGTGAGGTAAGCACAGTTCCTGGTGGGCTTGTTGGGCTATGTGGGAGGAGGAGTGTTAGCTGTGACTACGACTCCCATCAAGCTTGTAGCCACAGCCACCTTCCCAGCCAACGACCCGACAGGGCACGAGAGGGCTGAAGCATGTCTACCAATCGCACTTTTTAATAGGTGCAATAGAACAGGGACCCTTCTATTTACACACCGCCTCACCTTTTAACCTTCCCCCGTCATCAACATAATAAAAGGTATCTTGATAATATGGAGGTAATTTTAGACTCACTTTACTCTCACTTTCACAATCACTGATCACTACTGCGAATACCAGTTGGTCTCCCTCCAGGTGGAGGAAAGCATAACAAAAGACCCGATGATGATGCTTTTCACGTCATAATGCTTGCGGATAATCAAGATATACAGCACCAACGGCTTCAACGTGAGTGAGGGTTTTTGAAGACAGACAGACCCTAAGGGGCTGATTACGATGACTGGCAGCCTGCTGGTGGCGGTTTCACCGCCATCGTAAAGCACTTCTCTGCCTGCCAAATCTCAATGGCGGGTGGTGTGCTGGCGGATGCTAAGTTCGTCCACCACGGGTCCTCCACAGGCAATCGTTACGATTGCCTGGCGGACCCATCCTGCATCAACAATATGGTGGCGGTGCCTAGCAGGCACCGTCCGCCATATTTCAATGCTGTCTCCCCATCAGCCGGTGTATGGCGGTGAAACCTCCATTCACAAGCTGGCGGGATTGCATTTGGGGGCCTGTAGCGCCCCCCTTATGTTGGGGGAGGTGGGTATGCACTGGGGGGGTACCTAAAGTACCCCCCTACATTTCCCTGCACCAGGTGGCAGGCACCGCATGGTGACTGCCACGTAGTGCAGGGAAATGCAAACACAGTATTTCAGACATTGCAGCAGGTGCTGCAGCCAGCAGCACCCGCCGCATTGTCAGAGATACACAATGCAACTGCCATAGTAGCGGTCGCATCGTAATATTGTGTGCAGGACCGCCACAATCCAGGCAGACGGTCCCAAGCACCGGCACGATGGCGGATGGACAGAAGTCTGTCCGCCATCGTAATGACCCTCTGAGACCCTGGTTAATAACAGGACAAGTGATTCATTCTCTCTTGATTATTTACTTACCGGATGGAAGCCGAATGAGTCTCAGCTTCTCTCTCCCCCCTTTTGGTTATAGGAAGCTGTGTATTTGTTGACATTATTGGCTACTTGAGTATGTACTCACCAGGCTATGGTAATCCTGATATTCCATACATGCCCTCTGGTGGAAGGATGGCCCGCACCTTCTGCTCCTAGGTAGTGAAGTGCACAGGTTTTGCAGGAGGGCCACCACCAGTCCGCTGACTCAATGCATGTTCTTTGGCAAACAGCTTCTTGACCCTCCTTTGCACATCATAGTACCTGCTCCTGATGTCATCCATTGTGCACAGGCAAGGTGCTTGAGCGTTCACCTTGTTGACAATCCTGTCCCACATCTTATTTCTCTGGGACAGGGGGTCTGTTGTACCAAGTTATCAAATATCTGTGGCTCTACTCTGACAATTTCATCTACCATCACTTCAAACTCCTTGTCTGTGAACTTTGGATTCTTCTTGGGGGGCATGATGAGGGGTGGTTGTGGAGATGGAGATGTAGGTAAGTGTGAAGGTGAGGATGAGTGTGTATGAGTAAATGAGTGTGTGTTTGAGTGTTGTTGATCTCAGTTGCTAGATGTTTGCAGATTGTGTGGTGGGTGAGGTGTGAGTGTACGTAGCAGTGAGCAGTGTCTCAATGGCTATCTCCTGGCAGTTGTTGCATATTTGCAAAGGATCATGGTCATGAATTTGGACCTTTATGTACGTGGAGTTGTGGGTGTGGCTTATTTTGAGTATTTTTTTTAAAAATTTGACATTGACAATGCTTGTTTGGCCATTTTTTGTCTGTTTCTATTGTACTTTATTGAGCATTACCGAAACGTTCCGTAGACCGAACCGGATACTTGTTCATTAATTTGTGGGGTGGTCCTAGTCTGTCCCATTCATGCTTAGCTACGTTGCAGCATTCGCGTATGAGTCAGTCGCATCAGCCTCGTTTCCGTATGAATCGCTCGGATGGATCGTGTTCCATACGAGTCAGTCATCCGTATTGTGCTCCGTGCGAGTCGTTTGGATTTGACACGCATTTCATCGTAACCCGTTGGTCAGACTGCGCGCGTACGGGTCGTTTGGAAGGCATTCCAGATCCGAATGTTTTCCCAATGAGATCGAATCAGGGCCCTAAACATATATAATTTACTATTCCCGCTCCACAAACTATACTAAGTCAAGAAAGGTGCTGGACACTAAACATATATAATTTACAATTCCCACTCCAAACTATATTAACTCAGGGAAGGTGCTTGACACTAAACATATATAATTTACTATTCCCACTCCAAACTGTATTAACTCAGGGAAGGTACTGGACCCTAACATTTATAATTTACTATTCCCACCCCAAACTATATTAACTCAAGGGAAAGACAAAACACTATATTCATAAAATGTGATATTCCCCCCAAAAAACATATAAAATAATACAAATTATACATGTACATTAACCTATTCCCAATTATAAAAACATATCCAATGAAAAATGATGTAACTTTTTAAAATATTTTAATACATTTTCTTGTATTTATAAATTAAATGATAACAAATTAATAAAACATTAATAACAATTAAAATATCATTATTATTATATAAAAATATTAAACAATTTTTTTAAATAAATTTTCACTTTTATTAGATTATTATTTTCAATATCAAACATTAAACATCTTCAAAATTTGCAATTTATTGATTATTTTATATATATATTTTCTTAATAATTATCTATTTAAAAAAAAAAAAAAAATCTCAAAACAAAACAACTCAACATTAGGGGCCCATTAGGATGTAGGGCGGATTGCCACTGCCCGCATGGCGGAGGTGATCCGCCCTACATCCTTCCCCGCCCGCCACCCATTTACCCCCGCCATATTAGTATGGCGGGGGTACCGCGGTGGGCGGGAAGACACCGCCATCCATATTAGCATGGGTGCGGAAACATGCCTTTCCGTGGCGGCAACGCCGCCAAGGAAAGGCATGCGGAATTCTCTTCCGGGGGCCCGTTGCGGGCCCCCAAGATGTTGGGGGGTACACATGGGGGGTACCTATGGTACCCCCCTGCATTGTCATGGACATGGTGGCAGGCACCTCGCGGTGCCTGTCACCTTGTGCATGACAATGCACACAGTGCATTCCCAGCATTGTGGCGGGCGGTGCTGTGAGCACCGCCCGCCACAATGCTGGGAATGGAGGATGCCACCGCCACGGTGGCGGTGGCATCCTAATCGCCAGTGCGGGACCGCCGCACCACTGGCGGCCGGTCCCAGCACCGCTAGGGTGGCGGGCGGACGGAAGTCCGCCCGCCATCCTAATGGGCCTCTAAATATTCATTTATTTATTTAGGATTGTTAAATTTCACTACTAAAAAAACATATTAAAACAAAAATCATAATTTTTTTTAATTTCTTTTTTCAAATTTTCACTTTTTCATATTTTTTTAAATAATGTAAACATTACTCCACAAAAATATTTACCTGGTTCACAAATTTTCACAAATAATTAAAAAAATATATATATTTGTATTTTTTAATTTAAATTTTAAAACTTTATTATTTAAAAACTAACCCCCTCATCACCTATAACCCCAACATCCCACTGCTAACTTCCAAATTTTCATTTATTTATTATAAAATATAAATGTATTTTTAACACTCCCCAAATTTTCATTTATTTATTATAAAATATAAATGTATTTTTAACACTCCTCACCCTTATCCCCTATAAACCCAACATCCCGCTTCTAATACACAATTCTAAATTTCTTTGATATTAATCAAAACATTTTTTAAAAAAATGTTAAAACACTCTCCACCCTTATCCCCTATAACCCTAAAATCCCGCTCCTAAAAAACATTTTTAAATGTCTTTTGTATTACTTTAAAAATATTTAAAATTTTTAAATATTTTTAAAACACTCCCCACCCTTATCCCATATAAACCCAACATCCCGCTCCTAATTTTTTTTTCTATAAAACATATACAGTTTATTAAAAATTATGAATACATTTACAAATATGTACTATAATAAAAATATCACAACAGTTACAAAATCAATATTTTTTATTAACGATATTTTAGAAATCGATATTCTTAACAACAATATTTTGTTCAACACACTAAATCGATATTCTTGACATCGATATTATACACAATGATATGTTTGACTTTCGACATTTTAAACTCGATATTATAGAACAACGATATTAAAAACTTGATATCATGTCTACCTACCGAATGGATACGGAGAAATGGGTAGATTGGGAGCATACCTAATAGCCGTCAGGAATATAAAATAGCTCTTTACACTGACGATGTCATGCTAGCGCTCACTCACTTGTCCATCTCTATGCCAGGCCTCATGGACGAGCTGCGCCAGTTTGGCCATGTGTTAGGCTTTAAGGTTAATATCCAGAAATCTCACATTCTAATCCTCACGGTACCCCACAAAGATAGGCTCCAGTTGGAGTGTCAGTTCCCCTTTCCTTAGGCAAAACACTTTGTACCCTAACTTTTCCGAAAAATGTGCCCCTCTACAGAAAAGATGGGTGGGTCCAATTACACTGACCTGCTAGCAACGCCACTTACAAACATTGAAAAGAGGTACTCCTTCATGACTGGGTAGGATAGCTGTGGTGAAAATGTCCCTGCTGCCTATAATTTTATATGATATGCAAACACTTCCCCTGCAACCTCCTCCACTTATCCTTTGCAAGCTACAACATGATCCAGGCTTACATTTGGGGGAGGGGCAAAAAAACCCAGCATGGCTTGGAAAAGTGTTTACCTACCAGTGGCGAAGGGAGGGCTGGGTATTCCACAACTCACCCACTATTACATAGCAATCCATTTAGGATATATGGTTGAGTGGTCCCGACTGCTAATGAAAAAACACTGGTGCTTTATGGACCAAAGTATTGCTGCAAACCACATATGGAAAGTGCCCTGGCTGCTTAAGTGACACCACCTGCCCGTAGTATATATCTCCCCCGTTCTGCGAGGCACAGTGGAAGCCTGGGATTGGGTCATGATCTCTAGGCTCCTTTCAACACCCATCTCCCCACTCACTCCCTTATTAGGTAATCCTTCAGTCCCCCCCCCCGGCTAGATCGGGCTCCGTCTACCAGGCCTGGTGGAAGACACAGTGTAAACAGATAGGGAACCTCTTCATCCACACTAGCCTCATGGACTTCTGGCAACAACAAATTTCCTACAGGCTTCCCGCTGAGGAGATCTGGCACTATACGGGCGGTCAAGCACTGGATCAATTCGTCTGTGCCGTAGCCAGCAGACCCCTTACCAACCTCACAAAGCGGCTCATCATGAAAACGGAAGACAAAGGCCTTCTCTCAAATCAAGTTCATAACCTGACCAGTGTACACCACAAAATCACCCTCACAGAGAAGGTAGGTAGAGGAATTGGAATGCTCTTTTACTTCCAAAGACTAGTCTGAGATTCTGCATAGGGCAAGGATTCCCTCTATCAGTGCAGCTGGCACAAAGGCACTGCTCAAGGTCATGCAATATTGGTACTACACCCTAGCAAGGGTTGCAAAATGCAGGCCTGAATGCAGAGACATATGCTGGTGCAACTGCGGTCACACGCTACTCTAACGCACTTCCTATGGCACTGCCAAAAATGTAAGCCATACTGGGACAAGGTCCTGAGAGACGTCAACAAGATTTTTGCCACCGAAATCTTCGCCATTCCCAACTACATCCTCCTGGGCCTCCCAAATGTGCTTACTTACCCGCTCTGCTCTCTAAAGGGGAAAGCTGTCACAGTGGCACTGTGTGCAGCCAAGCAAGCCATCATTTCCAAGTGGGGTACTATTTTTCCACCTACTCATATAGACTTGTTGCATCGCCTTTGGGGTATTATAGGCATGGAAACATGTACTGTATCACTTGAGAACAAACTGCCACAGTTTCATAAAATCTGGGACCAATGCCTCTGCTTTCTCTCACGTGACTTCCAAGAACTGTCCTGCCCAACCTAACTGTCCGTCCTCAGAGTTACGCAACAGGAGCCTGACACCACTCAATGAGATGGAGAGGGACCAGTCTGATTCTGACGCTCGGCACTGCCCACCTCACTGACCTCACTGACCTCTATGCCTCATGATGCATCGCCTGCTCGGAGAAGACACTCCCTGTTCCTCGGTTCTCATCCCACCTCAGTCCCCCAGACTCCCTCCCCAATTAGGGAGTCCGACTCTACTTCCTCACCCCCACTACTCACCCCCTACTCCCACCGGCCTTTGGATGTAGGTGAATGTAAGTTGTACCTGTTTATAACTAATAAAAGATACAAACCATAAAATTACCAAGTACCATAGGATCGTCTTGGGCAGTCTCCATCACCCCAACAATCGGAGATAGGCTATCTCACACCATCGCTGGATGAAGTGATTTTCTAATAGAGGAAGAGCTGCTTTCTACATTTGGTTATACTGATGCCACTTTCTCAGGTATTTAGAGTTGAATAAGATAGATGCAGTTTTAGTGACTATCCTACCTTTTTAACATGTCCACTAGTGACTGAAACATTTAAGCTAAAGCTCTAAGAGCCTAATGTACCAAGATTACATTCGTAACAAGCATTGGCATAGCCAATAGGTCTCGCCTTTGGGACCTTATAAGTGTTTAGCCATGCAACAGTTGATGTTGTTGCACCAAGGATATTGTGCTGGATAACTAAACACTTATAAGGTCCCAAAGGCGAGACCTATTGGCTATGCCAATGCTTGTTGATGTATAGTTAAGGTAATTTGTAGAGCGACCTACTGAAGACAAGCAGTCTCTTAGCGATACGGATTCTCACCACAAGCTGAACTTTTGCAATTACATGTCTAACACAGGGAACATCCTTTACCCCGCATGCATTACTCAGCAGTGCCATTACCCTGCAGTTTTTACTCCGCAAAATCTTTGACAACGCAGGGCTTTACACCGTAAACTATTACAACGCATTCCCCAAAGTAACGCCACGGTGGAGTTAGAATAGTAAATTGCATTGTAAAGGGCAATGTGTTGTAATAGTTTGTGGTGTAAAGCCTTACACTGTAGAAGATTTTGCTGAGTAAAAACTGCAGGGTAATGGCACACAGAGTAAAAGTGTGCGGGGTAAAGTGTCCTATTCGTCTAACACAATGCATTTGCCATACATATCCACAAGACATCCAAGGAGCACATGAAACGGAAGATGCACTACTCTTTTAATATACAGTTATCCTGACATAGAACTGAAAAACTCTCTAAAATAAATCAAGTTTTTTCCTGGCTCATGTGTATCAGACCATTAAAAAGCCCCAAAAGAAGATTTTTTTTAAAACTGAGCAATCAAGAATGAAATTTTGGTGTGAAATCAACGTTAACTGTTAAACGTCCATTCTCAAGCATTCCGATTTATCATTTTGAAGCTCTTTCTACCCAAATTCTGCACAACAGTTGTGAAGCGATGACACTTGTGAGACCAACCTCAAATATAAGGGATAGGTTGTGCATACCCCGTTGTCTATCCCTCTTTATAATATACATTGAACAGCATAGTGTTTGCCCGGTCAATTAAAACAACATGTTTACAACCACATGCTAGTGTCCAACTATCTTTTACATGGTAACACAGTCATCCGGTAAGAAAAAAGTTGATTATATCCATTCACCTCCACCCATACCCACTCTGGGACTCTAGTATAACTTTCTAAGACTTTTCATGTGTAATTTTTATGCGAAAATTATAGAAATTTGGAAGAGCATAGCAAAATCAGTTGTAGTGGGTGTGGCATCCTGATTAACGGTGGTTTTTAGTTGGTGGGATTTCTCTGTCCTTTGGTTGCTTGTTAAGTTTTTTTAATTATCTCTTCCACTGACCCCATGAATTTGTGATCCTTAATATTGGCATTACGTCTCCTAAAGTTCATGATCTGCAATACACCTGCATTGGCTGGGGAAGAGTGTTTTACATTACTTGGCACTTTATCTTAAAGGTAGCTTGCCAGCATTGTTTGTAAAGAGGTGTTAGATGTATATTCAATTTTACAAAAAATTTCAAAATTGAACGGATTGCGTGTAATGTGTAGAATGTTCATGCGCGCAATATCATTCCCTGTTGAGGGTATGCCATTGTTCTCGAACGGAAGCTATACCCCTAGGAATGTATATTGAGTGTTAGCTCAGTAGTTTGACCACCTGTTGCAGAGCATCGTTCACACAGGTTTGAATTAAGGCCAAGAGCTTTGGCATCTTTCATTTTGGGGGTCAATAAAATGAGGTTACTTAAATGGTGATAAGGAATACGCACAGTCACAGAAGGCATGAGCACTATTCAGGTTTGAAATAGTCCCGCCCATTTATATACACTCGGATGATACAGATCTTTAGGAACCATCCTGGTTAGGTGAAATACATTATTTTAATTTGAAATGGGTTTATTGAACATAAAAGTCCCCTATAAAAGCGCTTTAGGTGATAAGCGCTATAATATTGTTGCTATTATTATAATACGAAAAATAGGACAGAGTCAGATACTCACACTTGACATGGGTGAGTTGTGTGTGTGGGCGTGGAGGGGGGGGTATTTCAATCGAAGTCCAGTGAGGGCGAGGGAAAACAAAAATTACATGCCAGCTCAGTTTCAGTTTCCTGTACTCCCCTCCCCGCCCTGCCCCTGCTGGAGTGCAGAGCCATTAGGAGGTTAACCTAACCAGAGTCCACGGAAATGTGTGGGTAAACTCGCTCCAAATCTCACTGGGCGGTGGAACGGGAGGGGCATTGGGGGTGGTGTGAAGAACCAACCCAGCAGGTATGCTAAAACAGCCCTCGGGGGCTTCATAAACACCCCAGGGTCTCCGCATGAATTCTGAAGCTCTTTACCGGCAGGGAGCGGAGCCCCCTCGGGCTGTTCCATTTGTGTGTCCCAGAGGGGAAGACGGGTGATTGCAAAGGAAGCGTTAGTTGCAGGAATGCCCTGCTCTGTGCCACTCAGAAGGCTGGGAAGTACCACATATACTGTTGATGTTACCTCTGACGTAGTTAGAGGTGTCTGGTGAGATGCGAAGCGCTAGAAGAAGTATTGCCCTGTACTGTGTCGCAATTGCAATAGGATAATAGGGTTGCATGCATTGGATGCATATATTTATTTACATAGCGCGTTACTACTCCTATCGAGGTGCTGACTTGTGCTGTAATGCACGGGAGGCTAGGAAGCATCTAATATACCCCTCGGGTGACTGAGATACGAAGCGCTAGATGGAGGAGTGTCCCGCGGTGTGATCATGATGTTACACAATTGTAAGACGGTGAGGCATGGGACGGCACTGCTGGGACACAAGGGCAAAAGACTGTTGGGGTGGGGGGGTGAGGCACAATAATAAGAAGCGGCTTCTAATATGGCCGTTGCCGGAGGCCTAGGGGTCGAGAGGTGAACTGTGACGCACTTATCAATGCTGAGGGTATGAGATGCTCCCCCCCGTGATGGGATGCTGTGGAAGGAAACTGAGGGAGTGGGCAACGTTAAATAGACTGCTGCCCTAAGTTATGGTGCTTGGGTACAGATACTAGAGGCCGAGGTGTTGGGAGAACTAAGTATACTGCTGGCGTTTGTGGTGTCTTAACTACATTAAAAGTACAAGTATACCTTGTTGGCAAAGAGAGAAATCAATGTAAATTTCGGGGGGTGGGGGGGTGAGCAACTTTGTAAGAATCAAGTTATCATTTCAAAGTGTATTTCGGGGTGCGTTTTTCTGACCACATGTAAGAGCGAATCCAACAATTGACCTATGTGGTCCAAAAGATGCTCCCAGTGACGAGTTAGCCTAATAAGGGTGTGACCTTTTCAATGTAGAGTCTTGCTGTGAATTTGTTTAAAAGAATGCAATTCATTCATGCGCTTGGTCAACGCCAGGTGAGAGGAGATGAAGGAGGTGCAGGGGAGCAATGCGTAGAAACAAAGGGGCCGATTCCGATTCAGGCCGGAAAACGTACCGACCGACTCGGTACGGGAATGTAGTCCACCCGACACGTACCGGCGCTGTCCGATCCGCGTAGTACGATGCTATGCATGTGAATTACGACCGACTAGTACGGAACACAAGCCGAACGACCGAACCGCACGGAAAGCAGCTATCCGGCCAGAAAATCTACGCGAATGGAACCGACCGACACGCACCAGGAATGAACCCGACAGATACGTACCCGCGAACTCCGACCCGTGCAGTACGATGCAATGCGTGTAAAACCAGACCGAGTCGCACGGAGCTCAAGCCGTACGACCGACACGCATAGAAAACAGGGAGCCAAAGCAACCGAATACTCCGCGACCGACGCGTACGCCGAACACGAAACCCAGCAGAAAGACAGCGTGAAAGACTCGGAGAAGCTCGCACGAGCCAACTGCAGCGTCCTACTCGGTCAGAACGTCTCCTACATGCCCAAAAAATACAAAGGAAAAAATACAAAAAAAAGGGCCAAACAAGCAATGACAAAGTCAATAAATACTGGGAAAAAAAACATGGAACAAAGACACACCCACAACTCCACCCATATAAAGGCCACAAATCCCTACCATGATCCTTTGCAAATTCAACAGACCTGCCAGCACAGAACACCATCATACAGCAACCACAGACACACTCACAACTCATCCATCACACAAGCCACACACCATTGCACCTCCCTAATAGCACCCTCACATACACCCAGCAAAACTGACACTCACCCACCCTCACTTGCACACTCATACACACATCAATCCCCACCACCACCCATCACCATGCCCCCAAAGAAGAATCCAAAGTTCCTAGACAGTGAATTGGAAGTCCTGGTAGATGAAATCCTCAGGATAGAGCCACAGTTGTTTGGTACATTGGTCCAACAGACCCCCATGTCGCAGAAAACCAAGATGTGGGAGAGGATCATCGACAGGGTGAATGCACAATCACCATGTTTGCGCACAAAGGAAGACATCCAGAACAGGTGGTATGATGTGCGCAGGAGGGTCAAGGGCCTACTCAAGAAGGATTACGCCTTGAGTCAGCGCACCGGCAGTGGCCCTCCTGCCAAACCAGTATACCTCAGGTCCTGGGAGGAGAAGGTGCGGGCCATCCTACCAACAGAGAGCGTACATGGACTATCAGACATCCCAGAGCCTGGTGAGTACACAACCAATATACCCAATATTGTGTGACAATACACACACATCACTGTCAAGGGGATAGTGAAACCATGCACCGTTAGCAAAGCCACAGTAACCAAAAGATAATCATCCCAAGATGTGTATGCTAGTCAGACAAACACAATACCTGCCATCTCATAGTGATATGTAACTGTGTCATGACATGTACAAACCTAACAACAAATAGAGCAAGGCAGTGACACAAATCTAACCAACAAACACTGTCAGACATTTTGCCACCACTAGAACACCACCTCACAGGGAAGCTGACTGAAAGGAAGGAATTGTGTGTATGCTGGTGAAGTGAGTGTAGCCAATAGCATGATGGGAGTTGTAGTCACAGATATTGGTCACCCTCACAATTGGCCCATCAACACCACTCTGAACCATGCTCACATCACAGGGAGTGGAAAAGAACTGACAAGATGGCTGACACTGGGTACTGCTGTGGGGAGAACAAGCCCCTGCTGGGTGTTGTGCTCAAAACAACAGCAGGACACCACTGCCTGACATCCTGAAAGCCAACTTGCACTCCCTGCAATGGAAGCATGTTCCATGGTGGGATATCTGGCAGGGTGGGAAGGAGGACTGACAGCTCTGACCATAGTTACCAGCAGCTTTTCTCACACACCCCCTTAACACAAACTCCACACAACTCACCTGGGAGAATGCATTGCCTCACACTCTAATTAAATATCCCACAAAGAACTACCACACTGGGTTATGCTGTGTGAAGCACAGGGGCACTTTTGGGACTTGTAGCCAAACAAACGCCAGGACAACACTGTCAGCCATCCTGTCAGCACAGGCACACTACCCCACAGGGAAGCAGAGTCAAAAGGAAGGAAGTATGGGCATGCTGGGAAGGGAGGTGTAGGCAATAGCATGATGGGAGTGGTAGTCACAGCTCAACATCCCCCACCCACATGGCCCAGCAAGCTCACACTGAAGCATGCACACCTCACAGGGAGTGAAAAGCCACTTCAAAGATGTCTTACAATGGTGCTCTGTTGTGGGGTGCACAAGGCCCTGCTGGGAACTGTGCACCAACCAACAGCAGGACACTACTGACTGATATCCTGATAGCTAACTTGTACTCCCTGCAATGGAAGCAAGTTCCATGGTGGGATATCTGGCTGGGTGGGAAGGAGGACTGACAGCTCTGACCATAGTTACCAGCATCTTTTCTCACACACCCCCTTAACACAAACTCCACACAACTCACCTGGGAGAATGCATTGCCTCACACTCTAATTAAATATCCCACAAAGAACTACCACACTGGGTTATGCTGTGTGAAGTACAGGGACACTTTTGGGACTTGTAGCCAAACAAACGCCAGGACAACACTGTCAGCCATCCTGTCAGTACAGGCACACTACCCCACAGGGAAGCAGAGTCAAAAGGAAGGAAGTATGGGCATGCTGGGAAGGGGGATGTAGGCAATAGCATGATGGGAGTGGTAGTCACAGCTCAACATCGCCCACCCACATGGCCCAGCAAGCTCACACTGAAGCATGCACACCTCACAGGGAGTGAAAAGCCACTTCAAAGATGTCTGACAATGGTGCTCTGTTGTGGGGAGCACAAGGCCCTGCTGGGAACTGTGCACCAACCAACAGCAGGACACCACTGACTGACATCCTGACAACCAACTTGCACTCCCTGCAATGGAAGCACGTTTCATGGTGGGATGTCTGGCCTGGGGGGAGGAGGAGTGCCAGCTCTGACTACAGCTACCAGCAGGCCCTTACACACACCACTTCCACTAACTCCAAACAACACACCTGGGACCGTGCTCTACAAGAGAGTGAGTGAAAAGCCACTTCCAAGATGTCTGACACTGGCCTCAGCTGTGGGGAGCACAAGGCCCTGCTGGGAACTGTGCACCAACAAACAACAGGACCACACTGTCAGCCATCTTGCCATTGCTGTCACACTCACACACAGTGAAGTCGACTCAAAAGGAAGGAAGTATGGGCATGCTGGGAAGGGGGTGTAGGCAATAGCATAATGGGAGTGGTAGTCACAGCTCAACATCCCCCACCCACATGGCCCGGCAAGCTCACACTGAAGCATGCACACCTCACAGGGAGTGAAAAGCCACTTCAAAGATGTCTGACAATGGTGCTCTGTTGTGGGGAGCACAAGGCCCTGCTGGGAACTGTGCACCAACCAACAGCAGGACACCACTGACTGACATCCTGAGAGTTAACCTGCACCCACTGCAAGGGTGGCATGCTTCATGGTGGGATAACTGGGCTGGGGGAGAAGGAGGTCCGGATGTCAACCAAATACCACCAATGCTGGCCATACACACACCTACTCTGCAAAAACACATTGCACACGTGGGACCAGTCACTCCCAAAGTAAAAGCCCTGCCAAGATGGCTGACACATGGGCATGAGAAATTATGTGCCTGCAATTCACACCCATGCACTGGCCAACACAAACACGTACACACTCACAGCCAGTGCAACTCTATGTTTACACACACTGACAGGGGATGCAGTGTCCATGGGTGCCCCCTGGCCTGGCTGTGAAGGTGTGTCTTGCAGATGACAACTGTGGAGAATCAGACATACTACATAGCACAAAACACACAGGAAGTCACAGAGACATCATTGACAGGGGACACCTGACAGTGAATGCAATGGACACACCAATATACCGGACACTGTACCATGGTGTCAGTCACACAAGTTGCAGTTGTGAGCTGCATTCCACTCCCACATCGTTCGGCAACATATGCATCCTTCACACAACACACCACTCACTGTCATAGACACTATAGACACAAGCACCAACCTGGACTGCATTTGAGGAGACATGCTACTCACAGCAGCAGAACTGCAACACACACCACTGGCAAGTTTGACTAGATTAATCACGTTTGCACGTACAAAACTCAGCAACAACATCATTAGCTACGTTAACAACATCACTTGTATGAAATGAGACGTGAACTAGGAACCCAGACAACAACACAGATACTCCCAAGAGATCCCAGGCATACCGGACTGTGACCATGTTGTCCAGACACACCAATGTGACGCACAAAGACTGGCAAAAACTGCCACCACACATGGCCCAATCTTGAAAGATATCCTAAGTGGAATTGCACGTATGTCCCTGTTAAAGGACAAATGTGGACATGGATGACTCACCTGTGTCAGGCACGTGATGGCCCTTGAGTAGCAATGGCCATGTACAGCCAATCAATACATGAGCTGGTCATGCACACACCTCAACATTCACATTGAAATGCTTCAGGTTGGCAGGACAATGTGCTACACCAATATCAACCTCTGGCTGTGACAACTTAGGACAATGCAATGTACAGGCACGCATCCAGATGTACAGTCACAACTGTCATGTGTTTGAACCATTGATGCCTGTAGAAACATAACATACATTGTGTGTCTCTTCCAAACACAGGTGATGATGGGAACACAGCAGCAGATGATGAGGAGTCCCTGTCCCAGGCTCCGGTGGCCCCTGAGCTCTCTGGTGTGGAACAGCCTCTGCCCTCCTTGGATGGCGAAGACCTACCTGGCCCCTCCGGTGTGAGTCATCATGCAGCACCAGCAGGACCACCATCTGCACCCCCTGCACCCACTCCTCCAACATCTGCCAACACACAGACCACCCCCGCCGACACGGACCGACCAAGGACACTGAAGGACAACAGCACAGGGACCCCGGCCCCCGGGAAGCAACGGACAACAACCCCAGTACCAACCCCCAAGGGGGCCTAGGGTCACCTGTGCGTGCCACCGCAGGTCCCGCCCGTGTGGCCAGGGGTGGTGGGAGGGTGGTAGGCAGAGGTCGCTGTTTGCAGAGGGTCTGGACTGCATGATGACCCACAACTGGTACGCATTGCAGATGCGTTCCAGAATAGCACTGGAGAGGTCAGCCAGGTAGTGGGGATCCTCAAGGACATTCAACAGCAGCAGGCTGCCCATCATGCCCGCTTGGACTCCCACATGTCCCTTGTGGAGACACACATGTCTCGCATGGAGTCCAAGTGGGACACATTGGAAGAACTGACAGCGGTGCAGAGGGACATATTGACATGCCTCCGCCAGATTAGCACCAACATGTCCACACCTCCCTGTGTGCCCACAACATCTGGTGCCGCAACAACTGCAACCGCCACAGGGAGGGAGGATGACTCTGGTGGAGAGTCCTCTGCACCGCAGCGGCCTGCACGTGAGGGTCCCCCAGAAAGAAGAGGGGTCATCCGAGGAAGGACAACTGAGAGGCAGATGGCCATGTACATCCCCCAGGAACCCAACACCTGTTCTGGAAATTCTCCTTTGTGTGCAAACTGTTCACCCTGTCGAATGCAACCCAACTCTCCCACATGGGGAGTTTAAGTTGGACTATGTATCAGATGACTGTGGACTTTACTCAGGACATTTCTGCTACCAACACTTCCAACTCATCTGGGAACTTTGGATTCCAATCCCAATGTACAGCACCCACCATCCTGTGCACTATCCTCACACATGTATGTAAATAAACTCACTAACACACCATACTTGCCTCTGTTGTGATTCCAACATGGTTTTTGTCATGGAGATGATGATCTGCTAAATGACACTGTGCATGCTAACTGCTACAACAATTTCAACACCGTCATGTGAGTCATGGCGACGTGACACATATGAGGGAGACACACCACTAGGGCAACACAACACATACACACCAGGGCCATCTGACTCATCGCCTACACTGATGTTGCCAGGAAATACAGTGGAATGCACAGACACCACACCTATTCAGAGTCTGTGTTAACTAGCCCACAGGTGCAGTAAGCAAATGTCAGTCAGATGTGTGACCACAGACAACGCACATCCCAAAGTGAAGCACAGGTTTATTACACATTTGCAACACGTTGTTTCCACTACAGATTCAAGGTAATCCCACGTGGCAGTGGCCACACAGTCACCAAGTGTTGAAGAAATAAAGTCCAGGGGTGTGTGGCACATCACCTGTAGGGAAACGACTGCTTCCACCCTGGAAGTTGAATCATAGTGTCGGGGGTTCACAGTTGACCAAACAACTCTGAAAGTACCCTGTGAAGGACAGACATGACACACAGTTAAAAGCACTGAAGAACAGGACAGAACTGCAATACTCATGCCCAAAACATGTCACAAGATACCTACACAAAACCAAGTTAGCATGTCAACACTGTTGGGGAGTACAGACTACCTGTAAGGACACATCGCTGCACGCATCCAGTCAAGTAGCACATGGCCACACTCAAACAGTAACAGAGCACCACCAACACATATCATGCAAACTCAAATCATTGACATAACATCTCTGTATACTCACATTCAGCTGAAGAAGTTGTTGATGAGCTGTGTGCGGACATCACCCTCATCATCATCACTGGCATCGTGGCCCAGGCCAGGATCCTCCACAGGTGGCGGATGTTGGTCATCGTCATCCAGGATGAGAGGCAACTCCTTCCGCACTGCCAGGTTGCGTAGCATGCAGCAGACAATGAAAATCTTGCACACCTTTGCAGGGGCATATGGGAGGGCCCCTCCTGTCTTGTCCAGGCAGCGAAAGCGGCTCTTCAGGAGACCAAATGTCCGCTCGATCACTCTCCTGGTCCGACCATGTGCCGCATTGTAGCGCATCTGGGCTGGTGTCACAGGGTTCCTGAGGGGTGTCAGCAACCACAGCATGTTGGGGTATCCGGAGTCACCTACATACAGACAATTGCACATTAGCTGAGTTGGAAAAGAGGGTGGATTACAACATTGCAGAACACACACAATGGTACAAAGTCAGTATACACCGACAAGCCAGGCACGCTGGTTCTGCATCTGTGACATCATCCTCGGGATGCGACTACTCCTCATTACGTAGGCATAGTGTGCAGAACCGGGGAAACGTGCACACACATGTGAGATGCTCATATCTGCAAGACATACCACCAGAGCATTGATAGAATGGAAATGTTTCCTGTTCCTGTATGCCTGCTCATGTGCCTGTGGTGGTACCAAAGCCACATGTGTCCCATCAATGGAGCCGATTACATGTGGCATCCTCCCCAGGGCATAGAAGTCACTCTTGACGTCAGTGAGTTGTTGACATTTAGGGAAATAGATGTACTGGTTCAAGTAGTTAACATTGCCTCCAAAACATTGCGTAGCACACGGCTGAACATGGTCTGTGACATCCCACCAGCAGACGCCACAGTGTGTTGAAAGGTACCGGTGGCAAAGTGTAGGGCTGCCATCACCTTCACCTTGGGGGTCAGCGCTGTAGGGTATGGCCGGCCAGCTAGCAAATGTGGGGCCAACAGCCCCGCCAATTCCTCAATCAGCGGCCTGTTGAAGCGGTACTGTCGGATGCAGTCACGTTCAACCATGGTTGCAAGGTCAGGGAATGGTCTATGGACAGCTGGTGCCCTGCAGTACATAGGTGAACAAAGAAAGATTGTCAGTCACCCCACATATGTGGCATTGACCATACTCAATATCACATGATACATCATTACAAGACACAAGTACTTGTTGTGTGTGCCGTTCTGTATGGACATATATGGCACCTACATGGCCATCATCTAACATCTCAGTTCAACATGTGTTGACAACAAGTTCCAGGTTGTGCTATGGGAAATCATTAGGCTGTGTCACAGTACCCATGTACTGCTGTCACGTTCCAAACACACACCACAGTGACAAGTGAGGACAGATGTGCCCCAGGCATCACAGCTCTTTGACAGGTAGATTCCCAGGGACCCTGTATTGCCACATGGACACTGGCATGACATGGCGTATCATGTACACGCCAGCAAAACAACCATGACTCCCACAGGTAGTGGCCCCTGTTGCCTCTGCAGGACAGACATGGACGTCTGTGACACACAGATGCACAACATCAAAGTCAATGCACAAACAACGTGGATGTGGAGACTGTCTCCCATTGTGCACATGGAATCAGAGACATCTGAAACACAACATGCACACAGACTGTGGAGGGCCATCACAATTGTGGCAATGGGTCACCCTGTGACGTACATACCATCCCACATGGGACTCAGGGTGTATGTGACATAACATACACATATACAACCTGGAAATGTGACCATGCCACATGCTCTGAACTGAACAGTTGCACATCACAGTGGTCATGTGCACAACACACAAAGGATTCTGTCCCCATGAACACGTGCACAGCCTGGGAGTGGCTGCCCCCAAGTGCCACCCAAATAAACAACATGTTGACCCCCATACACACACAGGTAATGCAGCCGTACATGCCTTAGGATACAGTGTGGACAGGCTGTGATGTTGTAGGTGTGCCCCTGAGTCCCTGGCAAGTAATTGTGGCTGGCATACGTTCACCAGTGGCAACCATGGTGACATATGCGAGTGACTTGTACAGGGACGCGTCGTACATCAATGGACCGATCCGTGCGCACGCATTGGCCATTGCATATGATGTTGACGGATGCGTGTTGTGTTTCGAAATATGCGTCGTACAGCAATGGACCGATCCGTGCGCACGCATTGGCCATTGCATATGATGTTGACGGATGCGTGTTGTGTTTCGAAATACGCGTCGTACAGCAATGGACCGATCCTTGCGCACGCATTGGCCATTGCATATGATGTTGACGGATGTGTGTTGTGTTTCGAAATACGCATCGTACAGCAATGGACCGATCCGTGCACACGCATTGGCCATTGCATATGATGTTGACGGATGCCTGTTGTGTTTCGAAATACGCGTCGTACAGCAATGGACCGATCCGTGCGCACGCATTGGCCATTGCATATGATGTTGACGGATGCGTGTTGTGTTTCGAAATACGCGTCATACAGCAATGGACCAATCCGTGCGCACGCATTGGCTATGGACTGACATGGTAACGGACGCGTATTCGAAGCTTGTACGAGTCGGATGCAGTGAATTCAGTTGGCCACCCACAACAATGTTGCAAATTCATGGGTGTCATCAAGTTGAAATTTTGAAGGATGCTGTAGGCGTGTATAAGTGGTGCAATTCCATGGATTGGCCAGATTCAGAAGATGCAAACGACTTGGACCTATCACTTTGGACACATGGGGCAGTATCTGCCTCTGCAGCACACATATAATGCTGGCTGTTCCCCTGAGAACTCACTTGCCTGCACTACATGCTCCAGGACGACATCTGCCACTACCACTGCTGCTGTCTCTGCATCCTCTGGCTACTGCAATGGCACGTACTGTGGATAGAGCCCCAGCCTTCAGCACTGAGGAGAACCAGGCCCTGCTGGACAGCCTCCTTCCACAGTACAGCAAGCTGTATGGGAAACCAGGGGAGCAGGTGAGTGTGCTGTCCACTGCCTTACTAATTGTGCATGTTGTCTGACTAGCAGTACTTACAGTGTGTACACCAGTGGCTAGCATGCTCACTGAGTAGTTGTCACCCCCAAAGTGTGTAGTTACATGCACTGAACAGGTATAGTGCAGTAACAGTGCATTCCAACAAGGTTTTACTTCCCAGGCAATGATACCATTTAGTAACTGCTGAACAACTGTTCATAGCCATAGTTGCACTACCTGTGTACATCATATGCCCCTGTGATTGAGACATGTATATCCAACTGTGTGATGCACGGATATGTTGCATGTGTAGTAATGGCCTTTTGACTTTGTCATCCTCACAGGTTGATGCCCACCAGAAGCAGGAGATCTGGCTGACCATCGCCCGGGCAGTACGATCTGTGGGGGTCTACAGGCGCAGGATCCGCAACTGCCAGAAGAGGTGGCAGGACCTTCGTGGCTGGACCCGGAGGATCGCAAGGGTCCAGCTGAAGCTGTCGCCTCCTCGCAGGAGGGCGGACACCGGACCATGACCCCCACATGCTCCAGATTCTGGCGGTGGTCTTCCCTGACCTGGATGGGCAGCTGAAGGCCAGACAGCAGCAAGGAGGGGGTAAGTGCTAGCCTTTTCTGGGTACTATGACTAACATGCTCTATGCACTCCTTTAGCCTGGTTACACTTCCACAGTACGACTGTCTTGTCGTCCTGGACTCATGTCCCTCACTTGTGTCATGCCCCCTCCTCATCTGATACACAGGTGTGGCCCTTACAGTCTGTGACTTAGGTCACTTGGGTACTGTGTACTTGCAGTTACCTGTGGTTCAATTTGGGGATAGCATCAGTTACAGGAACTTTGTTGTAGGTAACCCTGGGCAAAGCACTATGCTACGCTCGAGTAGTTTGCGAAGTTTGCGCTACTTCTCACTATGCGAATTGCACGTAGCACAGTGCAAACACGCGTAGTGTAGCGTAGCGTAGTGCAGCGGTCATTTTTGGCTTGCTCGCGGTCCTCAACGTCAAGTTGGCGACCGCGAGCAAGCAAAATGACATCCCGGCGAGACTTTTTCCTCGTTCGCGATCAGCAACATCAAGTTGCCGATCGCGAGCGTGGAAAATAAACCTACCGGTGAGATTCTCAACGCGGGGAGGTCAGGTTTCTCATTGCGAGTGGTCGCGTATGCTCGCGACCGCTCGCGATGAGAAACTACCAGTCCGCGTTGAGAAAGCTGCCGCTCGAGTAAAAATCTACTCGAGCAGCAGTAAAAGACAGCTCGCACTGTGCAAGATGCTGTTTTCAATGATTGCACAGTGCGGACAAGCATCCGGCACTGTGCAATCATCGCGAACAGCGCACTACGCAGTTCGCGTAGTGATACGCGTAGCTCGTGTAGTGCGAAGTGCACTTCGCGTAGCTTCGCATAGCGCTACTTCGTGAACTACGCCCAGGGTTAGTTGTGGGCTGCATGGGTGGTACAATTGCTCACACAATGCCTGTGATCTGACATGTACTCTGGGTATGGCTTTAATATGTGTTCCAATTGCTGCTCTGACTCACCACATGTCTGGGGTATGTGCCACACACCCATGCTGCAGCTGAGACCAAGGTAGGAGCCTCATGTGTGTGACACATGCATAGCCACCTGCCTAGTGTTCAGGGTAATACCATGTTGCACATGGACCAGGACTGTAATGCCTACTCCGGACATCGAAGGCACTCTGTTCTCCCACTCCCGTGTGTCAGCATACATATTGGGCATTGTGAAGAGTGCACTCAGGTGTCTGCCTCTGTGTCACCGTGGTGTGGCCTTGCTTTTTGGACTCCTGGAGTGTTTAACAGTTTGGGGTGGCCAGCCATCTGAGTTGTGACTATAGGTTCTGCACATTGGTTAATGCATAGGTCTCTAATCCCTTGACTGTGCACAATAGTGTATGAAACATTGAGGTGCAGGCAGCTTTGGTTCATTCTCATCAGACGGTGAAGTGCTCATGTGTATGGATTTGTGTTTGCAGTCACTCAAATGTCTCATTTGAATGACGTGGGATCATCTTAGTCCTCATGATGTGGGTGGCCAGGGGTGCACATGTGCACCTGTCAGCTACAGGGCTTGCATTCCCAAAACTTCCATGATTGTGACACAGTGCAGACTGGTGTTGTGTGTATGCACTGCCCCTGTGACAGGAGACAGTTATGACTGACTTGCCAGACAGGCCTGTGCCATAACATTCAACTTGCAAAGGGTGATCCAGCAGTAGTGTGATATGTCCTGCATGCACACCATTGTCGCATTGACTATCAGGACATGAGGACATCATTGTGTCTGGTGATGGAAGCAAAACCCGCATATCGACAGAGACTCTGCCCATCACTTTTCCTGACACATGTACTGAGTCAGTGGCAGGAGATGGCATGTGTTTGGAGTGACACATTTCTATATGTTCTCGTGGATGTCCAACAACTGTGTATGTGGTGCATGTGTGCACATATGATTAGTGGTATCCAACAGGCACCAGACAGATGGGTGCATGGACAGGTAGGATATGAGTGGCATGAATGACTGTCAGGCAGACAATGGGCTTCTTCAAATCAGTGTCAGCACTTATTGCAATGTCTAGCAAATGATGGCAGGGCTTGCTCTGTGATGTGCTGTACTTACTGTGGTGTGTGTGGTCAGTACAGGTGACTAATGTTGCTCTGTTTATCCTGATTGTTTGCAGATACATCCACGGCCACAGGAGGAGACAGCTCCACGGACCAAGAGGAGCAGCAGAGCCAGACTGGGTCCACTGCAGAGGAGACCGAGGGACCCAGTGGCACGGAGGTTGAGGGGAGCCACACTGAGGAGACCTCAGCTACGACCACCTTGGCTGAGGAACACAGCGCTTCCAGTGAGGACTCCCTTGTGGAGGCGGGTGTCAGCAGACCACAGACAAAATCAAGCAAGTCTGTCCCCGCCACCACCACCATCTCCACCCTCCCATCTGCTCCCATCCCACATGTCCGTGGAGGCTCCTGTGTAGGGGAGCGTGTCTCCTTCGTGCCAGGCACCGCACCCCCTGCCTCTGTCTCCCCTGCTGCCCTGAGTGTGGAGTCTGTGGACTTGCTGAAACAGATCCATGTAGGGCAGACATCAATGCTGAGTGTCCTCCATGCACACACGGGTCTGTTAACACAACTGGTGTCATTAATGGAGGGCATCTCATCTGGCATGTCTGCCCTACAGCGGACCAATCAGTCCATGGCCTCCTCACTGACGGCAGCAGTGTCCCTCCTGCAACAGTCCCTCACCCCTCCTACCTCTGCCCCATCCACAATCCCCAGCACCCTATCTGTCCCAAGCACACACACACCGGCACAGGCACGCACCAGCACAGACACAAACAGCACACAGACACACAAGCCAAAATCCAGACGCACACGCACGCACAGTCAGGGGACTGATACCTCACTCACAGGGGATGGGGCCCAGACTCACACACACACATCGACGAGCACTCCGCAGTCCTCAGATACCTCTCCCTCCAAAACCCCTTCCCTTGCCTCACCTGCAACCCCCCTCCCAGAAGCTCTTCCTCTGTGAGCTTGGCCTCTTCCCCACAGATCCATCTGACCCAATGTACAGGCGGAAGAGGCCACCACCACACATAGAGGGTAGTGCCCCTCACACCCGGACACCCTCCCCCAGGCACAGGCAGACTGAGGACCCCATTAGGAAGTCCCCCCGGACCAGGAAGGGCAAGACCCCACCACCACCACCATGCAGCTCCACCACAGAGTCTCTCTCCTCTATCCCCCAGGCCACCACTCCACAGGTTCCCCCGCCACACCCTGCCCCAGGTTCCCCCACACACCAATACCGCATCCCCAAACTGCTTAGGCCCTCCCCCCTACCACTTGCTCTTCCACCCCCAACCCAGACGCTCCACCTGTTTGTGCCACTGGTGTGGAGACCGGGTCACCCCCCTCTGTCCTGCCTACCTCATCTGCCCCCCTTTCCACTCCCTTGGAGTTATGCACTGCAGTGGAGTCCACAACCACCCTCTCTGACTTGGGCACTGCAGTGGGGACTCAGTCCACTCCATCTGACCGGCCCACTGCAGTGGTGCCGGCACCCACACCATCTGACTTGTGCCCTACAGTGGTGCCAGCCCCCACTGAGTCAGACACCTCCACTGCAGTTGTCGGTGACACTCCTGCACCCACCACCCCTGCACTGCCTCCTTCTGGTATCCCCTGATCCTGTCCCTGCGGTGCTTGGCCTGCCCCTTGTATGCCCCTCCGAGGGGGATGTCCCCTGTCCGTACCAGTGCAGGCAAGCAATGGGTGACAAGTTGTCACATGTCACCCTGTTCGGACTGTGAATGTGGACTGGCCATTGGCCTTAGTTTCTTTTGGACTTCCAATTTTTCATTCACATTGGCTGAATAAAGCCTCTTTTTGTTTACTAGTGGTTTTGCTTTTGATGTACATGATGTAGATGAGTATCATCATGCATTTGCTGTTGTAATAGTGTTCAGATCAGGAAAATGAAGTGTTGCTGTGATGGACTCCATGTGGTCCATGGGTTATGTGTCCTAATCTAGTCTGGATCCATAGCATCCTTTGCTGCAGTCTGAGGGTGTAATGTTCAGCATTTGACACAGGGATGTACGTTTTGCATTTGTAAATTAACATCTGTGGCGTACACTCATGCACATCTGGTGGGCTTACCACTTTTCAATGTTTCTATTTCCCTGACTGTGTGCCCATCTCTACTGGACATGCAGTTTAGCACATCAATGTTGAAGGACTTATCTGTGTATACAGTGCAACTTGCTTGACACGTGTTTTGGGTATATGCAGATGACTGAAGTGACACTCCCGTACCCAGGCTGATGTGAGCAGAGCCTTCAGTGTGTTGTAATTGTTGACTCACTGACCGAGTGTTCTGCTGACATGTTTGAGTCGTGCACAGACAAGGTTTGGCACAGCGGACCTTCCACAGGAGTGGAGTGCCGTCATGGCAGTGTGTAATCCCGTGACATTGCCTGGGCCCGTGTTGTGTGCTGTGTAAGCATGTCTGTGTGTGTTCCCTTCCCTTTTCCTACACAGGCTGTGTCCCTACGGATGTTCCTGTTTGTGATGCTTGCTGAGTTGTCCTGTGTTCATCCAGCATCTTGGACCTGGTTTCTCCAGGATGTGGGTGCATGGCAAACTAATGTTCATCAGGTTGTCATCCCTAGTTGTCTTTGTTGTCAGGGCTGGGGATGTGGGCAAACACAGATGGGACACAGTCAGGATTCCCCTTGGCACTTGTTGGTTACACAAGTCATGTAATTTACAGTTTGTGGTAGCGTTCAGTGATTGTGACACGTTGTGTGTGTGACTGCTGCCACTCCTCAGGGTCAGAGCTGCAATGTTGGAAGTTGTCTACGTGTGTTCTTTGTGGGTCACCTTGGCTTCTTCATTGGTGTGTGACTGTGGCCGGGATCCCATTGATTGGGGTGGATTTCACGTCATGCCCATGTACCGCGTACTGTGCAGTGTGTCAGACATTCACAAGTCTTGTTGACTGGTCATGTGTGATGGGTTTCTGCACCTTAGTTCCCACCACCACCCCTGGGATTGTCATGGGTGCATGTGCAATGTCACCAGTCCATGTGAGCTTCACTGCTGCACATTGGTGGAGATCAAGGTGTGTGGTGTTGAGTGTGTGCAAATGTGAGTTGTTGCACGGCTAGACCCCTACCTCCATATTGGCCTTGGCTGACAGGCCGTGCTGATTGATTTGTGCTTGTGTAGGTGTGATGGTAGTTTGTTGCTCAGGACACATGGCTGTGGTTCACAGTGTGAACAACATCTACCTTTGTCATCACAGTGGGATTATCATGCAGGCTAGTGTCACCACAATGTGGGGTCCCTGGGGGTAGTGCTGTGGTGGGTCTGTCTCTTGTTGTGTTAGTTGCTGTTCCTACAAGCTTGTGTGACATGTGTAATTTGGGCTCCCTCTCATCTAACAATGCCTGATTGCCCACATAGGGGAATCCGATCCATGAGTTACTTTTGTATGGCACTGTATATACATCTGTGTAATTGGAATTCAGCCCTCCTCATGTGTTGTGTGGTTGCCTGGGGACACTGGCACACACCCCCATCACCTGTTGTGTTTGATATGCAGTGTGAGGCTGCCTGTTTGTGTTTGTGCATCTGCACCACTGCATTGGCATATCTTTAGTGTGCCATTGCCTGTATGTTGTTTGGAGGATTTCCCCTGCTGTCCCTGGGACTCCTAGGTCATCAGTCAGCACAATAATCATGGTTTGTATGTCCCATTGCTGCCATGGTATGGTATTTGTTCACCTCACATCTACAGTCTCCACAGGATATCTACATTTGTGTGTCCATTAGTGCAGATATGTGGGTCTGCATTATGATGGTCACTTCTGGCATTGTGTAATTGATAAATGCAGACAATGTCAGCCCCCATGGGTGATGTTTGTCTGCACATGGCCAAAGGTATGTTTTATTTGCACTGCACTGTTTGCCTCACCCAATCTATGTCGCTATGGGACACAACCACTACTTTGCCTCTGATGTGTTTGTTGTTCTGTGACCAGGAATCATCCATGCTGTTTGGCAGTTGCAGCTTTTTCCATGACAACACTTACCTTTTGGTCACTGTGATAATGGGGGTTTAGACCCCATTGCCACAATGTTCAAAATGTGCTTCAGCTATGGACCCCACACTTACCTTTTGGTCACTGTGATGATGGGGGTTTAGACCCCATTGCCACAATGTTCAAAATTGTGCTTCAGCTATGGACCCCACACTTACCTTTTGGTGACTGTGATGATGGGGGTTTAGGCCCCATTGACACATTGTTCAAAATGTGCTTCAGCTATGGACCCCACACTTACCTTTTGGTCACTGTGATGATGGGGGTTTAGACCCCATTACCACAGTGGTCATGGTCTGCTTGCATTGTGAAGGCCACACACATATTTGTTTGACACATGTGATAGGGGGTCACATTGTATGTTCAATGTCATGTTCAGTGTTGTAGGCATTTGACACAGACTATACACTCTTGTCATGATGTTGGGGGGATGTCTTTTGCTGACATTCCTTATGTTGGAGTATGCTGGTTGTGTCATGCATTACCCGTCCTATGAGTGGGGATGGTAGTAGTGACAGGCATCCAGGCCCCCATGAGTAGGGGTGGTGGTAGTGCTAGGCATCCAGCCCCCCATGAGTAGGGGTGGTGGTCGTGGTAGGCATCCATCCCCCTATGAGTGGGGATGGTAGTAGTGACAGGCATCCAGGCCCCCATGAGGAGGGGTAGTGGTAGTGGAAGGCATCCATCCCCCTATGAGTGGGGATGGTAGTAGTGACCTGCATCCAGGCCCCCATGAGTAGGGGTGGTGGTAGTGCTAGGCATCCAGGCCCCCATGAGTAGGGGTGATGGTAGTGGTAGGCATCCATCCCCCTATGAGTGGGGATGGTAGTAGTGACAGGCATCCAGGCCCCCATGAGTAGGGGTAGTGGTAGTGGTAGGCATCCATCCCCCTATGAGTGGGGATGGTAGTAGTGACAGGCATCCAGGCCCCCATGAGTAGGGGTGGTGGTAGTGGTAGGCATCCATCCCTCTATGAGTGGGGATGGTAGTAGTGACAGGCATCCAGGCCCCCATGAGTAGGGGTGGTGGAAGTGCTAGGCATCCATCCCCCATGAGTAGGGGTGGTGGTAGTGGTAGGCATCCAGGCCCCCATGAGTAGGGGTGGTGGTAGTGCTAGGCATCCAGGCCCCCATGAGTAGGGGTGGTGGTAGTGCTAGGCATCGAGCCCCCCTTGAGTAGGGGTGGTGGTAGTGGTAGGCATCCATCCCCCTATGAGTGGGGATGGTAGTAGTGACAGGCATCTAGCCCCCCATGAGTAGGGGTGGTGGTAGTGGTAGCCATCAGGCCCCTATGGGTGTGTATGCTTTGGTGATAGCCATCCCGCCCCTATGGTTCGGCTGTTGCTAGTGTACGTCATTTCTGCATCCCTATGTGTGTGTGACATATGTCGGGTACGTGTCGTTTGTTTGTGTAGTGGGTGTCTGACTTACCGTCTGCGCCGTACGCGTCCGTACCGGTTCCGGTAATAGATGTACAGTATTGGTAGGACCTGCGCGATGGGATTCATGGTTGGTTCGTCTCGTTCGGGTTTATCGTGGCTTCGACTCATACTCGTAGCTGGCTTGTTCGTCTCATAGCCGTGGATCGTCTTGTGGCGCGAATCGGAACGTATGTGCAGCTCTCCCGGATGCTCTGACATGCCGGACGTAGCGACCAGTTTGGCGCGTACGGAGTGCGCATCGTACTAGTCCGGCCGGAAGGTGCTGTGTATTTACTTCCGTGCGACTCGAATCGCCGTTTACGGATCCGTCTCGGTCGGGGAACTGGAGCTGGAATGGGAACGTACGGCTCGGTCGGAATTTTAGCAGTAATGCGCATTGTACTTGCTTGCTCGGACGACTGTTCGAATCGGTCGGGAAAACCGCGTACGGCTCGTATTTTTTCCGGACAAATCGTATTCGGTGCGCTTCCGGCCGAGATCGGAATCGACCCCAAAGTAGTAAGCGAAGATCACCTTACCTATTATAATACTGACCATTTAAAGATTTACAACGAATACTCCTGCAAACGGAATTGAGTAACAGTTGTACTCATTTTAACAATCTCATTGAGATAAAAGGCTGAGTCGGATGCCAGCAGAGAATGTGTATCTCGATGGCAATATTGCCAGTAGGGGGCAGATTGCACAGACTGTCATACCATTGTGGCATTTCAACATTGCTTTCAATATCATTGGACTTGTACAAATGAATTAAGAGAAACAAGCATTGGCCGCGCAGCCGTAAAAGTGACGCGGCCGCGAAAGTGAAAGTGATCGCGATCGCGGGCTGTAAGGGTGCCCGCGAGCGATGCACTTAATGAGCCATGACGAGACAGGAAAGCCAGATGGCGCCTGTGCTCGTAACTGTGCGCGTAACCGCACGCTCTAGGCCACACAAAAAGCTGTGGTCGGCTTTTTGAAGCCCACTCACTAAATGTCTTTCCAGTGCAGCGCATGCGCTGGCTCAGGCGAGACCTAAAAATGAGCCACAAATTGTGCACCGACTGTTTGGAAATGCAATCTTATTTTATGAACCGATCTTTGTAGGTCATTTCACAAATCATTGAATTTCAAGAGGTTACAGAATGACCTGGCTACTTTATATATTCGGAAGGCCGGTCGCAATTTGCAACCCTTGTGATTGGCGAGAATCATAGGGATGGAATCCTAAAAGAGGTAGTAGACCCCCATCCCTGTGATTGCATTCCAAAATGATTTTTTTTAAATCAGTCTGAGTTCCTTAAGGGAACCCGCGGCGCTATAAAAAAAAGTTTTCCTTTTTGGAAAACTTCAGTGAGAGGAGGTCCTACTCTCACTGAAGCTGCCACTTAGTTTGTCAAACGAGAAGGGGTCCAAAGGGGAACCCTTTTCTTTTGCACATCAGTTACCACCCCAATTTAGGAGTAGGTAATTGGTCAGTGGTTTGCGGCCAGAATTACAGTTGCAAACCATTGATGCATCAGGGTGCGAATCACTATTTGAAAGAAATGCCCTAAACACACATCCTTCCAAATAGTGATTTTGAAACCTTTTCTAATGCCCACTTAACAATTTGGAAAATCTTTTCCAAACCACTAAATGGGTTTAAAATATCAGAAAAAAACTTTTCACCGATTACAAACTCTCTGATTTATCGAATCAGAGGGTTTGCCACCCTTAAAAAGCTTTGCACATCAGGCCCTTTGGTTCGTCAATCCTGGGCAACGGTTACAGGGTCGCCTTTGATCTGGGGGTGAAGAACACTTTAAGCTCATATTGCTAAACTTCATGTAATTCAACGCAAAGTACAAAGCCATTTTTTGCAAGAGTTTGACCTATAGGCCGAAATGGTTCGATTGCCATGTGAGTATCTTAATAGCTGTCTCTAGAGTCGAACACATACAATTAATAAGAACCAGCATGGAAATATAAAGACGGGATTCAAACTCATTATAGGTGAAATTTACATGAACCACCTTAATGTGTACCTTTTGGGGACTCACCTGAAATACTTTGCAAGATAGCAGACGCTAACAGGGTTACGTTTCGGTCGACCATTCACAGCCAAGCGATGCACTCTCGTCAATCATGGAGGACTGTAAAAGGGAAAAAGTTACATGAAAAAGGAAAATCTGACAGGAAAGAGAAATTAACTTATGCGGAATTCATAATGCCGGCCTCTTATCACAGTAGCCTGCACATATGGGCATCTGAAGTAAAAAAAAAAAGTAAATTAAACACTTCATCAGCCTGTTAGACAACAGAAATTGACTGTAATTAACCCGGATGGTGCTTACAATTTTGGAGTCTTTCACTTCTTTACAAAAGTAACCACATCTTTAGAGACCTCTTCCCTCTTTGTAGAGCTTCCTGCTTATAGGCGCTTGCAATTTTTGCCTCATTCTATATTTTTTCGCCGGCATGTGATAATGATTTAATATCACTTGGGTCACCGCCAATATCATATGCCAACAGTCAAATGTAAAAAACTCAAAATACACCGAAATTCCCTTAACAGAAGCTGCAAGTGAGTTAAGGTTCGGTAGTATGTTAGCAGGGGTTTCACCATAAAAAATAAGAAGTCATGAAATTCATGTGTTAAAGCGTTGCCTTCACGTCACGTCTTTCCATGCTGTACTAAATGAGATCTAACTCCAAGCCCGAGAATACACTCTTCACAAATCAAATATCTTCAAACACAAAGTAGCCCCAATAACTGTAACTTAAGAACCGATACAGTCATCATGACTTATGGCAGTCATAAGTTAGACTAACTTTTGGAAAATGAGAACTAACTGTCAACCCAATTTACTAAAGTAATGGTAAAGTATGAAAGTAGTAAGTTATGCTTATGTATGTATCGAAACTTAGGCCTTTGTGTGGCTTTTAATAAAATTCCCCTTCCAAATTTGTGCAGCCTGCAACTGCCAGAAGGAACAGTCTTTAGTGCACCAGTTTTAGTAACAAGCATTTGCAATACAATAGGTCTCGTATTTGCGAGAGTTTACGCAATTGGTATTGTAAATGACTATGCCTTTTATTTATCAGTTTTGATAATTAACACATAAATAAAAGGCATTGTAATTTACAATGCCAATAGCTCAAACTCTTGTAAATGTGAGACCTATTTCACTTCAAAGAAGCGGCCACCATTGTCCCACACTGCTTGGAAAGTGAAAGCGCGCATGGCGCGCTGAATGTTGCAGGAAAGCATGTCGTGCCTGCAGTAGGAGAAACTCAAAGAAAATAGTGCTTACAGACTAAATAAGACATACCATGTAACATTAGAAGTGAAAGGGCCAGTGCTCATGTGAATTTATAAATGAAGACAAGGCAGTACTAAGGAGGGACTAACAATCCTATTAACATATCAGAGGCCAGCATTTACAAAGGACAATGACACAAACCAATGAAAAATATGGGTGGAGAGTGGCGGAGCTTCAAGTCCATACTTGAATACAGCATGCCTCGCAGAACAAGCACATGCACTGCTCAGGCTCGACTTAAAAAAAAGTTATTGTGGCAACCACGTGCAAACACAGACACACATTTTGAATGCCATTTGAGAGATTTTGGGCTCTTTTACATATAATTGAGAGGGTTTTGAGAGTCAATCTCAAGATCAGGGACATTTCTAGCCACAGTGTGGTGTGTGCCATAAAGGATCCCATGCACTGCAGATAGTAAAACTGGGTAAATCCAACAGCCTGCACTATCACAGTCACCCTTGCCTGACCTTCCTTATCCTCCACCCACTCACCCACCACAGCACATACTCTTTGAAGACCTCCGAGCCCCTGCCCTTAGGGGAGTTAAGTGTTGAAAGAAGCCGTTCAATGGGGACAAAAGCTTCATTACACACAAGTTCTTGTAACTCAATCTTTCAGTCAAACCAGGAACAGCAGTAGCAGGAACAGCCAAGCCAGACAGGGTCATTCATCACAGGATGACAGATCTGCAGGCCAGGCAGCCCCCCATGGAGAACCCAGCAGACAGCTCACCAACCTGTAGAGCTTTGCAGATTCACAGGAGCACACACATCTCTAGAAAGAGCCAACTGCTGGCCTGTATCTTGAATAAATCGCCTGCAAGTTTTTCCGCAAAACTGAATTTAAGTGTTGAGATTTTTTGAAGTATTTATTTTTTAGCCTCAGTCCCCCTTCCATGCTAAAATGCAATTACATCTGACAAGAAACTCAAGTTTTTCTTGTACCATAAATTCCATTCAGAAATTGTTTTAAAAAAGAAAATGCTGGGGGCTTATTCATAATGACAAGTGATTGTGTTTCCATCGCAGTGGCCAAATTTAAGCCCTCGTGCCCTGCTTATGGGTTAAATACCTTAGCTTGTAACTAGTGCACACAAAAGAACAGCATGTCTTAAAATATACATGAGGATACACTGAGTGTAATAAGCCATTTATTGGCCCAGTTGCTCACCACACTTAACTCTGGTAATAAATAGGATATTACATTGTGCGTATCAGCACACCCACTATATTAATATGTTGGAAATCAGTTAATCTCCTGACAGGCCAGTTGCCTCTGACAATCTGAAGAAGAGTGAGCGTTGACTCGTGGCTCCTGAAAAAACACAATAAACACAGCTATAAACCAATTGGAATGGACGCAGTCATGCGCACAATATCTTATGTGCAAGGTACACATGTACCGACAATATTTACTATGAGCTACGTTCACTTTTAAAAATCCTGTGATCCAGCGTTTAGGGACAAACACATTTCTATCATCTGGACCCAATTTAATACCTACCAGTCCCTTCCACGCTGGGTGAGTTTAAACCAATCTTACCAATCTGC
The DNA here is from genome assembly GCA_963921515.1 of Calotriton arnoldi. Taxonomy (NCBI): domain Eukaryota; kingdom Metazoa; phylum Chordata; class Amphibia; order Caudata; family Salamandridae; genus Calotriton; species Calotriton arnoldi. The sequence goes on along the minus strand of CAWUFW010004593.1, from coordinate 936,125 downwards.
TCATCACTTATTTGTCCTCTTTCTTTCTCGATGAATCTTTGATAGTGGTTAGGGATTGGTAATCAATATTTAGAATTTAAAGAAATATCATCTTAAAGAAATAATCATTCAGAATAACGGAATAAAACTAATAAAGACAAACTCTGTTTATAGGTCAAAATGCTTTATCTAAATATGTGAATTGCTCATCAAGTACAATACAGCTTGAATCATAGATCATCACACAAGGAAACAGCAATGATAACAAACTCAATTGTACATCTCAAATGTCTAGCAGTTTGACTGGACTCGTATCACACACCACAAAACAATGCGAGTCTCTAAAATCTCCAATGTGTACTTTTATTGGTTTTGTCACTGGAGTTCTGATCAATTGATTTGAAACGCCTACAACTTTGATAGTATCTCCAGAGAGGGTGAGGTTAGGGATTTCCACAGTTCGCACAATGGAACGGGTAGCACCAGTGTCTATAAGGAATGTAATTTCATTACCTTCGACATCTCCATCCACAAAAGGACCACACTGATCTACCTCTAGAGATGCGCCAAGCACGCACTCCTCCTCCCCCCTCAGGCACCGTAATTGAGATATATCTGAATCCCTCTCTTGGCACTGCAACCAATATTGTGAAGTCATTCGCGCATTTTGATTATCATTAACTTTCTCTCCTGTATGAAAACCCACATTCGCACTGTATCTTTCTACTTGAGCATTCACATTGTTTGGCATTGGGGCTTGTGGTATTTGCATCTGTGTAACTACCTGTTGTGGCTGTATTTGATTTCTGTTTATCTCCGCTTGCATTTGCTGATTAAAATCCTGATTCATTCCCTTATTTTCTAGGAGAACCTTATACTCGTGTTTTCAATGTACCAACTTGTCGCACACAAGACAAGGACATTTCTTTTTTTATCTCTTTTGTGTTAACTCTACCCCTACCTCTTCCTTGAGTAGAAACACCACCATTCAACATGACACCTCCCATGTTGGAAATCTGACCATTCTAAGCACCTTGATTCTGACCCTTTCCTTGAAAACCTGTTTGAGAATAATCCACAAAATTACCACCTTTCTGTGCCGCTTTCATCTGTGCCCACATTAATTTCTCCTTCAACTTCTTATGTCTTGATTCAATATCATCACTACAATATTTCGCATATAGCAAGATTTCATCTACACTCTTATTTTGCCAGCAAATCAAATGTTGCTGAATCATGTTGCTTATCTCTGGTTTCAAACCAAACACAAACCTATACTCAAAATGTCCCATGTCTTTGTCGGTTATACTTTCAAAACCACTATACTGTTTAAACACCTGTAAAAGCCTCTCAAGTAAGCATGTACCGTCTCTTTCATCTTCTGAGTAGTTCTATCTATTTTTACCATATCTGTCTCTTTTAGTGAAATCTTTCCCTTCAAGTAGGTAATTACTTGATTATATGTTTTCATCACTTCATCTGATGGTGGTCCAGTCTTTGCATCTCTGGGATATTCTTCTTTTGGCCAATCTACTGCAATTTTACACTCAGTCCATAAATCAGCTGGCACTACAATGTCAAATAAAACATCCAAATCTTTCAGCAAGACCTTTGAAACCTTTACAAATCTCTCTACTTGTTTGTACCACTCAACGGGTTTTTCTCTTAATCTGGGAAACTCATTTATAAAAGACAGTATATCCTGCCATGACCATGGAACATGAACATATCCACCTCCTGGTACCTCTCTCATTTGATATATCATTTCAGTCATTGTTGTCTCAATTCCTGCTTCTCTTACTGGAAACATAGATGATGCGCCTTTATTTGAAAGCATTTCTTATTCCTATTTAGCCCATCTACCTTTCCAATGTTGCAGCTCACCCCATCATCTCTCGACGACTGGAAACACGCCGAGGTCAACCCCCTCCTGAAGAAACCCTCGGCGGACCCCACCGACCTCAAAAACTACAGACCCATCTCCCTGCTCCCGTTCCCAGCGAAAGTCATCGAGAAAGCCATCAATAGCCAACTCGCCACATTCATCAAAGAGCACAACACCTCGACTCCTCCCAATCCGGCTTCAGAAAAAACCACAGTACGGAAACCGCCGTCCTCGCCGCAACAGACGACATCCGCACCCTACTGGACAAAGGAGAAACAGTAGCCCTCATCCTCCTCGACCTCTCAGCGGCGTTCGACACAGTCTCTCACCGTACCCTAATACGCAGACTCCTCGACGCAGGGATCCAGGACAAGGCCCTCGAATAAATCCGCTCCTTCCTCTCCGGCAGAATGCAGCGGGTCAGACTCCCCCCTTTCCTCTCGGACCCTACACCAACCACCTGCGGAGTCCCTCAGGGGTCCTCCCTCAGCCCTACGCTCTTCAACGTCTACATGGCTCCACTCGCCCCCATTGTCAGAACCTACGGACTCAACATCGCGTCATACGCAGACGACACCCAACTCATCCTCTCCCTATCCAACAAACCCAACACCGCCAGACACAACTTTCGAGAAGGCATGGAAGCCGTCGCCAAATAGATGAAAAACAGCTGCCTACAACTAAACACCAACAAGGCAGAAGTACTCATCATGGGCCCAAACCCGGACGCCTGGAACAACACCTGGTGGCCCCCCGCCCTCGGAAACCCGCCCGCCCCCACGGACCACGCACGCAACCTGGGAATCATCCTGGACTCCGAGCTCAAAATGGACCACCAGATCAACTCTGTCTCGTCCTCCTGCTTCCACACCCTCCGCCTCCTACGTAAGACCTTCAAATGGATCCCCCTCGAACACAGAAAGACCGTCACTCATGCCCTGGTCACCAGCAGACTCGACTACGGCAACGCACTCTACGCCGGAATAAACAAAAACCTCACCCGCAAGCTACAGAACATCCAGAACGCCGCCGCAAGACTGGTCCTCAACCTGCCAAGACACTGCCACATCTCCCAGCACCTGCGCACAATCCACTGGCTCCCCATCGAGGCCAGAGTCACCTTCAAAATGCTCACCCACGCACACAAGGCCCTCCACGACACCAGACCAGCATACCTGAACAGCAATATTCTGACCCTCACTATACAATGGGACTATGGGGCCAATCGTCACAGGAACTGACAAAACCTCTGCATTCAAATTCAATTGAGTAATCTTTTGTATCAAATCATCCTTTGCCTGACTCATTACATTTGTATTCCTTACTTGTGAAGTCTGAGGAACTTCTACTTGAATCAAAGGGGCATTCGGAGTAGTTATTTCCTGCTCTTCCTGATATGGTGGAGGTTTGTTTAGTAATAACTCATCTAACAACTCATCATCAATTTCGTTTGGATCTGGATTCGAGCTTTCTACATTTTTCTTTTTCTCTTTACACGTTCCTCCAGCCGGATCCTCTACTACAGCAACCGGATATAAACCTTCACCTGCTGCAATCACATCTCTTCTCCATATTTTCATTTGAGCATTCCATTTTGCCTCTGAGTATATATTCACAGTATTTCTGTATTTATTCTGAGACCTATCTCTGTCTCTCTTATATGCCTCATGATCCCATTCCTCAAGCGCTTCGTACTGCATAGGTCTAGGATTTGGTCTTAATTGATTAATTCGATATCTCACGTTCTCAAAAATCCTCACATTAAAAGTACCATACTCAGGAAATGTCAAATTCCAATCTCCTTCTGTATATTTCAACCAATTCTCTAACCAGGTACACGTATGATAACCTTGTTCTAAAGACATAAAAGAAGCAGGCGTACTATCAGGTGGTATAGGAATTCCCTCTCTAATAGGTATAGGCTCATCCTTTCTAAACAAGGTCTTCATCATTTTCAATAACTTCATTCTATTTTTTTTTCCTACACTAAAATCCCAAACAAATAAGAAAAACTCTTCCGTAAATCCACAAACGCTATTCGTTTACACTGCCCAATACCAGCGTGGTTCACACCAACCAACAACGACACAACACCCTTTTGTGACGACTCACACTAGCTGACCAATGCCAGCGCGGCTCTCTGTGACGTCAGTATAACTCCTACAACTGACCCTCCCTTTACAAAGATAATCGACAATGAATTATAAACTCTTCTTAAAGAAAACAAAATTAGAAACTACACAAAACAAACCTGCTTTGACTGCCCCACTAAAGAGAGAGATATATTCAATCATTCAAAAATCCTTTCACTACTAGCGGAATATCGACCAGTGTTACTCCACTCTCAATCAAGTGAACAATTCTCAGGACTTCTTCAGCTGCGCTTTCCAAAGGTACCCACATAAATCTCTACTATACTAACTTCAGAGTTCCCTATGCAATATTAACAACCCATCTGTTGCCTAATATCACACCAGCAGACAACGCAATACTACTTAGTGTATGCCACACTAAACTTGCCCATTACGCTAATATCATCCCGGGAACTTAGGCCACTCCGGACCCGTCTTTCTTAAGGTCAACAACAGACCACAACATATAACAATAGTACGATATGTTAATAACCAAATTAACCAAAATCATTATTTCTGACCTATTAAATTACCAATTCAATCCATAAAAACCTTCAAGTCTGCTACCAAAAACTGACCCAGCGTTTAGGGACAAACACATAATTATCATCTGGACCCAATTTAATACCTACCAATCCCTTCCACGCTGGGTGAGTTTAAACCAATATTACCAATCTGCTCATCACTTATTTATCCTCTTTCTTTCTCAATAAATCTTTGATAGTGGTTAGGGATTGGTAATCAATATTCAGAATTTAAAGAAATATCATCATAAAGAAATAATCATTCGGAATAACTGAATAACACTAATAAAGACAAACTCTGTTTATAGGTCAAAATGCTTTATCTAAATATGTGAATTGCTCATCAAGTACAACACAGCTTGAATCATAGATCATCACACAAGGAAACAGCAATGATAACAAACTCAATTGTACATCTCACATGTCAGCACAATGAGTGAGTGGATAGGCGAAGAGACAAAAGGATAAAGACATTTGCAAATAAGATTTATGCAAATTCAGAAAAGCATACTAACCGATCTCACAAAGTTCTAGAAATCAGGAAAGGCTACCTTCTGGCCATGAGAGTAAGCTGGGCACCCCAAGAAGAATTGAAGTGCAAAGATCAAAGAGTCAGGATCAGCAGAACAACAACCAGCCAATTAATTAAGGGAAACAACAACACAGCTCTCTCCTCTCGCAAAGTAAGAAAAACGCGCTCCTAGCCCCCACCCTCTTTCTAATATTAGTTATACCCTAAATTCACTAAAGATCCAACCCCTCATGTATCACCACACATAGAAACCCTCATCTTGCATTGGTTAAAAACAGGGGGTGTCTAGTCACTCCACTCTCAATGTGCCTAACTTTTCAGCAGTTCCTTTGTAATTGGCAGCTCACATCATTGGTCATTCAGCATAGGAAGTACAGTTATCGTCTCTTCCGCGGCTTGTTAATTTTTCCATCTCAAATTGTATCAACTCTGCAGTACAAGTGTCCACAAACTCCGCTCCGCAGGGAAGTTCCATTCAAATTGTTCATTGTTTCCTTTACACAACCTTGGCCATTCTCAGGAACTCACGAAGGACAAATTACATTTTGTTTTTCTACATTCTATTAACTAAACTAAGCCTAAAAGAACGTTTGAGGTCTTCTCTGCAGAGCAGTAAATGCGCTCAAGTATAAGTATCATGGTTATTTTATAAACTCCACTATTAAACGCTCTAGGAATGCTTTTTGCTTACATTTTCTAACGCTCTGCGCACTTATTTCAAACAGTTAGTGGAAAGAAACTTGCGGCTTTTGACTGTTATTTTCTACATTAATCGTATGCATTTTGCGGCCTACATTAACTCTTCCAGCATGCGCTTGAGCAGTTTCATTTTAACCACTCATGAAAAAGGGGACCCCTGAAGTTGAATGTAGGTAGAGAGGCAGGGGAAAGTAATACAGCCAAAATACACAAACAAAATACTCTACCTATGTTTTTTAAAGTATGCTATACGTCATCTATTTATTGACCACTCTGGCTAGACCAAAAACCATATTCTTCACACCAACCAGAATATATTAAACATTACTTTATTTTTTCATCATAAATAAATTAATATATCACAAATAAATATCATATCATAAAAATTATAGAAAGAACAGATCCCATTCCACAACAATCACTCACAACATACATCCAATTCCATACTCAAACATCCTCACACAAACCACATATAAAGGCATAACATATGTATCAAAAAACATGATAAGGACCAAGTCCCCTCAACACATATGACAATAATGTAATTGAAATTTAACCAACACGGGTCTTCATCATATCATAATAAGCATCTGCAGAATTAATTTGCAATTTGTATAATGTTGGGAAAGAAAAAATTATTGTAAAAAATTTAACATTAGAGGAAACTTTTCAAATATATTCATCGATTTTCCAGGAAAGGTGAATCAGATGAGTTCATGGAGGGAACACATTCTCAGCGCCGACGTGCGTTTCGGTGAAACACCCCTTCTCTGGGTATCACCTTCTTCAGGGAGCATATGGTGATTAAAGGAAAAATTGGCAATGGGACCTGTCTGAAGCAGACACAGAGTATATAAATTAACAGTTACAAAAATAAATAAATAATGATTGTTGACACCATAAATGTAAACGTTCATTAAACAAATACAAAGATGATCTACTTCATGGTCTCTAGAGAAAATGGTCAATAGCACAGAGGGTCAGATTCTTCGATAATATATTAAATTATTAAAAACTGGAAACAAAAGCACACAAAGGGAAACAAAATGAATAAAGAGATAAAGAAATACATGAATACGAGGGCTTCCTATTTGAACATATTAATGGGCCACTCTAGAAAAGACAAAATGGTGTAAAGATATGATACAGTACCAGAGGAGAATCAAACAACAAGATTCCCCCCCATGTGAGGAGATACAAAAAGTTAAGGAAATTCTACTGGAGCCGCGTCTCAAACACAAAAAGTTGGACATTTTCTAACATTCTGCAGTCCAATTCCAATCCCAATTAAGTGGTAAACCAAAACCAAACCAAAACAAGCTACCCCAACATAAAAGAGAAATGATTGAAGAAAAAAGTGAAAAACATGAGGGGTAATAAAAAACAGCATCCGTATATTAATTATATTGATCATATATGCATACCTATCATAATAAAGATGGAAAACGATATGAAAGGATGTCTCCTCATACAAATCGAGGGCCGCTGCACAAATTCAGATAAAATACAGCCTGAGATGGAAACAGAATTATAGAGTCAATGAACCCTGATTTTACTCGTGTACTTAGCAAGAAGCACTGTGAACCAAGTTTGATACCAACTTACCGGGAACGAACAAGGAATTATAAAGCTGCGGTCTCTCTAATTCCAATTGGATATACAGCATAAGATGCTTTCCCCATTAATTGCTGTGGAGCCAAAGAACACAACATAAGGAGGGAAATCTTCACTCGTAGGACTGCTGTGAAAACACCTTTAGGGCTTCTGCAATGTGTAATGAAAAACACCAAGACTAAATAGGGTCGCTAAATAAATATAAACATGCCGGCATGCGCGTGCGGTCGAAAGTTGTTAAGAGAAAAAAAAGACCCTCACCTCGAAGAGCTAACTCAGCATCGGCGTATAAGTCGCGCATTCATTTGATTTTCGAATAATCTCTAAAAGATAAAATTAGAAGAGAGACGACGTCACTCATGATGGTAGCCTAATATGTAAATTACTAATGCGACCCAAGTCGTAAATGCAATTCTAACCTCAAAATAATGCCTCATGGAGCGACATCCCGGCACGGCATCCCGCATCCGTTGGCCGTTAACTATCAAGGCTCAGACAAGAGATGGTCACTATCAAATATAAAAAGATAAAAAAAGGAGAAAAACAATTGCGATAAATACATGGACGATCTACCGTCAGGCATTATAAAGCGACCACAGCTGTTTTGCGATGTTTTTCCTGGATTAAAAAATACATCTTCCATGTAGCGACATTTCAGCAAGGCGTCCCACTCAAGATTTAGAAATGGCCCTGATTGAAGGGTATGTGACTCATGCGTTTAAAAAGCCCAATGACTCCGCGCGCCGATGAAGAAACTGACGTGAAATACGTCAAAACAGGTTTGAATGGAGATCGCTATCTTCTGTAGTTGCTTAAAGGGAAACAGTCTCGGAATGGTGTGAAGGGAAAAGGGTCGCGGGAAAACCCAAATCCGCTTGAAGAGGCAAAGTCCCAAATAGCAGAAAAAGAAATTAGATCGCAAAAAGGGTCCGTGTTGCTAAATCAGACCCCTTATAGTATGGTATTAATAATATAATAATTTGACTGCTTAAACAAGGTGTATCCCAGGAGCAGGAAAAGCCTCAACTGACCACAGAAAGTCCAATCTTCTATTAAGTCATGGAAGCGTGACCATAGAATAGCTGAAATAACACGTAAGGGGAGCAATATTCAAATGGATAATGTGCCAACCACACAAAAAATAAAATATAAACAGATATAGAAAAAAGAAAACTAAAAACAGAGAGAATAAGAAAAAATGACGCAGCTAGTGGACTCTCTCCAGCCTAGATTTAAGGAATTACATATACAGATATCCTAGATTATCGCATTTTCCCATGGCAAGGTTTCTTTGAGTCCTTTATCCTTTGAATCAAGTGAAAAAAATCCAGAATACTTCACGCTTTTTGCGTATATTGGTAACGTCAGTGCCTTTTTGTGGACGTATTTTTTCCAGAATAGTCCACCGGAGATCCTCCTCCACATGATTGGCTTCAGTCCAATGGTTAACCAAGGGTGCTGCCTGTTTGCATCGCCTGATATTGGATTTATGTTCGCCCATACGTATCCTGCATTCTCTTGCCGTCTCCCCTACATATGCCAAATTGCAAGGGCACAGGATGACATAAATGCAGTTAGATGTACTACCATTCGTCGTTTCTTTTAGATATACCGTACGGTTATTTATGCAAACTTGATCACTCACAATAGCATTGGTGCATGCATGGCATGTCCCGCATTTGTGGTTGCCCTTGATAGGTTGATCTCCTGTGATAGATCTTTGGATAAATCTATTCTGCTCAGAAGTTTTCGCCCTGACCAAAATATTCCTCAAGTTCTTGTTCCTTTTGAACGCAAAAGCGGTTTAGGTATCCGGGGTGTTTGGTTGTCCAAATTTAATAAGTGCCATTGTGAATTCACAATTTGGCGAATTTTGTTGTCAATTGACGAATGTTTAGTCACACAGACTAATTTATCAGTCTGTTTACGTTGTTTCGGTTGGAACATAGTGTCTCTATTGTAATATCGTGCTCTTTTGAGGGCATCCCTAATGAGTCTATGGGGGTACCCTCTTTGGATAAATTTCTCTTTCATCACCTCAGCATGGATCACATAGTCCTTGATAGTGGTGCAGTTTTTACGGAGACGTAGAAACTGACTGAAAGGAATTCCGTCCTTTTGACTTCTCGGATGGAAGCTGCTGAAGTGAAGAAGAGTGTTCCTGGATGTAGGTTTTGTATACAAAGACACCATCAGTTTGGAATCCAGATGTTCCACCCACACATCCAGGAACTCAAGTCTGTGGGTGCTTGTGTGTGCAGTGAATTTGAGGTTTATGTCCGCTGCATTGATCCACAGGATAAATTCATCCAAAGCCTCCTGGTCGCCGCTCCAGATGAAAAAAATGTCATCTATGAACCGCGACCAGTGGCGGATGTTTTCATAGAAAGGGGCAAGCTCGTTGTAGATATTAAGCTGTTCAAAGTGTCCCATATAGAGACATGAAACACTGGGGGCACATGCTGCCCCCATGCTTACTCCCTGCACCTGCTGATAGAAACTGCCATCAAATTCAAAGACATTTTCCTCGAGCACAATCTCAAGACTTTGAATCAAGAACACAGCGTTGTCCAGTGTTGTTTCGGTTTTGATAATTCCACTAACCACTCTTAATGCTTCTCTTTGCGGAATGTTGGAATATAGGGACTCAAGGTCCATGGTGACTAAAATCTCTCTCTCTTGGTTGTATTGAAGGCCCTCAATCTTGGAGATAAAGTGTCCCGAATCTTTTAAATAGGAGGGAAGGGCGGCCACCAATGGCTGTAAGAAACAATCGATATATTTCGATAAAGGTTCAGTGGCTGACCCAATAGTGGAGACAATCGGTCTCATGGGGGGATCAAATTGATCCTTGTGGGTTTTAGGTACCCCATAGATGATCGGGATATGTGTGAACGTGGGAGTGAGATATTCGGCTTCTTTTTGGCAAATTTCTCCCCTTTCTACCGCAGTTTCTACAGCGCGGAGAATCCTGCGCTTTAATCTGGGTTCAGGGTTGAAGGTAATCTTATGATAGTGTCTAGGTGACCCTAGTAGGTCATCCATTTTCTCTTTGTATTTGCAGGTGTCAAAAATTACAATGCCGCCCCCCTTGTCGCAAGGTTTGATAGTGAGATCACTATTCCCCTTGAGTACCTTGAGGGCGGCATTCTCCTCCTTGGTAATGTTATAGGAGGGTTTAGGCACAAATCTGATGGCCTTTTGAATTTTTCTAAGAACCGCCTTCTCAAACATGTCCACTTCCGTCCCCACAAGGTCAATGCCCGGGGTAAAACTGGAAGGTGGTTTCAGACCAGATAAATTGTCATTGTCAATATCAGTATTTCTATTTTGGAAATACTTCCTGAGCCTCACTCTTCGAAAAAAAGCGTATAGGTCCTTCATGAGCTCAAACCTATTTACAGTAGTGGATGGAACAAAAGAAAGTCCTTTAGTGAGGAGTGCTTCGGTGGAGAGGCCCATGAGGCAGGTTGACAGGTTAAACACAGGTATATTATTTATGTTCGCCAATACTGATGTTGGCGTGTCTGTATATACCTCTGTGGTTGTCCTTGTTCTGGGTAATGCTCCCTCTGCTGTTGATTCTGATGCTGATTCTGATATCGGTTCTGGTATCGGGGTCGAAAATTGCCCCTTCGATTGCCTAAAAAACGATTTTTAGGTATTGGTCTCTCAGAATCCTGTCTATATTGTGGGTTCCAATAGGAGGGGCCCTCACTGTCCGAATCTGTGGTGTCCGAGAACGTGGTGACACGTCTGTTGCCCCAATTCGTGTTCGTATTACTTGTAGCGTTCTCACTGTTGGGGGTATAGAAATTCTCAGTAAGGAACGGATACACACGTTCTTGGGAAAAGAGTCATATCTTTTCTAAGTTTCTCGGTCTTCCTTTTGAGCAAATACTCACAGAAAGAATCCAATTCCAGTGAAATTTCCTCCAATTTTTTTTTACCCTCTTCTACACTATTGGACTGCTTGAGCTTCTCCTCTAATTCCTGAATTTCTTTGTTGAGTAACTGAACAACCTCTCTGGCCGTTTCAATAATGAGAATCATCCAGTCCCTGGAGCATCTATTGGAGGTGAGTGCCCATTTCTCCAGGAACTGTCTGATTTCCACGAATAGGCCTGGAATATTTCTCACTCTGAGGCCAATGGGTATGGTGCCAGCTTTTAAGTACTCGAGCATGAAGTTGGCATGAGACTCAGTACGTTTTGTTTTCTTCTTTAAATTAAACAGCTTTGTCCATTCCTCGTTGAGGCCCTTGGACAAAGTAAAAGGCCTGTCACTATCGGGTGTCTGGCCTAATAAACGAGCAAAATCTTCATCAGTAAACCCAAAGGTTTTAATGCTATCCTGTTTCATTTTAACCCCTTTTAGTTTTACGCTGTTCATTTTCACACCATTTTGTTAATAATTCACACAATGAGGAGTTCAATCCGAGCAGGTTTTATTTTGTGAAAACCCTGCTCCATCACCTGTCATCATCCTACATCCCGCATAAATCCAGTGCCAACCATTCTTCTCCTCTGAAGGCCCCTTTGCCTCCCAACAAGGTTGTAATTTATTCTCACCTCATCAACTCTGGGGATCGGATGTTGTGACTTTATTGGGGACTCTTTAATACACTCAAAACCACAAGTCTGTAAAACTTTACTTGGGCACCAGCAGTACTGGACTGGTCCAAGGGCTACAGGATTGTTCAGTCATCCCCAAGCCCAAAATCTTGGCTACCTCTGCATTGAAACATTTCTGGGCACAATCTGACTATCCCCTGTGCCAATCTCATGAACACAGACAGTTATCAGCCCTAGAGTCAGTGGTAACAGTTGGAAGAATCTTCCAAAAATCTCTCCCCATTGTCTCTGTTGCACAGGCATAGTACCAGCGCATCTTTACACCAATCAGTAGAGTGAGAGAATTGACCCTACTCATTTTCTCCCAAACAATTTCACTACAACACATAAGGTGTAACATTTTTATAAAGCGCGCAATTGCCAAGGCGTCTTAGTGCTAAGCGTTCCTGCAAAAAAGACTGTACTCTACTAATAATGAAAAGAGAAAAGCCATGTCTTTAACAATTTTCTAAAAGAAGATATATTGGACAGTGATCCCAAAGCAAAGGGTAGGGAGTTCCACAACCTACAGGCCAAGAAAGAAAAGCTTCTTCCTCCCCATTTTGTTTTATTGATCTGGGAACAGTTACTTCTTTAGCAGTATCGGATCTTAAGTTTCGATATGGCACATACCAGGAAAAAGACTGTCAAAAGTACACACAACCTTCACTGTACAAGGTCTTATGAACAATGCAAAGGGCTATAAATATGACTCCTTCGGTCACCGGTAAATATTTAAGGTCACAAATGTCCTTAGAGATTGAAGAAAACTTAGAAATCCTAAGGATCAGGCAAGCAGCCGCATTCTGGAGTGACTGAAGTTTCAGCTACAACTTTTTTGAATGCCCAAATAAAGGGCATTGCAATTGTCTATTCTTGATTGAACTAATGCAACAATGACCATCTTCTGCAGATCTACTGGAATGAAAGGAAACAACTTCCTCAGAACCCCGACAAGGTGAAAGCATGAAGATGTGATCTTATTTATTTGATCTGAAAAGCAGAGTTGTCCATCGAACCACACTCTAAGATTTCTTGCTTTCTGAACCAGACAGGGGAGGGTGCCCAATGAAGAAGACCACCAAGATGTATTCCAGAAGGAAAGATTAGAACCAAAGACGATTACCTCCGTCTTATCAGAGCTCAGTTTTAAATAGCTGCCTTGCATCTAAATGACAATGTTAAGCAGACAGTCCTTAAATTTGATTGCTACCACATTGGCATCAGAAGAGATGGACTCTTCAATTTGAGTGTCATCTGCATATGACACAACGGCAAAACCATAAGATCTGATGAGTTTTGCCAATGGAGCGACACAAATATTGAAGAGTGTCAGTGATAGTGATGAGCCCTGGGGCACCCACAGGGCAATCTAAATAAATCAGAAACAAAATCACCAAAAGCTACACTATGTTCTCTTCCTGAAAGAAATTAACTCAGAATGGCAAGGGTTGCACCTCTAACCTCGATCCCCTCAAGCCAATCAATTAACAGTGAATGATTCACTGTATCAAAAGCAGCTGAGAGGTCGAGGAGAATGAGCGCAGCCCTCAACCTGAGTCCACCTGTCTGCCAATTTCCTCGGAAGCAACCAGCAATGCTGATTCAGTGCAATGAGAGGGCCTGAATCTATGTTGAAATGCATCCAAAATGTTCTGTGTGTAAATGAAGGCCATTAATTCCATATTAAGGGCTTTCTCCAGGATTTTGCTGGCAGAGGTAGTCTACATATAGGTCTATCGTTTTTAGGATCATTGGGATCGGGGTAGATTTTTTAACCAGAGGGCAAATTGAAGTCCGCTTCCACTGCGTTGGAAAATGACCTGATGTAAGCACTCTATTAAGTACAATGGTAAGATGTTTAGCCACTGCACCAGATGCCATATGTAAACCAGAGGGGGGGGGGAATCATTGGTCTAGCAGAGACCCTGATTCAATGGTCTCCAGGAGACCTAAAGTACTCTCCTCTGAAAAAGGTGTTAAATGATCCAGCAACGACTGACTACGCTGAATGCTATCTGTCATTTCCTGAAAAGGGGAAAAAGGGCCTAATGCCATATCTACACCCAACCTGTTAGTTGTGGGAGCAAATCCATCGCAAACCCATGACACCTTGGATTTCAAATGTTACGCCAGTCTTTTGCAGAACTCTTGCGAGGGTATACTAGAGTGTGAACTATTATAGTTAGAAAGTGTAATAACTGTCTTTTTCTTGGCTAAACATATTTTATCTGAGAAATATTTGGATTTCTCTAACATAATCAACTTTTTATACTCAACTATCATCACTTTGTATAGCACTTTTTTGTACTCTTCATGGTTAGTTTTCCACCTTTTTTCAAGAGCCCTACACTTTTGCCTAAGCTTTTTCAGCTCAGGAGAATACCATGGGGTGGTGGAGGATTTCCAAAAACATTTAAACGATTTTAAAGGTGCTATCTTCGTGGCTGCCGATGCTAGCCAGTTATTACAATTTTCTGTAGCAACCTTAATGTTACCATTTAAGTCAGGTTTCTGTTGATTTAACACCTGATCCAGAACTGTGCCATCATTTGTGTCTTCTCCTAATATGAAAATATTCTAGTGAAAGGCTAGGCGATTCCATAAGTACGTAATCCCCGCTTAGTAGCCCACATATTTTAAGGGAACTCTGGGCTCCTTCAATAGATCTATCACTCATGACACCCTGCTGTAAGGCAGGAAGTGACTGTTTGGTTTCTTCAACTACCTCTGCCATACCCATGATGTTCTCTATGTAATTTCTCTGGAGGTAAGATTTCAGGGATTCAGACAGTTCACATGGAACACCCTTCTGGGTTCGTGTGACACCCATGTCCCTAAGGAGGTTCACCTCAGATACTTTTTCTACTGCCTTGTAGGCCCCACACCACTTATTCTCCAAAGCCCCTAGACAAATGGGCTTTAATACTTCCTAGTCCACTACATCCTTCTGAGGTGATTCAGGAATTCCTTCCCATCCTTCTCTAATAAAGGTGAGTGGCCACCATACTGGGTGTCTCACCGGAAGTTCAAATGGGCTGAACCCCATTCCTTTCTCCAGGTAAGCAACTTAGTATAGCAGGAGAAGATCCCACTTACTCTGAGGTTCTCTTGCAGAGTTATCTTTGTGCTCTTAAGTATCTTGCCAAACCTTTACACCAACCAGTTGGTTACTAGATAGTGCACTGTGGAGAAGTGATCGGTCACCTCTACTTGCTCCCACATCTCTATCATTTAAGAGAAGATGAAATTGGTTGCCTGATCAGAAAACACTGTCTTAGGAAATGTAACCTTTGAAAAGATTCCTGAGAGAGCCTGGGTGACCACCTTTTCAATTTTATCATGCAAAGATGCCACCTCAGGGCACCTAGCTCAGGATCATCGGCTCACTATGCAGTAGGCCATTCTCACAGCCCACATAATGCCTTCCCTTACATATATGCTGACCTGGTCTTGGGTTTCCAAACTAGAAAATAAAAGGGCCCACCCAGAAAAAGATACATTCTTTAGGTTTTGGAAACACAGCAAATTGCATAACAGTCAACAAAAAGTGTCACAATCCAGTACTATGGGTGGAGAGTTCTGCTGCCAAATTAATTCAAACTCATCTATGTGCCATAGAAAGGTTCCCAGCAGGCTATACTTAAATGCTCTCCTTGGATAACTTTCTGCAAGGTTTAAGTCTCACCAGAATCAAGGTTTAGTTTTCTGTCCGTAGGGACTTCTCCCAGGATTGTAACGACTATAAGGCTGGTGTGGTCCAGAGAGAACAAACCCCTGACACCTTTTTGGAATGAAGATCATTTATCTTAAGCCCTGAAAAAGGTGGTTGACAATCAACATACTCACCAAAAATATGCATTGGCTGTGATCGTGTTTTTGAGACCCCCAGCCATGACAAAGCAGCCACAGAAGAAAAAATACCCATCTCTGGGTTTGGTCATAAAGGACTATTTCTTGGGGAGTGTATGTCTGAGAGTGCTAGAGTATGAAGGAATGGGGTGTGTTTGATTGTGTAAAGAGAATGGGGGTTGCAATAAAAAAATATTGGTCTTAACAGGCATTTTGATTACTGCAAGGAATATAGGCTGAACTAGGGGCCTGATTTAAACCTCAGTGGATGAGTTACTCCGTCACAACAGTGACGGATATCCCGTCCGCTGAAATATAAATCCCATTATATCCTATGGGATTTATATTTCAGAGGATGGGATATCCATCACCTGTTGTGTAGTTCCTACCAACCCGTAGAATCTGTGCATTGTTTGGACAACATAAACTAGGTGCTTGGTGTCAAGACTGATTCCGGACACCCCCGCAGGATATGTTGGCCTGTAGGCCAGCTAGCTCACAGTGCCACCATAAGCCCCCGTAACGTACCTGGGAGTGAACATGACAACCCTGTCTCCTCAGGGATCATGGAAACAGTACAAAACTTTTCGCTCAGTCACTCATGCTCACTTATTCTCAGAGAAATATATAGAGAATACACAGTGGGACATTTTCAATAACATTTATTGAACCAACGTTATTCTTGCATAAAATATGTGTGCTGCAATTAGTAGGCAAAAACAGATAAACGTGATTACAAGCACCAAAAGCGTAAATAGTGGATATAGTTCCACCATGGTGCTAAAACAATATATATATGCAGGCATATAACACAAGGCAGTAATTGTGCCTACTCCTACGATGCAAACCGTACTCTAAGTGTACCTAGAGTGTGTGTGGGTGTAAAGCCAAGAATCCCCCATAGGGACGATCCAACGCCATTACCTGATGGGAAAGAATAAAGGACCCCGTCTTGGTCATGAACTGGACACCCCTCATGAGATGTCAGACCACTGCGTGGTGATTTCTCAGCATGCAAGGACCTCGGTGTCAGCGGAAGTGCCTCCTCTTCGAATCTATTGGGATGCTAATCATTTATAATATAAAGCAGCCTTACGATGTGCATAGATTAGTGATGTTATGGATATGTTGATAGCCCTGTTGCCCCATGGATGAAGATAGTGATGACATTTGCACATAGTGTGAAACGAGACCTTGTACATGATGTTCAGGGCATTGTGATAATGTTGTGCGAAACTAGATGTATAAACAAGTTTAGTTTCAGTGAAACTAATCCAACATTGTCATGCACGCAAATATGTGCAAAAGGTCACAGCTGAAAATGTTATTTGTGAGGACAATGTAAGAAATAAGTTGCTTCGCTACATGGGCCTAACTTGGGAATATAACACACAGTTGTGATGGAGTAACCCGTCCACCGAGCTCTAAATCAGGCCCTTTGTGTTATGCAATTATGTACTGTATTTGCTAGATTTCATGATAGTATGTTATGAGACACTTTGGACTTGGCAAATTGTACTGGGATTTGATAAGAAAATATAATATCATTGAATAATACATGTAGAAAAATGTTGGCTCAGCAATGATATTTCTGATTGATTCAGGATTTGAAGAAATACAGATTGAGTGTCAACACTTTTTTGCTGATTGCTCTTGGGCTTCCTTCTGAAGTCCCATAAGAGTAAATCACTCAAATTACGCCTTGCAGAGTTACTCCTGGGTAGGGCCTCCAGCAGCTAAAAACCTCTGAAGATCAAGCATCTGGTCTGCTTGGGTATCAATCAATCAATCAACTTTATTCGTTATTTAAACCATAAAAGTACAAAAATCATTAGATTTACAAACAATAAATAATATATATAAAACACCGAATATAAGACCATTTTAAAATACATAGATCGACCATGTATAACAAACAAATCATAAAAAAGAAAAAGCATATCTTCCTTATCGCAAAGCTAAAACCATTACTTTATATTATCTAATTTATTATGCATATAATAAAATTTGCACAGAAAAAATGTAGATTTATACAGCTCTAGACACCCCTGTCTCAGAAGAGAAGCCCTTTTCTAGACATGGCAAAAAAAAAAGAATCCACCCCCAGTCCATCTTTAGTTTAGTTTAAATATAATTAGGCTTTTCTGTTTTCAATTTCTATTTTTGGTAAATTCTGGTGGTTTTTTTCCAGTGGTTATCAGGGGTTACACAGTTTCACGCCATTAAAAACAACAGAAACAGTGTTTTTCCGGTGATTATGGAATGTTTTGCTTTTATTATTGCTTGCTTTCTGCACTGATAGTGCATGTGTATAGACAGTGTGTGTACAAGGTATATGAGGTCCAAATGCATTTTTACCAATCAAACTTATTGTAGTACATCATACAATGCTTCTTTAATGAGTATTTGGTCGCGCTCGCTCGCTCTTTCCTTCCCATGTAAACGTTTATCTGTGAAAAGGCCCTCTCAACATTGGCACTTGTGGCGGGCAATGCCAAAACAGACAGTACACAATTTGCTAACTCTGGCCACTGACATAGCTTTCCATGCCAATACTGGTGCACCTGAAGAATCCGATTCACTGGGCAGGTTCTGTAACATATGCTTTGACCTGGGCGCATATGCCCTCAGTTATTGTAGTGGTCAAAAAAGAAGCAGTACTTTTCAAAGTCCGGAGAAAATTCCCCTTTATGGAAGGGATCTAGAACTTGTGCAGAGTACCTCAGTGAGGCTTCATTGACTTCAAATGCCATGGTTTGTGAAGGGACATTTCAATGCATCATTGCAAGCCATTTCTCATGCACTGTAAAATAAAATTTCCTGAATTGCTCCTCAACATTTCTTTGCTTGCCAAGTGGCAAGAATTCTAACATGGAACATGTTGCAGTGCCAAAGTCACTAAAAGTGTTGCCCAGCCTACTCTCAAGGAGATGTTTCACAGCTGCACCAATTACGCTGAACATTTTGTACCCAAGGGCGTTTTCAGACTCTGGTTTTTTGATTATGTCCACTACAGCAGCCATGTTTTCCTGTAAAAATCTAAGAATACAGTATAATGTACTTTTTTCACATCACTATCAATATACGACCAAAGATCCTCACATTTCTTGCCTTTGGCATCATCACTAAGCAAAAATTCAGTAAACGGTTGCCACGTGGATAATATAGCATTCATGGCCTCTAGGACTGAGAAGCACCGCTAAATGACACAGTTGGTATGACTCTTTCTTTGATGCCACGCAAAGCACAAAATGAGAAACATTTGCATTTTAGTTGTTCTCACGCATAGCGAAACAGTGCACCAGATTGCACTACAAAGTCAATAGCATTCTTCTTTAACTCTGAAGATTGTTAAGATACTTTCAGCATACCATCTAGCAAGGTGGTAAGGATCTTTTACAGGGAAGAACTTCAGCTCATGTACACAACTTTTTCATATATGTAGCTGAATTACTGCAAATACAAACAATATCACTCCAATCATTGTTGAACTTGGTAAGAACCTTTTGCAGCAGCATTCCAAGTGACTTTGCATTGCATGTTTTCCAAACGTCCGGTGTCATGTTTTTACAACCTCCCAGATGCTTGGTGACAGCACTCTTTTCACATATACCTGTCACTACACTTTGCATTGAATGTTTATAGCCTGCAGTGTTTGTCAATTCACCTACTATCAATACTGACTCGCTAGAAAAGGGGGCTGATGTATCAAAGGTTTTCACCCATTCTCTGTCAGTGGGTAAATGTGATGGTACATATTGGGAAAGATTCTTATGAAACCAGCCATTTTACCTATCAGTGAAAGAATCAAACGTAGCCAAAATATCAAATATGATTTGATATTTCCTGATTTTCTACAGTTTATAAAATAATTAAATAAGACCTAAAACATGCTTCTAAACCCTGCATCTTTAGACCAGAGACCACAAAACTGAAAAAAAAAGAAACAATATTTTAGTGACATCCCTAAACAACAAAACTCAAGCAGAATACCTCTAGCCCAGTCTTTCTTGATGCTGCCTTGTATAGCAAAGTTATATAAGTATTGGCCCCTTCAAGAAGAAATAAAAATGACTCTTTCACTTACCTTTTACTTTCTTTGAATGGCATTTAGTTAGTGGTTGCGAGGGTGTTTTTCAGTGTTTATATGTTTACACTGGTGAGGGCTATTTTCCTTTCAGTGGGGTTTTATCAGTTATTATAGGTTTAAACCTAAAACAGGATAGCCTAAATATAATTCTAGGGTGCATCTCTGACATCTATCTCAAAATGCTTTAACAGCTTTGCCCTTATACTCCAACTCCATTGGAGATATTTCACTACTGCACAGACAATGGATTTTTTTTGTCTCTGCTCGCAAGAGCCTTAATGCCACTACACATTGCCTAGCCTCCAGTCACTTGCAGATAGGGAGAATCCAGGACATCCTGGGTTTTGCATACGCAGGGCAAAAGAAAAAAAAGTGCTGCAGGTTCTCATCTGGATGCTGGCATGTTGGACAAGCCATGCTCTTGTCTACCTTAGATTTCCCTTTTGCTTTGGGTATCTTACTCTCCTCTCTGCCTGGAGATTTGAGTGTGGGTGTCATAGTCAGCTCCTGCTTAGAGTCTGACCTTTTCTTCTGACTACCTTGTCATGGCCTCTGCAAGACATGAATGTGCCCAGTCTCACTCTGAGACTGACATTCAGTCTTTGATCTTGCCAACACAGCTGATATTGCCAAGCCAATTCAGCTTCTGATCCTTGTATTAAACCAGGGGCAATGAAATAGTTGCTCAAGAGACATCAAACACCTTGCTTCCCTCTTATCCCTAAATTAACCACAGCAGACTTGCAGTTGATTTCCACCTCAACTCAGGCAATTGAATACTCCATTTCCTTTTCGCTAGCTTATAAGCCTGCGCCATTAGCACCATCAGAATCTCTTCGGGTTGGGAACACTTCCTCTGAACTATAGTTCTATGAGCTCCAGTAGTCTTTACAGCAGGGAGTTTCCTCTCATTGACACTAGCCTTTAGTACAAATCCTATCATGTTATGGTGCGTGTAGGTCCCTCACCAGTGGTCTAACAACAGCCTATGCAGCCCTTGCGGTGCAGGGGGGCCCCTGAGTTTATGGGGCCCTCTCCGGCACTGAGCACAGGCAGCTGGCCCCTGGCCTGAGAGCTCCTGACTGGGTCCGGAGCTTGGGGACCCCACTCGATGTAGTTTGCAGGGGGGCCCCCTCAAGTTTTGTTACGCCCCTGTCCCTCACCCAGATGTCTGGAGCAACTTAGTTAAGTGCAACATGGCCCTTGCTGGTCCCTTCCCGCATAGTCAACATGCTACCTATTCTGGATGCCACTAGTGCAGGGTCTTTTACCTAACAATCTCTTTCTTAATATTTATCCTTGTGAAACTTAAACAAGTTATCACCTTGGGCTTGAAAGACTTTTCCTGTCCCCTCTTTCTCCTTTTCATGCCTCCCTTTTGCCTTTCCTGCTCCTCATAGTCTTTCTCTCCTCATGGACCCCTTCTTTCAGTCTCTCCTTTCTTCTTTCCTCTTATCCCTGGCGAGCTAAAGACAGCTTCTCCCTCTCAAACTCCCCAGCCTTTTCCTCTTTCTTAGCATTAGCTTTCTGGAGAGTCAATTGCACATTTAGTTTCTCAGCTAGACTTGACCTTCCCAAAGGAATCATTCATGGAGTTGATGACAGTGGGACCATAGAAATTGGTAGTGGTGACTGACTTGCTGAAGGTTTGGAAAGCAAATTTTGGTATAGACCAAGGGTTTATCTAGGGGAAACCTATGCTAAGTAGCCAAGACAGCCTTGGTATACAGCACTCCCTCCCTGGTTTCCTTTTTTTTTATTTTATTTTTTTATTTTATTTAAAAGATTTTTCCAATTTATTGTTACAGCACAGCAGAGCAACAATCATAATAATTATAATTATAGATAAACATGACCGTTAAATAAGAAAATAAAGGAAGAGAAGAGGAAGAAAAAAGAATAATATACCGACAGAGGATAGCCCACCATAGAAAGTCATACTGCAATTTTTTAACAACTTAAGAGAGAAAAAGAAAGAAAATATATAAAACTAAAAAGCATTTCATAGCAATACATTTCTAAACCATATATTTCAACCATCTTTGCTACCCAATTTCCACCTCGAGATGGGTTCCCAAATCCGTTCCCCAAGTTTTCTCCCCCTTTTCCCCTTCCTCCCGTAAATCCCTTTTCGAGATTATAAGCAGAGAGTAACCTAGCCAACCATTGTTGGAACGTTGGTGGTAGTTTGTCCCGCCATGCTGATGCTACACAAATACGTAAAACTGACATAGCCATAAATATAAACAACTGAAAGGGGGATTGCCTATCACTGTTATCTATCCCTAATATTATTAATGATGGTGTCAGAGCAATCTTAACCCCCAATGTTCTATCTAAAAAGAGTTCTATAGCACTCCGGAGACCCTGTAGACAGGGACAAGATGCAAATATGTGTATTATTTCAGCCTCTGTACTGTCACATCGCGGGCATCTTATATCTGCACCGCCACCCCATTGAGCTATCCTTGCGGGGGTATAATACAAAGAGTAGATTGTTTTATAATGCTGGGCTTGAAGCCCAGCAGAACACAGAGCAGTTTGTCCTAGTTCTAAAGAGAGGTGGAAACACTCTTGATCAATCCCTAATTTAGCTGCCCACTTCTCTCCATATTTTTCAAGATCATCACTTTTTAATGCTAACAGCTCTGCATAAAATCTACGTATAGTGCAATCTTCACCACCCTCTATGATATCCAATATTTTATTTTTATCAAAACCTGTTGGACCCCCTTTCTTATTTCCTAAAAAACTCCTAATTTGCAAATACTTATAGAAATTCCTTTTATCAATACCAAAAATAGACTGTATTTCCACAAATTGCTTAACACCATTTACTCCAAACAAATCTCCTATTTTCCGAATTCCACGACAACCCCACTCTATCAATACAGAATCTGCAAATATTTCCTTAGGGAGAGTTGGATTTCTAGACAGTCGAGTATAAGCATTCAGTCTACCCAATCCAGTTTTCTTTCGAAAAGATGCCCAGACCTTAAAAGCCGCTGATAGAGTCTTAAACCTAGTTCTTTTATAATATGAAGAGTCAGTGTATTTCAAAAAGCAGTTCTCCGCCTCCACTCCAATCAACATAGAATACATATCTATAGATCCTAATTGAACCTGTGGATCCGATGGATCCCCTCCCAGGAGACCTCGTATGTGTTGAAAAACTGCTGCCCAATAATATAATTTAAAATCAGGGACCGCCCAACCACCCTTTGCCCTAGGTAGAGCCATAAAGCGGAGAGCCCTCCTAGTTTTCCCGTGGGCCCATATAAATCTATTTACCAACTGTTCTAATATTGTAAACCATTTTGCCTCGAATTCCAATGGGATTGCCCGGAAGAGGTAAAGAATTTTTGGCAATACTATCATTTTTATCACGTTACAACGTCCTACAAGAGAGAGGTGGAGATTATGTATTCTATCGAGGTCTTTCTTAACTTTTAATATTATCGGGTTGATATTTCTTTCCACTATATTATCTAAGTTTGGCGAGATATTAATCCCGAGATAAGTTGCTGCTTCAACCACTCGGATATCATTACAGACAGCTCCTTCATTCTTAATTATCTGCGTTTTTGATTTATTTAACACATACCCTGACACCTGCCCGAAAACCAAAGCCTCTTGTTCAACTATAGGGATAGCGATTCCTGGTAATGATGTCACTAAGGCAATGTCATCTGCATATGCCAGAGTCTTATATTCTGTTCCGTAAACCCTTATTGGAGAGATCGCCCCATTTATTTCCAGCCTATGAATAAATGGATCGATATATATTGCGAATAGCAAGGGGGAGCATGGACATCCCTGGCGCGTCCCTCGCCTAATTTTCAAGGGTGCTGTGTATCCCCCATTAATTCTGAGACGGGCAGTAGGTGCCTGATACAAAGCCTGTATTGCTTGAGAAAACCCTCCCCTATACCACACCTCTCACATGTCTGCCAAAGGTAGTCCCAGGAGACCCGGTCAAACGCTTTCTCAGCATCCAATAATATAACCGCCATAGGGTCTCCTGAGACTTCAGTAAGGTCAAACAAAGTAACTACCCTTCGGACATGCTGTGTGGTACCTCTGCCTGGGATAAAGCCATGCTGAACTGGGCTAACTATTCTATCAATAACCTTACAAAGCCTAAGGGCCATAGCTTTAGAAAATATCTTTGCATCTGAATTCATCAGGGTAATTGGTCTATATGATCCCGGCTCTACAGATGATTTCCCTTTTTTAAAATAACCACTATGTCGGCCGCTGCCCAAGAATCAGGTACTGATAATCTCATCTGAGCCTGTTTAATTGTTTCGACCAAATCCAATTTTATTACTTCCTGGAAAATTTTATAGAATTCGATTGGTATTTGGTCCGGGCCAGCCGCTTTACCTGTTGGAAGGCTATTCATGGCAGTTACAACTTCTTCCTCAACCAAGAGCTCATCTAGAGCCTCTCGCTCTTGCTCACTAAGAGGTGATACAGGAATATCCCCCAGATACCTTCGGGTTTCTAGCGGATCTCTAACTTGTTCTTCCTTATATAGAGAGTCATAAAATTGCCTAAAAACCTCCCTTATCCCCGCTGAATCACTAACTGTCCCACCCTTGCCATCCAAGATCCCTTTAATTTCCCCTATGGCCTCTCTCCGTCTTGTACGAGCCGCCAGAGTGCGCCCTACACGTTCACTCAACTCATAGCATTGTTCCTTCTTTGCTAAAAACGTAGCTGCTGCCTTTAATGCAATAGCCTCCTCTGTTTCTGCCTTTGCTAATGCAACTTTAAAGAGAGCTTGATCCAAACTTCCTCCCGTAGCAATAGCACTGTTTAATTCCTCTTCTGCCTCCAAAACTGCTTTAGTCAATTTCTCTGATCTTAAAGCTTCCTGCCTTTGTCTATAGAGGCTAAAGCTCAAGGTTTCCCCACGGACACCCGCTTTGAAGGCATCCCAGACCATACCTGAAGTGGTACTACCCCTATTAATGTCCCAAAAGTCTATTATCCAAACCTTCATGTGTTGAATATATTCTATATCTTTTAATAATCCTCTCTCAAAAGTCCATTCACGTTGACATCTAGCAACACCCGTCATTTCTACTGTTAAGATTATAGGGTTATGATCTGAAATAATCCTAGGTAGTTTCTCAATCTTGCATCTTGACACTAAACCATGTGTTACTAAAAAATAATCAAGCCTAACCGAGACTCTGTGTGGTGCTGAATAATATGTGCTGCCAGAATCAAGTGGCTTTAAATGTGCCCAAACATCGGTTAGTCCATTATTAAAAACTAGATGGTAAGCGCACAAAATGTTTTCTTTTTCCGACCCTGATATTGCGCCCCATTTTTGGTCCACAAACCCCCCATACCATTTATATTAAGGTCCCCGCACAAAATTATAGGCGTGGGCCATGTAGTCATTTCTAGATCCAAGTACTCAAATATATCGGGATCGTCCTCCGTGGATCCATACACAGAGCATAGGGTAATCATTTCATTATTTATCATACATTGTACCAACACCCACCTTCCCCACTGATCTTCCATCTTCCTTATAACATTAATATTGTTTCTTTTAGCCAATATAGCGACCCCCTAGTTCTTACCCCTTGTTTTGTATATGCTAATAGGTGAAACCCCATCTGCTCCATTATACCCCCTAGATCCTTCTAGATGGGTCTCTTGTAGGCACACAAAATCTAATTTCATTGCCCTCAATATTATTGCTAGCCGTTGTCTTTTAGCCGGGTCATTCAATCCGCACACATTAATTGTTGCTATTCTTATACTCATTAATACTTTGAGCTAAGATTTCCCCACCAATAATGTTCCATATTTATATACAAATTCATCAAGTCTAACTGGTAACCTCCTCTATCTTTATTTCCATCCAAATGCTGCCTTCCGTGCATCTCAAAAAACACTCAATATGCTGTGCTGTGCTGTCCGCTACTCCCCGTGTACCCCTCTAACCCCCTCCCTCAGGTCCCTCCCCTGGAACCCCCCCCTTACAGGCAATTAGGTCATTCATGACCTATGCGTGACAGCTTACCCGCAGCTAGGTCACCTCACCCCCTCTCCCTATTTCCCCCCCCTTCACCCTTCAAAGCCATAATACTCCCAAGCGAGCCCCCCAGTTACCCACCCTTCTGTTCTTTTAATTCATCTAAGAATGATTGAGCCTTAATTTCAGAAAAAAACATTCTAACTTGCCCCTTTACAATTACTTTCAAACGAGCTGGGTACAACAAATATGCCTCACAGCCTAGCCCCTGGAAAGATGAAATCATCTGCCTTAATCTCCATCTCCTTTCCACAGTAACATGGCAGAAATCAGGACGCACAAAAAATGATGTGCCTTCAAATGATCGCTTAGCCTGTGGCCTAGCCTTATCCATTATTTCCTGCCTAAGCAAAAAATTACCAACATAGACAAGGATCGCCCTAGGATTGTTAGATTGGGATGCCTGATAGCCCTTTTTCAGAGTCAGAGGATAACGGTGTGCTCTCTGCACTTCCTCTTCCCATTTCCAGGAGCTAAGTTCGGGAAAAGCCCCCCGCAGAAGAGAGACAACAAATGCCCTAACATCCTGCCCTTCAGCCCCTTCAGCAACTCCCAGGAGTCTAATGTTATTCCGTCTCTGACGGTTCTCATAGTCCTCAAGTTTCCATCGAACATCCTCCGACGTTTTTTCGTGCATTTCTTTAAATGCCTGCCATTTATTAACGTCATCCTCCAATCTCCCAGTCCTCTCTTCCACCTGAGTAACTCTGTCTGCCATGTCCTCATAGAGTTTATTCATTTTCCTGAGTGAGCCTTGTATTTTTTTAGTAGCTTGTTTTGCTCTGCGGCTTTCTGTCCTGGCTTCTCCTGCATCTGCTTAAGGGTGATATAGAGCAAATCCATTGAAGGAGACTGAGGCGCTTTATCTGCTGTTATGCCCCCCTCTGGTCCAGCTGCTGAGGTCTCTTCTTGGTAAAGTTGTGAAGTAGCCGAGTAATCCCATAATAATTTTTTTGTAGCTTCCACACGAGGAGGGCTTAAATTTGATTTAGACCTTGATTTAGATCTGCGCTTAAGTTGCGCTGACCTATAGGCACCTGATGCTCTTAATGCCGATAATTCATCTGCCGAGTCTGTATCACTCGCAGTAGTACCATCAGACATGCAAGAAGAGTGTGACTCATCGTTGAGGGAGAAGAAACAATCTCCTTCCAATGATCGATTAAGGACATTCTGTTGAGGAGCTCCCTGTCTGTGCTTCAAATTGATGCCTGTTATCTCCAAAGCCCCTTCTGTGTGAGGGGCTATCGCATGTACTGCCTCCTTCAGCTTTCCTGGGTTACTCGCATGCTTCCCCTCTCTTTTACTATCGATATTTCCTCCCACAGTCCTGCTTTGCGCAACTTCATTGTTCGCATCCGTGCTATCAGGTCTAGTACTATCGCATCTAGATTCATCAGCGTCCCCTACATACACTGGCAGCCTACCTGACTCATCATTGTTTCCGCTGCTCTGCTCCCCATGCCTGTCTGTATCCTCATCCTGACAGGTTAGGTCAATCTCCTTCTGGGCTGCATTCTGCAGTCTGTCAACGTTTGCCACGTCCTCACTTATCGGCGCCTTCGAAGAACTTGGACCGAAAACTGCGAAAGACTCCATCAAGGTAGGCTGCCGTAGGGCGCTCTCTTTACTTTTGCTGCTCCCTTCTTGCCCAGCTTTTGCCGCTTTCATTACGGGATCCTTATTACCTTCCTGATTAACATCAGAGACGGTGCTTGAGCTGGCCAGCCTGCCGCCACCAGCACCGCCGCCGCTAGTAAGGTTAGTTGCACCCAGCACCTCTTCAACATCCTCTGGTTTTTTCGCCGCTAGTCCTGCTCCAACTCTGCGAGGCTGCGTCCGTATCGTCTGGTTCCCCGAAGGAGGCAGCGTCGCGTCCTTCTCTTTCTCCTTCTGCTGCTTCGGCAATCTAGGCGCCATAATCGTGTGCTTCATAGCCCAGCAAAAGGGTAACCTTAGTGTCTCAGTAATCTTTTCAACTGCAAAGATAGAGACCCCTTTGTATAACGAATACCAGAGCCAAAACCATTCCTTTGTCCAGCACGAAGTTTGTTCCAGCCCGACAGGGGTCATCAGCATCCTCGCCTTTCATTACATTCTTCAGGGAGAGGGAGTGAAATGCGACCTCTCACTGCGACTGGTCAGCGGCCATCTTGCCTCTCTCCCTCCCTGGTTTCCTATCAAGGTACCTTCCAGTTTCTTCCCTCCCATCTATTCTCTATAACAGGCTTCTAATGTAACTCACAAGGACCTCCATGTCCTTGCTTCTGGGAGCTCTCCACCCTCTCATCCCTCAACAGATCCAGTGGTAGGATGTTAAGGCTACTCTTCCAAAGCTTGTATCTGACACTTTTTAGTGTAAGATTTAAAGTGCAACTGTTGGACTTATCACTCTGTTATTTCAAGTTGAAACTGGCCTTTGTAGGATCTCATACCACTTTCTACCAATTCTCAGGCCCCATTCAGGGGTCACAGGGCAAGCATGATCTAACGCACCATAGCCTAGGGGGCTTTAATCATTTCCCTCAGATGTCCAAAGGTCACTCCGACTAAAGCTTTGCAAACTGGATCAAGTAAAACCCCATTAGGACTGGACTCTCAGTGGTAGCGATGGCTGATAGACACAGAATTCTGAGGGATGTTATTGTGGGGGCAAGCAAGCTAAACACTTAACAAACACCGAACAGCATAATAACTTGATTGTCCAGCTTAGTGCTTATCCTTAAAAAACTGAATATCTTTAATACACAATGAAGTCAACCTAGACAGTATAGAAAGGTATTTGGTCTCAAGTCACTGGTGCTGTCAGGGACTGTCCGGGACTGTCTGGGACACAGTTAGGGACTTGGGAAAGGACTGGGAACTGGACAGAAAACGTACACAGAAAGAGGAGTACAGCGCTGTCCAGGATCACACAGGGAGTCAGAGCAGAAAAAGGGATCCAAAGGGGAAGCCTGTACAAGTGAACACCATGGCAAAGACTCAAATGATGGGCACTCAAGAGGCAATTTATCATTCAGAATAACTACACCCAGAATGGACGTGCAGACATATATACATATATATATACACACGCAACAACATTAACAATAAGGGGAATGTGGGTAAAGCACTTGGGAGCTCTACAAGGGAAAGACTGAAGCTCAGTAAGTTCCTCACCCACAATTGCTGCTACAGATACTGACTGCAAATACCCACATATAGGATGCATGCAAAGGCAGGGTCTGTGGAGCTGATACCTATGGTGATGTTATAAATGTAACTCAAAGACAATACTCACAGTGAACAAGAAACACCACCTAGGTTATCAGCTGGGCCCACGGATCCTGGCGATCAAACAGGAACACGCAAGGCAGTAACAGCAAGGGGTAGAGCTAAATACAGGCACAATAGACAAGGAGCTATCAAGGAGGAGTGCTTAACAGGAAAGGAAGGAATACACAGGGCACACTTGGCAGAAAACAAGTAACAAACATACAAGATAATAGAAGCAAGACAGCAGGAATAGCAAGACAGCTAACTAGAAATTGGAACCAAAGAAGTGAGAAGAAAGGCAGGAACTGGAAAAAGGTAAATACAGAAGGAGAGGCTACAAGGGCACACTAGAATAGAATTGAATCAGGAGTCAAGACAACACAGTAGCACTGAAGGCTGTGCTGGAGCAGAAACAAGAATTGAGCAAAAGCTCAAGAGCCAAGGTAGCACTGCAGGCAGTGCTACTTCAGGAATAGGAAATTACTATAGCTCAGGACTCAAGGCAGTGCTGCAGGCAGTGTTAGTTCAACAGCAAATAGCTACAGCTTAGGAAACAAGGAGTCAAGAGAGCACTGCAAGCAGTGCAAATCTGGAACAAGAAAAACCTGAAGCTCAGGAACAAAGAATAACTATAACTCAGGAACTCAGGAAACAAGGTAGCACTGCAGGCAGTGCTAATTCAGGCACAAGGAATAACTATAGCTCAGGAATTCTGGAAACAAGGATATCAAAAGCTCAGGAAACCCTGGAAACAAGGGTCGGTCTCACCGGTACACAGCTACATTGACCAACCTTTGCCTGAAGGGAGCTGGGGCTTAAAAGAGCTCACAGTAATCACATGCATCAGGTGTGAGCAGGATAGCACCAGCCAGCCACAGGTGAGCTGAATTCCTCCATCCTTCCTTGGCCTGCAGGGGTGGAGACGTAGCAGTGAGCAGGGAATTCTAGGTAACAGAGTGTCAAACATTAGCAGGCTAGTTTCAAGCATGAGCAGGCTGGCTTTCACAAAACCCGGCATGGATTGGGAATGGATGTCAATTCCTAAATAGTGACCAAATGGATGGAAATGTATGGAAGTCAGGATATGCATGCAGGGGAGTATCTGGAAGCTTATTAGAACACAGGAAAGTCACACTATGCACCCCTATGGTGGTGGGCAGGAGAGTGCTGGGAGTGAATCGTGACAGGTGGAGGACTACTACCTTCTGGTGACAATATATTCTCTGCTTTGCTCACCTCGCTTATCTAAAAGGTACCTGCTGTATGTCTTAGGCGCAGGTGTAGTGCTCTCTCATTCTGGAAAGCAATAGTAGGGACTCAGTCTCTGAGTTCTTATCTCATATTCAGATGGTAGGCCATGCTCTGTCCTACCTCTTTCCAGGAATACTCAACGGAAGAAAGTCCATCATCCAGCTGCTCTGCTTCCTGGGAGCAAACATAGGCCGCAGGGAGGGCAAGTTGGTGATGCAGTCTGCTTCCAGTCTCTAGTCTGGGTATATTAGTTGAGTTGCTTCATGGTGCTTCAGCAGTGGCAGCTTAGTCTGATCTGGCACACTTCAGGTCAGTGCCTTGGCCAGTCATGCAGTCAGCTTCACATATAATAGGTTGTCTGCTCTGGCACATGTTAGGCAAGACCCACAAGGCTATCTGCTGCAGAGTCTCTTTGGGCACATTTGGGAAGTGCCACAGTCTCAATACAAGTCTTTGTGTCAGTGGTACAGACTCCTCAGGCCCTCTTGGGGCAGTGCCACTGGCTGTGGCAGCATAGTCAGCTCAGGCATATTTAATGAGTACAAAGGCATGACAACACACTTCCTTAAGTGGCACAGGCCATGCAGACAAATGTAGGGAAAGACCAGCAGCTTTGACAGCAGAACTGATCGAGATATCTACCTGGCAAACTTTGTGAGTGCCATAATCATCTGCCTCTCTGTTGGTGCCTGGTTCCAAGCTAAGTATATTTAAACAAAACAAGGGGACCCAATATGGTATACAAGGACCTTGGGTAGCGATAATTTTTTAGAACAATGGCCCTTGATAAAAGTTAGGTAAGAGCAGACAATGAATATAGACTGAAATCAATACTATATTGCTGCTGTCAAGCCGGACAGTAAAATTTAATAAATGGCAATTTTAAGGATCAAGAGAAACAAAAGTAAAGTGGGACACAGTCCTGCATCCAAAACATTGAAGTGAACAAAAATAACAAACAAAACAAACAAACAATCAGGCAAGGCACAGGGCTTGTTTGGAATTATGAAAGATTGAACAAGCAAGATGAAGAACACAGCCGTTACACGTTACATAAAAATAAGTTTGTGTACACGGTGTCAAGCAAGTCGACGACATTTTGATCCCTTTTAAAGGATAATGCGATCATCATCAGGACAGAGTTAAATGCATGCCTGAAGGACATACGGCCTGTACGACAATACACAGAATAAAGAAAAAATTGGGGAAAAAAGAAAGGCGGAAAAGAATTGAGAATACAATAATACATAGGGAAGCCTCCCTTCTACGCACAGTACAGGCGGCGCAGAGAAAGTGCTCTTATAAATGACAGTACAGAGTGAAGGTAGTGATCGTGATGGGTGGCTATGGACTGACTAGTGCGTGAGGAGCGCCAAGGTAGGTAACAGATAATCTGTGCGCCATGTTAGGGTAGGCAGACTATGGGCGGTGCCTCGAAAAAGGGAATGGAGGGGGACGCGGTGAGAGCAAAACGAAACTTACCACGGGGTGTGTGGCAGGGAGCCTCAAGCTGCGCGAGGTCAGGAGAGTGTTTGGGTGGAGCGCGGTGGCCTGAAGGGCAAAGGAGGAGGATTAGCCGATCCGTCGTGCTTGGGAGTAGCCCAGATAACAGGCAGAGTCTCGGGCAGTTGTGCAGTTTACCTCCAAGCTGGTCGGTGAAGTGGTCCGATTCACACCGGTGGTGTGCGTCAAGGAATAAACCTCCGGGGTTGGTTTCCAGGAACGGCTCAATAACCGTAGCGAGACTTGGGATTTCCGGGGGCCGGGAGGCATGGGGGAACCTGCGGGGAAGGAAATGAAGGTTAGTCTGGGGTGGGGGTGGGGTCGGAAAAGGCACGCGTGGTGCTCGCTCTTACCTGTGCGAGGGCAGGAAAATGGAATAGCGTGTTGGCGTTACTGGAGACGGCTCGGTGATCTGAAAGGTGGATAGGTTACTGGGTTAAAACTGAGCGATGGGGCGAAGTGGAGGGAACTGACAGGAGACTGTGGAGGGCTTACCTGTGTTCAGATATCGCGGGACGGTGCTCGAGGGCATGGGGTCCGGACGCAATGAGCTTGGATCTGCGTGGTGCTCAATGGCTGGATAAGCAGACAAGGAAGGGGGCGCACCTAGCGGTTTAAATAGCCAGAAGAGCTAGGCTAGGGATTTGAGAGCAGCAAACATGGCGGCCATGTTGGGTGTGGGGATGCGCGACCAATTCACAAACAATACCCATCTTTAACCTCTCTAAACACACCCTAGCTGATTCAGAATTATCATTTCTCAGCAAAGGCTTATCATTTGTCCCCATTATCCACCCCAACTTCCTGGAACTCCAAACTGAACTGCTCAGGTTCTTCTGGAGCATACGCTTGCATGCCTATTTTGTACTCAATCCCTCACCTACCACTTCCTCGAACACACCACTACGCCCTCCATCTACCCTTTTCCCTACCTCAAATATGATCCCTGGTGAAATTTTGACTTTCGAAAAAATGGTACTCAAAGACGTTTCATTACTCGAAAATACCAAACACTTTATCCCCTACAATCTGTCACTAGAAGAAAAAAAGGCCATTGACACATTGAAAAATAATGATTCTCTCATCATTAAATCAGCCGACAAAAGTGGCGGCATAGTTATGCAAGAGAGAAAACTATACAAATAGGAAATTTTACGTTAACCCTTCCAACACCAACCATTGTTGTAGACTACCTACCAATCCCACCAAGGAACTCCAACAACTGATCCTTCAGATTACTACTGTTGCCAGATCACAAGGCTTTTTAAGCCAGAAGGAATTTATGTTTCTTAATGTTAAATCACCACGTTCTCCAGTGATATATACACTCCCTAAAATTCATAAAAACCTCACAGACCCACCAGGACGCCCTATAGTGTCAGGCTGTGGATCCATCCTAGAGCCATTAGGCCAGTATGTGGACTATTTTATAAAGGACTTCGTCCCTAAAACAGAATGCTACGTCAGAGACAGTATGGCCATGATTAATTTAGTCGAACATCACCCCTTCAATACTGAATCAGACGTTCTCTGTACAATGGATGTCGAATCCCTGTACATGAATATCCCACAGGTCAATGCCTTACTTGTCATTGAACATACACTCAACTTGAGACCACGCCCTCATGCTGCCCCACCACTTTTATTTTACAACTTCTTGAACTGTGTCTCACAAAAAGCTTCTTCTCCTTTGACAATGAGTACTACCAACAAGTCAAGGGTACCTCTATGGGCGCTGTATTTGCCCCCAACTTGGCCATATTGTTCATGGACCATCTCGAAATGTCTAAAATTCTCTCCCCCAACAACCCTTTCCACTCTGGAATAACCTTATGGAGATGATACATTGACGACATTTTCCTTATCCGGCATGAGAATGAAGATAGCCTGAATCATTTCCTACACTGGCTCAACAATAATTGCCAAGGTCTTAATTTCACCCTTTCGCACAACAGACCCTCCATACCGTTCCTTGACCTCACCATTCACCACTCCAACGGTGAATTGATCACTAGTCTCTACAGAAAGCCCACTGAATGTAATACCCTTCTTAGGTATGAGAGCAATCACCCACGTGCCCTACGTGACTCTCTACCTTACTCACAATTCTTGCGCCTTAGACGTAACTGCTTCCTCAAAGAAGACTATTTTCATGAAGCTCCTTTCCTTTCCACCAAACTTCTTGCTCACGGATATCCCCGACGACTCGTACGTACTGCACTCAAAAGAGCATGGTATTGTCCCAGGGATATCCTCTTATCCCCCAAATCCAAGCCTAACCAAAATCGCATGGTATGCGTAACCACCTTCTCGCCAGTCTCACATTCCATCCAGAAATGCGTTTTGAAACACTGGACCATACTCAATGCTGGCATCATGAGAATTGAACGGCCACTTTTTGCATTTCGCAAAAGTCGGAATATAAAAGACCACCTTGTTAGAGCTGCTCTTCCCAACCCTAGACCAGCATGCACACTGAACGAATTGTGGTGCTTTGACCCCCTTATAGGTCATGCAAAATGTGGCAATTGTAGTGTATGTGATCTCACTATTGAAGGCAAAGAATTCACTTTTAACAATGTTAAGATAAAGTCTAAATGTTTCACCAACTGTAATACTTGCAATGTCATTTATCTAATTCAATGCCAGTGTCCCAAAATCTACATTGGACAAACCACCCAAAAAGCGAGAATCCGGATCTGCCAATATCGCAGCCGCATCCGGTGTAAAACTCCAAATGCCCCTCTCATTGAACACTTCTCTAATGTTGGCCACAGTGAAGATGACATCAAATGGACAATAATCAGTGTGGTCAAGCCCCCGCCAAGAGGCGCAGATATCGGCCATCTTCTCAATAAGGAAGAACTTATTGCGTACTGAAAGCATACAAAACGGACTGAATAGAAATGAGGATTGGACAATCTTATTATAATGTTTGTGACCACGGTTTCCTGCACTGCTCTTCTAACGCTTGATCCATTCCTTGCTGTCACCTTACCAATGTCATAATATGTCACCTTATACCTTGTTTTCACGGTTAAACCAGCAATTTCTGCCTGTAGAAGAATTGCTCTACTCCATACTTTTGCCCCTACTCCTTTCTATTTAACTCTCAATTGTTTTTAATAGGTTTTAATTATTTCCATGCTTTACCTCATTTCTTGAAGGTATTTCCTTTACTAATATTATCCTTTAGCTGCCTAGTACCTGTAAACTTTGCCAGTCACGTGTATCTTTAGTCACATTCTAAGTGGTGTCTTGGTTGTTGCCAACCTTAGGTTCTGTGGACATTTCCCAGCACACGAGCACATCCATATCATTGCAACCTTGGTCGCGAGTCCCCACACCCAACATGGCCACCACGTTTGCTGCTCTCAAATCCCTCGCTCGCCTAGTTCTTCTTGCTATTTAAACCGCTAGGTGCGCCCCCTTCCTCGTCTGCTTATCCAGCCATTGAGCACCGCACTAATCCAAGCTCATTGCTTCCGGACCCCATGCCCTCGAGCACCGTCCCGCGATATCTGATCACAGGTAAGCCCTCCACATTCTCCTGTCAGTTCCCTCCACTTCGCCCCAACGCTCGGTTTTAATCCAGTAACCTATCCACCTTTCAGATCACCGAGCCGTCTCCAGTAACGTCTCCAGTAACGCCAACGCGCTAATCCATTTACCTGCCTCGCACAGGTAAGAGCGAGCACCACACGTGCCTTTTCCGACCCCACCCCCACCCGGACTCACCTTCATTCCCTTCCCCGCAGGTTCCCCCATGCCTCCCGGCCCCCGGAAATCCCAAGTCCCGCTACGGTTATTGAGCCGTTCCTGGAAACCAACCCCGGAGGTTTATTCCTTGACGCACACCACCGGTGTGAATCGGACCACTTCACCGACCAGCTCGGAGGTAAACTGCACAACTACCCCGAGAGTCTGCCTATTATCTGGGCTACTCCCAAGCCCGACCGATCGGCTAATCCTCCTCCTTTGCCCTTCAGGCCACCGCGCTCCGCCTCAACCCTCTCCTGAGCTCACGCAGCTTGAGGCTCCCTGCCACACATCCCGTGGTAAGTTTCATTTTGCTCTCACCGCGTCCCCCTCCATTCCCTTTTTGAGGCACCGCGCATAGTCTGCCAACCCAAACATGGCGCACAGATTATCTGGTACCTACCTTGGCGCTCCTCATGCACTAGTCAGTCCATAGCCACCCATCACTATCACTACCTTCACTCTGTACCGTCATTTGTATGAGCACTTTCACTGTGCCGTCTGTACTTTGCGTATAAGGGAGGCTCCCCTATGTATTATTGTATTCTGAATTCTTTTCCGCCTTTCTTTTTTCCCCAATTTTTTCTTTATTCTTTGTATTGTCGTACAGGCCGTATGTCCTTCAGGCATGCATTTAACTCTGTCCTGATGATGATCCCATTATCCTTTAAAAGGGATCGAAACGTCGTCAACTTGCTTGACACCGTGTACACAAACTTATTTTTATGTAACGTGTAACGGCTGAGTTCTTCATCTCGCTTGTTCAATCTTTCATAATTCCAAACAAGCCCTGTGCCTTGCCTGATTGTTTGTTTGTTTTGTTTGTTATTTTTGTTCACTTCAATGTTTTGGATGCAGGACTGTGTCCCACTTTATTTTTGTTTCTCTTGATCCTTAAAATTGCCATTTATTAAATGTTACTGTCCGTCTGGACAGCAGCAATATAGTATTGATTTCAGTCTATATTCATTGTCTGCTCTTACCTAACCTTTATAAAGGGCCATTGTTCTAAAAAATTATTGGTTCCAAGCTAAGAGCACACCAGTGGCACTTTTGTGAGTCTCTGCTAGACAAACCTACAGTACCAGGGTCAACTAATCTTGCCCTTACCATTAGTCAGCTCTTTCTGTAGAGTTGCCGTTCTCCTTCCCTCTTCTTCTAGGCAAGAATCTCCAGGTGTTCCAGGACAGGGAAACAGCATCTCCTCCAGCTAAGACTGCAGGTGGTGTCCCCTCACCTCTGGGATGCTGGCTGTCAGACAGAGACTAGTTCTGGTTGTGCAGTAGTCCTCTGGGTGCTCTGTGGTGCATCCCTGCCTTGGTCAGAGAGTACTTGGAAATGGAGCAATAAGTGGGCCATCAGTGTAGGGAAGTGTGCTTTTTGTATGGTCAGCCGCCAACACTTTTTGCCCCAATGCTGATGCTTATGATTTAGAAAGTGCACTGGAGCCTGCTGCCCACAACCCAGTGCCAGTGCTTTCTCCCTAAAACTGATATGCGTGAATTTGTAACCCTAATTCGTGAAGGATTCTATCCCCCTTACATGTCCCTAGTATGTGGTACCCAGAACATGGGTGTTAAAGGGGTCCCCAAAGCCTGAAGCACTCTTTGTGCCACTCTGAGTGAGCCAAGGAAACAACTGACAGCAGGTCTGCCATTGCAGACTGCAAGAGCAGTGTAAATGGCTCGAACTCGATGTTGCCCTCCCCATGTGGGGAAAAGACAATGCACCATGTTAATATGTTCCAGTCACCCTAAGGAAGGTTTCTGCGCCCAGGAGGAAGGGTGTATTATATTAAAGGTATGGATATGCAAGTGAAAGCTTATATGTCCCTATAGTGGCCTTCCCCATTAAAGGACACTGTAAGTGATAGACATTCCATATTATAACGTGCTGGCACCTGGGTAAACCTGAGGTTGGCAGCTCCATTATGGTACTGCCTAAAGATGTCATGTTCAGTATCAAACAACATGCCTCCTCACCCGTGACATGAATCTCATGTCAAAGAGGATGTGGCATGCACCCAGGTGGCTACTTAGAGGTTGCCCACCTGATTGCCCCAACCTTTCCTGCTCTTTGGCTGCCAGCCCGCACTTGCTGCTGCCAAGACAGGAATCTGACCACCTGCCAGGAGGTGTGAACTCTCCCAGGAGTCAGAAAAAATGGCCTGGATGGGAAGGAGGTAACACCTCCCTCCCTGACAGGCTGGCTAGTGAAGTGAAGGCTGGCTTTGAAGCTGCCAAGGTGGTGAACTTCAAAGGCTGCACCACCTGTGATATGCAAACAGGCTGTCTACCAAAGGAGGAAACAGCCCCCAGGCACATTTCCACCTGAGCAGGTGGGAAAATTAGGTTTTCAGGAGGTTTACACCCCCAGAAGGCTAGCCCTACCACTAGGGTGGTTACACTGGTCTGTACAGCTAAGGAAGGCTTCTGCCATTTTTTAAAAAGTAGTAGAATAGTGGGTTATGGGAAGAAAAGGTGAATTTCAATCCCGGATGTGGTCACTTCAGGGGTAGATTAGCTGCTGGGGCTAGTAGCTCATTGGCCACTTGCACCCACACCCCTAACACCCCGAAATATAGAATTTAAGGGCTACCCCTGACACCAGCACTTCAGTTCTTATCTGACTTGGAACAAGGACAAAAGAAGAGCCCAGTGTCAGCGACAACAAGAGCTGCACAAACCAAAGGAGCGATTTTCTGCACCTGTGGCAACCTTCTTGGAACTGCATGAATGCAGCTCTTCCTGGACAAAAGTTTGGTTCCCCAAAACAGAGGGACCCGTTTGAGAGCCAAAGGCATCACTAGACTCCCCTGGACTAGAGGCACAAGTCCTCTGCAACCACAGGTAAAAACAGCATACCGTAACTGAAGAATCGCTGGCCATCTGGCCCTCTGAGGGATTGTCCAGGAGTGGACAGTCCAGTTCATTGTGGGAAATGTGGTCCTGCCCTCCACAAATGTTCAGGTGGTTACCATGTTCCCTAGGACCTCCAGACATCTAAATCACTTTCAACTTTGCTCACCGCTGCCAAGGCTTATTGGTCACCAGTCCAGCAGCAACCCTGTTTACTAGATGCTGCACTCCAAGGGAACGCTGCAAAACCTTCATCCGAAGTCAGCAGTAGCTTCTTTGTCTGATTTTTTCACCCTGTTCCCCACCAACAACCTGTAAGTGGTAAAACCAGCTCTCCTGCTTCTGCACCAAGGAGAACCAGGATAGCTCTGCACTCTGGCTTCTCGAGCCAGGTAAAATTGAACTGACTGTTGTGGCTTGGTCCTGGAACCTGCATCACCTTTACCCTTCTTGGGTTCCATGCAACTCGACATGCAAGTAACCTATTGTCACTAGCACTTTTTCCCATTGACCACATTGCAGACGTTCTGCAGTAAAGAATAGCCCATATTGGTACTCTGAAATGCTTAACACATGTTCCTCTAGGAAAGCTTGACTACTTTTTGCCACTCGACCAGGACTGAGCTAAAGGTATATTATTGTGAACCCAAGGACCATCTTTGGGGTATTGTGAGAGTATCGAATGGTGAAGCCTATCCAGCATCACCACATAATACTCCACCTTCCTACATTTGTGTTACAGAGGTGGGATCCTGAACATGTGTCTCACAGTACCACTTGATCATAAGTGATTTTTGCATGAGAAATCCACTTAATTGACCTTACACTCAAAAATTATTTTCACAATTTTTTTGATTTTACTAGATAGGAATTCTAGAGCCCTGGGTAGACCCCCATTCCAATAGTACATTAAAAAGGCTTAGGAAAGTTAGGAAAAGGTTTTAAAGTTTTTTTTTAATTTAAAAAAGGTCCCAACTTACAAATAAAAAGTTAGGCACAATGGAGGCTGGTAGGGATCTCTACCTGGCCGTCAATCCAGCCCTGATGATAAGTGGTCTGAGGGAGTTGCGCAAAGCAAGGGGCATTAGCTATTAAACAGCTAAAAAGAAGTTTAAGAAAATGGGCCATTAGTTGTGTGGCCTGCACAAGTCATGGGTCCACATTTTTCCTCCACTGGGAACCAAACATCCCATTGTGGAACTTGACTCTCACAGGGAAAAGAAGCAGAGCAGTTCACGGCCTACTCAAGGGAGGTGGTGTGGGCTAATAATCACCCTTTCATGGCACACAATAATAACACCCAATAAATAATTGTCCAGTCTGTGCTTTTCTTTTGAAAAAAAGGAAAAGTAAGTTTATTAAACACACACTACTCAATACTACGCAGTAATTTACCAATATAAATAAGGCTGATCGAAGTACCTTTTGGTGACATTGCCTAATCATTTTTGACCTTGCACAAAGGGGTGTCTTGTTCAACAAATCACATGCGAAACATTCACTTGTACTTAAATGCAATGATTGAATATAACTTTGAATGAATGCACTTAATACCGGCAATGAAGCATGTACACTTTGATTACGAGTGGCTGTTGCTGGCTCGGACTGGGCCCTAATATTTTATCTCTCAAGTCCTCATTTATAGTACTATCACCGTTTTCTACTCTAAATCATTCTTCTTCCACTTGATGGACCTTGGAATGTGCATTAGGAGTCAAAGAGCAAACAAGGCATCTCAACCTAAATAGTATCAACAGTTTTAAGTTCAGTCAATGATGAGAGTTGTGATAATTTTTCCAATACCTTTTTCTCATTAAGAAATTAGTAAGGTTTGCTTCTTTATTTTGTCTTTATTTCAGTTAATGCATAAATCAAATAAGTTTAGTGAACTTTCATCGAAACAATGGTTAGACCAAAGGATCAAATATATTGCATTTGGTGCGTTCCATAACGGAATAGTGTTGGACTTGGCCCTTTTTGCAGGGTCATCCCAGAACTTTTTGCCTTCCTCCTGGTACTTTCTGACCTGGTGTTGGTGGTTTTAGGACTCTGGGCACTTTATCACTGCTGTTCAGTGTTAAAATGCATGTGCTCTCTATGGTAAACGTGGTAAGATTGGTCTACACCTGTTTGGCGTATTTCATTTACCTATCAGTCCCTTGTAAAGTGGTATCTCATATACCCGGGCCAGTAAATTAAATGCTTCTGGTGGGCTTGCAGCACTCCTTTCGCCACCCACCAAAGTAGCCTTTCAAACCTGTCTCAGGCCTCTGTCATTGCAGGGCCTGCATGCGCAGTTTTCTGCCGCTGTGACGTGGCTCATAAAATGGTTGCCACGTCTGTGACTACCCTTTTACTACATATTAATCACCCCTAAGGTAGGCCCTAGCTAGCCCTATGGGCAGGGTGCGCTGTAGGTAAAAGGTAGGACATGTGCCTTAACTGTGTGGCATGTCCTGGTAGTGACAAACAGCCATTTTGGTTTCTCACTACTGTGAGGCTGCACTCTCATAGGAATGCATTTGGGATTCTCTTATATGTGGTTCAGTAGTAATTCCTGATATGAGAGGAGCAGCGTGATCAA
Organism: Calotriton arnoldi; assembly: GCA_963921515.1. Taxonomy (NCBI): domain Eukaryota; kingdom Metazoa; phylum Chordata; class Amphibia; order Caudata; family Salamandridae; genus Calotriton; species Calotriton arnoldi. The sequence goes on along the minus strand of CAWUFW010004593.1, from coordinate 894,937 downwards.
GTTTGGTATGTTTGGAATAGTGGTAATAAATGCTGCGTAATGGTGTTCACATATTTATTTTCACTATTTTAGAAATGCCACTTTTAGAAGTGGGCATTTCTGTGTGCTATGTGTCTTTGTGTCTGCCTGTTGTGTATTGCATGTCTGGCTCTGGAGTGACAGGGGCTGGGGAAGTGCAGTGGCTCCAGAGGAACTGTATGAGTCAGCGCTAGGCTGAATAGGCCGATTTGCATTTGGAGTAGTGGGAGGAGTAGCACCTGGACCTGAATAGGACTGTGCCTGCCTTACACAATGCTGGCTCCGTACCCCTGTGGTGTGTCTGGGGCCAGAGCCTACACTAACAATGGGGACTGTAATGCACTTGTTAAGTGCCCCCCAGAACTGGTTTGGACTAGGTCCAGTGCCCCGTGCCAGGGCAGAACAAAGACACTGACTAGCATAAATATTGGGGCTGTGACCCCATGAAAGGTGTGCTAGTGTGCTTACTTGGGACTGGTGGCCGGCAAGCTGCTGGACTGCCAGCAGGGACCACCGCTGTGGACTGACATGCAGCCCTGCTTGGCAGCTGAAGGGTCTTCTGTTCTATCTCGGAGACCCAGTGTGCTGGCCTGCCTGTGCACTTCCTGGAGAGAAGCACTGCATGCTCCCTGTTGATGTCTGGAAGAGGGAGACAGGTGGAGCGCCGCAGGTTCTGCTTATTGCCCTGGACCTGGGCCTGACACGCTCTCTGTGGAACAATTGGGAGCACTTGTGAGTGCAGACCCTTTCCCCTGCTGTACATAAATAAATGTCGCAGTGGAAAACATTTGCATGACATAGAAACACAGGAAAAGCTCTTTGTTATCTTACAAAAGTATAAGACACCACCATTAAATTATGCCAACAATGGTTGTGATTTTATTTCAACACATGGTAGGATTAAATCAAATCATAGAGCACAATTCAATTAAACAGTGAGCATATTTGAGCAAAAAGGTGCACAGCAAGGGGGAGTGGATAGTGCATGGGAAGTATTTGTGAAAAGTGGTGTGACACGGGAAGGTAGTGCGCATGTATACATCAACAGTCCATATTTACAACCTATCCAGCCAAATGTATGGCACGCACATGTATAACAAATCATAACATAGTTATTTAGATGCAGATATAGAATCTCTGTCATCTATGTTTGACAATTGAAACAATCTCTGGAAAAGCTCTAGAACAAATCTAGACCGCCCCTTTCAGTTGGTAGCAGAGAATGGTTGTTTTGTCCTTGAAGTAAGGGGAGAATCTAGAATTGGTTTAGCATAGGTGGAACTTAGAACCCCAAAAGCCTGAAGTAGAGCCCAATGGTTGAGAACGGAAGATGACGGAATCCGGCGGAGACCGACAGAGTTTGACAGTGCGGCAAGATCAGCGGCGGAAGGAGGAGTGAGTATTAACAGGATGTGTGTAGAATGTTAGATTGTGGGAATGGTTTGATTGTGTGATGGGTCTGATGTGGCCCAAGGATTGAGATTTGAGTTGCAGGTCCCGAAGTGACCTAAGATCCTGGAATATTGAAAAGTGTAGAAGACACCGCAATTGTGATTGTCTGACCGGAGAATTGGGGAGTTGTCGTGAGACGTCATCAGCAGTTCCACCTAAGACAGGGAACTTTGTGTGAATGGGAAATATGTGAATCATCTAGTGGACCTTGTGTAAAGGGGTTAACAATACCGATTCTGGTGATCCACGCTGGTCAAGGGTTACCATTTGCGAATGCTCTTGAGTCGTTGAATTCTATCGATCATTTAGAATGGCAGACAATTACAGACTTAAAATGATTGTTTGTGTGAATGCGAACAGAGAAATTGCGAAGGAGGGTGAGAGCTGCGAGGAGTAGAAGTGACAGTAGTGATACAAAAGACAGCTTGTTGGATGGGCTGTTTAGCTGAGCGTCCACCACCTTACAGTTTACAACTGGGAGAAGTGGGATGAGGCTCTGATGGCACCGATAATATGGGAGGTGTATCAGCCCCAGTGGCTCCTGATCGAGGAGTCGTGGGAATGATATCTGCAGGAACAAGGGGGACACGAGTGTCCATCTTGGAAGGTATGGAACAGAATGGTTTAGACGCTACTTCACAGTTGCTGGAAGCTCTTATAGTACCGGTTACCCTTGGACCTGTTGTTCCTGTTTATAACTCCGGCCCAACAGGAAGCCTTAGCCCAAGACAATCCATACACTCTTTTAGGAAGAACAGGGAGCACGAATGGGGGTTTCCATCCTTTAATTCCCATGGAATCTAGTACCCCTCTGGCGGCTACTGCCGACCCTTCCGGCGTACGGATTGGTTCTAGCACTATAAGATCTACACCAATGGAAAATGCTAGCTCGGATCTGCAAATATGAGAAACTCCTGTGAGAGGAATGAGTGGTACAACTCAGTCTCTAGGAGCAGGTGCAAGTCAGTGAGCATCTGAGAACCAACACGTCCATAATAACAGCAAAGAGATCACGAATGTAAAGTCGAGTCAAGATACTATCAAAGCTGCAACAAAGGTGAAGCTCGTGGATGTGGTGAGAATGAAAGCAGATCTGGATGAGATCATCAGTGGGAGTCTAGCTCTGGATAGAATAGAGATTTATAAGTCAGACGAATTGTTGTTTATGGCTAAGGACATCAACCGGAGGGCAAGACAAGAACATGAGAAGTTGTTGGATTAGGCCCAGAGGTATGGGGTAGATCTATCCAGAACAAAGGCATTGCAGGGGAACCACAGGCTTACTTACAATGACCAAGTGGAAAAGAGAGTGCATGGATTAAGGATGCATATCCGGGAACTGGTAATAGGAGTAAAGGCTTGGAGTATGCTGGATAAGTGGGAAAAGAGATGGTCAAGGAAGAAGAGCGTAAGAAAGGTTACAAGAGAGATGCCTCCTCCACGAGGGGGAATACAGGGAATAGAGGCATACCCGTTGGGGGAAGTGCCTAGTGGAGGGCATGTGCGTCTTCCTATGAGTCAAAGTGATCCTGCTGCATTCACAAATGATTTTCCAAGATTAAGGGTGAAACCTGCTGAGTGTTATAAGCAAGTTGATCACTTTGTAAAAATCTCGAGCGTGTTGTGGATTGACTTAAACATCTTATTCAAAATTGTGGTTCCTAGTAGGCCTGGGCGGTAAAATCTGCTCCGCTTGTGGAATTTGCGGAATTTTGGCAATTCCGCGTTCCGCGGAGAACGTGGAATTGCCGAAAATTCCGCGATCCGTGGCGTAGCAAAATGTTTTCCTTGTTCGCGCTTTCAAAATGCATGTTCGCTCACGCGGTAGTGACTTACCGGGATCCCTGTGTTCGCCGACGAGTTTTCCTATCCGGCCGCGCGATCCCGCGAGAGTGTGCGATCGCGAACACGTCATTCGGACGCGCCACTGGACATCCGCGACGCGAACGGACGGGACAAGTGAAACAAAGATGGCCCCGCCAATTGGCGACCGCATGGGCAAGTTCATGAGATATTTTCCCCTGAGCACGCAAACAGCGTCCCCGAACAGGAAAAATGCATCGCGAACGGGCGGAACAAGCAATTCCGCGTGCTCGCGGAATTCTGCGTAGCACGCGGAGATTTTTTACATCTTCGCGGAACTTTGCGTGACGCGACTATGCAAATTCCGCCCACCCCTAGTTCCTAGTGACCTATGGTCTGCTTGTAAAATAGATGTCAAGTGGCCTAGTGCTGAGCCAGAAAGGGACTCAGTAACTCATGGCCCTTTGCCGTTGGTCACGAAAAAGTACAATCAGGTGATCACATGATTACAGTCCAAAATAGCCCCACAGGACATCAATTGGGTCACAATAGATCAAACGACTCAGGAGCCTAAAGAGTCGGCACATGCCTATTATGAAAGGCTGTTACAAGCTTTCAAGCAGTACAGTGGGTTAGATACCCTTGATCCCAAAGACATAGGACAATTTGTGTCCAAGTTTGTGAATGGATTGAGGCCTGAGATCAGCTTCATGATCCAACAGCATCTAATCTGCTGGCAAAACTAATCTGTGGACGAAATCCTATGGTATGCCAGGTATTGCAGTGATGGGGTGGACTCCAAACATAGGAGAATAAAGGAGAAATTGATGCTAGTCCAAATGCACAATGCTCAGAAAGGAGAGCAGGTGCAGAGGATGACTGGAGCTCCAACTTGTGGTCAGGGGAACACCCCAGGAGGCGTACAAGTACAACCAGTTGGGGGGTCAATGGGTCAAGGTAGGGGGAGAGGTATCCCTATAGATCCGAAGACAGGGATAGATTTCGCCACCCTGAAAAAAAGTCCACTGCATGTCATTTTTGTCACAAAATAGGACATTGGAAGCGCAACTGTTGCCTCAATCCTGCAAATCAAGAACAGGCAGGAGAACTCATCCAGATGGCAGATGGTACGAACCAGTTTCAGATAGTGACCAGGCCAAGATCGTTTAATGCGGGAGGGAATCAGAACCAATTAGTGCAAGTGCTTCAGCCTCCAAGAATTTCACAGGGCAATCGAACATGCAACCAGATGCTCTTGATGGAGTCTCTGGATGGATTTGAACTGGACCCGTCCTTATGACAGTGCCTGCGAGAGGAGGAAGTCTGTACACTTGACGCAGTCTTTATGGTGGACCAGAATGGACCCTACGTAGAAGCAGACATGGATGGTCATTCCATTACATTCTTGATTGATACTGGTGCTACCCGTTCTACTGTGAGATCTGCAGTAGCCCCAAGCTGCCCCTCTCAGGAAAATCGATCCAAGTTGTGGGAGTTGATAATAAAAAGATGACAAACCCTTTAATGGAAGAGGTGACTGTGAAAATCGGGTCCTTCCAGGATCACCATCAGTTTGTGGCATGTATTTCAAGCCCAGTGTGTCTGTTAGGGTGTGATCTGTTGTGTAAACTGAATTGTACCATCTACTACAGATCAAAGGGAATTGAGTTGCAAACCAATGATGAGGACATGGCTTTCAAATTGGCGAACCAGAACCTTTGCACTACCATTTTTCCTTTACTGACAGTAGAGGACATGCCACTAGATCTCAGGGACACTGTTTCAGCAGTGGTTTGGGATTTCTCAGGAGAGGAAATAGGACTGATTCTAGGAGGTGAGCCAGTCCGCATACAGGTCAAGTCAAATGCCGAATATCCGAGAACACCATAATACAATCTGACCCCAGAAACAGTTTCAGGGTTAACAACCGTAGTTGAGTCAATGATTGCGCCGGGCATCCTAAAGGAGATCATGGGAAGTCCATGAAACTCTCCTAATATGGGTTTGCAGAAACCTAGCAGGAAATATCGCATTGTCCAAGACTTCAGGAAAATTAGCAGCACAGTGATTCCATGTTGTCCTGTGGTACTGAATCCATCTGTGATCCTATTTGAGATTCCTTGTGAAGCTGTATGGTTTACGGTGTTTGACCTCTGCCAAGTGCTTTTCTCTGTTCCATTGCATGAGGCAACCCAATATTTGTTTGCTTTCCATCTGAAAATCGTGTCTTATCGTGGTGTCGTACCCCTCAAGGGTATACTGAAAGTCCATCCATTTTTAACCAGATCTTGAAAAAGAACCTTGAAAGTCTGATTTTGCCTCAAAACTCAGTACTGGTACAATACATCAATGACCTTCTTGTTGTGTCCGAGATGCGAGATGCTTGCAGGGACGATATCATTTCCTTACTGAATCATCTGGCTGAGAATGGGCATAAGGTGTCTCTGAGTAAGCCTCAGCTTTGTCTAAATGGTGTGCAGTACTTGGGCCACCGGATTGAAAAGGGCAAGAGGAAGGCGTCACCGGAAAGAGTGGAGGCGATCATGAAAAAGTTTCCGACTAGTACCCAAAAGAGGTCAGAATGTTTTTGGGAAAAATTGGCTACAGTCGACAGTGGATTCTTAATTGGTCCTTTATGGCAAAACCTTTGCAGATGTTGACCCACAAGGATGTATGTGATCCGGTGCCTTAGGAAAACAATTGCCTTCTGGCTTTCCTGGAGTTGAGAGAGTGCCTCTGTCGCGCTCTGGCTTTAGGAATGCCTGATAACTAGGGGTGGGCGGAGTTTGCAGGGTCCAACCACGCGGGAATCCACAGAGTCACAAAAACTCCACCGCCTACCTGGAGTTCCACGTTCAGGCAGTGTTTGCCTGCGTGCCGGTTCGCGTTGCGTTGGGAATGCGGAGTGCATCCGCGCTCTCCAAAATCATGCAGGAACGGCGCTATGCCATCCTGAAGTGTGCTTGCGTTCTAAATCATGTGCGAACAGCACCACGTGGTCCACATGGGCGTGGCCAACTTGTTTTTCTGCTCTCTGTTATGGTGCTGGGCCTAATTTTTTATCTCTTGTTAATCTTTGTCATTGCCCTCCTTTATTACTTTTCTACCCCTAATTATACTTTTTACAATAGTTTGCATCTTTGTTTTTGTGTATTTTACGTTTTTGCTTACATTTTTTGCGTTTTTGTGACTTTTTGAATTACTTTAATTTCACCTACTTCTTTCCTTATTTCTTTCTTCATTACTTTCCTTTCCTTTCCCGTCTTAGTTTATTTGATTTCCCCACCCAGTGCCATTGCAGATGGGTGGCTTCCATGCGGGCTGCGCCGCTGGCCAGGTGTGCAGCCCCGGGTGATCTTTGGAGAGGAGGAGGTGGCAGCACCAGTTTTTTTTGTGCAGAGCCACCTTCCCTTTATGCTGGCAGCAGGAGGCAGGCCTGGTACCAGCTACTCCCTGCGGGAGCATCGGCGGTGCTGGGGGGCGGTACGCCGGTGCATGCAGCTCCACAGCGAGGTTCGACACACCGCCCAGCAGATGAGGCACAGCTGGGCTAACATTCTCGATAGGGAGCAGGACCTGCTTGACCTGCTAGGCGTCCAGATTCTGGGGCTCGGTGAGTATTAATTATTTGTTGTGTCTGTGTTCTACAATGAAAAAAAAAATCAGAATAGCATGCTGCTCACACTCAGAGGTAAGTTATGTGTTTAATAAAGTTTATGCTTGTATAATATTATTATTGTGTGATCCAGTTTCTAGTTTCTGCTACCTAATCGCATTTATCAGGTGCTTTGGCTGAATAATAAAGAAGTCACTGCAGACTGTTTCTTCTGTCACTATAGTGGATCACTGAGTAGCGTGTTCTCTCTGTGACTTTGTTTATGTAGCTCGCACAGTTCCAGGTAATTTATTTAATTGAATTCACAGTGATGATGTGAAGTATGCATCTATGTGTAGGAAAGTAGGATCTGCTTCTTATGGTTACCCTCACCTTTTGCTTGATGTTACACTGTTTTGACTAGTCTGACTGGGATCCTGCTAATCAGGACCCTAGTCTATCTGCTTTCTCCTTAAAATATTATGCCATGTACTTTGGTACACTCCAGATTGGATACTAGGGTACCCTTATAAGTCCCTACTATATGGTACACATGTACCGAGGGTATAAGTACAGAGGCCTCCCATGGGCTGAAGCATGTATAATGCCACCCATGAGAGGCCATGCGAAATGGAACTACAGGTCTGCCATTGCAGCCTGTGTAAGCTGGTGCTTGCACCACTTACTTTAGATCTAGGTTTACTATATCTATAGGTCACTACACTTAAAACTTGTAAGTCACCCCTGTAGCAGGCCTTAACAATCCTGAAGGCAGGGTGCTGGGTTTTACATGAGAGGGTGCCCCTGCATGAGCAGAGTCCCTCTGCAGCCTTCGGAGACCATTCTCCCGGGTTGTCTGTGACTCAGCCAGACATATAGGTACAGGTGCATTATAACCGCGCAGTAAATGCTATCTCGAAAATGGCTGAAATAAAACATGTCGTGTTTGGTATCAAACACCTTGGAATCAGACCTCCACACCGGTAACCGGTGTGGGAGGTATGATTCCACCCTTCTGAAGTGAGCTTTGTGGGGTCACTGGTCTTTCCGGTGCCAGCCTTCTCGACCCAGTCAGCACAAAATGGATGCTGCCGACAAGAGACACATTTCTGCCCTCCTGCTGCTGAGCCAAGCTCGAGCAGAGGAAGGCAGCACACTAGGCATCCTGTTACAGGGAGGTGTGACCACCTCCCTAGCAGTATTTAGTGTATTGGGCTGGGTGGGTGTACTTCCAAAGGGCCTGAAAGTCTGCACCTGGGGCACATTTGGTATCCCTGTGTATAGTCCAGCTCAAACCAGTTCTGGGAGCCGTTGGCTCCTGCTCTGGCGTGAAACTGGACAAAGGACATGGGAGTAACCTCCCCTCTGTCCTGATCCTCCCCTAGGAGGGTCCCCTGAATCTGTCCAACCCTCTCCCGCGGGTACATAAGGGCTTACCTGACTGTAAGACTCTAGATTTTACGTGGACAAGATTCTGCAACAAGAAACCACTGACCTTCGACCTTCTGGAAACTCTGGACTTTGCTGGACTTCGACTGGGCCTGACTTTGTCTCCCTCTCCGTCCAAAGCATCGCCTGTGCCCTTGCACCATAGAGGCTCTGTGCAGGACCTGTGGAGCACTAAGGACAACTGAAGAATCTCCCTTGGGGTGAAGAAGTCACTCCCCTGCATTCGCAGGCACCATAATGCAACTGAATGGTCTGCTGATCCTGAGCTCCTGCAGACTCCAAAGGCTCCAGAAACACAGGAGGTGGGTTCCGAAGTTCTTTGAGGTCGAGCTGCTTTCTCACTGAGTTTGAGGCCAGTATCCCTCGTGGGGACCGCATAACCTGAACCCCTGTGCACTGCATACTTTTGCAAGTGCATATACTTGTTGGCAATTCCTGAGCTTGTGCATTGGACTCTGTGTAGTCCTCACCCGAGCAGTATTTACACCAAAGAACTCTGGCCTCCTTATACCGAGTGCTGGTACTTTGTGATCTTGCTCAAGGTCCCCTTGCGACTCCTTGTCATTCAGCCTGTTGGTCCTCTTGAGGGTCATCTTGATTTCTATTGGGCTTCCCTGGTTGCTCTAGATGTGCCCTGACTCCCCATTGCTTGGTGAGTCCCCTGGGCCTTGCTGGTCCACACCATAACCTGCTTGACCTTCCTGCATGGGTTGCTGTTGCCAACGCTTGTTGGTGCTCCAGCCGGACACTGACCCCTCAGCACTCGACATCCTTTGTGGGACAGCTCACATCCAGCTTCTGGTCATCCTCAACATTTCCTGGACCTCTTGGCTGCAGAGTCAAGCATCCCTTCCTTGCACCTGAAGCATTCCGACATCGGTGGGCATTCGTCTACCGAGCCCCTGGTCACCCTGAAGAGACCCAGACTCTGTCCCCTCTGCCTTCAGGTTCCTTCCATCATGAATCCACCCTTCGATTCCTATGGACACTTTCTTCCTTCCCAGCAGCAGCTCTTCTTTGAAACCCTCCATTGAAAACAACTGCGATTTCCGACACCACTCCAGACCTATGCATCCGGCTTCTCTGGGATAGGTAACTCGGGTACTCTGGTATCCACGGGTGGGTTGGCTCTCCAACCTCCTAAGTTCCAAAGGGTTTCCTCGAAGTCCACCGAGAAGGGTCCTTAAACTGTAAAATTGTAACCGCGACTTCCCCATAGAATTGTACGGAGCCCGCGGTCATGTTAGCACACTGCACCCGTCCTCCGTAGGGTCCCTTTCTACTCACCTGGGGTGGTTCCTTGGGGTCCCAGCGATTCTACGTGTTCTAGACACTGTCTTGGCTCCAGTCGTGATTCTTATACCACTATTTTAGTATATGGTTTGGTCTCCCCCTGGAGCCCACTGTGTATTGTGCTACTTACAACTGTTTCTTTGCTAAAGTATTGTGTGCTTTGTGTTGTATCCTCATGTAGAGGATACTAGAGAGTGTTATATAAATAAATACATATTTTTATAACTACTGTGTGGTTCTCCTTTCATTTAGTTAATACTAAAGGTGATATTCTGGTAAAACAAGCTGCTTTACATTCCTTCAAGATTAAGCCTGAAGGCTGCTCTCCACAGCTACCACTAGGATAGCTTTCTAAAGGTTATCTTTGACCACATACATCATAAGGGTCGTTTAGACTGGTACAAGGTACCCACTTTAATTACTGGACAGCATATACCAGGCCAACTTCTCATACTATATATTTAAAAAAATTAGAATGAGTTGGCTCGTCAAGGGTGTTGAGAAATGGGAATAGAATAAAATCAAAGATCATTAACTGCAATATGTAGTTTTTATTAAGGAGATTTCGAATGTGGATTTAACAACAGTCGATAGACTCCAGTTGAAAGAAACTAGTAGTACTATAGGTGATCTGCTTTAGCGACTGTGTTTGCTTTTCGTGAAATATTTTGTGCAGATTATCAGAATCACTAATCTATTTTTATTTATCTTCTTTATTTTGTTCATCAGCACCCAAGGGAAAGAAGAGGGATGATTCGGAAGGTCCGGGTCAAGCTGGTCATCCAGTGCCGACCACTAGAGCCACTGCCGAGGGCTCTGCAGATCCTAGTAAGTCCTTTTAAGATTGTTGTGGGCTTCTTAAGGTAGAACCATAGAATCTTGGGGTATATTTTATCTGTTGGATTTTTGGTGCTATCCATCGTGATTCGTGAAGATTCAGAAAGCAGGCCCAAGTAAGCTAGTATTTTAAATTGAAAAAAATCTACATGTATGCTTTCCTTATCCTGCTTATGTCTAGCTCCAACACAGTTCAGTTCACAAGACAGTGACCATGGTCATCATGGAACACCCCCCTCAGTGTAGTGTGCTGCAGACCCATTCTTTTATTGTTACAGTACACCACCAGTTTCCAATCACAGTGCAGCAAGGGAGGAAAAAAAAGTATGAGGTTCCATTCGCATTGTATTTGCCACCCAACCCCATAGGTTTTTCATTGAGCGTTATTCCATGCCTGGCTTGTCTAACTTTGTGAACTAACCAATCAAGTGCCCAGAGTGATATTTGGAAGATACGATCTATCTGAGCTGTAGTGCTGCATTGCTGTTGTATTTGGGATCTAAATTATGTGTAATGTTTTATACAGAACATCGGTGATGACGGCTCCAGTGCCGCTGCAGGAGGAGACGGTGACAGCTCAGTTCTTGCAGGGGGAGAAGGGGCAGCAGTGACGGGCACTGGTAAGTCACATATTTCTTGCAATTACTATGCTCACTAGCTCACTAGCTTTTGCCATGGCGTCACTCATCGTCGTCATCAAAAATGACTGTGAGGTGAACCCCCCAGCTTTACCAGCCACAGTAATGGTTGAGTTATTTAGGACTCTTCAATCTGCAAATACAGAAACATCTCACATAATGCGCTTTGATGGCTTGAGGGAGACATGAAAGAACAGAAGGCAACTTCAAAGAAAGGAAATGGTTCAGAGTGAAAGGGTGAGTTGGCCATTCTTGGCATGTGCCACATTTAGTCATGCGACACCCATGTGAAGTGATTCCAGAACATATATCATGGTTTCTCATAACAGATTAATTTACACTTGTTCAGATTTTTCCCTTGTGAATTGAACTACAAGTGAATAAGCCAAAGATGATGAATTGATGATCAGTGTAGTGGCCCCTCTATTATTTATAGAAAAAAAGGTCTACCCTCCCTGTCTAATCCCTCTACCCTACTCCCTGCAGTAGAGAAAATCAAGTTTCCTTTTCCTGGTTCTTGCCCAGCACATGAATTTGTTGGAAAACGTGGTGGCAGGCAAGGCCACAGTGTAAAGTTGGAGTAAGTGCATGATTTGATATCAAGTTTGGAATATGGGATACACAGAGACGAATGTGCCAAATAAAATCTATATAATCCGTCCTTTACCTCTAGCGCAGTCCATTACATTAATTTTACTCAACGTCTACTTATGGCAGACAAGATAATATATTAATATCTGCATTTCATACATGAGGTATGTGACTGACGTAGAATCTTATTTATTTTTCATCATCCCCTTTGGAGACAGTAAAGGAAGAGAAATGCATTTGGCGAAGAGCAGGGCCATTGGAATTAGATAATTGTCAACTACATCTGCAGCCAGTAGCAAACTAGCAGAGGTACTGGCTAGCAATGAGCATGGCTTCATTATTTTAGCACCACACACAACTTGTGCTCCATAGTAGTGCATAATGCCATACTCATCAATGAGAAGTCATTTATTTTTAAACTCAAAGTGTCCGCCTCAGTTTATTACAGTTACTAGAAAACTCTTTAGAAGAAAATAATAATCCAATCACCGTTTTTCAATCCTGTGATGTTATTCTCTGCCAGTCTGCCGGTTACATTTCTGCCACACAGTCACCGTTTTTTTTATGTTTGGCAACATGTGTGGGTAAAAGAAAACATAAAATTGGCCTTTTGACTCTCCTAATCATAATCATTGCATCAAAAAAATTCCAATGGCCCTAGGGGATCAGCAATGTACTGCTACTGTGTAACCCTGTTATTTAAAACAAGTGTTTGCTAAGAGCATTATTTAAAATTTGTCTTTTTTGTTTTTCTCAATATAGCTGCTCCTGCTGGTCCAGCTGGACCACCCGACCGGCAGAAGAGAGCGGCTTGTTTGCGGCGGCAGAAGCTGGAGCATATCCAGCTTGAATACCAGCGGCTGGTGGTCCTGGAAGAGGAGGATGTGGAGATCAATGCTCAGCTCCCAGGCCCCAGTGCAAACAGTTCCCCTAAGCCTCCAGACTCCCGGCCATCCCATCCCTGGCACTGCAGCCAGCCAACTGCTGCCACCCCCCACCAGAATGGCAACAGGCCATTGCTCCGTCGCATCCTGCAGCGGCTGGAAACTATTGAAGGCCGGCTCGCCTCGATGGAGCAGAGCATGGACCAGCTCTGGACCTATGTCCATAACGCCCTCTTCTAACCCTTTTTAAAATATTTTGTTTTGGTGAGAGTGATTTGTTGTTTGTTGGAGCTGGGCAGAGAGGGTGGGAAGGGAGTTGGGCGTGGGACTTTAGAGACTTTGATGAACATTTTGGGTTTTGGGGCTTGGGTCAGTTTTGTTTGGGAGAGGGGTGGGCATGTTGTTTAGGTGGAGAGGGTGGGTTGCTTTGTAAATAAATAAAGGGGAAAAATATTTTTTATAATCTAAATTTATGCTTGGAGTAGTTTATTTTACTTTAGTTTGCACTGCTGCCTTCAAGTAGGTTTACGCAGCCTGTTTATGTGCCTGTAACTTAAGACTAGATATATTGTAGCACTTAATTATAGAGTCTAGACTTATACTTCTCTAACTATCTTGACCATTATGGGGAATGCTGCCATGATGAGATGATCTAGGCTAAATTGTGTCGAGGGTCTGAACTAACTAGATAAAAAACAGTAACAGTTAATTTATTTCCTACTAAGTTAAATTGCATTCATACGTGTTGTCTTACCTGAATATACGTGCAGCAATAACAGGGGAGGCATCACAAGTTCACAAGCAAGGTCCCACTTCCAGTTCCACCCAGGTGAGCGCCAACTGTAGGAATGTTCTGAATAATTGATTGATGATTATCCATCGTAGGCAAATAAATGAATGTAGACAGACTGAGTAAGTGTGTTATATATATTTATCAAAAATTTACAAACAATTGATACCACCTGAGTATTTTGTGATGATGATAACACAATGAGAATGCCGGATTGTGCTCAAATAGAAAAAATAGCAATACTAGTAAGTTTTGCCTAACATGGAGCTAGCAGTATTATTGGTGAAATCCACAAGTTATCAAAAATGGACTCGAAGTCTGAAGTCGACAAGCTTAGGTTAAGCGTTTACAATTAGTGATAATGATGCTGATGTTCTTCATTCTAATAACCCTAGGCGGGTAACTCCGCTCCGCCAGCGGAGTTTGCAGAGATTTGCCTACTCCACGCTCCGTGCCGAAAGCGGAGATAGGGAAAACTCCGCCTCCGTGGCGGAGCGGAGTTAGCCGCTCCCTCCCCCCTTCCAAATACTTTAAAAATAATAAAAAGAAGACACTTACCTGTGTTTCTGCCTCCTCCCCTGCCTGGCCGCTCTCCTTCCTGCTCTTCTCGCGTCATTCTTCATTGGAAAAAACACTAGGTTGCACGTCTTGCGAGTGCGCATGCGCACGCACAAAATGTACAATGTAGTTTTTTTCAATGCAGAAGGACGCAAGGAGCAGGAAGGAGAGCGGCCAGGCAGGGGAGGCGGCAGAAACACAGGTAAGTGCCTTCTTTTTATTACTTTTTAAAGCATTTGAGAGGGGGGAGTGGGGAGGGAGCGGAGCGGAGCTATGCGTAGCTCCACAAAGTTTTTTTCAAAGTCTGTGGAGCTAGGCGTAGTGGCACTACACCAGCCCCGCCCACCCTTACATTCTATACCTAAAAACAAGAGGGGGCGCTCAGAGTTTCACCTTTGCCACAAGTCTAACACACACACACACAGAGCAGCTTTTCACAAACACACCTCTCTCTATTCCAAATAGCTAAGTAGTACTAGGCCTCAGACTCTTGATTTACCTTTCAACTGAAGCTGATTTTTGATAACTTCTTGCTTCTTGCTGTGTATTGATGAGGTAGTCCTGCAGCTCCCAGTCCTTCCCTGAGTTCTTCTTCCATGATACTCCTCCAGCCCTGAGTGACTCCGAGTAACCCCGTACCAGAACCAGACCAGTCATCCTCATCATCATGAATCGCAAGAACCCAAGCAAGACAGACGTGGAGTGCAGTGCACTGCTGTTGAAGAACAAGTAGAGAATGAAACAGAATTGCAGTATTTTGCATAGGTTTTTGTTTGATAATGAAAGTGACTGTTCTGGTGTCTGAAGAACCAGAAAATAAGGGAGAACACCCCTGCAATTAATTAAATCTGGCTAAGTGTGAAAGTGCTGATCATCACCTATCGGGAAAATAAAATAGGCGCCCATCCCTCAAGCCCCAAACAATGCAAATCAATAATCATCTCAGGACATTTCCCATATTACAGTTCAACATACACCCTCCCTGAGTGTCTACCACCACATGAATCATCAATCAACTTAAATCTAAGCCTGGGCAGAGTCTGCGTAGCGGTGCTATGCGGAACTCCCCGAAGTTGCATAAACACTCCACCGCGCTACGCGGAATTCCCCGAGCGGGCAGAGTTGCTTGTCTCGCCTGTTCGTGTCACGGTTTCTGCCGTATGTCAACGAGGATCGCGTGTTCGGGTGGAAATATTGCGCAAAATGCACCACGTGGTCGCACTTGGACGCGGGCATCTTGTTTCTTACTGTTTATGGTGCTGGGGCCTCCTTTTTTATCCTTCCTTAATCTCTGTAACCCTTGGCTTTTAAACTTTTTTTCTCATCTTTTTTATTTATTATCTTACCCTTTGTCTTTCTAAGTGTGTATTTGTGTTTTTTTCTACTTTACTGTGTGTTTTTGGTGATTTTTGTAATTTATTTTTTAGCTTTCCTACTTCCTTATTACTACCCATTCTTCCTTCTTTTTCCCCGTTTCTTTATTGTCACTCTTTCCCCCTAGCCCCATGGCAGATAAGGGCACACCTTGTGGAAGGCGGCGCCAGGCAGGAGTGCAGCCCTATGCCCTGTTTTCGGAGGAGGAGGTGGCAGCGCTAGTTTTTTATATCCAGCGCCACCTCCCCTCCACCCTGGCAACAGGCGGCAGGCCTGGGTCCGGGTACAGGATGCGGGAGCACGAGTAGCACTAGGCGAGGGTGCGCCGGGCAGTTTACCTCTGTCTGGTGTACGGCGCAACCCATCAGCAGTTGGCGCACCGCTGGCCCGACATCCTGGACTGAGAGCAGGACCGGCTGGACTTGCAAGGAGTTGAGGTTGTGGTGCTAGGTGAGTAATTATTAAAAATGTTAATTTTTAATATTACTTGTGTGTTCTATGCTATAGCTAATTTTTTTCCCAAATAATAGCAAGCATGCTGTTTACATGCAGGGAAGTTAAGTTTTCAAATATTATGTAATAATCTGTTATTCCACAGGGCTTAGCTTAGTTGGCACTACCCACCTAACCTAGTTCTTGAATCATACTTGTTGCCACTAGTTGGCACTACCCACCTAACCTAGTTCTTGAATCATACTTGTTGCCACTCGCTTGGGCTGATGCGATTAGTTATGATTATGTAAGACTTTCTGTAATTAGTTATTTGTAATTTCGAAACAGCATGGTGCATGCCAATGCCACACAGACGGCGCAGGGATGTTTGTGGAGAACAACATCCATTTTTCAATGGAAGCTTGTGCTGCAGGCCTTTTTTGCCTGCCACTCAAGCTTCCATTGACAAATGGAGGTTTGCGACCACCCTATGGCCTATGGGCAATCGCATCGATTCGTAGTAGACTAGTGCGGTCGTCGTGAACACGGCGCCGACCTAAGGTCAGGCGGTTCCAGAACCCCAATGGCGTTCACCCGACATCATTGTAATCATTATAATGAGGCCCTTAGTGATTAGTGCATTGGCCCATCAAAGGGGGGTTGAACTGAGACTGAGAGATTGCAAATGAGATTTGAGAAGAAGCAAACATCATGATTTGCTGCAATTTATTATTAGTAATTCCAAAATGCAGTTTACTAAATTTGAAATAGGAGTGGACTAGGTAGGTAGGTTTTGGAAATTTTGAATAGGATAGGACGGTCCGCGATATACTACTACTAGTTGATCTGATTTAGAAAATTTCAATGTTATTGCGATTGCCTTTGCCTGTCAAATATATTTTGGAGAGATATTATTTATTACCAATAATCTATTTTTGTCTTTATAATTTACATCAGCATCCAGGGGCAAGAAGAGGGCTGAGGCGGGTGAGGCGGGTGAGGGTCCAGAAGCTGGAGCTGAAGGTGCCTCCCAGAGTTCCTTGGCCAATGGCTCTGCTGGCCCCAGTAATTCCTCTTGGTGTTAACATTATATTTATTCCCCTAATTTTTCTGCTCCTTTATTAAAAATGTGACGTCTACCCGTTTATATATTATTTTTCCAAATTCTCTCTGATGTATTCATTTCTAAATTCTTGTTATCCCCCATTATCCTATTTACTTATTTTCTATATTTCAAGTTTCTCTACTTTACGTCAAACTGTCTCTAGTTACTAGTCTGTCTTTAGCTTCCTTTCTTTTGCTTTTTCAGTCAGTTTTTCCTCTACCCTTTTGTGGACTGCCTAGGTGGTACTCTAAGACTCAGAGAACCCATTGGTCACATAGTACTACTACTGGTCCCCAGGAATAGGTTATGGGAAACACTGCGAGATATGGGCCTCCCTCCATTAATCCTCAACCTCTTAGTAAGGCTTCACGAGGGCAACTATGCTCAGATAAGATGGGGGTCCCAAGGGCAGCTTACTGAAAAGATTCCAGTAAACAGGGGAGTTCGGCAGGGCTGTGTGATGGCACCCACCCTGTTCTCCTTATATGTGAACGGGGTGGTCAGCTTTTTGCAAGAAACACCAGCTGATGCCCCGGCCCTGGCAGGTACCAAGGTACCGACTCTCCTGTTTGCTGACGACACATTGCTGATCTCCAAGACCCCAGCAGGCCTGCAAAAACTCCTGAACAGGTTTCAAATCTTTTGCAACACCCGGGGGTTGGTCATAAATACATCTAAAACAAAATTTATGACATTCAATCCCCACAAATCGTTCAGGAATAACATCACCCTAGATGGGACACACCTAGAGAGAGTTACCACCTTTGATTACCTTGGGATACGCCTCTCAGAAAAAGTGCAGTGGAGACCCCATCTCGATAAAATGCTCCTGAATCACAAATGCGCTGCCGGGGCACTGAGCAAAGAACATCGCTCATCATTCAGTAGACCTGTTGCCCCGGCACTCACTGTGTATGGAGCTAAGGCAGTTAGCTCGGCTCTGTATGGCGCCGAGCTATGGGGTTTTGACAGCCTTGATGAGATTAGCAGGTCAGAACATAAGTTCTGTAGGGACCTGATCATGTTACCTCAGGGCGTCCCTCTAACCTCCCTGATACACGACCTGGGCAGGCGCCAATTTAAGGATCTGGCCAAACTTCGTCCACTGCTTTATTGGGCTCGCCTTAGGAGCACCCCGGAACTCGTTAACTATGCAGAGGCATTTACAGAAGTAATGCGCATGGACACCAACAAGGGGATTAAATGGATTTCCAATCTCAAGGCACTAATGACAACACTTGGCCTTAAGGAATCCTAGGACACTCAAAATCCACCAAGAAAGGTAGAACTCAAACGGATCTATTGGGACTGGATAGACGCTAGACACCTCAATAACCCAAACATGGGTAGGCTTACGGAAGAATTCTTCCAGCATAAACAATCTAGAGGCCTCGAACCTTACTTGGACACAATTCAGATCCCAAGGGATAGGGCATTAAATACCCAATTCAGATTTGGCTCACTTCCAGTCCGCTAATTTACCGCGAAGTGGTGCCCCCCTTATCAGACTACTGAAGAATGCCCTTCCTGCGGGACCTCAAAAGAGAGTGTTGCACATTTCATGTTTGCTTGCCCAGGGTACGGAATTGTTAGGTCTAGGTGGCTTGTGCCAATCTGAAAACAACTAGGCACTCTCGACCATCGAGTTGCCTTACGCATATTAAAATCTGATTCGAGAACCCTCTTTGTTTGCGGAGTCGCCAAGTTCCTAGGCCGAGCATGGATAATCAGGCACAGGGCTATACGAAGGGCAAACCGATCTTGATTTAGAACCCCTGTGAGCACGTATAGCGAAACCAAAGGGGAGGATAAATGTATCTCGTAACGCTATACTCTGTCCCTGATAAGAAATATCAAACATCTCACTTTTAAATATGTTTTATAGATTTTATCACTCCAACCAGAAATGAAATTTTCAAACTAGGAGGAAATAGCTTCATACTTCGAATGTTTTAAAATATTTTTGTCATATTTTATTAATTTTAATAGATGTATTTTTCTCCTTTTCATATTGATGAATTGTCTGATGCTTTTATGATATTTATATCGAAATAAAGCTATTTGACTTGACTACTACTACTACTCCTCTGCCGTGCAGATTGTATGCCCATTGCCCAAGTAAGGTATTCTACGCATGTACTAGATGAGAACGCTTAATCATAAAACAAGAGAGTGGCGATGGTCACGTTGGACATCCCAAAGTTGTGTCTTCTTATTAGCTAGGCCTAGTATTATTAGCAGCAGTTGGTGAACTGATGACTGTGCATCATGTCTGGGAGGAAGTACGAGGAGGACAGCCCCATTGCAGTTGCCAACCAAGGCCAAATGCAATTTTTTTCTCAAAACATTAGATTCATCAATCAATAGCTCCAGCCACACCATAACAGCTTGTCTCTTGTCTTGACTTCAGGCCTTTTTAAAAATTTCCAACAACAAAATGCCCATCCTGATATTTTATATAGAAGATACTGTCTGTAATGTATCCAAATTGTAGTGAATGATGTGTGTGGTGTTTTTTTTATTTTGCTATAAAACAATTAATAGGGGGAGGTGTATCTGGCATCTAAATGTTAATCTTTTTTTTCTAGCCGCACCGACCACCAGTGCCAGGGCCAGCACAGACGGCACCAGCCAGTCTGCAGATGCGGCAGCAGAAGGGTGTGAGCCAGCAGTAGTGGCGGGCGGTGGTAAGTCATATTGCTTGCTTATTATTGACAATTAATTATAATTAAAAGCTCATTGTAAAGGTGTAGTCTTGTTGACTTCTGAACAACAGGTGAACACAGCAGGAGTTGAAGTTGTGCTGAGTAACTAATGGCCGCTCCTATCTTCAACTCAGCAGAAAACGTTTCATGAACAAGACCTTTATCTAGGGGTTGTTGGATAAGGGAAGGATGGAAGGGGAAAGGTTGGATGAAATATAAAATATATGACTGAAAGCAAAGGATGCGTGGGTGAAAGCGGGGGATGCATAAATAGTACTATAGGTGGCTGATAGCTAGGATGCATGCGTGGGTGAAGGATGGATTAAAGGTTGGTAATGGTATACGGGTAGGAAGCTTGCCAGGGTGGGTGAAAGTGTATGTGTGAAAAGATGCCTGCCTGCCTGGGTGGGTGATTGGAATCCTGTGGTGGTTTCTTTTGATTGAACTAGAACACATGGGTGGGTAAATGTCAAATGACAAATGTATGTTGCTGAAAGGTTTGTACTTGAGATCATGAGACTAGAGTGAGACAGAGAGCCATGTTTGGAACTTTGGATGGATGGCTATATGGATGGATGGGTAGTTTCAATGGAGAAGAGTGGATTGAGAGAATGCAAAAAGCTTAAAAGGTGGTGAGTAGCAACGCCAAGGGTGAAGAATAAAAAATAAAATACTCGAAGAACAATGCAATGATGAATGTAAAAATCCTTGTGAAGGAGAATAAGGGACTATGGTGCTCCTCTGTAGTGGTGTTTGTCTCACCTTTACTTGCCTGGAATGGTTTTTTCGAGCTTTTATTTATTCAAATGGTTGAGGAGGTGGTATTTCAGACTCCTCCCTGGACTCACAGAAGTTTTCAAGCGCAACATTATGTATCTTTCCTACCCACCCACCCATCATCAATCATCTACCTCCATTCCCATGGCATAGTTTTCTATGTGTTTTGCTAAAAGCATTGGTTACAATTTCACTTTTTTTTCTTGATATGTAGCTACTCCTGCTGCTCCACTGACCAGGCAGGAGATTGCAGCCCGGACCCGGTGGCTAAAATGGAAGCCATCAGGGCCGAGTACCAGCGGCTGGTGGCAGAGGAGGATGAGGAAGAAGCTGCTGCAGATGCCCCGAGCTCCAGCCACGCCCCAACAACCACCCAACCACCACCCAATCGCCACGGTCCAATGGGTGCCTGCTAGTGCCACCACCATTCCACCAGCATTGCTGCTCCCCCTTATTTCCGCCACTATGAGCGCTGCATCATGCGTAGGCTGGCGGATATTGAAGCCAGGCAGGAATGGGTGGAGAGGCACCTCCAGAAGCTCCTAAACCACCCTTTAGTGCTCTTTTCAGCCCCTTTTTTTACTCTGTTTTTGGGTGGGTGGGAGTTGGGGTATAGTTGGGTTTTTCTTTATTTATGGACATTTCTTGGACACTACTTGGACATTGGTTGGGGTTACGGAGAGGGGTGGGCCAGGTGTGTGTTTGGTATTTTGTTCAGGGAATAATAAACTTGTCATACATTTACATTTTATGGTTATGAATGATTTAAAACAAATGTGGTGGGGTTATTGATTGTTTTACTTCTAAGTGCTGCCTTTGCCGCAGCCAGTTTTAAAAGTCTGCGGATAGTATAAACAAAATAGAGATATGGTACCCTCTCTTGTCCTACTACTCTCTCCTCCTTGTCTCTGCAGTCTACTCTGCTACTACTATATAATAATATTAACCCCATAGGACTCGGAGAGGGTGGGGGGGGTGAATTACCATGGTATAGAATGAAAGTCATTCAACAATGACCAATCAACCACAGTTCATTTCTCTTACCTGATTAGATGAAGTGAGGGCTCCAGGGGTTCCCAAGGTGCCATCATGGTAGTGGTAGTAGTAGCAGCATGCATTGCTAGCATTTCTTTTGATATTGAAGGCAAACTCATCAGAACTGAAGCGAGGTTCTACTTCCTCCTAGGCGAACTAGAACTGTAGGATAAGGACTCTGAGAGTGGGGACTATTCATCGAAAAGGAAGTTAACAAACTGAAATAAAAAAACTAGGTTAATGCTGTTATTATATGCAAGCTATCCTCCTTTTCCGACCCTCTAGGTTCAGAAAGGAGGATAAATATATAGTCAGGTTCTTTGGAGGGACTCGACAAGGCAGGCACACATCTCACATTTGTTCTAATATTCTACATCCAATGTCTGGCTTGAGGGAAATGGATTTAGGGCGAGTCAGGAGGACTGGAGTCAGGACTCGGATGAGTGGACTTACTTCTTTACTGACGGCACACAGTTGCAACTCCAATCTGGCAATAAAAGAGTAAAACGATGGTGATGGATTTGTTGTGATTTGAACCAGAAAGACAGTGAGATACACAAATATTAAAATAATAAAATAATAAAAATAAATAATATTCCTTAGCTATATCTTTTTGGGGGGCTTTTTTTGGGGCGTCAAAGCACGAAAGAAAGTAACTTGAAAGCCTAGTTGTCAGGGAAGTTGAGCTCGTCCTCAAACTATGGTGGTTCACCAGAAGTAGGTCATCTAACACACTACTTCAATGACATGAGTCGCTGTCATCATCTTCCTGCTGTGCTACTTCAGGTATGGTATAATCCAGTGATATAAAGTGCTGATTCATTTTGATCATGGTTAACCTCTCCACGTTTTAGGGCGAGAGACTGGTCCTTCTCACTGTCAGAACGGCACCAGCAGCACTGAAAACACGCTCAGAAGAGACACTTGCGATAGGGCAAGCCAGATAATTTATCGCCAGCCTGCTGAGCACTGGCCATTGGCGCCTTTTTCCATACCAATACAGCAATGGGTTTTGATCAAAGTAGACCTCTGTTGGATCATCCAGATAGGCCTGGACCATCCACTCAATGCTTAGGGGTGCTCCACTTCGCTCTGCCTCTTCTGCCTTAGCCTCAGCACTGGAGCTAACAAGCCCTTGCTGTAGAAACCATTCCTGTGCTGATTTTGGTGGGGCTGATGCTCCTGTTCTTGTTGATGTTGTTCTTGGTGTTGATGGTGGTTTTGGCTGCTGTAAGCCAACCACACTGCCCTCAGGCTCTGAAGTTGAACTTGACACCGGCTGCCCTGCAGTACTTGTGGTGGCCTGGAGTAGCGGGCCTGTAATTCCCGGCCATTCTTTTTCTAAGCGACTGGCTTCCACAGCTATCCAAGTTTTTTAGTTGGCAACATCCCCTTCTGAAAAAGTAATCAATGTGTTCAGTACTACTTTGTACCGTGGATCCAGAATTGTGGCACAAATGTAATGGTTGCATGACACAATGCCTCTTTGCACCCTTGTATTTTCAGAAAAGCGAAGGGTTAAGCTCTCCACCAACTCATATGCTTCTTTTTTTCCTCCACACCTGCGTACATTGCAGACACCCCCTTCAGCTGTTCCTGTAGCATGTGCAACAATGGGATAGCTTGGCCAATAGTACAGTCCTCCTTGCTGACTTCACGTGTGAAGCGCTCGAAAGGAAGTAGTATCTCTATCAGGCATTTAACTAGGCCCCATTGGTCCATCTCAATGATCATGCCTTTCCCAGTAGCATCCCCTCTTTGCATGACATATTCATTGATTGGTCTGTACTGCTCAAACAGACATTCAAGCATGCAATAAGTTGAGTTCCAACGTGATGGCACCTCCTGGGTGAGTGCTTTAACTGGCATTCTATGCTCATGTTGAATGATCCTCAGCTGCTTCCGGGCTTTAAAAGAATGGCTGAAATGTGTGCAGATTCTTCTGCAGGTGGTCAGTAAGTTGCTGACTCTGTCTTCTTTTTTCAGAAAGTCTTGAACAATGATGTTAATGCAGTGCACCAAACACAGGACACTGAAATAGCCACCATCGGCCATGGCCTTAACTAAATTACTACCATTGTCTGTGGCAACAAAACCAATGTTAAGCCCTCTTGGTCGCAGCCATTCAAAGACCTTGCTGTCAAAGTCTTCCAAAATTTTTGCAGCAGTATGAGATTTCTCCATGGCGAACATTGCTACAGTTGCATGTTTCCAAGTGGCATTAAAAATCTCAGCAGTGTCAACAACACCTGCTGCAGATATCTTTTCTCTAACCCCCACAAAAGAGATCCAGTGTGCAGTGATGCACATGTAATCTGGCTTGGCAACTGGTCCACATGTCTGTTGTCAGGTGGATAGTGTGAACAGCACTATGCTGTAAAGCTTGTCCAATCAATTCCAGCACGTCGTGATGTAGTGCTGGAACAGCAACTCTGGCGAAATAGGACCGGCTGGGAACCTTCCATTTTGGGCAGATGATTGTCACAAATTCAAGAAAACCCATCCCTTCTACAAAAGAAAAAGGGAGGAGGTCCAGCTCTAACATTTTAGCCAGCTTCGCGTTGTACAAACGTGCAGTTGGGTGGTTGCGTTCGTACTGCCCCTCCGACCTAAACATGCCGAGAATGGTAGCCTGGATTTTTTTCTTTTCTGGTGCCGTTGGTGACGTCTTGACACCAGATGTTGTTAGGCTCAACACACATTTTTTTGTTACGGTACTCTCTTGCCTGGGACCCCTTGGTGTTTCAGCCTGACTCTTAGTCTTGTGCCACTGCGATGTTGCTGATGAGGATGTGGCGGTACCACTGCACTGCTGGGGACAGGGCTACTTTGTGTACCAGAGAAAATGTCTCCCTCTTGTTTACCTTCCACCGCGATCGGATCTTCTACTTCTTCATCCCCACCAACAACAATGGGTGCAGTTTTTTGGCTGCTAAGGTGCGCCTCCCACTGGATCAAGTGGTGTTTTTTCAGATGGGTTGTTTTGCCTCCGGTACCATAGTTTGTACCAAACTTACCCCGACTAACACCTCGTCCACAAATGGAGCATATAGCAATGTTCACCTCCTTCCTGCTAACTGAAAAGAAGTCCCAAATTGGGGAGGTCAACCTTCTGGCACTGCTGGTGCCACTTTCAATGCCGGATGAACTGGTAGGTGTGCGTGACGTTTGACTCTCTAGGCTACCTACTTCTACGGAGGTGGTTGTAGGTTGCTGTCAGCAAAATATGGAAGCTGAAGGTGGTGTTGGTGGTATCATCTGTGTTGGTGGTATCCGTGACACATCCCTCACAGCAATTTGGGATGGGGTAATATCTTTTTTTTTTGTCCTCATTCCGCAATAGATTGTATATGGAGTTATCGGGGACCCCTGCAATAACAGATCCGGCCCTTCACTGCCCCGTATGTTCACTTCGCGTTTGGGGAGTTGATTTCTTTGAATTTCCAGCAGGGGTCCCTTTATTTCCATTACCAATAAAGTATTTTTCGAGGAGGGGCGCTAGCCATCCTGGCTACTCAAACAAGCATTATGCTTGTTATTTATTGCTATCGCATAATCATTGGACTTTATATATTTATACTTTTAAATCAATGCAATTACATTAACTGATATGACTGGATAGACTGGATAGGGATGGGGTAATATCGGTCTCCACTGGGACTAATGTCCATGATGACTGACTCGTCATCATCCTCCTCTTCTACATTTACCTCCATAACTCTAAGGCTTTCTGGAACCTTCCTTTTCCCTAGGCTTGTCTTGTGGCGTGTGTCACTCTCAGACCAAGCTGGTGGGTTCCAAGTGGCATCTAGATCATCAGAAGGGGGCTAGCAGAAGAAGTCGATGGACTAACTCTCCTTTTCCTTGCTGGGGATCTGGAAGACAATGGATCTTCAGAAAGAGTGGCTTGCTCTTCTTCATCTGCAGGAAGCTCGATTTCCTGAACTGCTCCTACTTCGGGAGGAACAACTACTATTGGAGGTGGTGGTTGCGGCTGTTATTGCAGCTGTTGTTGGCCACTTATCTGAGTGTCCTGCATTGATTGGGTACTACTTTGCGATAAGTCAATTTCAACATCACTGCTCATCGGCGTTGGACTCATGATTAGACTGGCTGCCTCTGCGACAGACATAGGCTTGGGCCAAGGTTGGTGGGGTGGGTCTGTTGAGGCGGGGGTGCTGCTCCCAGCTTGCTCCCCGGACGCCGCTGCTGCAGACACAATTTTTGTTTTCCCGAAAAAGGTCTTGGGCAACAAACCGGTCTTCTTGGTAATAAGTGGCAGTGCCTTCTTCTCACTGTCACTGGCAACTTTCTTGGTACTGGACCTGGTACCTTTCTTTGGGGCTATCTTCAAGATCTCAGCAGCACGCAGTGGCACAAGTTGAAGAGATGTCTGTGGTCACACGTCACGTGACGTCGTGCGCAGCAGGACTTCTGTCTGGCAGTACAATGGGTGATGTTGTCTCTTCCTCTTTTGTGCACCTAAAAGCAAAGAAGCAAGAAGAACATCAGTGAAACGTGGCATTCATTGCTGTGGTTCAATTACTACTAGCACAAACAAACAAATATAATATATAACTTAGTGTGTGTGGTCCCACTTGTTAATGTTATTATTACATTTTAATAACTCAGTTATTAAAAAAACATAACAACAGTGTAGCCATTTGTGCGACTTTGACAACAAGGGCTTTCATGGTGTACTGTGTACACTCAGGAAGGAGAGGAAAGAAGAAGAACAACAACAAAAATATAAATGTAATGGAACCGGTTTGGCATTGGGCATCACGTAGGATGCAGCATTCAGGGAGCTGCAGCTGACAATGGATGGAAGCAATATTAAGCCAAGAGGAACAAAGGAAAGACATGGAAGCCAATGGTAAAAGCACACTAACTACAACCACAAAGGCCACCAGCCACATGGTCAGTCACAACAAGCAGGAGGCCTGGAAAACAATGAACTCAAGCAGGCCTGCATGGACACAGACTTTACAAAATGGCCCCTGGCCACACCGGGAGGCTCAGCCAAGGCAAATGCTGGCCCACTATTACAAACACACTCACACATTGGCCAGATAAAGGAGGCATGCTAAACAACACAGCTTTAATGCAACAATGCCAACAATGAAAATCCACAGTTCTAAAAAAGGTTTGCAAGTTACACAACAACCACACACATCCAACAAAGGCATTTATTTAACACACATAAAAAAAGTGAAATACCCCCCAAAAAATACATTTCGCAATTCAATCCAATGCCATCCATGCTCTAAATGAAGTTTAAATTCAACAGACACCACAGAAACAGTTTCTTAATGTGCCCATGAGTAGCTCTGGGTCTATTGGTTGGAAAACCCATTGGCAGAGTAGGCCACATAGTGAATCAATTCAAATCAATAATAATGCAAATGCATTAGAAAATGTAATGAACTGTGCTGCATTTTTTGCTGGGTAAATGAAGAAAAATTGCTTGCAAAATAACAACAAGGCATGGCTACCACAAAGAAGGCTTGCAGGCCTATGGCAAAAGCACACTAGCTGCCTTCACAAAATGGCCGCCAGCCACATGGCCAGGCCACAACAACAAGAAAGGGAAGACAGGCAATGCAGGCCTATGGCAAAAGCACACTGGCTGTCTTCACAAAATGGCCGCCAGCCACATGGCCAGGCCACAACAACAAGAAAGGAAAGACAGACAGTGCAGGCCTATGGCAAAAGCACACTGGCTGCCTTCACACAATGGCCGCCAGCCACATGGCCAGGCCACAACAAGAAGAAGCAGTAAGTCAAGAGGAACAAAGGAAAGACATGCAGGTCTATCGCAAAAGCACACTAACCACCAACACAAAATGTCCACCAGCCACATGGTCACTCACAACAAGCAGGAGGCCTTGAAAACAATGAACTCAAGCAGGCCTATATGGACACAGACTTTACAAAATGGCCCCTGGCCACACGGGAAAGCTCAGCCAAGGCAAATGCTGGCCCACTATTACAAATACACTCACACACTGGCCAGACAAAGGAGGCATGCTAAACAACACAGCGTTAATGCCAAAATGCCAAAAATGAAAATCCACAGGGCTAAAAAAGGTTTGCAAGTTACACAACAACCGCACACATCCAAAAAAGGCATTTAACACACACGAAAAAAAGTAAAATACCAAAAAAAAACACATTTTGCAATTTAATCCAATGCCATCCATGCCCTAAATGATGTTTAAATTCAACAGACACCACAGAAACAGTAGCTCTGGGCATACTGGCTGAAAGACTTATTGGCAGACTACTGGGCTAGTGAATTAAATAAATATTGCAAATTAATTTCAAAAGTTGGAGAAAATATAGTTAACTGTGCAACATGTTTCCTTTATAAAAGATTAAAATTTACTCACAAAGAAACAACTAGGCCCCTACTGAAACTACAGGCCACCCACCACAATAAATGTAAAAAACCGATGAAAAGTACAAAAAAATGTAGGCGCAATGCCCCAATCAAACAAACAACACCAATTTTCCAACTTACTTGTGAAATCTCCTATTCAAAATTCCTCAAATCCAATGATATGTGATGCAGCAGCCACAAAGAGTGATCCTTCCAGCTCCAAATCCAAATGAAAAGTAAACAGGAGATGGACAAAGCACTGGGAGGAGCCTGCTGGACAGGAACAGAAAGTTGGAGGCTCTGGGGCACTTCCTTCCTCCTACAAAAAAAGTCAAAAAAGAAAAAGGACTCCTTGCACAAAAAAGTACAGCCAAATGTCAATCTGAGGAGTTTTTTTAATCCAAATCATCATTTTGAGAAGGTTTTGATGCTGCTCAAGAGAGATTCTTCTCCAGATTGCAAATTCTGCGAGTTCGGGATCGCGATCTTCACAAAACTTCCGCCGGAAGTCCGATGGCGTGCCCGATAACGTGTTCGTGATCGCACACTCTAGCGGGACCGTGCGGCCGGCTAACGGATGGGAAATCTCATCAGCGATCGCAGGCATCCCGGTAAGTCGCTCCTGAGCGCGCAAACTAAAAAAAAACTCCACTCTGATGTGGAACGCAGAGTTTTTGGTAACTTCGCGTTCCGCGTAGAACGCGAAGTTGCCAAAAATCAAAAAACTCTGTGAGGGGAGCGGAGTTTTACACCCAGGGTTTCTTAAATCATCGTCCACGCAATCAGTCACTCAACATTGCAATAGTTGAAGGTACCTCATCTAATCTAAGGCAAGCACGGGTAACTCAGGTATTGGGTATTCAATCATCCTTGATGCAGGCAACACATTGGAATTTGGTATTGGCAGGCCGTCCTATACATAAAAAATGATTTTATGGGGCAGCCGTTCTAGTACTAAGTGATGCAAAAAGGGATAAGCATTAGGCATGCAAGGGGGGCAGGCATTGTCCCCAATGTCGTGAAGGAATTGTAGAGGCTTCTTCAATGCAAACTGGTCCAACTGCTACCCGGCAATATATATATGACTCATAAAAAAAGGTGGGGCAGCATAAATCTGAATCAAAAATAGTAATGTTCCCCTAGCTAATTTTTTTAAATGTTTTTTTGAAAAGAAAAAACTAAGTTCAATGAGAAAATTTTAAAAGTGCTATGGGGGCACTGGCATACTTAGTCCGGGAAGTAGAGTTTGTCCTCAAACTCAGGTGGTTCACCCAAAAGTTGGTCAGCTAACACATTTGATTCAAGTTGGGACCAATCACCCTCTTACTCCTCCAGTGTTACTGTTTCGGGAACGGTGTAATTGTGTGGTGTAAAATGTTAGTTAATTTTGATCATAGTCAATCTCCCATATTTTGAGGTGAGAGATTGGTCCTCCTCACTGTGACGACCGCACCAGCTGCACTGAACAAAAGTTCAGCAGACACACTGGTGACAGGACAAGCCAGATACTTTATTGTCAGCTTGCTGTGCTCTTGACATTGGCGCATCTTCCCATACCAATACATCAATGGATTTTGATCCACAAAGACATCTTTTGGATCATCCAGATACTCCTGGAATATCCTGTTGATGGTCATTGGTGCTGCCACTCAATCAATCAATCAGGGAATTGTAAGCGTGCTACTCACCCGTGAGGGTCTCAAGGCGCTGAGGGGGGTCCGCAGATCTGTTTAGCCAAAGAGCCAGGTCTTGAGGGTCTTCCTGAAGGTGTTCAGGGAAGGGGCGTGTCTGATGTCTGCCGGTAGCTCGTTCCAGGTCTTGGCTGCAATGTGAGAGAAGGATCTTCCGCCTGCTCTGACTCTGTGGATGCGCGGGGTTTCAGCCAGTGCGAGGTTGGAAGATCAGAGGTTTCTTTTGGGTACATGGAAGTTGATTCTGTCGTTGAGGTATTTGGGTCCGTTGTTGTGTAGGCATTTGTAGGAGTGAGTGAGGATTTTGAAAGTGACTCTTTTCTCCACGGGGAGCCAGTGGAGATTTCGTAGGTGTTGGCTGAGGTGTTCGTGTCGGGGGATGCCGAGGACGAGTCTGGCGGCAGTGTTCTGTATTGTCTGGAGTTTGCAGAGTAGGGACTTGTTGATGCCGGCGTAGAGTGCGTTTCCATAGTCCAGTCTGCTGGTGATGAGTGCGTGAGTGACTGTCTTCCTTGACTCAGGGGGGATCCACTTGAAGGTCTTGCGGAGGATGTGGAGGGTGTTGAAGCAGCTGGAGGTGACTGCGTTGACCTGTCCATTCATGGTGAGTGATGAGTTGAGTACGACACCGAGGTTCTTGGCGTGGTCTGGGGGGTAGGTGGGCTTCCGAGGGCGGTTGGCCACCAGGTGCTGTCCCATGCAGAAGGGGTAATACCGAGGACGAGGACTTCTGTCTTCTTGGCGTTGAGGTTCAGGCAGCTGTTGGTCATCCAGACTGTGACGTCTTGCATTCCTTTCTGGAAGTTGAGTTTGGCAGTGGTGGGGTCTTTGGTGAGGGAGAGGATGAGCTGGGCGTCGTCGGCGTAGGATACGATGTTGAAGCAGTGTTGTCGGACGATGGCTGCGAGGGGGGCCATGTAGATGTTGAAGAGCATGGGGCTCAGTGATGAACCCTTTGGGACTCCGCAGGGGATTTTCGTGCGGTCGGAGAGGAAGGGTGGGAGTCTGATCCTTTGGCTTCTTCCGGTGAGGATTGATCGGATCCAGTCCAGGGCTGTTCCTTGTATGCCTGGGCTGCAGAGTGGCCTTGGTCCAGGAGGGTGTGGATGTCGTCTGTGGCGGCGAGTAGGGCGGTCTCTGTGCTGTGGTTGCTTCGGAATTTGGATTGGAACGGGTCGAGGACAGCGTTCTCTTCAATGAATCGTGTCAGTTTCCTGTTGACTGTTTTCTCTGCAACTTTGGCTGCGAAGGGGAGGAGCGAGATGGGCCAATAGTTCTTGAGGTCGGTGGGGTCAGCTGTGGGCTGTGGGCTTCTTGAGCAGGGGTCTGACTTCTGCGCGCTTCCAGTCATCTGGGAAGGTGCCTGTTTTGAAGGTGGTGTTGATGGTGCATTGTAGTTCGGGTGCAATGGCGGCCGCAGCTCTGTGGTAGATGTGAGGGGGCCAGGGGTCGGTGGGGGCCCCCGAGTGGATGCTTTTCATGGTTGAGGTAGTGTCTTCGGCCATGATAGGTGTCCAGTTGGAGATGGTGGGCTGGCTGGTGTTTCTGGGGGGTGGGCGGGCCGTCTGTGGCGCCTGGTGGATGGTCGATGAAGTTGTCTAAGAGGTTTTTGATCTTGAGGTGGAAATAGGTTCCAAGCTTGTCGCAGAGGTCTTGGGATGGGGTGATGTCTGTGGCTTCGCTGCGTGGATTGGTGAATTCCTGAATGACACTGAAAAGTTCCTTGGAGTTGGAGGAGTTGGCCAGGATTTTGTTGTGGATGAAGTTCCTCTTGGTGGCTCTGATCTGGTTGTGGTAGTCCGTCATGGCGTCCTTGTAGGTGGTGTGGTTTTTGGTTGTCTTGGAGTTTCTCCAGTTCTTCTCCAGGCGTCTGCAGGTGCGTCTGGCTTCTTGGAGAGCGGTGGTGAACCAGGCGGCTTTCCTAGGGCGTTGTCTGTCAGGGTTGCATAGCGGGGCGAGCTCATCTGCGCAGTTGAAGATCCAGGTGTGGAGTTCTCTGGCTGCGTCGTTTGCGTCGGGTGCCAGATGTGGTTTTCTCGGGTGAGAGTGGAGTTAAGTTGCTCGTCTGTAACCTTGCACCAGTTCCTTCGAGGTGGGCGTGGGGCTGGTTTGGGTGCCTTGGGTTTGTTGATGGCGAAGTGTACGCAGTGGTGGTCGGTCTATGGCGGCTGCGTTGTGTGGCTGAATTGGACGCTGTTTCCTGCCACGAAGATGGGGTCGACGGTGTGTCCTGCTCTGTGGGTCGGTGTGTTGACGAGTTGTTTAAGTCCGATGTTGGCGAGGTTGTCACGAAGGATAGTAGAGTTGGGGTCGCTGGGGTTGTCGAGGTGGAAGTTCAGGTCTCCAATGAGTATTTAGTTTGCTGAGGTGATGGCGTGGGGTGCGATGAAGTCGGTGATGGTGGTGGCGAAGGGTGTTCGGGGGCCGGGCGGTCTGTAGATGAGGGTTCCTCGGAGTGTGGCTTTGGGGTGGTCTGGATCTGGAAGTGCAGGTGTTTGGTGGAGGGGAAGGTTTCGCTGGAGGTGGTGAGGCGGAGGGTGCTCTTGTGGGCGATGGCGAGGCCCCCTCCTCGGTGGTTGGGGCAGTCTTTCCTCTGGATCTTGTATCCGTCTGGGATGGCGGTGCTGATGTCGGGGGCGGAGGATGCATTGGTCCAGGTCTCTGTGAAGAAGACGATGTCAGGCGAGAGAGAGTCGAGTAGGTTCCAGATTTCCATGGCGTGTTTGTGTACGGAGCGTATGTTGAGGAGGATGCATTTTAGGGTGTCGCCGGTGCTGGCGTCGACGGTGTTGGAGGCCGGGGTGGCAGTGAGGGTCTGGCGGCAATGGAGGCAGGAGAACTGGCTGTGGGTCATGTTCAGCAAGGCCTTTTGCCATTCTCTAAGTCTTCCAGGGTTGAGTGCGAGGAGGGTGGTAATGTTGTAGCGATGGGTAGTGGGAGGTCCAGGGTTCCTGGCACTGGCCACGGTCGGGTCGCGGACAGGCGCAGACGGGTTTGCCTTTGGCGTGCCGGCGGCGCAACCGCGCAGTGGCTGCCATTAAGTAGGGGAGGTGGGAGGGAGGAGAGGCTGGGAGGCGGGAGTGGGGGAATTCCGGGGGGGAATTCTGGGGGGGAAGGGCCGCAGGGGCAGCAGCGGCGAAAGGCGAAAGGAACAGGCAGGCATGAGAAAATAAAAACAGTGGTGGAATTAGAGCAAGACACAGATGGGCACAATAACAGTGGCACAACAGGGAAAAATTAAGAAGAAAAAAATGGCTGAGAAAGGTTACGGTGGTTGCAGGCAGTCTGGTCCCAGTTTCAGCGGGCAGCAGGCGCAGGAGCGGGCAGCAGCCTCGAACCTCCCAAGGAGGAGGTCGGGGTCTAGAGGCAAGTGACGGCACAGTGGAGCCGCGGGGAGAGAGTGGACCTAGACCGAGGGTCGGATGTCTTACTCGCGCTCCCCTGCAGCAGCCGCCATTAAGTAGGGGAGGTGGGAGGGAGGAGAGGCTGGGAGGCGGGGGAATTCCGGACGGGAATTCCGGGGGGGGAGGGGCCGCAGGGGCAGCAGCGGCGAAAGGCGAAAGGAACAGGCAGGCACGAGAAAATAAAAACAGTGGTGGAATTAGAGCAAGACACAGATGGGCACAATAACAGTGGCACAACAGGGAAAAATTAAGAAAAAAAAACAGCTGAGAAAGTTTACGGTGGTTGCAGGCTGTCTGGTCCCAGTTGGAGCGGGCAGCAGGTGCAGGAACAGGCAGCAGCCTCGAACCTCCCAAGGAGGAGGTCGGGGTCTGGAGGCAAGAGACGGCACAGCGGAGCTGCGGGGAGAGAGTGGACCTAGACCGAGGGTCTAGCTCTACCTGTTTTGCCATCACCTCTGCACTGGACTTGAGCCCTGCCAATTGAAACCAATGCAATGCAGAGGTTGGGCCCAGTCCTTATTTTGCTGTTGTTGCCAGTGTTCTGGTTGATGGTGTTGTTGGCTGCTGTGAGACAAGACTGCCCTCTCTGAAAGTTGAAGCCAGCACCCCAGAACTGTGGGGTGGGACTCGAAGATCCAGTCGTTCTTCTTCCAAGTATCCAGCTTGCTATACAATCCACCTCTTGTATTTTAAAACATCCCCTTCCTAAATAGGCATGAAAGTAGGCAGAATATTTTTGTACCGCGGATCAAGTAGTGTGGCACATATGTACTCTTTGGACTCAATGATGTCTTTTATTAGAAGCCAAGTGCAGGACTAAGCTTTCAACCAAGGCATGTGCTTTTGTGTTTTCATTCACACCTGCAGGGGCATACCTTTCAGATACCTTCTTTACCTGGTCTTGTAGGAGATGCAGCAATGGGATAGCTTGGCCCATCGTACTGTCCTTGCTAACTTCCCACGTGAAAACCTCAAAAGGGAGTAGCATCTGTGTCAGGCATTTGACCTAGGCCCCATTTGTCCGCATCCATGGTCATAGCTTTCCTAACTGCATCCCCTCCTCTTTGAATGACATAGTCATTGATCTGTTTGTACTGCTCAAACAGACATTGCAGCTTGTAAAAGATGGAGTTCCAATGTGTTGGCACCTCCTGTATCAGGGCTTTAACTGGTGCTCTATTATTATGCTGAGTAATCCGCAGCTGCTTCCAGACTTTAAAAGAATAGCTGAAATGGGTGCAGATTCTTCTGCAGGTGGTCAGTATGTTGCTGACTATGTCTTCCTTTTTGAGGAAGTCTTGCACCACCAGGTTGATGCAATGGGCCAAGCACAGGACCCAGAAATAGCCTCAGTTTGACATGGCCTTGACTATGTTACTGCCATTGTCCGTGGCAACAAATCCAATTCTAAGACCTATGGGTCAGAGCCATTCATACACCTTGCTGTTAAATTCCTCCAAGATGTTTACAGCTGTATGGGATTTCTCCATGGTGAACATGGCCACTGTTGCATGCCGCCAAACGCTCTAAAAACGTTCTTCAGGGCCAAAACCTGAAGACCTCTTTTGCTTTACCCCTGCAAAAGAGATCCAGTGCGCAGTGATACACAGGTAATCGGTCGCCTGACAACTGGTCCACATGTCTGTCATTAGGTGGATGATGTGAACAACACATTGCTGCAAAGCTTGTCCAACCTACTGCAGCACATTATGAACAGCCACTCTGGCAAAATAGGTCCTAATTGGTACCTTCCATTTTGGGCAGATGGCTGTCACAAATTCTAAAAATCCCACTCCTTCCACAAATGAAAAAGAGAGGAAGTACAGCGCTAACATTTTTGCCAGCTTCCCATTGTACAAACATGCGGTTCGGTTGTTTCGCTCATAGGGCCCCTTCCTGCCTAAACATGCCTGTAAAAGTAGCCTGGGTTTTCTTCTTTTCTTGGGGTACTGACACAGGCGTCTTTTGAGAAGTAGATACTAGTGGTAGACTCAATGTGCGCCATGGTGGTTGGGCAGTCACTGTATGCCGCGGTGTCTCCATCATCTCACTCTGAGTCTTCTTGTGCCATTGTGAAGTCACTGAGGTGGGTGATTCTGCTGGTGCACTGCTGGGGAGAGAGCTGCTTTGCATGAACATGTCACACTCTTTTTCCTCATCATCACCTTCCACCATGATTGGACTTGTAGCTGATGTTCCCCGGCTCATCCCACCACCATTACCACGTCTAGCAGTTTTTTAAGGTGCTCCTCCCACTTGATTGTTTGGTGTTTTTCATATGGGTCATCTGGCCCCCAGTACCATAATGTGTACCAGGTTTACCTCAACGAACATTTGTGTGAAAAATGGTGCTTACTGCAATGTGCTCCCCCTCTTTGCTAACTGTAAAAAGTCCCAAACTGAAGAGGAGTACTTATTTTCTGGGCCAATGCCTGAAGATGAACTGGAGGTAGGTAGACATGCCGTCGATTGCCTCTCTGCTTCTCCTGCGGCAGGGGTTGGTGCAGGTCCCAGATGGGGCTTTGCAAATGTGGGAGCTGGTGGCGGTGCTACCTGTGCCACATTCCTTAGAGCTGGTTGAATAGCAATGTCATATTCCTCTGTCTCACCTTCCACAATGACTACTTCGTCATCATCATCCTCCTCTTCACCCCCTTCCATAAGTCTAAGTCTTTCTGGAATTTTTCTTTTCTCTTGGCTCTCCTGTTGTCTCCTGGTCTCTGTCAGGATCCACTCCATGTCCCTATCATCATCATCAGAAGTGGTGCTTGGAGAAGATGGCGCTGCAGTACCCTTCCTTCTCCTTGCTGGAGGTGTGGTAGCCAATGATTCTAAAAGAGGAGGTTCAACTTCTTGCTCTGAAGGAAGCTCAACATCCTGTTCTGCTCCAACATCAGACAAATCCATTGCTAGCTGCAGCTGCTGTCCACCTGCTGTGTTTCCTGAAAAGATTGTGTACTACTTTGCGAAAGTGACAAATCCAATTCAACATCTTTACTCGTCGGCGTCGACATGATTGCACTAGCTGCTTCACTGACAGAAATGGTCCTGGGCTTAGGTTGGGAGCTGGTGCTGTTGATGGAGGAGTGCTGCTCTCAGCTTGCTCACCGGAGGTGGGTGCGGCAGGCACAACTTTCCTGAAAAAGGTTGTGGTCAGCACGCCAGTGGTGGAAATCTGCTTCTTTTGCTCCCCACTAGCCACTTTCTTTGCAGCACCTTTCTTTGGGGCCATCTTGAAGTTGTCAGTTAGCAGTGGTACTTAGCTTCACAACATGCTTAAGAGATGACCGTGTTGCGTAGTCAGTCATGCATCATTTCATGCAGAGGCCTACTGTCTGGCAGTACTGTGAGTGATGTCTCTTCTTTTCTGAACCTAAAAGCTAACAAGCAAGAAAAACATCAGTGAAATGTGACTTTGTTGCAGCTCAAGTAGTAGTACAAACAAACAATATTATTCAGTGTGGTTACTTAAGTTATTATAAATAATTATCAATAGTATAGCATGTTCATTTCTGAAACAGAAAACTACATAAACTTTCATGGTGACTGTACAATCAGGAAGGATTAGAAAGAGCAACAACAACAAAAACAAAACAATACAGCTATAACTGTTTGCTTTATGTGCAATGCATCACATGGGATGTGGCACAGAGGGAGGTGCAGCCAACAAATGCATTTACAATTGAATAATCCTTCCACAATGATTGCTGTTGGGCACCTATAGCAGACATGGGGTTGATTCATTCATGCCAGATGTTATGAAAATGGTTAAAAACAACAATTGTTTTTCTAAATTAATACATTAAAATGTAATTTAAAAGAACTACAATTAAAAAAATTAAAATTGAGAAAATTATGAATAAGTGACATTATCCTCAAGCATACCATTTGTTTTTATTTATTAAACTGCTATCTCATTGCTGAACCATCCATGCAAGCATATGGCAAAGGGCCACACTGCCTGGACACACAAAATGGCTGCCTTCCATTGCCACATGGTCATCAACAACAACACAGAGCAAAAAGGCACTGGTCTATGGCAAAAGCACACTGCCTAACTACCCAAAATGGCCACTGACCAACCACATGGTGAATCAGCAAGCAAGGAGGCATGGCCGCAACATAATGATAGAAGAACAAAACATGCAAGCCTATGGCAAAAGCACACTGAATGCGTATGCAAAATGGCCACCAGCCACATGGTTAAACAGCAAACAAGGAGGCATGGGGAACAAAGAGAAGACATGCAGGCCTATGGCG
Source organism: Calotriton arnoldi (assembly GCA_963921515.1). Taxonomy (NCBI): domain Eukaryota; kingdom Metazoa; phylum Chordata; class Amphibia; order Caudata; family Salamandridae; genus Calotriton; species Calotriton arnoldi. Next base: position 857,864 of record CAWUFW010004593.1, on the reverse strand, counting down.
AAAGCACACTGGCTGGCTACACAAAATGGCCGCCAGCCACATGGTCACAACAACAACCAGCAACAATCAAAGACGAAATGTAGTCCTATGGGGAAAGCACACTGGCTGGCTACATAAAATATCTGCCAGCCACATGGCTACAACAACAACAAGCAGGAGGCCTGGAAAACAAAGAACACATGCAGGCCTAGGGTGGACACCGACTATACAAAATGGCCCCTGGCCACATGGTATACTGGTTCTTGAACAACAAAAGCAAATGGTGACCTATGCCAAACACACATACATACCCAAACACGCAGTGGCCAGACAAAAGAGGCATGGTAGCTCAGATAACACAGCATTAATTCAGCAATGCCAAAATCGAAAATTAGCAGGGCTAAAAATGTTCACTACATCACACATCCTCCAAAGGCATTCCCTCACCAAACACTATTTGCATGGAAAAAATGTGAAAAATCCACTTTTTGTATTTTAATCCAATGCCATCCATGGCCTAAATGATGTTTCAATTCTACAGACACCACAGAACCAGTTGTTTCATGCACCCATGAATAGTACAGGGCATACTGCCAGGAAGGCTCATTGGCAAACTAGGCCACATAGTGAATTAATTAAATCAACCAATATTAAAAACTTATTTAAAAACATGTAGAAGAAAAAAGAAAATGTACTGAACTGTGCAACAGTTTTCCTTTACAAAAGAAGATATATTTCATGCATCAGTTTTTCAACTTACTTGGGATATCTAAAAAAACAAAGTCCTTAAATCCAATGGTATATATGCAGCAGACGAGGAGAGTGATCCTTCCAGCCCCAAATCCCAATTAAAAGCGACCAGGAGAGGGACAAAGCACTGGGAGGAGCCTGCTGGAGAGGAACAGGAAGTTGTATCCTCCTGGTTTGAAAAAAAAGTTTTTAAAAATGGCTACTCCCACAAAAAAACAACTCCAATGGCCAGTTTGAGAAGAAAATCTACTCCAAATGCCTCTCAGCTGCATTCTCAAGCAGAAAAGCTACCCGACTGCTCCGTTTGCTAGATTGGTGCTGTGGCAGCCGGAAGTCGAGAGAGTGAGCGCGAAGTCTTGCAGGAGCTCTCTAGTGGTGTGAGAAGTCTTGCGCACACTCGCAATGGCCTGAGAGTCTTGGCGCTCGTGGTTGAGCAGCTAAAGAAAACTCGAGCGCTCGAACGGAAAAAAAACTCTGCTTTGCGCCCGAGTGGCGTGATTAAGGAATTCCGCGTTCCTCCAGGTAGCGCGGAGTGCCCGAATTCCACAGACTCCGTGAACGGAGCCCAGTTTAATGCCCGGGGTTACTGATTACAAGAAAGTGTTTTCGCTGTTCTTCCACGAAAGGAAAGGTTGTGATCTATCTGTACTCACACAGACACATGAGAGTCCCAGTAGACCAGTGGCTTATTTCTCAGCTACTCTAGATCCTGTAGGTTCAGCGTTGCCTGGATGTCTCAAATCCATTCATGCAACAGGTGTCAGTATTGAACCATGCAGGAGCATTGTGATGGGTCATCCTCTTACAGTGTATGTACCACACTCGGTTGAGCTTCTGATGATGAGAACCAAGACACAGCATTTGACAAATAACATGTTGATGAGGTACGAGCAGGTGCTTGTTACTGCTGAAAATGCAACCCTGAAGTGGTGTTCTGTGTTAAATCCTGCTACCCAATCTAAGTGCTCATGGTGAAGAATGTGAAGATCATAACTGTCTGGATGTCACTGAACTATGTACAAAACCAAGACCAGACATTGTTGATGAGCCATTGTCTGATCCTAATCAAGTCCTTTTTGTGGATGCTTCATGCTTAAGAGACAATGAAGGAAATCTGAGAGCAGCGTTTGCTGTCTGTACCATTTCTGGAGTAGTGGACGCTGCTTGGTTACAGGAAGTTCATTTCGCACAGGTGGCCGAAATCATTGCCTTGACAGGCGCATGTCACATATTTAAACATATCTGAGTCATGATCTATAAACAATAAGGCTTTGGTGTGGTTCATGATTTTAGACAGCTAAGGTCACAGAGAGGTTACCTAATGTCATCTGGTTCTCCTGTAAGAAATGGGGAGTATGTGAGACAACTGTTGGAAGCATTACTGTTGCCAAGGGAAGTGGCTGTTGTCAAGTGCGCAGCCCATTGAAAGGGGAATGATTTTGTAACTACTGGAAATCGGAATGCTGATGAAGTCACACGTTACTGTGCTTTTAATGCATGTGTCTTTAATGGAGAATATCTTGGCGAGAGTACAGAGAAGACCGAGCTCAATACGATACTAGCAGCAGCTGACAAATGGGATGAAGTGAGGCATTTACAAATGGAGGTTACAGAGGAAGAACAAGTGTGTTGGGTCAGAGCAGGCTGTGAGAAGGGAAATGATGACATTTGGGTGTCAGCTGATGGAAGGGCAGTATTAATGGAGTTTGTTGTACCCAATGGCGAGGCTAATTCATGGAGGGGATGCGATGGTGAGATTGTTCAGGCAAACTTGGTTCAATCTGAAGTTTCGAGTGATTGTGGAAGCTGTATGTCATCGGTGTGTCATGTGCCAACAAATGAATGCTGGGAAAAAGACTGTTGTTGCCTTGAGACACATTAGCAGGTCAGTGGTCCCTTTAAGCGGATCCAAATTGATTTTGTTGAGATGCCTATGTGTAATGGTTTTGGGTACATTATGGTTGTTGTATGCACCTTTTCTTGATGGGTCGAGGCTTACCAGACTAAGAGATGTGATAGCCTCATGGTAGTTAAGTTATTGCTAAGAGAGCTAATTCCTAGGTTCAGATTTCCAACTACATTGGAGTCGGATAGAGGCACACATTTCCATATCGAAGTCATACGATTAATGTGTACAGCCTTGAATGTGGAACAAAGACTGCATTGTAGCTAAAGGCCATAAGCATCTGGTAAGGTGGAGCAGATCAATGGTACCCTCAAATCGAGGTTGGCAAAAGTGTGTGCTTCAATATCTTTGAAGTGGCCCGATGCCCTACCACTAGTGCTTATGAGTCTGCACAACATTCCTAAAAGGAGAACTGGGTTGTCGCCCCAGGAAATACTCATGGGGAGGGCAATGCGTTTACCAGCCCTGTCGCCCAACGTGCTTGTGGAAATTTCAGATGATTTGGTTCTTGACTACTGACGTGGTTCGTTCTGTGCCTCATCAGGTTGAAGCAGCAACTACACAGATATCAAAGGATCTCTGCCACAACCTGAACCCAGGGGATTGGGTTCTCATCAAAAGACACATGTGGAAAACAGTCTTGATCCTCATTGGCGTGATCCATACTAAGTGATTCTGGTCACTAAAACTACTGTGAAGTGTGGCGGAGTACTGAATTGGGGACATGCCTCTCATACACGTCAAGTTTTAGGTCTCTTTGATGAAACAGCTCCTCTCCCAGGAGAATTTTCAGCCATGACTGAAAGGCCACAGGAGGGGACAAGCCAAGCAGTAGAGGTATCTGACAAGGCTTGACCCACACTGGGTCGACCTGAGGGGGGTCAAGCTATACAAGACCTGACATAGACTGCGAGGGAGATGGTACAGCTGCGAGTGACAGAGAGTCTGACTCAGTGGAAGAGACTAGTGTGACAAAAAGTCATGTGCAGTCAAGGAAGAACTATGCTGCAAATGAGACCTGTCCTGTGAGACAAAGGAGGAAGAATCTAAGACTCGCATCTGATAGAGAACTTTTACCAATACGTGAGACTTCAGAGTCGGATCTGAGCGAGACCGAGCAGAACACGGAAGGTGAGAGGAGATCCAGAAGAGCTTGAATGCCTTGTAGGAGATATTCCTCTCGTGAGTGGACTTATCTGGTCCTAAATGCCGGGGAGAGTGAGGTCCGAGATCTCGGTGCTGGTTGTCGAGATATTGCTGAGAGTTTCTGGTCTTGAAGTAAATGCACTTCTGTCATTGACTGTTCCTTTTCTACCAAGGCTAAGTGGCTTACGGACTTTGATTTTGGAAGACATTGAATTTCCGAGCTATGAAGCACCACAGTCTCCTCAAGAGCTTGCAGCATTGAGAGCTGATCTGCTACAACGAGTTATTGTGGAGATTGGCTCAGATATGATAAGGAATGTGTACCGAACTGTGAACTGTAAAACAAATTGGTTGAAGAAGATAACCTAGGCCCGAGTAGAAGAAGAATACATTTAGGGATTCTGTCTAGAAGAAGAAAAAGAAGAAAGAGGGCTAGGGAGGTCTTCTAAGCTGTGTAAATACTGTAAAGAAGAGACTGTTGAAAAGAACTTTCTAAGACTTCAACCTTTGTCATATGCGGAGGTTGGAAGAGAATAGAGACTGTGTGTGCTATTCCTCTTCTTGAACAGTAATCCAAGCTACTCTAAAATTGAGTCTGTAAAATCGAATCGTAGCCACAAATGTATTGTAGGTGCACTCATTATTGTGATGATTGTAGTAATAGCTGTAGTCATTATAGAGTCTGTTTTAAGTTCACCCAAAAGTGAGGAGGGTGGGGTGGGTGTACATGGGACATCCACACCTACTCCTAGTGTCTCAAGGAAGGGTTAATAGAGCAAACTAGTCGCTTTCTTCATATAGACCTGTCTAAGGAAGAATATACATTAAATGTTTATGCTAGGTTGCTGTACGAGTACGTAGACACTATGGAGGTTAGATATTGTTACGTGTGCATGCAATTACCCACATCAGTTGAAGAGGGAATCACTTATCATCACCTGCCCTTGATTTACGGTATTAGTTGTAGTTTACTCCTTAGTATGTTCTATGGAAAGGGTCATTATGAGTACTACTTCTCAAATTATGATGTGGTACTCTCAGACATACCTGTAAATAAACATTTGAATGAGCACGAGGCCCAAAAGAGAGTAGAAAGAATGAAGAATTGTTTTGCACCAATTTAAACATTAGACACTGCTTTTTATTTATTTATTTATATATAGTTTTATATAGAGCGGACATGACCCAAGCAGGTATCAGGGTGCTTTTCAAATGATCAAGGGCAAAAAGAGTTAGGCAAGTGGATCAGTAACAACAACAGTGATAAGCAAGATACTGGTGTATAAAAGAGGAACAATATATTGTGACATCGCAAAAAGGATATAAATGAGCATATATGACCCAAAAACAAATATTGATGTTGAGAACAGTCATAGTCATAGTCATAGTCATTGGATCCAGTGCAAAACACATTGTAGCCGCGCCATTCAGGGCGAGGAAGTCCGTGCAGGAGGAGAGAAACCAGCTTGTTGAAGAACCAACAACAAATGGTACAGAGTGGGAGTAGGTACATTCAAATCAGAGGGTATTCATTAGTACTGCTTACTCACATAGTTCTAATTTAACTTGCATACTAACAGATATAGAAAATACATTTATAGATCAGGTGGAACATAGACGTAGGGGATTAAGTTAACAATGTTGATAACAAGGACAAGGATTCTGATTGGACATAGGAGAAGTCAGCTCATAAGGCTAAAGGAAGTTCTGGTCCGATAGCTTTGGATTGGCAACAGCGAGGAAAGCTTTGTATATGACAGGCTGAGAGTAGTTACAATTCACTATTTGTAGGACAGAGTGTATGCAATCATATATTTTTGGTCAATGGCCCATGGAAGAAGTTTTTGCAAGATTCAGTTCACATGGTACCCGGAGCATACTTTGTGTGTGGGAAGAATGCGTATGTACATTTGCCAAGCAAATGGTATGGCACGTGTTATTTGGCAGTTGTGTTTCCGAAAATATACAATGTGGATGATTTGGAGACTTCTGAAGGAAGGTTAAATAGCAGGGAAAAAGTGGACTGAGTGCTGGAGAAGTTGTGGGAGACATCTTGGGAGCAATAATACCTAGTTTGGGAGTAGTGCTTAAGGATATCAAGATGAGAAGACTGTCTACCATAATGGATAAGTTATCTCTTAATAGGACACACTCTTTGCTACTCATTGATGGGGAGATGGTCTCAATAAGGGTGACAGTGATGCAGAACCGTCTTGCATTAGATGTTCTACTTGCAAAAGAGGGCGGAGTCTATTGGATGCTAAAGGTCCAACAGTGTTGTACTTATATCCCTGATAATAGTAAAGATCTGAAGGGATATATTAGTAATATTACTGATATACATCATGAACTAAAGGACTTGGCAGCTGAAGGAGTTTAGGATAAGATTGGAAAAGGATTTGGAGCAGTTGGAAGGTGGTTTATAAATTTGAGAAGTGGAATCTTTGGATACATCCTAAAACCAATCCTGATTGTTATATTATGTATCATTGTTCTAGTTGGGATGATGAGGGCGTATAAGTGGCATACGGCAACGCAGTTGACGAACTCCTTATGCGAAAGAGAAAGAAGGATGGAAAGACTGCAGGACAGTTATTATGGGAATTTGAAGTAAATGGAGGAGGTCAGGCAGAGAAGGTTGGCTACTACATCTGTTTAGATTGGTCTACTCTATGGGGTGATTGAAGATTATTGTGATGACTCAATTTCATCAGACGGGGAGAACTGATGAAGCAGAAGTCTCATTTTAGTTTTTGTAGGGTTACATCATAATCACAGGTAGAGAGCACCCGCATACAATCCTGTGTTGTGTCAATGTTAGTGTAGGAATTGTGAAATGTGTTAATGTATCTACGTGACATATTTTAGTTTGCTAACAAGTAGTATGAGGAGTTAACGTAGGAAATTAATAAAACTAGCAGAAGCGTTAACATGAAGAGACCGTGATGTGAAGTATGACACTCCTCGTGTACTAAATGTGCTAATCGTAATACTTTCCATATTTTGGTAACTGTGTTAGTCGAAATGAAAATTAGTTATGCAAACAAATAATGCTTAAGTGTTACGTTCTTATGTTAGCCAAAGCTGTAGGCCTGAAATGTAAATTCCTGATACACTTTTGCTTTAGTATAATGTTCTGAATTTCATGTGCACTGTGAATGCTGTTATTTCTCACGTTTTGTATTGCAGGTGGAAAGGCATTCTCTTAGGCAAACTTATGTCTTTGTTTTAGCAGTTAGGCAAGGAGAGAAGAAGTTACAGTTATGTGGCTCAAAGGCGGGCGATAAGGGAAAAAGGTTGGTTTCACATGAAAGAAGGCACTGGACCGAAGGACGAATTGTTGCAAAGGATGTACATGGAGAACATCGTGTAAAAGTATGCTCATGACTGTACCCATTGTGGAGTAGGTGTGAGAAGTGCATAATGGGAATATTACCTGTGGATAACTAGTTGTTAGAATTAAGGATAGCAGCCCACATCTTTTTGCCTTTTGGAGAGGGAGCATCTTAGAATGAGCTCTTCCTCTTGTGAGGGTGGCTTTATGCTACTTGACCTATTTCAATGGAGGAGAGACTTCTTAGGAAGCCTCCACGACTGACACCTTTTCCTCCTGATATGAAATGCTTGCTCATTAATGTAGGGATGTTATTTTAGTGATAGAGCAGCGATAAATTTAATGCTCTTCATTCACCAATCCTCGATGCATGGAAATTTGTACTCTTGCTTTTTTATCATCTGTACTCTCCTTCTTGAACTAATAGTCTTGTTCACGTTGCACCGTCGGAACTGGGTGCGTAGATTTGGCTTTATGCTATTTCCCTTGTACTTCTATACCCTCGTGTTGAGGTGTGTCTATGTTCAATTATTTTTGGCTTTGTAATAAACCTAACTAACTTTCCTTAGTTGTCCTTTGGTTATTATGTATCTAGAAGAGTTATTTCTAATTTGACTGTGAATTAATGATTAATGATTTCTCCCTTTCACACTTTCATGCTGTTTAAAAGACCCATTGGAGTGTGTCTCTGGAAAAGCTCTAGAATGAATCTAGACAGTCCCTTTCAGCTGCGAGAACAATGAACTATTAACTAAAAGGTAAAATCACCATTAGGTAATTCATTCTTTTTAATATAAATAAAGCATAATTGTTTGAAATCACTCAATCCAACAGTACTTATAGAGTGTGACTAATCACCCCTGGGATCTTGCAGGTCTCTAGTCGAAGAGCCAGGTCTTGAGTCACTTTCTGAAGTCCGCGAGTGAGGGTGAAGTTTGCAAGTGGAGAGGGAGGTCATTCCAGGCCTTGGTGGTGAGGTAGGAGAAGGAACGACATCCGCGGTGGCTCCAGTGAATGTGGGGAACGTGGGTGAGGGAGGAGGAGCGCAGTTGTCTGGCGGGTTGGTGAAGGTCAGGTGGTGATTGATGTAAGCCGGTCCCTGGTTGGGCAGGGCTTTGTAGGCATGAGTTAGCATCTTGAACTGGCATCTCTTCTGGATAGGGAGTCATTGGAAGTTTCTGAGGTTTGGGTGATGAGTGTCTGTTTGGGGAGGTTGAGGATGAGTCTAGCTGCAACATTCTGTATGGTCTGAAATCTCTTGAGTAGTTGGGTGGTGGTGGTGGTGCTGGCGTTGAGTGCGTTTCCGTAGTCCAGTCGGCTGGTGACAAGAGCTTGTGTGACAGTTTTCCTGGCATTGATAGTAATCCATCTGAAGATGTTTCTAAGCATGTGGAGGGTATGGAAGCAGGAAGAGGATACTGTGTTGTCCTGGTGCTTCATTATGAGTTTGCTGTAAAATGCATAAATTATTCTATTCAAACATTTGTTGGTTAGAGCTTATTTGAAGTAGAAAAACAAGTAAGAGTAAGTGATAAAATATAACGTTTTTTTTACAGCGGCTGGGAGAGTGATGAACCCAGGTAGGATTGCCACCCAACTCTCAAATTGGCTACAGCAGGTAGCCCTTTATATTGTGTATTTTTGCTGAATCATACATACTAATCATGTGATCGACAATGGCCATATTTGAGCAATATTACACAACTAAAGCCAAGCCTCCCACCCTCCATCATTTACTGGTGCAATTACTCAACACCCTCCTGACTACGTGTTCTTAGTGCTATCTGACTTCGTGTTATTTGGTTTGTGTAATCTACGTGTCCTAAAACCCAGCTCAAGCAGAACGCGTGATCTGACTGCGTATTGTTTGATTTATGCAATCTGACTATGTGTTTATCTGACTTCATGTCTATTTCTACAACCTCAGCATAAACAGAGCACGTGATGTTGCTCTTGTTGCAATATATTCTGATCATCCCTGCATCTTATCTTTCCCTACTAAATTGACCTCAAAGCTGATTGGTTTATTTACATTACTCCCCTGGTACTACCTCCTTGCACGATCAGTCTCTGGAGGAACTGTCTATACTGGGTTGTTTGATGTACCATGATGATTTGTTTGTTTTATTGATTTCTAGCTACTATCAGTATATATCAAAGGTTGCAGCTGTTCTCTCTCTGAGCTCATCTACTGTAATTTATTACCTTGAAGCATTGGGCACATACTGCTGTCTAAGCACGTATAATCCTGCATTGCTAAAGGAGAGGCTTTTTAATTACACTTTCTCTGGGTCTTCAAAATCTGTACTAAAACTTTCTATACTAACATTCCCCCCATTAGTTGATTCTTCAACTATCTCAGAGTTTGTCCTGTCGTCGTTAATCTTTGATGAAAGGCCTGCAAACTGTCTGTTAACATACATTCCCTTTCCTAATTTTGTGACTGCGTTTTTACAGCAATGTAATATCAATTGGAAGATACAACACATAACAAGCAGTACCACTATTATTGGAAGTAAAGATTTAAATAGTCTAGACACCCAATTCAGAAGCCAACTAAACCAGTTTGAGAACTATTCATCTGGGGCACCTCTTTCTTCATGCATAGTCTGTTGTAACTTATGTAAAGTCTGTATGACTTTAGTTAGGGAGCCATTTTCAGCATCATTTCCTGGTATAAATGTACAGCAGGCAGCTCCTATTTTTGCACAAACTCCACCGTTGGTAGCTGCGAGTAAATCCAACACATATCTATTTTGTGTTACCATTATTCTCATGGCTCTTAGTTGTTCCTTAATTGCATTAAAACCGTCTTCTGTATCGTTCATCAGTTTTAAAAGTTAACACCTTGTGATATGCAACCACCTTGCATTTGCTTTTATTTGCAAGGTGAAGAAGGTTATGGCCCCTCCTGCATTCACTTGGCTTTCACTGAAAAGAAGGAATTCTTGTGGGATATTTTTATATATGTTCCATCTGAAATACTCAGTTTCTCTTCTTGTTCTTTTCTGGTGAAGAAGGGTAATGGTTTTTCTCATTGGGTGTTTGTGCAAAGCTGAAATATCCTCCCCTGGGATTACTAGTACCGGGGTATGCAGAGTCACCAGGGAACAAATGCCATGCCATCCGGGTGGCAATTGGGCATAGACTTTTTCTCTGCACTGCCAATAGCAGTCCATTAGCCTGGAGGTGCCTTGTTATAAACATCCTAGATTTTTAGTGGTGCTGCAGTTATGGTTGATCCCCACTGGAACTGTACCATTGCCTTTAAAACATAAAGAAAAATTTGTTACTTTAATCACTTTTATATTTTTAGGAGTAGGGCTAACAGTGATGTAACTAGAGGCATAAGTGTTCTGTGTTCAAAATATTTTATTAGAATTTTTGATAATAGATAACATACAAAAAAACTCCGAAAAGGTACAAACATTAATCCAAAAATACAGTATGGATAAAGATAAACATTCTAATTTATAAATAAGGAATTCAAGATTATATTATAAAGTACCTACAAAACAAAATGATATCACTGCAATGAAAAATAAAAAGGACAACAGCATAAATTTATAATAATAGTTTACTTTACAGAGCTACTAAGCTAAAAGTAAAACCATAAATAGAGAAAATTAAACTGAAACATACTAGGGGTTCAACATTAAATAATCATCGATTGGTTTCCAAAAAGCTAAATAGTTCGGATTATTATGAATATTACCAGATAAAGTCAAATTAGCACCCTTTCAAGTGAAAATAATCCAAGCCCACAATGCATGAACAGATAAAGAAGGTGAGTCTTTCCAATTTGCAGTAATTGTCCTTACAGCTGCTGACATTAAAAAATCAAAAAGTTTGTTATTCAACAGGGGCAATTTAGTAGTGAGAGAAGAGGCTTTGCAAAACACTAATTTATATGATAAGGTATCGAATACATTCAATATACAAGTAATCCTTTGCCAAACCTCATCCCAAAACTTCTTAACAAAATGGCAATCATATAACATAGGTCTTAATGATCCTACGTCTAAAAAACAATTCCAGCAATTGGAAGAACTTGAAAGTTTGGCATTATATAATTTTAAAGAGGTCCAAAAACAATTAAAAAGTATATAGGAATTAGTTTGATATAATGTTACAGGCAACCAATCCGAAATTGAATTCAACCAAATCTTCCTCCATGTGTCCACAGAAAAGGACAACTCTTATTCTGCGTTCCAAAAGATAGAAAGAAAATTGATATTATCTCCATTAGAAATATTTAACTTTTTATATAATAATGACAATGTATGGGAAGAAGACGCAATTGTTTGCAGATACACTTCTAAATCAGAAGAAACAATGGAAGGAAAGCCATTCGGGAAGGAGTCAAGAATAGAGTTACAAAGCAATTCATATTTAACACTATCTGATGGTTTCAAATGAAATCTTTGTTTTAAGTCTTCAAAATTTAATATCCATGAATTCCAAAAATTCGTGTGACAAACTAATTTTACTGCTGAGTTATACCACAGCGTTAAGCTCAATGTATTAGAAATAGAACATTGGAAAATAGAATCTAAATCGTGTAAAATCAATCTAGTAGATTTCAACATTACTGATTTCTTTAAAAAGCTGTGTTGGACTTGGCCCTTTTTCCAGGGTCATCCCAAAACTTTTTGCCTTTCTCCTAGCCTTTTTTCTGACATGGTGTTGGTGGTTTTAGGACTCTGGGCCCTTTAGCACTGCTGTCCAGTGTAAAGTGCATGTGCTCACTGTGATAAACATGGTAAGATTGGTCTACACCTGTTTGGCCTATTTAATTTACCTGTAAGTCCCTTGTAAAGTGGTATCTCATATACCCGGGGCTGGTAAATTAAATGCTACTGGTGGGCTTGCAGCGCTGATTGCGCCACCCACCAAAGTAGCCTTTCAAACCTATCCCAGGCCTCTGCCATTGCAGGGCCTGTGCGCTCAGTGTTACTGCCGCTGTGGCGTGGCACCTAAAGTGTGTGCGATGCCTGTGACCCCCCTTTTACTGCATGTCAGTCACCCCTAAGGTAGGCCCTAGCTAGCCCTATGGGCAGGGTGCATTGTAGGTAAAAGGTAGGACATGTACCTTAAGTGTGTGACATGTCCTGGTAGTGACAAACAGCCATTTTGGTTTCTCACTGCTGTGAGACTGCCCTCTCGTAGGATTGCATTGGGGATTCCCTGATAAGTGTTTCAGTGGTAATTCCTGATATGAGAGGAGCAGCGTGGTCAAGTTTGGTATGATTGGAATAGTAATATTAAATGCTACGCAATGGTGTGCACAGATTTATTATAACTATTTTAGAAATGCCACTTCTAGAAGTTGGCATTTCTGTGTGCTATGTGTCTGCCTGCCTGATGTGGATTGCATGTATAGCTTTGGAGTGGCAGGGGCTGGTGAGGTGTGTGTGGCTCCAGGAGGGGCAGGGTGAGTCAGCACTAGGCTGAATAGGGCACCTGCATTTGGAGTGGTGGGTGGAGTAGTCCCCTGACCCTGAATAGGTCTGTGCCTGCCTATGTGAATGCTGGCTCCGCCCCCCTGTGGTGTGTCTGATGACAGAGCCCCAACCTGACAAAGGGGAAGAGGAGCCCTGTAAACAAAATGCTCCACACTCCCCAGAACCAGTTAGGACTGGTTCACCCAAGCCCTGTGCCAGGGCAGACAAAGGAATTTGGGATATAAATATTGGGGCTGTGACCCCATGTGTTGTGCTTTGTGCTTCCAGGCGACTTGCTGCTGCTGATCCCCAGGAGGAACCGCCACGAGGGACTACCTCCCTGCTGGAGGGCCCTGTGTGCTGGCCTGCCTGGGCCCAGCTGTGTTCCCTGGACCTTGAGGACTTTAGTGCTTGGAGAGCGTTTACTCTTTATTTCCAGAAGAGGAGCGCCTGGCCTCTGCAGCGCTGGGCTGCAGAGGCGACTCGAGGGAATCCCGGCGCGGGGATTCCCCTGCACGATGCAGGGATTGAATGGGAGCCCACCCCACACTTTGCACTCTTTATTTAAGGCTGGAGCCTACCCCGTACTTGGGGTCCGTGAGCGGGAGCCCAACCCGCTGTTTTATGCCTTGTTAGGCGGGAGCCCACCCCGCACTGGTTCCCGGTGGTGGCGGGAGCCTACCCCGCTTTTGGTACCTTTTGAGCGGGTGCCCACCCCGCATGTAAGCTTCTCTTAGCGGGTGCCCACCCCGCTGTTGTGTCTTATGTTACGGCGGGAGCCCACCCCGCTCTTCGCCGCAAGGAGATCACCACCGCGGCCCGGGATGAAGGAGAGAGAGCCGCCGCCTCCACAAGCGACCCGGAAGCCAGGCGGCCTTGCCTGGTTGTGGGCGGGCCGAAGAGGAGGCAGCGTGACGTAGGCAGAGTTGTGCCTACGGGAGGGCGGGAGCCCACCCGCCTCCGTGACCGGGAGCGAGAGGAAGTTGGCACCTGCCCGAGCAGGGCTCCCGTGTGTCGGTGGGAGCCCTTTGTGTTGCCCAGGAAGTGCTGGAGTCCCGATGTTGGAGTCCCAAGATGCTCCTGTGACCGCAGATGAGACCGGGTGAACTGGAGTGCAGCCAGCAGGAAGACCGGAGGTGACTACACGGAGTCCCCGAGCAGCCGCCGGTGAGTGGGGGCTGCATCTTGATGATTGTTGGTGCCGATCGAGAGCACTAGGAGGAGTCCCCGAGGGGAGCTCCCAGGGCACGGTGGGTGCCAGTGTTCATTTTCACACAGCTGCCCCGCCGGACAGAGGGCAGCTGCAACGTTGGGGGCCATTTGTTTTGTAGAGTCCCAGTGGGGACCCAGGAGGCACAGTTAGTGCCAGTGGTCATTTCCCCTCAGCTGCACCGCCAGTTAGCGGCAGCTGCAACGAGGGGGCCATTTCTTTTTAGAGGAAGAAGGGGTGAGTTGCACCCCATGCCCTAGCACATTTGCGCACTTTGGTTTCGCTGCCGAGGCAGCCAGGGGGCCATTTGGAAGGCCCCACTAGAAACCCTGACATTTTGGACATAGGGCGTTTGAGCCCCAGTGAAAGGCCAGTTGGCCTGGGGTCAGTTCTGTGTTTAGGCATAATAGGTTTATTCCTAATATGGTACATGCCTAATGATTATGCTTATGATTTTGATGCCTGATTTAATGTGATTATTGCATAATGTGTTTATGCTGGTGAGGCCTATTGCGTAATGTTTTTATGCTAATGAGGTTTGGGCCTAATGTGGTTATGCCTATTGTAAGGCCTAATGCAAATGTCATGCTATGATGTTTAGGCCTAATGAGACTGCATAATGTGTTTATGCTAGTGGTAATGCTGAGTTCGTTATTTTACCAGTGGTTACTGGTTGTGTTACTACTTGTGCTTTCTAAAGGTTCTGACAGTGGCCCGATTGGCCCTGTCATGTGTATATAATCCCCTGTGAATATTGCCCAGTGCCAGTTGGCACAGTGTACATTGTGTGATTATGATCTAATGTGTTTTGGATAATACAAAGGCTATTTTTATATAACCTTGTGTGGAGTCTCTTTTGTAGTGTGCCTAGTGTGTTGCTGCTGTGTGTGTGTGTTGCGCAAACGCTTTACACATTGCCTCTGGGATAAGCCTGACTGTTCGTGCCAAGCTACCAAGGGGGTGAGCAGGGGTTATCTTCACTGTGTAACTCCCTTGCCCCGACTAGAGTGGTGGTTTCTGCCTGGCTTAGGCGCAAGCCCTAGCCAACCATAAATCCCATTTCTAACAAGCAGAAGAATTGGACATTGTAAGTAAAGCAACTAGAGGAAAAGGTGATACTAAATTCTGTTCAATGCAGGTGAATTATTAAGATCTAAATGCTGAAACCATAAAATACTTTGTTTTAAAGTAAAGGCTTTATGATATTTTAGATAATCTGGTAAGCCAAACCCTCCATTGAGTTTAGACAATTTCAATTTTTTGTAACTTAACCGAGGCAATTTATTATTCCAAATAAATTTAGACAAAAATGTATCTATAGTCTTCTAACATTTAAGATGGAGTAGAAAAGGTATCATTGAAATAATATAAAACAGTTTTGGAGCCAAAATCATTTTAACTGCATCCATTCTTCCCCACCAAAATAAACACAAGGAGGACCACTTTTGAATTTTAACCTTGATATATGCCAAAGTAGATTCAAAATTCAGAGTCAAAGTTTGTTTTACGTTGTTGGCAAACAACATACCCAAGTATTTAAGTTTATCTTTTTGTCAAACAATATCCTTATTAGTGAGCATATCAGGCGAACAATGAATATTTAACAGAAAAAATTATGTTGTATTAGTGTTAGGTTTATAACCTGAAATGTTAGAGTAGACATCAATTAAATTCAACAATGGAGGAATGGAAGATTCAGGGCTAGCAATTTATAAAAGAATATCATCAGCATAACCTGATGTTTTAATAGGAATGTTGTTCAGTTGAAGGCCTTCAATTTCGTTGCAATTTCTAATAGCATTTAATAGGGGTTCAATTGCAATAAGAAAAAGTAATGAAGATAGTGGGAAACTTTGCCTGGTCCCTCTAAAAAGGCAAAACTTCTGTGAGATTCTACCATTAATAAAAAGTTTGGCAGAAGGACTAGAGTAAAGTGCTGAAATCATACGGATAAACAAGGGACTAAAATTGAATGCAGACAGGGTGCGAAAAGGTATTGCCAATGAATTTTATCAAAAGCCTTTTCTACATCTAATGCTAGAGCTCCAGCAGGAAAAGACAATAAAGCTCCAGCATCAATTGCATGAAATAATAGTCTAATATTATTTGACAAATGTCTCTTTTTCATAAAGCCAGACTGATCCACATGGATAATACAAGAAAGTATACAAGCTAACCTAGTCACAATAATTTTAGCATACAGTTTACAGTCTTGATTAATTAAAGATATAGGATGGTAATTGGTAACCAGTGAAGGTTCTTTATCTGGTTTCAGGTGGACAATAATTAGAGCTTCAGTAAATGATCCAGAAATAGACCCTGTATTGCGTGAAAACAAAGAAAGCAGGTTTGATAAGAGATGAGATGAAAATTCTTTATAAAATTCCGCAGGAATTCCATCAGGACCCGGTGATTTCTTTAACTTTAGTGATTTAGTAGCTGAAAGTATTTCCTCAACTGTAATAGGGAGTTCCAATTTAGTTTTATTGGTTTGTGAGATCTTAGGTACCCCACAGCCTTCCAAAAAATTATCAGTAAGAGCTATATCCGAAGAAGGTGGATTATTATATCAGTCTGAATAATATTTCATAAATTCCTTAATTATATCATCATGTGATAAAGCAAATGAACCATTTGGAGAATGAATAGCATAAAAAAAATGTTTTTTTATTTTTTTACGGAGATAGTTAGCTAAAAGCCTACCAGACCAATTAGCGCAAAAACACAATTTTGCATTATTGTTAGAGATTTGAAATCCAGCTCTATTACTTAAAATAGAATTCAGTTCATAATGAAGTTTCTATAATTTGACCTTACATTGGAGGTTGTTAGAGGTAATATATAGACATTTGGTGGAGAGGTGTGGTGCAGGGGCCAGGGCAGCTGACTTCGGAGCACAGGGCTCACGGTTCAATCCCCGGCGGCAGCTCAGCTCAGCACCATGTGACTCTGGGCAATAGCTCACTTAATTTCCACGATGGCCCCCAGTGCCTTGAGACCTGTAAGGGTGAGTAGTTCGCGCTTTACAAATACGGATTTACATTTTTTTTACATTCAAATTTAGCTATCTATTTTCCCAATTCTTCAATTTTAGTGCTAATTAATTTATTTTCATGTGCCATAATGGAAATAGCTTCACCTCTAATATATACATTAAATGCGTCCCATCGGTTAGTAATAGACGTGGAGCCTTCAGTATTGAATGAAAAATATTCTTGAATAGCTGATAAAAGTCTAGGTTTGTTATTGTCATTAAGAACAATATTGGTATTCATACGCCAGCGACTATGACTATTTTAACTGAAATCTCTATATTAAATGCAGGAAATTAAAGCATGGTCAGAAATATCTATATTCTGAATATCGGGATTAGAAATTGAGGAAATTAGATTGCCAAAAATTAAAAAATCATCCACCCTAGAATAAGAGTCGTGAGGATTAGAAAGAAAAGTAAACTGTTTATCAGTAGGATTATGCAGACGCCAAATATCAACCATTTTAGTAGTATTAAAAAAATATTTGAGAGAAAAAAACGCTTTTGGAGGACGATATTTGGCTTCTATCCAGTAATGGGTCAGATATAAGATTAAAATCCCCTCCAATAATCAGAGGAACGTTATCCAATTTTAGAACCTCTGAAGTAAATCTTGACCAAAACTCCGGGTCATCATTAGTAGGCCCATGTACATTAACTTAGGAGGAAAACCTTACTGTCAATTTTTATATTCGCTATAATGAAACAACCTACTGAATCAGAACGTTTATGCAAAATTTGAACATGTAATTTTTTGCAAAAAGAATTGCTACCCCATTTTTCCTATTAAGAGCCGGAGATGAAATAACACCCCCTACCCATTTTGTATTCATATAGGATAAAACTTTATCATCTACATGAGTTTCCTGAATTAAACAAATATCTGCTTTATGTCTAGCTAAATAATCTAAAACCTTAGTGTGCTTAACAGGATGCCGTTAACCCTTAACATTAAATGAAACAATTTTAATACCATTACCACTTGACATTTTGAAAAAAGAAAAAAGGTAGAAAAAAGATAGATAAGAAAGATGGAATGAAAAAAGAATAGTAGCTCGAATATCAATATATATGTCACAAAAGACACCAACGAACAACAGAAATAATAACTATACAACATAGAAACATATATAGAACTCCTGAATGGCATACACGCATGCCAAGAAAGACCTACTCAACATGCCCTGAAAAAAACCTCTAATCAATTAAACCTGCTGCCAATAAAAATCAAGCAACAATAAAGTCATGTAGTAGCCTCATTTGTTTCCATAGATGACTGAGACTGCCTATCCAGAAAGTGGCGAAGATCCTCAGGATGTTGAAAAGACTTAGAAAACCCATCTTTCCAAATTCGCATAGTGGACGGATCAAACAAACCATATATATAACCAGCAATTCTCAGTCTGGGTCGAAGCTTCGCGAATTCCTTACGAATGTTGACCGTATCTTTAGCAAAGTCTTGATGAATAAACATTTTATTCCCATTGACCATTAACGAAGGGATATCTCTGGCAGTCTTTCGTATCAAAATTAGATGGTGATGACGTAACACTTTGAAAATCATTTGACGAGGCTTATCTTGTCTTGGGTTGCGATGAGAAGGGATTCTGTGCGCCTGATCAATCTCAAATTTTTCAGGTAACTTGATACGCAAAAGACCAGGAAGTAGGTTTTCTAGATAAACCCTGCAATCATTACCCTCCACATCCTCTGGTAAATTCATAATTCGCAGGTTATATTGCCTATTGCGATTTTCCAAATCCAACAATAATTTATATATTGGTTCAATTTTGGCTGCAATAGGTATAAGATGGTCAATTTTATCTTTATTATCTTGGATTTTAATAGCATTGTCAGAGACCGTCATAGAAAGACCAGCAATATCTTTACGTACATTTTTAATCTCAGATGCAATATTGTCAGTATTTGAACGTACAGCTTGTAACTCCTCCAGCAAAGTGAATAATGAAGGTCCATTAATATCCACTAATTTAGATTTAACTGGTGGAGGAGCAATGTTTTGTTTTCGTTTGGTAGACATGTTGTGGGACTGCTTACCTTCAATAAGTAAAAGAAAATAAATGCAAGCAACAATAAAGGAGCAGTCTAGAGCAATATTGAATGAACAATACTAATATAGAAAAGAAATGCTGCCTAAATAAGCAGAGTGCAGCAGTTATAACTAGCCGTGGGAGTGGCCCAGGCCTCAGCCGCACTCTTTCCTGAGCTTCTCTCCACCCCTCTGACAGGAATTCCAGGAACAGGAGCACCCCAGACACCGGGGAGCAGCTCACCTCCGTTAACTGCAGCCAAATTTGAGGAAGAGGCTTAAAAAGGTATTGTACAGAACGACTTCCTCTTTAAATATGTTGTCTAGTTGAAAATATAAAGGTGGCCATCTTGAACGGTGCACTCGCGCGACTCCGAGGCATTATTGTTCTAAATGGGCTTACACCCTTTTGTGTGTGTGGCATTTAGCCCCTTCTCCCACAGTGACCTCCCTTGGCAAGAAATTATAAGATTGTGACTCCACACTTCCTGTGAGTAAATGGATTTATTTATTAGCATTGTTGGCCTTATTTCACACCCATCTTGGGGAGTATCATTATTGTCTGTGTAATTATTACATATAAGATCGGGATCATATACTGCTAGTTCCCCTGCTGTATTATATATTCTTTCAGGAATTCATGTCTTTTATAACTTCCTAAAATCTGTCTTCTTCTCCCACTATCTTCGAGTGCTTCACGTATCATGGATCTATTTGTTAAGATTTTGGTTAAACTGTTACTTGTTTCATAGTTACAAAACAATGAGGAAACCCGAACATCCACCGGACTCGGATATGATACAGTACAAAAATAATGGTCACAGTGGAAATATATTTTAACATAGGATTGAAACATCACCTTGATAAATCAATTAATTAAATGTATTCATATTCATGGCATATTAGTGTTCATATTCAATGACAGCACAAATATCTGCAAATTTATAAAATGGTGCTCCAAAGAAGGAAAAGAAAGAGTGCTCAAAAAGTGTGCGCTTGTGAGAGTTGTAGAAAAAGGAGAGGCGATGTGCAATATATACATCAAAGACTGATAGTGACTTATCCATCACTTTGAAGGCTAAATATGCAAAGAACATAGTATCCTCATGACACAGTAAATCAATTGCTGTTGTCTGTAGGTGAGAAACCAAAAAAGACCGTTGACGTTTCGACCCCGTGATGTGTGTAGGGAATTTTATCCATAGAATGGGGTCTTCATCAGGACATGTGGAGAAACCCTTCAAACCACCTAGACGAATCTGGTGGTGGAATTCGGAAATGTGGGCCCATAGGCTCCTGCGTCATGGAGGCGAGTACAAAAGACTCAAAGCATGTTGATTGTAAGTCCTAGATGGGAGTGGAACATCAGGGTTAATCAAATGTTGCCCCGCTGAATGAATCCCAAAATGCTTTTGATATAAATTCTGAGTACGAGTGGAACATTAGGTTTAGTCAATTATTCCACTGTGGACTGTATCCTGATATGATCTGCACCCTCGGCCTGAGTGAATCTGGAATCTGACTTGTTTCATAGGCAGAGACATTCGTGAATCTGTTTGTTGCTAGGAATAAATAAGGCTGTATTTGACCTCTTACTCTACAGGTAAGCAAATGTATCAAGCAGAGGGTGATGTTTGGATCTACCTCTTTAGTAAAGTATAACATTGGGGCTGAAGTTGAGTAAGGTATTAATGAACACACATAACATGATGTTTTGTGGTCTGTTCTCCAATGTTTTTCATATGTGCATACCATGTGTTATCCTTTAATCATGCATGAATCTTGTCATCCTTTGTGTAAGTGTTTGAGTGTACACTATTTGTTTCTCTACTTTCCCTACTAGAAGCTTGTTTATTCTATAATTGTCACTATTACTATTATTATCCCTATCATTGTTGCTCATTAACTCTTTTGGTGAATTAACATGATATATATACATACATCACCCAGCCGTGCTTAACAGAAAAATTGATAAAATACATATCTTATATTTCTTTGTGGTGAAACAAAGTCCAAATGCCACGTTAGAGAAGAGGATGTCTCCGGTTGCTTCTCCTTTCTTCGGCCTCCCCTCTTTTATTTCTTTCACGTCTCCTGGTATTAAGCTTTGTTTGTCCATTGTATATGGCTTAGGTGGATCCATGGTGTTCTGTCTTTCAATTTCAGCGCTGTATCCATTGATTCAGTGACTGTGTAAGGTTCTTCAAACTTAGGGTGTTTCCACTTCTTGATCATCTTCTTGATGTATACTGTGTCTCCTGGTTGTGAGACCGGGTCTGCCTCTGTAGGATCGTTGGAGCTCTTTTGTTGGTACCGTAAAACCTGTATAGAAACATTTCTGCTGCCTTTGTTAGTTGAGACAAATAGTCATACATTTCTTTTCCTATTACCTCACAACTTTTTTCAGCATCTGTTTTTCTTCTGGATGGAGGATGCTGCATTTTAATCGTCCTCCCTGTCACTATCTGATGGGTTGTGAGGTGATGATCAGTACTTGGTTTGTTTCGCACTGAGAATAATGCAATGGGAAGGCAGTGTAACCATTTTTTGTTTACAATTGCTGATATTTTGTTAATTTTGTTTTTTAGAAGGCCATTAAGGTGTTCTACAATTCCATTACTTTGTGGGTGATAAGCTGCAGTCAGTTTATGCTTTATTCCTAACTTTCTGTGATATGTTTGAAGATATCATTTGAGAAAAGAGTTCTGTTATATGATCTTATTGCTTCTGGGACTCCCCACCTTGGTATAACCTCTTTTACTAGGACGTTAGCAGCTGATTTTGCATCACAATGTACACATGGGCCTGCCTCTATCCATCTTGAAAATGGACAGACTACAACTAATAGATACCTATAGTTGTTTCATTTATCTAACATATCTAAAAAGTCAATGTGCAAAGCTTGGAAAGGACCCTGAGGGCGTGGTATTGTTGATGTGATTACTTTTAGAGTTTTTGGGGGAATATTTATGACAGTGTTGGCACTCACTTAAATACATAGTCACCATCTCATGTAAATATGGTATGAACCATTCTGATTGCAACTCATGGCATATAGGAGTAATGGTGGTGTGTGCATGGTGATGTATTTGATCTAAAGCAATGATCAATAGCTGTTGGGGCATCACTGGTTTGCCTGTAGTGCTTTGTCTAAATATTCAGTCAGTACAAGATTGTTGACATCCTTTCTGTTTCCAAAGATCTTTTTCAAACTCAGGTGCTGCCTCTTGCAGTTCTCTGAGATGTAGTTGGGAAGTCTCAACATATGGTGTTGTTCTAGATATGTTTATCTCATCTGTCTTATTCTCTTCATTCTCCTCTTTTTATCCTGCATAGAAACTTTGATGTATTGGTTGTGTGCCTCTAGTTGCTTCTTTTGCTTCTTGATCTGCTAACTCATTTCCTTTGGACACAAAGTCCTGTGCTCCTGTGTGTGTTGAACATTTTACTACCATCACTCTAATGAAAAGAAAAATCACTACAAGCAATGAGTGCTTCCTACAGAGTTAGGTCGGTTATCTCAAGGGAGACAGCCGATAGACAGCGGGAACTGGGTAACAGAATAGATGAGTTAAAGAAACTGGGGGAATCCGTACAATTGAGGTTCCCGGCTTTTCTAAAAGTGATGTGGCAAAATAAAATGCACAACTTTTCAGACCTGGCTGAGGTAGATAAATGTATTCAGGAAGTGAAACTAGGGAATACAAGTAATAGATAGAAGGCAGGCGGCGGAGGAGGTGATGATAAAATAGGTAATTTGGTCCCCTCCAGCATAAGCTCAGTATGCAGCAGGGATGCCTATAAAATATATATTTTTTGGTAGGGTTTCCACGGGAGGGTGCACTAGTGGTGGGGAGCATAGGGAAAAAAATTGTTTTGTCCTCAAGTCAGTGAAGGAGTGCCTGTTATAAATCACCAAAGACAAGGCTTGCTGGGATATCAAAAGAGGAAGTTGAAGAAGTATGAATAAGAAAGATCTGACGATTCTTTGTTGGAACGTGAATGGGTTGTGGGTTAAAAGAAGGCAGAGAATGATAGCGCAACATTTAAAAGACCAGAACGCCCAAATAATTATGCTACAGGAGACGCATCTTCTGAGACAAGAATGTAAGGAATTCTTCTCTAAACAAAGATGGATAGGAAAGTGGGTATCTACTGACCAACCTCATTGTACTAAAGGGATAGCAATAATACTAAAGGCGAACTCTGGGATCGAGCTACTTAGGCACAGAGCAGATGAGGGTGGGCGTTGGATAATTGCAGAGATCAAAATAGCCCCTGTGACATATACACTAGCGAGCTATTATGGCCCAAATATAGATGATGTAACACCTCTGACTAAGCTTATTCTTGATGGAGGTTTTAATGTCCGATTGAATAAAGATCTCGATAGGTCGTCAGCAAGGACTCAAATTACCTCCCCTAAGATGAGGGCATGCCTATTGGATATGAAGGAGAATTTTAATTTATGTGACATCTTCCGTAGAGTGGAGGGTAAATATAGGGGTTATTCCTTCCATAGTAAAAAGAACGGGCATTTTTCAAGAATAGACTACCTGTTCATGGATAAGAAAGAAGTGGAGTTGGTAGTCGGGATAGACATTTGCCTATACATCTTTGCCTATACATGCAGCATTGTTACTAAAAATTGAGAGAAGAAATATACGCACAATCGGTATGAACAGAAGGATTATGTTACAGCCCGAGATAATAGAGAAGGTGCGTTGCAATACTGAGGATTTGTTCTCTTGGAACCTGGGGTTGGCCCCCGTGCACACGGTATGGGATACCTATAAGGCATGGTTAAGAGGCATTGTTAAAAATCTAACAGTAAACTGGGCTAGGGAAGAGAAAAAATACCTAAATGAAATAGAGGAGGAGATAGACAAAGTGGAGAACCTCTTAAAAGATAACAAAGGCTCGGAAAGAATAAGAAAGAAGTGGGTAGGTAAGCTGGAAGGTTTACGCTTGAAGTTTAGAACTAAATTGGAGGAGAAAGTAACTCAACAGTGGGAGGTGAGCAGATCCAGAGATATTACACAAGGAGAATGTTGTGGAAAGCTTCTGGCTTGGAAAGCAAGGTTGGATAGAAATCAAAATTTTATAGGGAAGATTCTAGAAGAAGAGTCAGGGCTCATAGTGGAGGAGAGTGAAAAAATCAGAGCTGCATTTACTAACTTTTTTCAGGAGCT
The DNA here is from genome assembly GCA_963921515.1 of Calotriton arnoldi. NCBI lineage: Eukaryota > Metazoa > Chordata > Amphibia > Caudata > Salamandridae > Calotriton > Calotriton arnoldi. Next base: position 833,819 of record CAWUFW010004593.1, on the reverse strand, counting down.
ATATACAGAAGACCTAGAGGTAACCGAGCAAGAAATACAAGGTTGGCTCTTAAGTAAGGAGCTTCCTAAGCTTACAGAAGCTCAAGCCCTCTATCTAGGATGAGAAATCGATGGTAGTGAAATCCTGGACATTTTGAAAAAGCAAAAAAATTGGAAATCTGCAGGCCCAGACGGGATTCCCTTCGAATTTTATTCTGTACTACAGGAGGAGATTATCCCGGTGTGGGTCAAACTATTCAATTCTGTCCTGATAGATGGGGGCCCAATTCCGATGTCATGGAATGAAGCAGCAATCTCCTTAATTTTGAAGCCAGGCAAGAACCCGACACACTGCCAATCATTTCGCCCAATATCATTACTTAACAATGATTACGAGATCTTTTCTGGGGTTCTTGTCGCACATTTGAATAAAGTAATGGGGCTGCTAATTCATCAAGACCAAAAAGGTTTTCTCCCTGGGAGATATATGAATGAGCCCAACTATTCTTTGATAGGTTCCATAGATTTAGCCATAACACAGAATGCCCCCCTCGCAATTGTCACGTTAGATGCTGCAAAAGGATTTGATCGCGTTAATTGGAGGTATTTAAAGACTACATTGGAACATTTTGGTTTGAGTGAAAATATGATAGACACTATTTTAAAAATGTATAGAGCTCCAACTGCAAATATTCTAGTTAATGATAGTCTGTCTCCTCCTGTGCAAATTGAGAGAGGTACAAGACAGAGTTGTCATCTGTCCCCTGTATTATTTGATCTCTATAGAGAGCCTTTTGCTCAAAGTTTGAGGTTAAATGAAGAGATTAAATCTTTTAAAATTGAGGCATACTCCAGGAAGATCTCGCTTTATGTGAACGACCTTATGGTTTATACCTTGGACGTAGTGTCTACCCTACCACATCTTATGGCGGAAGTGAGGAATTTGGTAAACTGGTGGGATATGAGGCAAACGAAGAAAAAACAGAAGTAATGATTTAGAACTAAGATGGTGGAGAAATAAAATGCGTGGAGGAATTGAGATATTTGAGGATTAAAATAATTAAAGACCTTGGGAAGATAGCGGAGGTTAATCTGGCAAGAGTAGGAAAGGAGATAGATGTATTACTAAATACATGGCAGCACCTTCCACTTACGATCTATGGCTGGATTAATTTGGCAAAAATGTCCATCTTGCCAAAACTCACTTTTCTCTTTGATAATATTCCGTTGCACTTTGAAAAAAAAACACTACTGAAGCTGCAGGGGAAGATTTCTTCTTTTATATGGGCTAGCAGAGGAATACACCTCTCATGGAAAAAGCTGAGACAGAAAGCGGGAGTGGGAGGCATGGGTCTCCCCGACCTTCAGATCCATTGTTGGGCGTTCCAACTTGAAAACAATAGAATGCTTCTACAATGACCCGATGAATCTCTAATAGGGGTTATGTTTAAAACCATGCTGGTGGACTTATCTGAGGAGGGCTTCTCCTATAAGTATGGGGTTCCAAAAGTTTTCAAAAAAGTCAGATTAAAATGCCTCTAGTCAGCGGCAAGAACTTGGTACGAGATAAGATCGATCCTAGGTGTACCTTATTACAGCAGACTGTCTCCCATATGGGATTCTCCAGGTACCCCGGAATGTCTATCAGATAGCCTAACAAAACCACTGAAACAGCCAGATGTTAGGCAGTGGGGTCAACTGGTAGATGATGGACAAAAGTTAACTTGGAGCTACAGGCATGACAAGACAAAAGGGGCAATATCCAGATTTAAAATCTACCAGACCAATGCTTTGCTCAAGAGTCAAAATGGGCCAGACAGAGACTCAAAACAAATGGAGCTGGAACTTCAGACCACAACGGCAAGGAAAAAAGAGGTGGCACTTTGGTATCAATTCCTCATGGATGCAGTTCTGGCGGAAATTAAATCACCACATAGTGCATGGGATGGATGCTGGCCGGAAGTGGAGCTGGCAGATTTATGGCAAGTATCTTGTGCTACACTTTGTCTGGTGGTTAAACCTGCTGCTTTAAAGAAAAATCACTTTTTTACCTTGCATAGAATCTATTGGAACCCAAAAAAGATGTGAAAGATAAAAGGAGGCACAGATTCAAAGTGCAAGCGATGTGGCAGCGGAGATGCGGATGACGTGCACATGTTTGCCAACTGCTCAAAACTGGGAGAATTCCGGTCAGCAGTGGGTAAGGCCATTTTGCGCTCCGTGGGTGTCAACATAGAGGTAAGCCCGGAGTTGATTATGTTTGGGATATCCCAGCAGGTTAAAGATAAGTATGATTTGCAAGTAAACTGTCATTATTTGATGTTTTATTTAATACTACTAGCAAGAAGAGAAATCTGTAAACTTTGGACTCAATTGGAGGCCCCTTCCTGGCAGGGTTGGAAGAACTCTGTGGGTTTTTTCAAGGAAATGGATAAAAGTAGCCTCAGGATTTAGAACTTGTTAAAATACTGAATGACATCTCTGTCTAATGATTACACCCTCTCAATTCAGTAACTGGGATAGCAGTGCAAAGTTCGAAACAGTCCAGTAAATGTGATTGATTCGTAGCATATTTTAGGCACTCAAGAAGGGCGCATCGACTGGTGCTAATTGGTGGTGACATGCGGACAAAAAAAGAAATAAATAGATTAAAAAAAAAAATCTCTAGTTGGTAATTCTAGTGCTTCAATGATGAGTTCTAAAATAGCTCTATGTGCTTCTGGTGGTCAGTCACTTTTGAGGAATCCCATTCTTTTCCATTGAGAGATACTAGAATGCACTGTGGTGGTGATGATCCAGCGGAAAGCCAGGGTCAAACACCTCATAAATAAAATAAAATTCAAAGGGCCCATATACACAATCAGATTTCCTGGCTATTTCGCTGGGGGTCAAGTTTTGTAATTCACTTTGATCTTGATTAGTTAACTCACTGGAGATTCTGGGGTCGATTCCGATTCGGGCCGGAAAAAGCACCGACCGACTCGGATCCGGAAAAAATACCGACCGACACGTACCCGTGGCGCACGACACGCCAAGTACGATGCAAGGCGCGAAAAATCCGACCGACACGTAACGAAACCAAGTCGACCGACCGAGCCGCACGGAAAACAGCAATCCGGCCGGAAAAACACGCGAATCCAACCGACCGACACGCACCCGGAACAAATCCGACCGAAACGTACACGCTAACTCCAAACCGCAAAGTACGATGCAAGGCGCGAAAACCACGAGCGAGTCGGACGGAGGACAAGCCGTACGACCGACACGCATACAAAACCGAGCCGAAGCAACACAATACACCGCGACCGACGCGTATGCAGCATAGAAAACTGCACAAACACAGCGTGAACGAAACGGAGAACACCGTACGAGACCAATGCAGGGTCCGACTCGGTCACACGAACGTTTCCAACATACACAAACAGCACAAAGGAAAAATCACCCAAAAAAAGGCCAAACAATAATTACCAAGCCAATAAATACTGGGGGGTGGGGACAGAGAACAAAGACACACCCACAACTCCACCTATATAAAGGACACAAATCACTACCATGAGCCTTTGCAAATGCCATTCCACTGCCAGCACCCAAGAGAAAGCAACCACACACCCACAGCTCATCCCTCACACAAGCCACACACCATCAGCACACCAACAAATACCTACCTCACATACACCCAGCAAAACACACACTCACACACCCTCACCTGCACACCAACACACACATCACTCACCATCACCACCCATCACCATGCCCCCCAAGAAGAATCACAAGTTCCTAGATTGTGAATTGGAAGTCCTGGTAGACGAGATCCTCAGGGTAGAGCCACAGCTGTTTGGCACATTGGTCCAACAGACCCCCATGTCGCAGAAAACCAAGATGTGGGAGAGGATCATCAACAGGGTGAACGCCCAATCACCATGTCGGCGCACAAAGACCGACATCCAGAACAGGTGGTATGACGTGCGCAGGAGGGTCCGGGAGCTGCTCAAGAAAGACTACCTCATCAGCCAATACACCGGCAGTGGCCCTCCTGCCAAGCCAGTATACCTCAGGCCCTGGGAGGAGAAGGTGCGGGCCATCCTTCCGCCAGTGAGCGTATATGGACTAGAGAACATCCCAGAGCCTGGTGAGTACACAACAAATGTACACAATATTCTGACACAAAACACACACACATCACTGTCAAGGGGAGAGTCAAACCATGCACTCATAGCAATTACACAGCAACCAGAACAGAATCATCCCAAAATGTGTATGTCAGTCAGATAAACACAACACATGCCATCAAAAAAGTTACATCCAACCGTGCCATCACATGTACAAACACAACTACAACTAGGCAGTGGCACAAATAGAACTAACAAACACATCCAGACATGTAGCCACCACAACAACACCAACACACAGTGAAGACCACTCAAAGGAAGGAATTCTGTGTGTGCTGGCCAAGTCAGTGTAGCCAATAGCATCATGGGAGTCGCAGTCACACATATTGCCCCCCCCCACAACTGTCCCATCAACACCACCATGAACCATGCGCACATCACAGGGAGTGGAGAAGGACTCACAAGATGGCTGACACTGGCTACTGCTGTGGGGAGCACAAGGCCCTGCTGGCAAATGTGCACCAACAAACAGCAGGACACCACTGACTGACATCCTGAGAGACAACTTCCACTCCCTGCAATGCAAGCACGTTCTATGGTGGGATATCTGGCTGGCTGGGTGGGAAGGGGGACTTGCAGCACTGACTATAGTCACAAGCACCTCCCCTCACACCCCCCAACACAAACTCCACAGTACCCACCTGGTAGTATGCAATGCCCTCCATCCCAACACAAGATCCCACAAAGAACCACCACCCTGGGTTATGTTGTGTGAAGCACAGGGACACTCTTGGGACTCTTAGCCAAACAACTGCCAGGACAACACTCCCAGCCATCCTGTCAGCACAGCCAGCCCACCCCACAGGGAAGCAGAGTCAAAAGGAAGGAAGCATGGGCATGCTGGGAAGGGGGTGGAGGCAATAGCATGATGGGAGTCGTAGTCACTGATATTGGTCACCCCCACAACTGTCCCATCAACACCACCCTGAACCATGCTCACATCACAGGGAGTGGAGAAGGACTCACAAGATGGCTGACACTGGCTACTGCTGTGGGGAGCACAAGGCCCTGCTGGCAAATGTGCACCAACAAACAGCAGGACACCACTGACTGACATCCTGAGAGACAACTTCCACTCCCTGCAATGCAAGCACGTTCCATGGTGGGACATCTGGCTGGCTGGGTGGGAAGGGGGACTTGCAGCACTGACTATAGTCACAAGCACCTCCCCTCACACCCCCCCAACACAAACTCCACAGTACCCACCTGGTAGTATGCAATGCCCTCCATCCCAACACAAGATCCCACAAAGAACCACCACCCTGGGTTATGTTGTGTGAAGCACAGGGACACTCTTGGGACTCTTAGCCAAACAACTGCCAGGACAACACTCCCAGCCATCCTGTCAGCACAGCCAGCCCACCCCACAGGGAAGCAGAGTCAAAAGGAAGGAAGCATGGGCATGCTGGGAAGGGGGTGGAGGCAATAGCATGATGGGAGTTGTAGTCACTGATATTGGTCACCCCCACAACTGTCCCATCAACACCACCCTGAACCATGCTCACATCACAGGGAGTGGAGAAGGACTCACAAGATGGCTGACACTGGCTACTGCTGTGGGGAGCACAAGGCCCTGCTGGCAAATGTGCACCAACAAACAGCAGGACACCACTGACTGACATCCTGAGAGACAACTTCCACTCCCTGCAATGCAAGCACGTTCCATGGTGGGACATCTGGCTGGCTGGGTGGGAAGGGGGACATGCAGCACTGACTATAGTCACAAGCACCTCCCCTCACACCCCCCAACACAAACTCCACAGTACCCACCTGGTAGTATGCAATGCCCTCCATCCCAACACAAGATCCCACAAAGAACCACCACCCTGGGTTATGTTGTGTGAAGCACAGGGACACTCTTGGGACTCTTAGCCAAACAACTGCCAGGACAACACTCCCAGCCATCCTGTCAGCACAGCCAGCCCACCCCACAGGGAAGCAGAGTCAAAAGGAAGGAAGCATGGGCATGCTGGGAAGGGGGTGGAGGCAATAGCATGATGGGAGTCGTAGTCACTGATATTGGTCACCCCCACAACTGTCCCATCAACACCACCCTGAACCATGCTCACATCACAGGGAGTGGAGAAGGACTCACAAGATGGCTGACACTGGCTACTGCTGTGGGGAGCACAAGGCCCTGCTGGCAAATGTGCACCAACAAACAGCAGGACACCACTGACTGACATCCTGAGAGACAACTTCCACTCCCTGCAATGCAAGCACGTTCCATGGTGGGATAACTGACTGGCTGGGTGGGTGGGAAGGAGGTCCGACTGCCAACCAAACACAACCAATGCAGACCATGTTCACACCCCAGAAAATACATAGAAATGCCCAAATAATGCAGGACAATGTGCCACACCAATATCAACCCCTGACTGTGACGACTCAGGACAATGCAATGTACAGGCCCGCACCCAGAGGCACAGTCACAACTGTCATGTGTGTCAACCATTGATGCCTGCAGAAACATGACATACATTGTTTGTGTCTCCCAAAAACAGGTGATGATGGGGACACAGCAGCAGACGCTGAGGAGTCCCAGTCCCAGGCTCAAGAGGATGCCGAGCTCACTGGCGTCGTACAGCCTCTGTCCTCCTCGGACGTTGAAGAACAACCTGGCACATCCGGTGCAAGTCATCATGCAGCACCAGCAGGACCACCAGCTGCAGCACCAGCAGGACCACCAGCTGCACCCCTGCACCCACCCCTCCAACGACTGTCACCACGAATACCATCCCTGCCGACATGGACAGAATAAGGAGCAACACCAGCACAGTGACCCTGGACCAACCTGGGGCCATGGCCACCACCACCACCACCAACTCCCAAGGTGGACCAGGGTTATCTGTGCGTGCCACTGCACACACTGCACATGTCAGCAGGGGTGGTGGGAGGGGTGGGAGACAGAGGTCGCTGCTTGCAGACGTTGCTGGTGTGCATGATGACCCACAACTGGTACGCATAGCTGATGCGTACCAGTCCAGCACCGGAGAGCTCAGCCAGGTAGTGGGGCTCCTCAGAGACATTAAACAGCAGCAGGCTGCCCATCATGCCCGCTTGGACTCCCACATGTCCCACGTGGAGTCACACATGTCCCGTGTGGACTCACACATGTCCCGCGTGGAGTCCAAGTGGGATGCACTGCATGAGATGACGGCGGTGCACAGGGACATTTTACAATGCCTCCGCCAGATGAACAGCAACCAGTCCACACCTCCCTGTGTGCCAACAACATCTGGTGCCGAACAAACTGCAACTGCCACAGGGAGGGAGGAGGACTCTGGCGGAGAGTCCCCTGCACCGCAGCAGCCTGCACTTGAGGCCCCCCAAGAAGAGGGGTCGTCCGAGGAGGGAAAAGTGAGAGGCCGATGGCCAAGCGCAACTCCCAGGAAGCCTGAACCTGTTCTGGATGTTCGCCTTTGTGCACAGACTGTTCACCCTGTTGACGGCAACACTACTCCCACACATTGCATGGGGAGTACAAGTTGGACCAATGTGTCAGACAACTGTGGCCCCGATACTGGGGATCCTGTTTACCCGGACTTTCAATTCACCTAGGAACTTGGGGTTGCAAGATTCATGTACAGCACAACCCATCCTATGCACTATTAACACAAATGTATCACAATAAACACACTAATACACCATACTTGCCTCTGTCGTGATTCCAACGTGGGTGCTGTTATGGGGATGATGAACTGCAAAATTACACTGTGTATGCGAACTGCAACAGCAAGGACAACACAGGCATGTGAGTACAGGAAACGTGACACACATGAGGGAGACACACCACCAGGGCTACACGACACATACACACCTAGGCCATCTGACTCATTGCCTACACTGATGTTGCCAGGGAAGACGGTGCAATGCACAGACACCACACCCATTCCCAGTTGTAGTCAAGTAGCCCACAGGTGCAGTAAGCAAATGGCAGTCAAATGTGTGACCACAGACAACGCACATCACAAAGTGAAGCACAGGTTTATTACACAGTTGCAACATGCCGTAACCACTACAGATGCAAGGTAACCCCACCTGGCAGCGGGCACACAGTCAACAACTGTAGACGGAAGGAAGTCCATGGGTGTGGCGCACATCACCTGTAGGGACACAACAGCTACCAGCCTGGATGTGCAATCACGTCGTCGGTGGACACAGTTGACCAAACGAATCTGAAAGTACCCTGTGAAGGACAGAAATGACACACAGTCAAAAGCAATGGAGTACAGGACAGAACAGCAAAACACATGCACAATACATGTTACAAGATACCCACCCAGAACCAAGTTAGCATGTCAACACTGTTGGGGAGTACAGCCCACCTGTTAGCACACATCGCAACACACATCCAGTCAAGTGGCCCATGGACACACTCCCACAGCACCAGAGCACCACCCACACATCATGCCAACTCACATCATTGACATGACACCTCAGGATACTCACATTCAGCTAAAGAAGTTGGTGATGAGCTGTGTGCGGACATCACCATCACCATCATCATCATCATCATCGTCACTGGCATCGTGGTCCAGGCCAGGATCCTCCACAGGTGGCGGATGTTGGTCATTGTCATCCTGGATGAGAGGCAACTCCTTCCGCACTGCCAGGTTGTGGAGCATGCAGCAGACGATGATAATCTTGCACACTTTCGCAGGGGCATATGGGAGGGACCCTCCGGTCTTGTCCAGGCAGCGGAAGCGGCTCTTCAGGAGACCAAAGGTCCGCTCAATCACTCTCCTGGTCCGACCATGTGCCTCATTGTAGCGCATCTGGGCAGGTGTCACAGGGTTCCTGAGGGGTGTCAGCAACCACGGCATGTTGGGGTATCCCGAGTCACCTACGGACAGACAAGTGCACATTAGCTGACTTGGAACAGTGGGCGGAATACTACAGATCAGATCACACACAATGGCACAAAGTCAGTACACACCGACAAGCCAGGCACGCTGGTTCTGCATCTGTGCCATCATCCTGGGGATGCGACTACTCCTCATCACAAAGGCATCGTGTGCTGAACCAGGGAAACGGGCACACACGTGTGTGATGGTCATGTCTCCAAGACACACCACCAGTGCATTGACCAAGTGGTAGTGCTTGCGGTTCCTGTAGGCCTGCTCCTGGGCCTGTGGTGGTACCAAAGCCACATGTGTCCCATCAATGGAGCCAATTACATGCGGCATCCTCCCCAGGGCATAAAAGTCACTCTTCACGTCAGTGAGTCGTCGCAGTCTAGGGAAATAGATGTACCGGTTCAGGAAGAGCAACACTGCCGCCAAAACATCGCGGAGCACACGGCTGAACATGGTCTGTGACATCCCACCAGCAGTCGCCACAGTATGTTGGAAGGTACCAGTGGCAAAGAAGTGTAGGGCTGCCATCACCTTCACCTTGGGGGTCAGCGCTGTAGGATACGGCCGGCCAGGCTGCAAATGTGGGGACAACTGCACTGCCAAATCCTCAATCAGCTGCCTGGTGAAGCGGTACCGTCGGATGCTGTCCCGTTCCACCATCGTTGCCAGGTCTGGGAATGGCCGATGGACAGCAGGAGCCCTGCAGTGCAGAGGAGAAGTAAGCAAGATTGTCAGTCACCCCACATATGCGGCATTGAACACACTCAAGATCCCAACATACATCATTATGAGGCACAACTACATGAAGTGTGCAGTACCGGAAGGACATGTATGGTACATACATGGCCAACATCTGTCAACACGGTCCAACAGGTGGCATCAATTAGTCCCAGGTTGGCCCATTGGATATCATGAGGCCGTGTCACAGTTCCCATCTCCTGCTGCCGTGTCACAATAACCCCCACAGGGACATGTGAGGACAGATGTGCCCCAGGCACCACAGCTCAACGACAGGTACATTCCCAGGGACCCTGTAATGCCACAAGGACACTGGCATTACATGGAGTATCATGTATACACCACAGCAAAACAACCATGACCCCCACAGGTAGTGGCCCCACTTGCCACGGCAGGACAGACATGGACGTCTGTGACACACACGCACAACATCAGAGTCCATGCACACACAACGTGGATGTGGAGACTGTCTCCCATTGTGCACATGAAATCAGAGACATTGTAAACACCACATGCACAAAGACTGTGGAGGACCATCACTATTGTGCCACTGGGACACCCTGGCTCAAACATACCGTCCCACATGGGACTCACGGGTATGTGACATGACATACACATACACCACTGTGAAATGTGACCATGGCACATGCACAGATATGAACAGTTGCACATCACAGTGGTCACGTACACGTAACACCCAGGATCCTGTCCCCATGAACACGTGCACAGCCTGGGGGTGGCTGCCCACAGGTGACACCCACAGGACAACATGTACACCAACATACACACAATAGGAAATGCAGCCTTACATGCCTTATGATAAAGTTTGGACAGGCTGTCGTGTGGTAGGTGTTCCCCTCACTCCCTGGGAGCTATCTGTGGCTGGCATATGTCCATCTGAGACAGGCATGCTGACATATGCCAGTCACATGTACAGTGATGCGTTGAACTGCAATGGACCGATCGGTGCCTCCGGCCGGCCCATTGCTTTCAATGTGTCGGGTACGCGTTGTACCCCTGTGCGCGTTGAACAGCAATGGACCGATCGGTGCCTCCGGCCGGCCCATTGCTTTCAATGTGTGCGGGTACGCGTTGTACCCCTGTGCGCGTTGAACAGCAATGGACTGATCGGTGCCTCCGGCCGGCCCATTGCTTTCAATGTGTGCGGGTACGCGTTGTACCCCTGTGCGCGTTGAACTGCAATGGACCGATCGGTGCCTCCGGCCGGCCCATTGCTTTCAATGTGTGCGGGTACGCGTTGTACCCCTGTACGCGTTGTACCGCAATGGACCGATCGGTGCCTCCGGCCGGCCCATTGCTTTCAATGTGTGCGGGTACGCGTTGTACCCCTGTGCGCGTTGGACAGCAATGGACCGATCGGTGCCTCCGGCCGGCCCATTGCTTTCAATGTGTGCGGGTACGCGTTGTACCCCTGTGCGCGTTATACCGCAATGGACCGATCGGTGCACACCCATTGACAATGGGCTTGCCTGGCAACGGACGCGTTTTCGGATTTCGAACGAGTCGGTTGCTGGAAATTCAGTTGGTCACCCACAACAATGTTGCAAAATCATGTATGTCATGAAGTTGAAGATTTGAAGGATGCTGTGGGCGTGTTTTGGTGCTGCTATTCCATGGATTGGCCAGATTCAGAAGATGCAAACGACTTGGACCTATCACTTTGGACACAAGGGACAGTATCTGCCTCTCCAGCACATATATATTGCTGGCTGTTCCCCTGAGAGCCCACTTGCCTGCACTACATGCTCCAAGACGACATCTGCCACTGCACTGCTGCTGTCTCTGCCCCTCTGGACCCTGCAATGGCACGTACTGTGGAGAGAGCCCCAGACTTCAGCCTTGAAGAGAACCAGGCCCTGCTGGACAGCCTACTTCCACAGTCTAGCAAGCTGTATGGGACACCAGGGGAGCAGGTGAGTGTTCTGTGCACTGCCTTTCTGAATGTGCTGTTTGTCTGACTAGCAAGGCTGAGAGTCTGCACGCCACTGGCTAGCAGGCTCACTGAGTAGTTGTCACCCCCCATAGTGTGTAGTGACTTGCACTGGACAGGTATGGTGCAGTGACAGTGCATTTGAACATGGTTTTACTTCCCATGCAATGATACCATGTAGTGACGTCTGGCAAACTGTCCATGGTCAGCGTTGCACTGCCTGTGTACATCATGTGCCCCTGTGATTGAGACATGTATATACAACTGTGTCATGCACGGATATGTTGCATGTGTGGTAATGGCCTTTTCACTTTGTCATCCTGACAGGTTAATGCCCATCGGAAGCAGGAAATCTGGAAGGACATCGTCCGGGCTGTCCGGTCCGTGGGGGTCTACAAGCGCCGGATCCGCAACTGCCAGAAGAGGTGGCAGGACCTTCGGGGCTGGACCCGGAGGATTGCACGGGTCCAGCTGAAGCTGTCGCCTCCTCGCAGGAGGGGCGGAACACGGACCCTGACCCCCACATGCTCCAGATCCTGGCGGTGGTCTTTCCAGACCTGGATGGGCAGCTGAAGGCCAGACAGCAGCAAGGAGGGGGTGAGTCAAAGACTGCACTGTGAACTCTGTATTACATGCTTTGTGCCCTCCTCTGGCCTGGTTCAACTGCCACAGTGCAGCAGTCATGTTGTCCAGGAGCCATGTCCCTCTATTGTGCACTGCCCACTGCTCATCTGATACCCAGGTGTGGCCCTTACAGTCAGGGAATTGTGTCACTTGGGACTGTGTCCTTGCAGTTTGCTTCACTAAAGGTGGGGGACAGCATCTGTTTCCCTAACTCTGTTGTGGGCATCATGGGTGGGTCCATTGTTCACACAACGCATGGGTTTGGACATGTGATCTGCGTGTTGCTTTGATATGCGGTCCACTTGCTGAGCTGAGCCACCACATGTGCCTGGGGTATGTGGCACACGCCCATGCAGCGGGTGGGAACAATGTTTGTGCCCCAGGAGTGTGCAGATTACATGTGTCACACATACATAGCCAGCTATCCACTGTCCAGGGCACATCCCTCATTCATGTGGAGCAGGACAGTCATGCCTACTCCAGGCCATGCAATGCACTCTGTACTCCCACTCCCGTGTATCAGCTGACACATTGTGCACAGTGATTTGACCCCTCCGGTGTCTGCCTCTGTGTCAGTGTGCTGTGGATTAGTTGCCAGGACTGCTGGGGTGTTTCTTGGTAGGGGCTCAGCATGCCCCTGGAGATGTGACCATAGGAGACGATACTTGTGTGTCACATAGGTGTTTGATCAGCTGCCCGTGCAGACTGGGGTATGCAAATGTGATGTTCAGGCAGCTGTTTCCCATTCACAGCAAATTGTGAGGGGCTCAGGTTCAGAGGGTAGTGTCACAGGTCTCCCATATGTCCAATAGGTGTGACCTGGACAGATGAGGGTTGAGATGATGTGTTGTGTGGGGGATGTACATGTGCACTTGTGCAGCTCCAGGACTTGCATTCCCCATGACCTACTATTGTGACACAGTGCATAGTGTTGTTGTCTGGCTGCCAAGTCATACATCACTGAGACAGTGATGTATGACTTAACAGTCATGCCTCTGCCATGGCATGTGTCAACTTATTTGTGGTCCTGCAGGGGAGTGACATGTGCTACATGCACACCATAGTGGCGCTGGCTATCAGGACATGGGTGCATCATGGTGTCTGTCGCTGGTATGCATCACATGCATTTCCTATTTGACTCTGGGCATCCCTTTCATCCGGAAACCTGTACTGACTCAGTGGCAAGAGCTGTGATGTGTCCACACCGTGTCCTCTGCACTGTCCAACTACTGTGTACTTGGTGCATGTGTCCACACTGGGGTGTTGCAATCCAACAGACACCAGACAGATGGGTGCAAGGCCATGTGGGATGTGAGTGCCATGCTTGGCATCAGACTGACAATTGGCTTCTCCTGTTCAGTTAGGGCACTTTTAGCAATGTACAACTAATGATGCCAGGCCTTGCTCTGTGATGTGCTGTGCTCACAGTGGTGTGTGCGTTTGGTGCAGGTGACTGATGTCTGTCTGTTTCCCCATTGTTTGCAGATACATCCACGGCCACGGAAGGGGACAGCTCCACGGACCAGGAGGAGCCAGAGAGCCAGACTGGGTCAGCAGCCGAGGAGTGGTCGGAGGGACCCAGTGGCACGGATGGCGAGGGGAGCCACACCGAGGAATCCTCAGCACCATCCACCTCAGCTGAGGACCAGAGCAACTCGGAGGATGACTCCCTTGTGGAGGCGGGTGTCAGCAGCCACCACACCCCAGCTAGTGTTGCTGTCCCCGCCACCACCAGCACCACCACCGCCCTCCCATCGGCTCCCATTCCCCAGGTCCGTGGAGGCTCCCATGTTCGGGAGCGTGTCTCCTTTGGCCCAGGCACCGCACCCCCTGCCCCTGTGTCCCCTGCTGCCCTGAGTGAGGAGTCTGTGTACCTCCTTCGCCAGCTCCATGTAGGGCAGACAGCCATGCTGAGTGTCCTCCATGCGCACACCGCACTGTTGACTCAGCTGGTGTCGTTCATGGAGGGCATCTCATCGGGCATGTCTGACCTACAGAGGGGCAACAGGTCCATGGACTCCTCCCTGACGGCAGCAGTGTCCCTCCTCAGACAGTCCCTCACCCCTCCTACCTCTGCTCCATCCACACTCCCCAGCACCTTGCCCGTCCCAAGCACACACACACCGGCACAGGCACACACCAGCACACACACATCCAGCACACAGACACACACGCCACAAACTAAACGCACACGCACGCACAGTCACGGGACTGAAACCAGACTCACAGGGGATGGGGCCCTGGTACACACACACGCATCCACGGGCACTGCGCAGTCCTCACTTGCCTCTCCCTCCAAAGCACCCTCCCTTGCCTCACCTGCAACCCCAAAGACCCAGCGCCTCTTCCTCAGTGACCTCGGCCTCTTCCCCTCCGATCCAGCTGCCCCAGCATCCAGGGGGAAGAGTAAGCCCCCACACGGAGCAGAGTGCCCCTCGCCCCCGGACACCCTCCCCCAGGCGCAGACAGACTGAGGCCCCCACCCGCAAGTCCCCCGGAGTGGTAAGAGCAAGACCCCGCCGCCGCCCTGCAGCTCAAGCACCAGGTCACCTTCCTCCATCCCTCAGGCCCCCACTCCACAGGTGCCCCCGCCACACCCTGCCCCAGGTTCCCCCACCCACAGATATACCATCCCCAAGAGGCTCCGGCCTTCTCCCCTGCCACTTGCTCTCCCGGCACCACACCCCCGCTGCGCTTGTCTGTGCCACTGATGTGGTGAGGGTGTCCTCCCCCTCTGTCCAGCCCACCTTGCCTGTTCCCCATTCTCCTCCCCTGGTGGTAGGCACTGCAGTGGAGTCCACTACCACCCTGTCTGACTTGGGCACTGCAGTGGCGGACCTGTCCACTCTATCTATGTCTTATTTCCACTGCAGGATTTGGCTCCCCCAATTTATGTTGCAATGGGACACATACACTACTTTGCCACTGATGTGTTTGTTGTTCTGTGACCAGGAATCATCCATGCAGTTTGGCAGTTGCACCTCTTACCTTGTCAACACTTGCCTTTTGGTCACTGTGATGATGGGGGTTTGGACCCCATTGCCACAATGTTCAAGATGTGCTGCAGCTATGGACCCCACACTTGCCTTTTGGTCACTGTGATGATGGGGGTTTGGACCCCATTGCCACAATGTTCAAAATGTGCTTCAGCTATGGACCCCACACTTACATTTTGGTCACTGTGATGATGGGGGTTTGGACCCCATTGCCACAATGTTCAAAATGTGCTTCAGCTATGGACCCCACACTTACCTTTTGGTCACTGTGATGATGGGGGTTTGGACCCCATTGCCACAATGTTCAAAATGTGCTTCAGCTATGGACCCCACACTTACCTTTTGGTCACTGTGATGATGGGGGTTTGGACCCCATTGCCACAATGTTCAAAATGTGCTTCTGCTATGGACCCCACACTTACCTTTTGGTCACTGTGATGATGGGGGTTTGGACCCCATTGCCACAATGTTCAAAATGTGCTTCTGCTATGGACCCCACACTTACATTTTGGTCACTGTGATGATGGGGGTTTGGACCCCATTGCCACAATGTTCAAAATGTGCTTCAGCTATGGACCCCACACTTACCTTTTGGTCACTGTGATGATGGGGGTTTGGACCCCATTGCCACAATGGTCATGGCCTGCTTGCATTGTGGGTGCCACACACATATATGTGTGGCACATGTGCTAGGGGGTCACATTGTATGTTCAAAGTCATGTTCGGTGTTGTAGGCATTTGACACAGTCTACACACGCTTGTCATGGTGTTGGGGGGATGTCTTCTTCTTGCATTCCCTAGTTTGTGGTGTGCTGGTTGTGTCATGCATTGTCCATCCTATGAGTGGGGGTGGTAGTAGTGGTAGGCATCCTGCCCCCTGGCTAAGGGTGGTGGTAGGCATCCTGCCCCCCTGGGTGAGGGTGGTAGTAGTGGTAGGCATCCTGCCACCCTGGCTAAGGGTGGTGGTAGGCATCCTGCCCCCCCTGGGTGAGGGTGGTAGTAGTGGTAGGCATCCTGCCCCCTGGCTAAGGGTGGTGGTAGGCATCCTGGCCCCCCTGGGTGAGGGTGGTAGTAGTGGTAGGCATCCTGCCCCCCTGGGTGAGGGTGGTAGTAGTGGTAGGCATCCTGCCCCCTGGGTGAGGGTGGTAGTAGGGGTAGGCATCCTGCCACCCTGGCTAAGGGTGGTGGTAGGCATCCTGCCCCCCTGGGTGAGGGTGGTAGTAGTGGTAGGCATCCTGCCCCCTGGCTAAGGGTGGTGGTAGGTATCCTGCCCCCCTGGGTGAGGGTGGTAGTAGTGGTAGGCATCCTGCCCCCCTGGGTGAGGGTGGTAGTAGTGGTAGGCATCCTGCCCCCCTGGGTGAGGGTGGTAGTAGTGGTGGGCATCCTGCCCCCCTGGCTAAGGGTGGTAGTAGTGGTGGGCATCCTGCCCCCCCAGGCTAAGGGTGGTAGTAGTGGTAGGCATCCTGCCCCCCCTGGGTGAGGGTGGTAGTAGTGGTAGGCATCATGCCACCCCTGGGTAGGGGTGGTGGTGCGCATTCAGGCCCCTGTGTGCATATGTGGCATTGGTGATGGGCATCCCGCCCCTATGGTGCTGCTGTTGCTGGTGTAAGTATATTCAGCATCCCCGTGTGTGTGTGTGATGTGTCGTGTACGTGTTGTATGTGTTTTGCGGTTGGTGTCTGGCTTACCTTCTGCGCCGCACGCGTCCGTGCCTGTTCCGGTAGTAAATGTAGAATATTGGTATGATCGGGACGAAGGGATTCATGGTTGGTTCGTGTCGTTCGTCCTTCTCGTTGCTTCGCGTCGTCCTCGTCGCTTCGCCTCGTCCTCGTCGCTTCGCGTCGTCCTCGTCGCTGCCGTGTTCGTCTCGGAGCCGTGGATCGTGTTGTGGCGCGAATCGGAGCTTATGTGCGCCTCTCCCGGATGCTTTGACGTGCCGTGCGTAGCGACGGGTTCGGCGCGTACGGAAAGCACATCGTACTTGTCCGGCCGGACGGGGCTGCATTTTTCCTTCCGTGCGACTCGATTCGGCGTTTCCGGATTCGCCTCGGTCGGAGAACAGGACCTGGTTTGGGTGAGTACGGTTCGGCCGGATTTTTTGCTGTTGTGCGCATCGTACTTGCTCGTTTGGTGTACTGTACGGATCGGTCGGGAAACAGGCTTTCGCATGGCTTTTTTCCCGACCGAATGGTATTGGGTGCGCCTCCGACCGAGATCGGAATCGGCCCCTCAGTATTATACCTGAAAATGTATTCATTGTCTAACTAATCTTCACTGATCAACACTCTTCCTTTGGTCGATGGACCATTAGTTGAATAGTTGATGGTGATATGAACAATTTAACTAATCTGAACTTACAGATCTTAGTGAAATACCCACAGACTCTGGGCAAGATTCAATAAAGTTTATCTAAATCTCAGTCATAAATGAATGCTCATTAATACAAATTCACAGTGCAAACACCATTCAAATTTCATGGGAGAGAAAATTCATTTAGCAATGTATATTCAATTCACAGACTCATTCAACAAATCAATGCATTAAGAGTGGATAGTTGAAGAGACAGAAGACATAATAAATCATACATTTGCAAAAGATATGCAAATTTGAGACAGAATAATAATTACCCAAAGGTGATTATGGAAACCCAACTCTCTGGCCAAAAAGGGCTGGTGGTGGTCTCCTGATTAAGACTCAGGAGACAAAGGCTATAGAACAGGGTAAAACTTACTAGACTTCTCTACAGACCCGACGCACCGGGACGCATCCCTCTCTTACACTCTCTCCCTCCTCGATATTCTTCCGGAATCTTCGAACTAATCAAGTATCTCTCAGAGGTGAATTTTCCCAGTCTGTTCTCTCTTTCCTCAGCAGCAGTGATTCTTGCCTCTCTCTCTCTTCCTCTCGTACTTGTCTCGCATCGCTTGCATGCATGACATGACATGAACACTCTTAGGGGCAGATTTACAAGCCCCTTGCGCCACTTTTGCGTCACTTTTCCCATGTTAAAAGTGACGCAAAAGTGGCGCAAGGGGCTTGTAAATCTGCCCCTTAATATTTAAGTCACTCTAGTTATAGTCTTCATTTCTGCATGTCCCACCCTCAAAAGTTACACATATTGATGAAATACGCACTCTGATTGGACAGGGACAGGGGAGTTGTCGTCACCTCACGCTGACATGTTTAATTTCTTAATAACTCTTTTGTCCAACTAAACCCATCCCCTTTAGCTCATTTAATATTCTGTCTCACGTCCGTTCACATGTATTTAATGTTACTTTTCAAAACACATTTTCAATACAGTTCTACAGTCGAGAAAAATTTTCACACGGCGAGTATCCTTGGCTCTTGGCAGCCTTTCAGTGACTCGTTCATCAGGTCACATCACTATTACATTGCGCATGTCTAACTGGCATCCATTTTCAACGCCATCTTTTTCTCTTGTGTGCCCCATGAGGCCCAAACGTACACTATTAATAAAGGAATCATAAACAAATGTTAATTTCTCAATTAAATGATTTTCACTGTTCATCACACACTTCTACTCTGTCCCATGTTATTTTCTTCTTTGTTAAGCAAAAGCATTAGCAGCAATAGCTCTCTTTAAGTTCAAACAAGCATATGCCAGGCACCCGGTGCCTTAAGACCTAATGTTAGTAATTTCTGCGCATGCGTAAGAGTTTTCCCTCTCAAAACGGGTTAGTCACGTTACTATCTATGTAATTCTAATTCGCACATGCGCAAAAGAGTTTTCCAGTTTAAAGCGGGTTTCAGTTGCGTTCTATTTTAATTAGTTAAGCATGCATAAAGCTCTTATTCCCAAATGTAAATGTTGCGCATGTATTTTAATTTTATTTTCCTTACTATTTCTAATAATTAGTACTGTTAATAAGGAATTGCTCCAAGCAAGTTTCGTTTTCATGAATCCTTGTTCCATCAGTGACATAAGCTGAATCTGAATATACTGTAATAATATCTCCCTTCCCATGTTCCAAAGCAGCCAGAAGAGCTATGAGTTCCGCTGCCTGCGCCGAATAACGGGAGGGCAGTGTTATTTGCTCTGTTATCAAGAACATATCACTGTGTATTTTACCTTCCACTACTGCTGCACCGGTATGTTGTATTCCTATTTCTTGGTCAATTGTAGATGAGCCATCAACAAAGTATATGGTACTGTCGGATATTGGTTCTTCTTCTGCCTTTATAGCCTCATCTGGGGTAAATGTAGAGCAGTCATGCACTGCATCTCCTTCCTGTACTGGGTCTGCTATGAATGTGGCGGGATTTACAGTATGACATCTCACGATTTTTAATGAAGGTAAAGATAATATTATTTCATATCCTGAAACTCGTTGTGTGGTTAATGCGCCTTTTGCTTTTTGTATTATGGCAAACACTGCATGTTCCACATATAAAGTGAGAGAAGAGCCCATCACAATAGATGTACTCTTTTCAACACCAAAAGCAGCGGTTGCAAGCGCTTGTTTGCATGGAAAGTGTCCTTTCATTATCGGATCTAATAATGCACTATATTAGGCAATTGGTTTATGGCCCAAAGGATATTTTTGTGTTAGTACTGCTGTCATGGTTCTACCATTACTATGGCAGAACAGGTAGAATTCCTTACTGTAATCTGGTGTACCAAGCATGGGGGGGATACTTATCTCTTCTTTTAGTTTCTTGAACATTGCTGCAATTTCCTCTTTCCAGTGTATTTTTTCTTTTGTTTGTTTTGCTTCTTTCACTCCCAGCAATAATGGTTCTATCAGTGAGCTGTAATCAAACACCCACTGTCTGACATAATTACAGAGGCCTAAGAATTGTTGCATCTATTTCACTGTTTTATGTTCTGTCTTTTACCTGACACACTCTGCTCTTTCTGGTGTAACTCTTCGTCCTGAGGTGGATATTATTTGGCCTAAGTAATGCACTACAGGAACTGCGTATTGTACTTTATCTTTTTCAACTCCTTACCCTCTTTGTGCTAAGACAGTTAACAGATTGGTGGTATCCTTTCTGCCCTGCTCTTCTGACCTGCTACTTACTAGGATGTCATCCACATATTGCAGCAGCACACTGTCACTCTGGAAGTTTGAAAGATCATTCTTGACTACGCTGTTCAATATACTAGGGGACTAAAAGTACCCCTGTGGTAGACGAGTATACAAATACTGGGTTCCTCAATAGCTAAATGCTGTTAGGTATTGACTTTCGGGGTCCAGGGGACACTACAGAAAGCATTTTTTCAATTCAATCACTGAGAAATGTGTTGCATCAGCTGGGATGTTTGTCAATATTTTTGATGGATCCGGGACTATTTGGAACTCGGGTACTACTAAATTATTAAGTGGGTGAAAATCCTGAACCAAACCCCATGCACCCCCCTTTGATTTCTTTACAGGGTATATGTGAGTATTACAGGGTGAAACTCCTGGATATAGTACTCCCTGCTGCACCAAACATGTAATAGTAGGTGCTATCCCCTCATCTGCTTATTTTGACAAAGGATACTGCTTAACCCTAGGTAAAAATGCTCCTGCCTTTATGGTAATTTTTACTGGTGTTGCTGTCTGTATCAAACCTACATCATATGGTCATGTTGTTCACAACTGTGGTGGTACTTTTGCTAAATCTTGTTCTTTCATAGAGTTGGGACTTGGCTTGGGTATGGATGTTCCTATCTGTAATTCTACCCGAATCATAATTGTATTTTTAAACACCACAGTAGAAGTTGTTGGCTTACTGTCTCCAAACAGTTGTTCATCAAGTAGGTCTCATAATCTTAGTCCATGGTTCATGAAAATTACACATGCCCGTGTTGTTTGGTGCTAGTCAGTGGCCAATAGTATACCATGTGTGGGAGTTATTTCAGTTTCATCTATGGTTATCGAGAGTGGTGTGTCCTGCAACTGCTGTGATTAGAGTGTTCCATGGCATCTGAACAGGAATTCTTTTGGTATCTCGACTAACCTCCCCTTCAGTTGGGGTGCATTTGCTATTATAGGATATATTATACTGCCCTTAGAAACCCTTTTTCATCAGTGGGCCTGACTCTGTACTGTATATCGATCTCTGCTCTCATAAGTAACATCATTTTTTTCTGGAACCTCAGGAGTTGTGCAGCCCATTGTGCCATCTGTGCCAAAATGTATTGTCATATTTAGTTTGGACATCAAATCCCTTCCTAAAAGATTAGCTGGAGATGATGGTGAGTATAACAGTTTTCCATCTACTAAAGCTCCTCCTATTTCCATCTCAACTGTTTCTGTAAATGAAACCCTATTTACTGCCCTATAGAGTCCTTGTGTGACCATAGCTGTATTTATTAAGAATATACGATGTTACATCGCGGTGTTCACACCGCGATACCTTTACAACGCAGGCATTACAACGCAAGTCGTTACAACGACTTGCACTGGAGGGCACTGGACTTAGGAATAGTATGATTTACTATTCCAACTCCAGCCTACGTTACAGTAGGGAAGGTGTTGGAATAGTAAATCATACTATTCCTTAGCTTAGAGCGACATCCAGCCCAAGTCATTGTAATGCCCGGGTTGTAAAGGTATTGCAGTGTGAACACCGCGATGTAACCGATGTTTCCCATTTATTAATGGGATCTTTCCTTCTATGATGCATGATTTTGTTGCCCCTGTATCTACTAGGAAGGTATATGGAATTTTGTTTATGGCAACTGTCAGAGTGGGTTCCTCATCCGATCTGTGTGTCACCGATAATACTGGACACATTTGAATGTTGTGTGGGCCCCTTCATCATATGTATTGCTGTTGTTGACCATTGTCTCCCATATTCCCATAGAATGGAATTGTTCCTGTCATCACTACCATTGCTTCTGGTCTTTGCTGTCTTAAGGGGTTGCTTTGCTGCTGATGGATTGTGTGTTCTGGTTCTGATAACCTTGGAAAATAATTTGTTGGGGTGTACTCAGAATTTGTTGTCCTAGTATCATGCTATCCTTCAGGGGTGTGTTCTACATCTGTTGTCCCTGCCCCTGTATCTGCATTGTTTGTGCCTGTATGTCAGCTTTCTTGTATCTGCACTCTCTTGCCATGTGGCCTTAACGACAGTTAAAGCATTCTATTGCACTTCAGTTGCCCAGATTTCCTCTAAGACTTCCTCTTCCCCTTCCATTACTTGACTGGTTCCCTCTGTAATATTGCTGCTGTGGTTGTGACAATGTATTTCAAGGTGCTGTGGCAGCCAATACTACCCCTCCTGTTGCTGTCTTTTTTAATTTATGCTTTTCTAGTCTAGCAGCTGCTCTTTCATTTTCCGTTTGTTATTCTTTCTCTTTCCTACTTTCTTTTTGTAAAAAGTGTACAATATGCGCCAGGATTTCCATCCAGGCATTTGATTCCAACCCCACTATATTCTTTAAATTGGCTTGTGCATCTGCTGGTAGCCCTCTTTTTATTTTGTTATAAAAGAATATAGTGTTACTTCCTTCATTCTCCCATGCTTTCCCTGTCTCTTGACTCCATCTCTCTTTCATTCTATTTACATAATCAGTTACATTTTCATCTGGTCTCATTTTCTCTGCCATCATGCCTCCTATATCTGGGTTATTGGTATAGTTTTTCCTTAGTGCTTCCCATATTTCTGTTCTGTAATTGTTAAATTGAGATCCATGAAACTTATTCTCTGTAAGTATTACCCCTGAAATTCTAACTGTTTTAAAAATGTTGTCAGTTTGGCCCCCAATTAACCCACTCAATAGACGTTTTATATCTCCTATAGCTAAGGTCAACCCTGCAGTATGTTTTTCAAAGCTACTGATCCACTTATCTGCCCTGTCTGACAGGGAGGTAGCTTGTTTTTTAGTCCTTCTTTGTCCATTTCTGGCCATGGGATATAATTTAACTGGCCTGCTCCTTTCTGAATTAGTGGTACCTGCATTAGTCTATTATTTATTGCATAGGTGTCCATATCAATATATCCTCCCTGCCACAAATTCCTTGTTGAATTTGGCTTCTAGATTGTCGTATTGAATATGTTTCCCAAACTGTTAGACATTTTTGCATATAATCATAATTCCAGTCTAGATCCCCCTCCTCACTCCTGATGCACCGTTCTACTATTGCCATGTCACCTGAGTCAAACGATCCTTCCCTGGGCCATGGTCTCCTCTGTGGGGCCTGTCCTTCTGTCAATCCAGCTAAATCATCACAGAAGGGGTTTGCATACATATCCCCTTCTTTTTCAGATATTATCTGTTTAGGTGTGAGACCGCTACTTTTTACTCTATCTTTATTTCACACAATCAATGCAGCATTGGTAGCTGAGCTCATACTTCTAGTAGTCATTCCTGGTCTTCCTACTTGCTCTCCTAAATGTGCCCGTAACCTGTCTGCTAGTCTATTGAAGTTTACGGTTCTCATCCTTGGTACTGTATTGTCTCTGTTTTCTCTTACTGCTGTATCTGTGTATGACATTTGTGTTGGTGGGGGTGGTGGCATATTATTATGATTATGTATATTCCCTGGCATGAGTGGGTGTGGAATGCGGGCATTGAGGAATAGTGTGATGGTGCTTGTGTTGGTGTTCGTCTTAGGTCTCTTAGTTCTTCCTCTGTGTCCCATTCTCCTTCTGAGGCACCATCTGTTTGCTCCTCATACTGGAGCGAATTATGTGCCGCATCTTTTAATATGTCATGTCCTTTTTAATTTACTATAAATAAAAGGTGCCCTGTTCTCCACCTTCCTATTTTAGGTCCAGTCCCCACATTTCTTAGAGCTAACCCTGTTTCTTGAGTCTGTACCCCTTTTGGGCTTTGCTTAATAGTTGTAGGATTTTGTACTTCTGGCGGGTTTTCATACCCTGCTACTGGGGGCTATAGATTTGGGTATATTCCTACATATGCAGGAGGTGTGGGGGTGTAGTGGGTGTAGGGGGTGTCGTGGGCTCTGCCTCTGTGTTTTTATTCTTATCTTCAATTGGGCTTCTAACTGGCAACTCCTCTTTATTTTCAGAACTATTTTTAAATATAGACCATAAGCTAAGAATGATCTCTCTTTTGTTTAATTTCCTTCCTTTATATTTAGCCCTGATAAATGTTAATGTGTGAGCTACAAGATCTTTGTCAAATGAACCATCTTTTGGCCATGAGTGTGAATTTTTGTGGTTTCCTTGTGCCATTCTTGATAATATTTGCTTATTCTTTTCTTGTCGCTTGGAAATGTCTTTAGCATAGGTTCTAGGGCAGACCCAATTTTAACCTCTGTATGCACATCTTTTTTAGTAGATTTGTAGGAATCATTAATTTTCCTATTCATCTTTCAAGCCTGTAATATGTGTCACATTCTACCGTCAATGTGTCTAAGCTTTTTATCTAGTATTTGGTAGTTGACTGTCCTTTTATTTTTTGGGACTATTTTAGTTCTCTTTAGAGCCTTTATTTATGTATTTCAATATATTTGCTTATTTATTTTAAACTACATCTGATATGAGCCATATCTGCAGAGTGGTATCATGAGTTTTCCGGTCCTCACTCAAAACACTCTTTTAGATTTAC
The DNA here is from genome assembly GCA_963921515.1 of Calotriton arnoldi. Taxonomy (NCBI): domain Eukaryota; kingdom Metazoa; phylum Chordata; class Amphibia; order Caudata; family Salamandridae; genus Calotriton; species Calotriton arnoldi. The sequence goes on along the minus strand of CAWUFW010004593.1, from coordinate 808,971 downwards.
GTTCTCTTCAGATCTTCCAGACCTGGTCTGGTGTTGACTCTCTAACCTTAAAATTAGGTTTTGGTCTACACCTTTTAGCCCTATTTCTTCTCTCAGATCTGCTTTCCTTACCGGCCTGCGGTATGGAGCTTACTTATGCATACCCTAGATGCCTTGTGCACGTTTATAACAACAAAACTATTAACTTTTCTACTGTATTACAATCTTTCTTCAATTGTTATAATTCAAGAGGTCAACATTGGCCTCACCTTATGACAGCGCCACCTCAGGGGGAGAATTATTCATGAGAAGAAGAGACAGACTTTTGAACAAACAGGTGTCTGCTTTCCTTCTTAGAGAAATGCGCAGTCTTATTCCCAATGGGCAGTCTCATGTCCGTCGGTTGCCGTCGGCGATGACCCCTGTGACCTCCTGGCTGGCTCACCAGAATGTTGGTTAGACCTTAATTAAAGTAGAAAAACAAGTAAGAGGTAGTGATAAAATATAAATGTTTTATTTTACAGCAGCTGGGAGAGTGATGAACCCAGGTAGGATTGCCACCCAACTCTCAAATTGGCTACAGCAGGTAGCCCTTTATATAGTGTATTTTTGCTGAATCATACATACTAATCATGTGACCGACAATGGCTATATTTGAGCAACATTACACAACTAAAGGCAAGCCTCCCACCCTCCTTCATTCACTGGTGCAATCACTCCCACCCTCCTGACTACGTGTTCTTAGTGCTATCTGCCTACATGTTATTTAGTTTGTGTAATCTACCTGTCCTAAAACCCAGCGAGGAGATGGTGTTTATCTGGCAGTCCACTGTGAGCGAGGAGTCTAGTATGATGCTGAGGTTTAGTATATAGTTCATGGGGGTAGGGGGACTTCCTAGAGCAGAGGGCCACAAGGAGTCATTCTAAGCAGAGGGGGAGGATCCCAGGATGAGGATTTCTGTCTTGTCTGAGTTGAGCTTCAGGCAGCTGTCCTTCATCCAGGCGGCGATGGCTTTCATTTCTTCATGGAAATTGTTCCTGGCGACCATGGATTCTTTGGTGAGGGAGAGGATCAGCAGGGTGTCATCGACGTAGGAGACGATGTTGAGCTCATGGTTCCTGATGATGGCTGCGAGGCGGACCATGTAGACATTGAAGAGGGTGGGGCTGAGGGAAGAGCTCTGTGGTACTCCACAGCTCATTTCTGTCAGTTTTGAGAGGCACGGTGGGAGTATAACCCATTGTGTTCTGACGGTGAGGAAAGAGAGGATCCAGTTGTTGGCCTTGTCTCAGATACCAGCGTAGTGGAGACTTGTGGCTAGGGTACGGTGGGAGATGATGTTGAAGGCCGCTGAGAGGTCCAGTAGGACAAGGAGTGTGGTTTTGCTTTGGTCGAGGAGGGAGCGGATATCATTGGTGGTGGCGAGGAGGGCGGTCTCGGTGCTGTGATTGCTTCAAAATCCTGATTGGGAGATGTCCAGGACCTTTGGTTGTTTCAAAGAATTTCTAAGGTTTATTTAATTCTATTTCCTAACTATAAAGTCTCTGTAACCTTTAATTTTTTTCAGTGAATTTTGACTGTTTTACATTTTATTTCCTAAGTGTAACCTGTAACCTTTAAGAGTGGGTGTGTGAGTGGCTGTTTAGATAGGTGAGTGGGTGTGTGAGTCTGTGAGTGGGTACATAAATGTCTGAGTGGGTCTGTTAGTGGTCGTGTGAGTATCAGAGTAGGTCTGTAAGTGGGTCCATAAGTGTCTGAGTGGATCTGGGAGTAGGTGAGTGAGTCTCTTAATAGGTCTTTGAGTGGGTGCATGAGTCTCTGAGTAGGTCTTTGAATAGGGGAACATGAGTGTCTAAGTGGGGCTGTGAGTGGGTGGAAGAGTGTCTGAGTGGGCCTGTGAGAGCATGCAAGAGTCTCTGAGTGGGTCTGTGAGTAGGTGCCTGAGTGTATCTGTGAGTGGGTGCTTGAATGTCTAAGTGGGTCTGTGAGTGGGAGTCTCTGAATGGGTCTGGGAGTGGGTGCATGTGTCTTTCAGTGGGTGCATGAGTCTCTCCATGGGTCTGTGAGTAGGTGCGTGAATCTCTGAGTGGATCTGTGAGTGAGTGCGTGAGTGTATGAGTGGGTCTGTCAGTGGGTGTGCAATACAAAAGTAGGGAAGGCACATGACAGCAGGTCCTTGTGTCAGCTCCCCCTGTGATTCTCCTCCTGTTAAGCTTGCCTGCAGTCAGCTACTCTTTGCTGCCTTTGGTATTCTGCCTCTTCTCTGCTCGCTCCTGCCCTCTATGTTTCCTCTTTCTGCTCATTCTGCCCTTTATTTTGCCTCTTTCTGTTCGCTCCTGACCTTTATTCTGCCTCTCGCTGCTTGTATCTCACCTCTATTTTTTCTCTTGCTGCTCGTTTCTCACCTCTATTTTGCCTTCTTTCTGCCCATTCTGCCCATATTTTGCCTCTTTCTGCTTGCCCCTGACCTTTATCTTGCCTCTTTCTGCTCGTTTCTGACCTTTATTCTGTCTGTTTCTGCAAGTTTCTGACCTTTATTCTACCTCTTTCTGCTCCCTTCTGACCTTTATTCTGTCTCTTTCTGCAAGTTTCTCACCTTTATTTTGCATCTTTCTGCTCATTGTTCTCCTTTATTTTGCCTCTTTCTGCTCATGCCTGACCTTTATTTTGCCTCTTTACCCTCGCTACTTACTTTTATTTTGCCTCTTCCTTTTGGTTTCTGACCTCTATTTTTCCTCTTTCTGCTCATTTCTGTCCTTTATTCTGACTCTTTCTGCTCATTTCTGACCTTTATTTTGCCTCTTTGTGCTTGTTTCTGATCTCTATTTTGCCTCTTTCTGCTAGTTTCTGACCTTTATTCTGCCTCTTTCTGCTCGTTTCTGACCTTCATTTTTCCTCTTTCTGCTTGTTTCTGACCTTTATTTTGCATCTTTCTGCTCTATTCTAATCTCTGTTTTGCCTCTCTCTGCTCGTTTCTCACCTTTAATATGCCTCTTTCTGCTCATTGCTGACCTATATTATGCCTCTTTCTGCTCCTTTCTCATCTTTATTATGCCTCTTTTTGCTCATTGCTGACCTTTATTCTGCCTTTTCTGCTCCATTTTCACCTTTATCGTGGCTCTTTTTGCTTGTTTCTGAACTTAATTCTGCCTCTTCTTTCTCCCACCTGTCCATTCCCCTGGGACAGTGGGGGGAGCCTCAAGGCCCCCAAGGTCCCATCCAGCTCCCCCCCTCCTGTGGGAGCAAGCATTGCTGCTGCACAGGGAGCTACTTGAAATGCAGCTTCCTGCATGCAGGAGCAATGCTTTCATCTTGAAAGAGATGAGACCTCTGCTTTCACTGGGCTCGAGCACTTTGACAGTTCCAGCCGGCTGGAACCAGGGTGTTTGTTTTAGCGTGGCAGGAGCTGTCAGCTCCCGCCAAGCAAAAGCAAAGAGCTATGTCCCGGGGGTCGGCAGCCCGGGACATAGCAGGAGTCGGTCCTGGGAAGTAGTGGTCCCCAAGGCCATGTATGGCTCCAGGAGGGGGGCAGTGCAACTCGCCTCCTTTACTTTTCCAGGCTTGCCCTGTGGAGGTGGTGGTCCCTGGGGCCCTATGTTGCCCAGAAGGGGGGGCACGTGGCCCTTCTCTCATTTAAAAAAATATATTTTGCCCCAGGGAGGTGGTGGTCCCTGGACTTATAGAGCCCATGGAGGGCTTAATGAACTTTAGGAGGGGGGCACTGTGTGCCCCCTTCCTTTTTGAAAAAATTGCCCCCGGTACCTGGCCTACCCGGGGGCTCTAATCAGAACAAGCTCAGGACCCTGTGCTTCATTTCTTTTATATTTTTGCTGTGGGTTCTCAAATCCGTTGTGTTTCTGCAGCAGAAAAAGTGCTTTTTGGCCTTGTTGGGGTCTCTGGGAGACCTCAGGACAACAGTTAGGGGGTCTGGGTATTCCTATCATGCCCCCTTTTCTTTGTTTTCAATGTTTTTGTGGGACTCGGCTGAAGCCGGGTCCCAAGAAGGCTGCCAACTATGCCTGGGCAGATAACGCGGCTCTGCTCGTGGACTATGCGGAATTCGGCAACGTGGAGAAAGCCGAGTTACCAATAAACTCCACACTCTGCAACGGAGCGTTTTTTTAGTTTTTTTAGCGTGCTTGAAATGTCATTTCATATGTGTGGGAGCGACTTGCAAGGCACTCGCGAGCACCCACGAGTTTCCTAGCCATTCAGGAGTGCCATGAGATTTGCTAGCTTCCTGCAAGCTCCTGCAAGATTTAGGCCGCACCAGCAACTCCAGGCGGATGTTTTGTGACGTATGTGAGCGCACACGATCTACCGCAGCTCCCATCTGAGGAAGATTCTGTCCTCGATAGGCATCTAAATCTTCCCGAAATAACAATTTGGGGTGAAAAATCTCCTCAAATGGATTGTTCGCATTGGTGTTTTGTGCAAGAAGTAAGCCCGGGCGGGTAACTACGCTCCGCCAGCAAAGTTTACGTAGTTTTGCCTACTCCGCGTTCTGTTGCGTACTCGGAGTTCAGGCAAAACTACAACTCCGTGGTGGAGTGTAGTTAGCCGGCCCCTCCACCCTCCCAGAGAAATTAAAAGTAATTAAAAAGGCACTTACCTGCCATGGCCTCCTCCTCCTCACCATGGCCGCTCTCCTGCCTCCTCCTCGCCGTCCTTCTTCACTGAATAACCCCTACATTGTACGTCTTGCGAATGCGCATGTGCACGCGCAAGACGTACAACTTGATGAAGTGGTGAAGTCACTTCACGTGAATTAGAACAGGTAAATGGCATGCATGCACCAAAGGTTGATATATATTAAGAGTGATTGCTATTTGAGAGTGTGTTGAGATCATTCATGTGGTGGAAGGCAGTGAGTTTGGGTGTTTATTGTTTAACAATTACGCTTGATTGTGTTTGTGATGATTGATTTACAACGTTGGTGCCCTAACAACGGATGATCAATTGTTTCCTGAAGGTGATTTTTTCCTTTCCCCGTTGGCACTTATGGAGATTTGTTTACCGGGTCCACCACACTGCTTTGTTTTCTGCTTCAGGCTCCTCAAAAACCAGTCCCTTTAGCTAGCAAACACAAATCTAGTCTATACAAAAAATTACTCAAAGTTTCTCTTGTTGTTCATCAACAGCATTGCACTACAGGTCGATCTATCACATTTGAGTCGGAACTCAGTCAGTACGGAGTTGGACACATTAGTTACTCATAGTCAGGAGGATAATAAAAGAACTCAGGGCGTGACTACTTCAACAACTGACACCAGAAGAAGGAAATTATCAACTTCACAGGAATCAACATTTGGTGTTGACTCTAAGAGGCCTACTCAACTTTCTGGAGTGGTAGTGAGAGAGGTGCGTTGATTTTACTTGTTTTGGGAAATGCAATGTTGCTGAGTGTGTGTGCTGCTGGCTGGTTCAAATTTGATCTATGTGGTGGTTGGGTGGGGGGCCTGTTGTTATAGGTAACTAGAGACAGACATTTGGTGATCATCATATTATGCACGTGCTAGGCTACATATTATTATTATTATTATTATTATTATTATGATCATCGTGACAGTTGTGAGTTTGATCAGCCGGATAGTACATGCGGCCACTTATGTGTGATTGTTGGTTGTTGTATGGCCCTCGCCTAATTAATTGATCTCACAACAGTCCTAAAATGAATGCTTTGAAAAAGGACTATTTTTCTCTCTTGCACTGCCTCTGAGTCTTCTTGGTGCACTCCTTATGAAGTTTAACTTCTGTCCTTCTCCTTGCTTCTACAGTATCATTTTTGTTTTACAATCCACAGACCTTCTCTTCTCATGCACAAAAAGGATAACACACCATAGCACTCATGCTTACCTTACCGGAACGCATCAGCCAGGCACCCAAGATTGACGGACAATGCAAGAAGAATGCAGATGCATCTCCCAATTTAGCAAAACAGTATCATTTTTCTTTTAGTAATCATTTTTTAGAGCTATGAGTGTTGTTCGCCTCACTCCTACATAATTTGTATTTATTATTTTTCAAACCTAGGTGACAGAACATTCAGATATATAGTAATATAACAACTTGGGTCTCTCTGGGGCTGACGGACTGTTTGGGTTGCACTGCATTGATTTAAGTAAACTGTGCCATAATCATTCCTTCGTTTCCTTTTCCTCCCTCAACAAATTGATAATGGTTGGCTGCTCATTGACAAGGTGAATATTGTCTTTGTGTAGTGTTTGTCTTTGTCACTCCTTTCCCAAAATCCCCTTTCCCATCCATTCATCAAACCCCTAACCCTCTTCCCCCGGGTTGTGTGATTTATTGAGGTGTGACTTTATAATTTACACAATTAATTGATCACGCATTTGGTGGGGTGGATGTAGTGAAAGCAACACCAACTAGGTGCAGGATCTGCAGTTCTACTTCTATTATAGAAACAATAGCCCACACTGGCCACATTTACCCATCCATGCATAAAAGTGATTGATATTTTAGATATAGAAGAACATCATTCGTCAGCATCATCTTCAGGCATTGTGTTGAGTAAACACTCAAACTTGTCTTTTTCATGATCCTAGTATTTACTAATTTAGTTTTAATTAAAATACTAGCTCACCATTGCTCTGAATATTTAAGTACTGCTTGTTGTATTTTTACTATCAGGTATTCTTTGTTGCATAGTGGTCTGGTCCCAATTGTTTGTAAAGCTATGATATAATGATATATATAACCCGTTAACTCAGTTTTTATTTAAATTTATTTAGTTGCTTGCGATTAATAATCCTTCTGATTAATCTTACAGTTGGATTTCACCTAGGTGGCAGTGGGACTTTGCTTCTCCTTCACTGTTAGTGCACTAGCCACTACCACCACTAGGGCACCTTGGGAAACCATGCAGCTCTTGCCTCATCTATTCAGGTAAGAGAACTATGGAGCGTGGTGTTGTACTTATCGGCAATATAGGCAATGGAAAATGGAAAGTTTTAAACCCCCCTCCCACCTCTCCTTAGTAGACAGTTGTGGGCTGCAGAGTCTAGGAGAGGAGTAGTATGACATGGGTACCACTTAACTGTTATACGCTATCAGCAGCTTTTAAAAACAGGCTGCTGAGATAAAACTGGCAGCAGAGCAAAATAAAACCCCTCAAAAATAGATTTGAAGAATAATAACTATATGTATTACCCTAACAGCAACAATATAAACCCACCCCTTCTACCATAAACTGCCCCACCCCTCTCCCCAAACAATTCTCCTAGTCTCCAACCAATGATCAAAATGTCCTAAAAAAGTAAAACTGCAGTCCAAACTGTCTCGGTCCCAACTCCTATCCCACACACAACAAGTCCCAGTCCCACCCACCAAAACAAATGTTAAAAAAGGCACAGAAAAGGGCACAAACTCCGGGACAGATGTTTGAGTTGCCCCTCCATCTTAATCTGCCTGGCTTCCATTTTAATCAGCCTGGCTTTGATCAGGTCCAGCCTCTGAATAATGCAGGGAAGTCGTGGTCAGAAATTGAGGGTGAGCAGCAGTGAAAGAATGCTGGCAGGTGGCTGGCAGCGACTCGGCACCGGTGTTGAGAGACTGGAGGCACTGGAGGTTGGCTGGGGCCATGGGCTGCGGCCTCCTCCTCCTGGGCCACCAGCTGTTGGTACTCGTCCAGTATGCCCTCCAGCTTCTGCTGCCGCAGCCGGGCTGCTACTTCCTGCCGATTTGGATGATCACCAACACAAGCAGGAGTAGCTAGAAAGAAAAAAAAATTGTAAACAATGCTCTGTGCAAAATACTTGTTTAAAATGATGTAGTAGGTGGCACAGTAGCATTACATTGCTGCTCCCCTAAAGCCATTCGATTTGATGTCATTAGAGTCACAGCCATTACCCACACATACCTGACATAAAACTAAAGGTAAATGACAAGTGCACTAACTGTCTTAAAGGAATTAAGGCAGAATATAAACACAGCACACCAGTTTGAAAAAACCTGTTATTTTTCTTTCATTTCAAGGATTTCCTAGTAAAAAAAACAAAAAAACAGACACTTTGTGTGAAAAAATAAAAATCAATTACCTCTCATTAATGAGTAAGTCATTATGCACTATGGAGTACAAGTATTCTTTCTCTTTTTGTGCAAAATTGATGGAGGCATGCTAGCTCAGCTGGCGCCCTAGTCGTACTCATCACTAGTCATACTTTGCTATTCTCTGCAGCTGGGGCAGCTGTAATAGACAATTATCTTATTCCAATGGCCCTGTTCTTCTCCAAAATGCCTTTCAATCTTAACCTGACTACAAGGCAGATGAATATTGATAAACATCATGTATCAATCATGCGAACATCCTGTCTGCCGTAAGTAGACGGTGGGAAAAGTGATACACTGCAGTACAGGGAAAGCATTAACGAACGGGATATAGATTATATTTGACACGTTCGTCACAGACTATCCCATCCGCAAAAGTCAAGGCAGTTACTTAGTCCCACTTTACTCCCTGACCTCACCCTCCACCACACTTTATAATTTATTTTTCCAACAAATCCATTTGATTGGCAATAGGGAAAAGGAAAGGAAACTTAAATTACTCTACAGCAGGGTATGTTAGAGGGATTAGGCCAGGTAAGTAGGTGTTTTACTGATCATCATCATGTGCCTAAGCTTTAAATTCTGAGTCACTGTGGTTGACAATGTTGAAAGGGAAGAATTTGAACAAGCGTAATCGGTCATGGAAGCCATGATAAAATATATCACTTGGCTAGAAAAATGTGGTGCACGCAAAGAATGGATTTTTTGGAAATATTGGTGACGCTGGGGGGACAGAACTTGGGAAAGAATAAATGAGTGAAGTACTGGTATGAAGTCACTGAGTGGGCACTGGGAGGGAAGGGAAACACATTTGGTTCTTTTCACATTGCCATGCATTGAAAACTTTGCAAATGCCACATTAACTCAGGCAGATGCCCATTGCACAGCCAACACTGCAGTGACAAATTGAACCCTGGAGCGGTTAGGTCATCATGGGTGGCACTGGCAAAATGCCATGGGAATGGAGGGAGGTGATGATTAATGATTGGTGGGATACAACAAATATTTGCAGTGCTTAAAAAATACTGTGAGTCAATGGAGTAGACAGAAATACCAACCTAACCCTTTGGATAAAAGATTTGATAAAAGCAATCTAAGCAAGTGAAGTAGGTTAGCACACCCTATTCAGATTGAAGAGCTCCCTTGTTTCTTCATCCAAGCAATTATCCATTCATCATTTCATTGTTCTAGTATTCCTCACCCTTGGCTTGGATACACCATTTAAACTTTACAAACATTCTCACATCCAGTCTTTCACCATTAAAAATCATCTACCCATATATCCATTAATTCAAACGTTGCTCTCAATCCACCTTCACCCATCTTTCATCCATTCAATCCCTGTTGCTTTAACCCACCCGAGCATTCCTTTCACCCACCCACACAGGCAGGCATCCTTTCACCCGTACCCTTTCACCCACCCAGGCAGGCATCCTTTCACTGCATATATCCTTTCATCCAACCTTCACTCACCCATGCATCGTATCACCCACCTCTGTGCATCCTTTCACCCGCATAACTATTCACCCAATCATCCTTTCACTCATATTACATTCCACCCATTCTTCCTATTTCTATCCTTTTTCCCTTTTCTATCAACCCATTGTTGTTAAACTTCATTTACTATCAACGTTTGTCTGCTGAGTTCCAGATAAAAAAGGCCATTAACTACTCAACTTCCAATGTATCTGCTAAAGCCCGGTGTTCATAAGTCAACACCCTTGCAGTGAGTATATATTACTAATTGTCAATCAGAAAGCAGTGTGACTTACCACTGCCCGTCCGTGCCGCCGATGGGACTCCAACTTTATCTGCCACTGTTGCATCCGCTCCACTGGCAGTGGCACCCACACTGCTGGCTCCAGCACTGGTGCTCTGTATGGCTAGAAAAAACATTACACATTTGATTTTAGATGCCGGATAGGCCTCCCTAAATATTATTTGTTTAGCAAAATACAACCACAATACATCACTACAGTTCGGTTACAGTGTCTACTATTAAAATATCATGTTTTGTTGGTTGGAAATGTTTGAAAAGTCAGGTATTCAAGCCAACCAAAAACATTTTGTAATAATGTAGGGGCAGAAGTTACTATGATGAATCCTAGTCAATGAAGTGCAATGAAGGGATGGAATAATTGATCAACGAAGGACATCTGGTCTTGGTTGGTAAATATAATGGGGCCATCCTCATACTTCAAGCCATGCTGCACTGTCATAAACTTCTGATATACTATAATAATAATAATAATTCATATACAACATTGGGGGTCAACCATGACCATGGCCACGCTCTCATTTTACTGTTTGAGAATGAGCAAGAAAAAGAAAGCCTTCTCAACAAACATGCATACAATACCTTACTTGGGCATGCAATCTTCACAGTAGAGTAGTAGTACCTGACCTAAAATGTGTTCTCTGAGTCTTACAGTACCACCAGTTCACAAGATATATAGGGCGAGAGGGAAAGCTTACTGACAAAGCAGAAGAAAGGAAGCTACAGAACAAACAGAGTATTACAGACAGTTTGATGTCAAGTACAGTAACTTGAACTATTGAAAATTAGTTAATAGGATAATGCAGGGATAAGAAGCATTTATGAAACAAACAAATAGAATGAAGAGGAGTTGGAAAAACATTAGGAGACAGGCACAGCAAAGAGGAAAAACAATTCTAAGTGTGGAGCGGTAAAAGTTAGGATATAATATAATAATATTAACAACAGGAGGTCTTACTCGGGACAGCAGAGCCCTCTGCTGAGGCACATGTGGAGGCAATGGCACCTCCAGCTCTCTCGCCCGCCCGCTGGATCCTTCAGGTCAATCCCTCTTCTTGCTCCTGGATGCTAATGTAAGAAAAATATAAAATAAGACTACTGGTACAATTAATAATAATCTCCACAAAAATATTTTGACTGGGAAAGGCAAACACAGTAACATTGAACTTTTCTAAATCAGATTTCCTATAGTACTACTAGTATTGTGGACCTATTCCGAATTTCTTAAACCTAACCCTATCCCAAATTTCTTAAACTAGATTTTGGAACTACTAATAAATTGCAATGTATGATCTTTGCTTATCATCTCTTTCAACCCCTTTAACAGGCCAACTCAGTCTGCATTTATTTTCAATGCATAGATATATGCTTACTATACATCACTGGGAAATTGCTTGAGGTTGGGACTCAACGAGCTACAAAAAGATAAAGGCACAGAGAAGTGAGAGATTGCGCTAACTCACTAATACTAATAACTACCACTTTCTTAGTGACAGGACAGAGGATCCCTCCATGACGACTTAAATAAACAGCCAAATTGAGTATCAACTAGCAGGATTAGGTAGTGTCGCCAAGCACCTGTCTACTCTATGATCACATAACATTTGTAGCATTAACTTAGCTTACCTGAGTGTGAGCAGCATGCTTGCTCTTTGGGGAAAAAATATTAGTATCACTTCCTTGTGTTTTTACACTTTAAAAATCCTTCGGAAGATCCTTCCTTTTATTCCTATGCCCCTCAGGAAAATGGTTGTCACTGCCTTAATTTTGTCAAAAATGGATTACTGCAATTCGCTCTACCTTGGAGCCATAAAGACTGTGATACATAAGCTGCAGACTCTGCAAAATGCTGCCGCTAGGCTCCTATTAAAACGCCCTAAATTCAGTCCTATAAGTCAAGTCATTCGGGAACAGCTGCATTGGCTGCCCATTCTGGCGAGAATTCAGTTCAAATCTATGTGCATAGTACACAAGACCCTGTATGGGGCTGGACCTGTCCAGATCAGTCAATACATTAAGCGCTACACCCCACAGAGAAGCCTCCGCTCGGCTTCGGCGTCACTGCTTGTAGTGCCGAGAGTAAAGACGCTCAAGTGGGGTGGTAGAAGTTTCAGATATTTAGCCCCTAGGCTTTGGAATTCCCTGCCCCTGTATCTTAGCAATCAAAAAAATCTGGCACAGTTCAGGAAGGAACTTAAAACCTGGTTATTTCATTCGCACTAAACTGGCCGGTTGATTTTCTGGTATACCCTCTTTTGGTAGCAAGCGCTAAGACGCCACGGCATACATGCGCTCTATAAAAACCTTCATTTCATTTCATTTCATTTATTTCATTAGCGAAGATAGAACACAACAAATTCATAAATATTACTCACCAAGCCCTCCAACCTCCACAGCAAGCAGGACGAGCAGGTCCTGGTCCCTATCTAGGATGTCAGCCCACCAGTGCGTAGGCTGTTGTTGGATTCGCCGGACACCAGAGGAGCAGCACACAGCTAGGCGCACCCTCTCCCACCACTGCCTATGCTTACGGAGGGCTGCCCGCTGCTAGGCCTTCTGCCATGGTGGAGGAGAGGCAGCTCTGCACATAAAAAATGAGTGCAGCCACCTCCACCTCTGAGAATATTGCACAGGGCTGCACCTCGCGCTGCGCAGCCAACTGCAAGGTAGGCAGCTGCGGGTGGTACTACTTCGGGGAGGCCTGTCGCTGCCGCTCACCTGCTCTGACATGGAGCTGGGTGGGGGGAAGAGAAGAAAGTAGAAACAGGTAGGGAAAAGAAGGAAGGAAATAAGAAAGTAAAGTGAAAAATTAAAAAAGTACAAAAATCACTCAAAATCACAAATTATTTTCTGAAAAAACGTAAAGTACAAAAGCACAAAGACACAGGGTAAGGTAATAAATAAATATATGGGGTAGATAAGTTTGAGATGGGTAGGGCTAGATAGATTGAGAGGGATTCAAAAAATAGGCCCAGCACCATAAACAAAGCAAAACAAAGATTGCGGCACCCCTGTAAACTGCGTGGTGCCATTTGCACGTGATTTCCAGTTCAAGAACACACTATGTGTTGCGTATAGCGTGCGAAAGGGTGTGGTCAGCAACTCCACCTGCTCACAGAACTCCACATAGCGCTGCAGAGTGTTTTAACCACTTAGCAGAGTTCCACATACCTTGACAACATGTACTCCACCCGGGCCTACTGCAAACACTTCCTAGTCGAAGTGTTGGCAGCCAATCAGATTTCAGCACACGGACTGTTGGATCCTCAGAGGATCCAGGTCCCTATATTTACAATTTTTTTCAATATTTCAAAAACTGTTAAACGGATTTATACCAAATTACAAAAAGGGTTCTTTCTGGACCAAGAGCTAACTTTCTGCCAAATTTGGTGTAATTCTGTCCAGGGGTCGGGCTGTAGTCATGTTTCAAATCTCAATAGAAATTACCATTGGAAAAGCACTTCTTTTAGCCCCTCCTTTTCTACGTCCTCGCTTTACGGATTGCCCCAAAACTTTCTATGCACAGCTAGAATCACTGGTGCACCTTTTTTTGGGACATTTTGTGAAATTTCATCAACTGCGCCAAAGATGTAGGTAATAATGCTTTTCCTATGCAAACATGGTCCTAACTGTACCTACCTACTGACAATCGCCAATTGCTCAGCTGCTGAATTTCTCTGGTTTTGTAAGAGTGTAATGTTAGCTTAACTATAATGTCCCTGTAACCTTTGTTTTTTTCAGTGAATTTCTAAGGTTTTTTTAAATTCAATTTTCGAACTATATCGTCCCTGTCACCTTTGGGTTTTTTCAGTGAATTTTTAAGGTTTTTTAAATGCTAATTGTTAACTATAACGTTCCGGTATCCTTTGGTTTTTCCAATTTCAAAGGTTTATTTTTAATTCTATTTTTTAATTTTAATGCCCATCTTTTTGTAAGTGAACCTGTAAGACTTTTGTACTTTCTTACTATAATTGGATATTGTGTATTATATTTATATAATACACCACTGATTTCTTGATTTCATATGTGTTTATCATAAAATACATTAATAGCTAGTTTTAATTTTTTTAAAAATTTAAGTCAGCACAACATTGTTGCATTTACAGTGGAGATTCTGTCATCAGTAAATGTATTTCACCTACTGAAAAATACACTTAAAGATATTTTTTAAATAATGTTTAACTCTAAATATTTAGTAGATATTCCTTTAACTTTTCTTTCTATGATAAATTTAGAACAAAGCCACCTTTTCTAAAAAAGAAATTATTTGCGACTACCGAAGTCATCGCGGTGACATCGGTAGTTGCGAAGAGTGCGTGGGTTGTACAACATGTAAAAAAAAAAAAAATATATATATATATATATATATATATGTTACACATATTACACAGTATATTTAGCAGCAGAGTTTTATTAGTTTACTTTTGAAACTCATATTTTTCTACAGAGTTTCCCAATTAATCACCTCCAACCACTTTTTCCTGTTTCCGCAAAGACAGAGGAAGTTACGATGATGTCGGTAGTCGCAGATAGCATGCATTTTTAAACAACTCTGTGACGTATATGTAGAGGTACTGTGAACAACTTTAGTATATCTGTTCCCTATTATAATATTACAAGTTCTGCTTTTCTTTCCATTTTTAAGCAAAACTACTTTAACCCCTTCGCTGCGGGGCAAATTCCCCCACGGTGCGAGAGGGGGCGGGGTTGGGCGTGGCGCTCGGGTACTCAGGACGGCTCCCGGCCATCATAAATCACAGTGGGCGTGTGCTCATGACGGCCGGGAGCCGTCCGAACTCCGCCCACTGATTAATTTCCCCGCACAGGCGGGGAATTAATACCGCGTGGGCAGAGCGGCAACGTTCGGATGGCTCCCGGCCGTCATGAGCACACGTCTACTGTGACTCATGACGGCCGGGAGCCGTCATGAGCACTCAAGAGGTTAAACTTATATTTAGCATTTCTGCTTCACCGCGGTAACCGCGACTATTTCGGTGACCAGGAAAGCAAGGACTATCATTGAATAATATACTTTTTAGCAAAATCAATGGGAAGTACACACCCACTGCTCCTTCTTGAATCTTCTTTCATAGAACTTCATTCTGATCAGGTGGATTCATTTAGCAGTGGAAACCTTTTGCTGTTTTTTTTCTATCAGAAATGACATCACAGCAAGGAGATGGGGATCAGCAGCAACAACAGCTGAACCAGTATGTGGAGGAGGTGGACAATGTAGATCTGGAAGAAGAGGAACCTCCACAAAAGAGTGCAAGTGTGGCTTGGGTTTTTGTTTACAATCCCATCAGGTGAATCAAAAACAACTGCCAAACTTGTGCAATGCACGATTTGTGAGAAGACCCTCTCTAGAGGTACCTACAATACATATTCATGTGGGACAACGTCCATGTTATACCATCTAAAATCCTGTCATTAAAAATCTCTCCAACGGGCAATCAAGCAAAGGGAAGCTGGAGGACCATCTACTTCAGAGGCAGCAGCAACAATTCCTGGTCAAAAACTCCCTTCTGAGGTGCAGAGTCCTGCAACATATATGGCTCCAGAGATGGCAAGAATGGCCACATACTGCATGGACTGTAGTGTTGTCATAAGTGCTGGTGACCAGTCTCTTGCAGTTATTCACAATGCTGCAAAGCAGCATACACACTAATATTTTCCCTCTTTTATATGTTTTGCACATTTTTCAGTGCATGTTTTTTCAATTCCTGCTGTCCCAGTTGCCATTTTTGGTATTATAAAAAAACAACAACAAAAATGTAAAACTTGGGTCAATAGACAAATGTTTGGATAGTGCCTGAGTGAATAGATGAACGCATGGATAGTGCCTGTGTGAATGGATGAGTGGAAGGGTAGTGCCTGGGTGACTGGATATGTGCATGCATAGTGCCTGGGTAAGTGGATGAGTGCTTGGATAATGTCAGAGTGAATGAATGAGTGTATGTGTAGTGCCTGGATCATTTGATGAGTGTATGGGTAGTGTCTGAGTGAATGGATGAACGCATGCATACTGCGTGAGTGAACAGATGAGTGCAACGTTAGTGCCTGGGTGATTGAAAGAATGTGTGAGTAGTGCCTGGTTGATTGGATGAGTGCATAAGTAGTGCCTGGGTGAGTGGATGAGTGTATGAGTAATGACTTGGTGAGTGAATGAGTGCATGGGTAATGCTTCAGTGAATAATTGAATGCAATGGTAGTGCCTGGGTGAATAGAGGAGTACATGAATAGTGCCTTGGTGATTGGGAGAGTGCATAGATAGTGCCTGAGAGAATGGATGAGTGCATGGGTACTGCTTGGGTGATTGGATGAGAGCATGCATAGTGCCTCAGTGAATGGATGAGCGCAAGGGTAGTACCCGGGTGATTGGGTATGTACATGGATCGTGTCTGGGTGAATAGATTAGTGCAAAGGTAGTGCCTGGGTGATTGGATATGTGTATGGTTAGTATGTGGGTGAATAGATTAGTACATGGGTAATGCATGAGTGAATGGATCAGTGCAAGGGTACTGCCTGAGAAAATGAATGAGTGGAAGGGTAACACCTGAGTGATTGGATGAGTGCAAAGTAGTGCCTGGGTGATTGCACGAGTGCAAGGTTAGTGCCTGGGTGATTAGGTGAGTGCATGGATAGTGCCTGGTTGAATGAATGCATAGTGTCTGTTTGATTGCATCAGTGCATGGATAGTACTGGGTGATTGGAAGAGTGCATGGGTACCACCTGGGTGATTGGATAAGTGCATGAGTAGTGCCTGAATACATGGATGAGTGCATGGATAATGGCTGGTTGAATGAATCTGTAAGGGTAGTGCCTGGGTGAATCAATGAGTTCATGGGTCGTGCCTCAGTGAAAGGATGAACGCATGCATAGTGCCTGAGTGAATGGATGAGTGGAAGGGTACTGGGTGGGTGATTAAATGTGTGCATGCGTAGTGCCTGGGCGAATGGATGAGTGCATCGATAATCTCAGAGTGAATGAATCAGTGCATGGGTAGTGCCTGGATCATTTGATGAGTGTATGCATAGTGCCTGGGTGAATGGATGGCTGCATGCATACTGCCTAAGTGAATGGATGAGTACAAGGGTAGTGCCTTGGTGATTGAAAGAATGTATGAGTAGTGCCTGGTTGATTAGATGAGTGCATCAGTACTGCCTGAGTGAATGGATGAGTGCATGGATAATGTCTGGGTGAATGAATGAGTGTATGGGTAGTGTCTGGGTGATTGGATGAGTGTATGGATAGTGGCTGGGTGAATAGATGAGTGCATTGGTACTGCCTGGGTGAATGGATGAGTGGAAGGGTGGTGCCTGGGTGATTCAATATGTGCATGGTTAGTACTTTGGTGAATAGATGAGTGCATGTGTAATGCGTGAGTGAATGGATCAGTGCAACTGTAGTACCTGAGTAAATGAATGAATGACTGAAAGGGTAATGCCTGAGTGATTGGATGAGTGCAAGATATTGCCTTGGTAATTGTATTAGTGCAAGGGTAGTAGCTGGGTGATTGGATGAATGCATAGATAGTGACTGGGTGATTGGGTGAATGAATGCACAGTGCCTGCATGATTGGGCGAAGACATGGATAGTGCCTTGGAGATTAGATTAGTGCATGGGTAGTGCCTAAGTAAATGGATGAGTGCATGGGTAGTGCCTGAGTGAATGGATGAGCGCAAGTGTAGTGCATCAATGAATGCATGAGTGCAAGGGTAGGGCCTGGGTGAATGGATGAGTAGAAGGGTAGAGCCTGGGTGAATGAAGGAGTGCATGGGTAATGCCTCAGTGAATGGATGAGTGCAAGGGTAGTGCCTGAGCGAATGGATAAGTGCATGGATAATGGCTGAGTGAATTAATTAGTGCATAGGTAGTGCATGGGTGAATGGATGAGCGCATGGGTAGTGCCTCAGTGAATGGATGAGTGCAATGGTAGTATCTGGGTGATCAGATGAGTGCATGGATAGTGTGTTGGAGATTCTGTGAGTGCATAGATAGTGCCTGAGTGAATGGATAAGTGTATGGGTATTGCTTGGGTAATTGGATAAGTGCATAGGTAGTGCCTGGTTGATTGTATGAGCCCATGAGTAGAGAATAGGTGAGTAGATGTCTGCAAGAGTAGCACCTGGGTGATTTGATGAGTGTAAACGTAGACCCTGGGCCACTGGATGAGTGCAAGGGTAGTGGGTTGGTGATTGGGTGAGTACACAGATAGGATCTGGGTGATTGGGTGAATGCATGGATACTGTCTGCTTGATAAGGTGAGTGCATGGATAGTGCCTAGGTAATTGCATGAGTGCATGGGTACTCTTTAACACAAGGTTAGGGGTCCCTAAGGGGAACCCTAAGAGGGTAGAGAGGTCCTCGATAAAGAGGATTGAAGGGATAGGTCCTCCCAGAAATATACTCAATGACACAAGAGTATCCCTTCCGGAACCAAAATGGCTCCTTTGGAAACAGCAAGGATGGAGAATCGTCGGTATGCTAGGTGGCAGCACAACCACTACTGTGGGTGGGAAGGGAAAGGGACCCTTTTCTTTATATATCCCTCACCCACTCTAATAGTGGAATGCTACATCATCCGGTTCACCCCAACTCCTAAAGGTCGGGGTGGGCTCAACCGTATTCCAGGGAGCACTTATGAACATTGGGTGTATGGGGGCGGAACTTTAAAGAAAAAATTCCTCACCCACTCCAAAGGTATCCTTTATTAGTGGGGTGGGAGGGAAGATTAAAAAGTATGTATATAGGGCTAGAAGTATGTAATGGTCCTATGACCCTAAGTCACCAATATGTTTCAGCCCTGTCCTATCGGCCTGTGCGAGGTCCTGGGCTTTTGTCAGAGTAGGTAGTGAAGAGGTCACAGTCCTGAAGATGTGATTGAAGTGTGCATGCAATGTGCATGTGGAAAATTAAATAAAGACATATACTTACTGCAGCATAATAGGGAATTACCTGTAAGAGAAAACATGGTACAGGTGTGCTTGCTGTAAATTAGCTGTAAAGCCAGTTAGGCATATCATTGCAGTGGATCTCCACAGTGCAGTCCCCAGGCAGAAACGTGCCTGCTGTGATGATCAATGCAGTTGCAGCTAGGATTGTGCTTTAATTTGGTGATCCCAGTGATTTATCATTCTTACATACACACTCATTCTTGTATCTTTGGATTCATTCTAATCCAGCGATTATTCAAGGTAGGTGAGTGGACATAACGTGTGTTCAGACACATCATATAATTTGCCCATTTTTAAACCTTAAACAAGGTCTAATCACACTTATACAATCAGTCAAAACATCTTATGTGAACAATATATATTTTTTACTGTTTACAATGTAGTATATGGGGTGATAAAGTCACTCACCTAATTTTATAAGGGGCAACAGCTCCCACGGGGCATGAGAGGGAGGCCTTGTAGTCACACTCTATTTTTAGGAATGGAGAAAGAAATTGCCAGAATTTTATTAGTAAAATCATGCTTTTTATCTTGTCGCCATGGAGGCAAACTCTGTGGTACAATGCGTGTGGTGAGTGCCCCAGACCCGACAGAGAATAGCCCAACTTACTTCGTCAAAGGTCCCATCCCGGCTCTGAGCCTAGTCTCAGCTCAGCTCCACAGCTTGCGGTAAACGAGAATGGTTTGATTCCCGATTTAAGTATCTGAGCTCGGACGTGCCGGCTTGATGATCGGGAATGGAGAGGAACGTTGCTTCCGTGTATGGTTCCACCCGCATCTATGCGGAAGGAGCTCATTTGTAACAATGCGGGGGCTTGTCCAGTTCGTCATGCCTAGTTTGGCTGGTTGCTACTATACGCCGTCATACTGAAGTGGTGCGGCCGCACACTCAAAGTAAAGAGCGTGTGGCCAAAATCGAGCAAGTGCAAAATAAACGTGAGATGCTTGTGCAAATAAATTGTGAATTCAAGGTTCTCCAAAAATGGTGGCGGATCTCAAAATAAAGTGGATTATGGGCAATGTAGTTATTGGTTTGAGAACTACCCAGATAAGGGTAATGTGCTCAACATTTGCTTTCATGTATGTTGTGTGTTCGAACTGTCGATATTTTTAAACTCAAAAGGAACTATAAAAACGAGACAGTAAGGTGGGTACAATGGGATATTTTTCATATTTCAAGGGGAAAATGCCAGCAATTACTATTTTTACATGTTCACAGTGGGTTACTGGGAATGTCATAAACAGTATTGCCAGGTGGTTTTTGGGTGTGAAAATACACCCCTCTTGTGAAAGAAACATACTGAAGCATAGAGACTTACATGCTTATGGTGTGCCTATTTTTTGTTGGTGACTATCCGACTCTGGAAATAATATATAGTGCAATCCAGAGAATTTTTTGTATCTGTGGATTAATATATCTGGCTTGTCTAGGTGGGTCTAGGCCCACGTGTATGCTTGTCATATGTATTAACTGGTTTTTTGGGCAATAAGATAACTTGCCACGTTGTACTGCATGCTTGAGCCAGTAGGTGTATGCAATTGTCGTTAAAGATCACTGTCTAGGATAGGTTGTTTAACTGATCCCAGGGAATGTTGTCGTTGAGCCCTTTTGTATGTTTCTTCAAATGATGCACCCAGCGTTGTTCCCTGGTTAGGAGTTTCCTACTGATCCCAATTTGTTGTGGTAGCTTTTCAATAATTGACCATCTGAGGTCAGTATTCGTGTGTTACATCTCCAGGAAATAGGCGGTGAGCTTGGTCGTAACTCTTTTGCATCTGATGGTACTCCCTTGCTCGCTGATGCCTAATTTGATCTTTCTGGTGGTCATTCCAATGTACTTCAGGTCACATGGGCAAGTGATCACATAGATGACGTTATTGCTATTACAGTTGTTATGCTTTCTTTGTTCCCATGGAGTATTCAATCCAAGGTCAATGGTATTCATGTGAGATATGAGGGGGCAGATCGAGCAACTTCCACATGGGAAATGCCCTGTGACCGGGGGCAATTCTCATAGTGTACTCTGTTGGTTTGTCATGTTTGTAGCGCTGTTGCTGTGTACCAATCTGTCTCTGATGCTTCGATTCCTCTTGAACTAAAACAATGGTTTTTCAAAAGGAAGCTGGTTTGATGTTAGAATGTACCAGTGTTTATTTATGGTGCATTTGATCATGTTGGAAGCTGATGGTATGTGGTCACACATATCAAAGCTTTCGGCTCAGGTTTGTTTGTTTTTTCCAGCAGTGCCTCTCTGGGAATGCTGCGTACATGTTTGTTTGCTTTGTTGATGTAATGGACCTGGTATGCACGTTCCTGTAGTTTTCTTGTAAGGTTCTCTGCTTCCCTCTTGAAGTCCTCTGTCTTGGAGCAATTGCATCTGATGCATAGGAATTGGCCTGTAGGTAAGTTTTCCCTCAATGCTCCTGGGTGTGCACTACAACAATGCAGCAGACTATTACCGCCTGTTGGCTTAGTATATAAGGAAGTGCACAGCCTACCATTTTCTGCAATGATATTAACATCGAGGAAGGCCACCTGTGTGTTGTTGGAGGTCAAGGTAAAATGTAAATATGGATTTCTTTAATTTAGCCAGATGTTAAAAGACTTGTTTGTGATGTCACTGTTCCGCCAGATGAGTACTGCCTGGGTGATTGGATGAGTCTGTGAGTAGTACCTGGGTGACTGGATGAGTGCATGGGCAGTGCCTCAGGGAATGGATGAGTGCACACATAGTGTCTGGGTGTTTGCATAGTGCATGGGTAGCGCTTGAGTGATTGGATGAGTGCCTGAGTAGTGGCTGGGAGATTAGATGAATTCAAGTGCAGTACTTGAGTGATTGGATGACTGCTTACATAGTGCCTGAATGATTGGTCTAGTGTAACTGTTGTGCATGGGAGATGGGATGAGTACATGAGTAGTAACTCAATTAATCCGTTACTAGATTAGGGATGTGACACATGTAATATATCTCAACCTACAACCACTGTGAAGAAATATAAAAAGACAAAAACATATAATAATTTTATTTCAAACATTAGGCAACCAAACAACATACAATATTTTTTTTCCAAAACTTTGATTCAACATAGACAAATGTTTTACTGCTTTTTCTTGTTTTCAGCTTTCATACTTGTGCACTTTCAACGGTACTTTGTATGAAGACTCATCATGAAACAGTGGGAAAAAACAATCAATGGATTGTAAAAAAAACAAATGTGAACAATAGATTAACCCTGGGCATAGTTTGCGTAGTCGCGCTACGCAAGGCTACGCAAGGCTACGCGAAGTTACAAAAGCGCTACGCGAGCGCTCGTAGTTGCTTGTCCCGCCCGTTCGCGATGCGTTTTTCTTGCTCGCGAACGCGTATTGCATGTTCGGGAGTCTGTTTGCGTGCTCGGGGGATAGTATCTCGCGAACTTACCCATGCGGTCGTCTATGGGCGCGGCCATCTTGTTTTTCACTTGTCCCGCCCGTTCGCGATGCCTTATTTCCTGTTCCGGGTCGCGTATAGCGTGTTCGCGATACGCATTTCATGTTCAGGAACGCGTCTTACGTGTTTGCGGTGCTTTTTGCGTGCGTGCGGGGAAATATTGCGCGAACTTACCCACGCGGTCGCGATGGGCGCGGCCATCTTGTTTTTTCACTCTATGCTATGGTTCTGGGGCCTGCTTTTCTATCCTCCCTCTATCTTTGCCATCCTTAGGTTTTTACACTGTTTTTCTGATCTTTTTTATTTATTATCTATCCCTCTCTGTCCCTAAGTCTATATTTTGCATTTTATTTCTACTTTTACTGCGTTTTTTTCACTTTTCTACTGTTTTATATTACTTCCTTCTTTAAGCTCCTACTGCTTCCCCTAACTTTATTTTTCCCTTCTAAATTTTCTTTTCCGCCTCCCGCTCACCCCAGAACCATGCCTAATGGTACTGACGGGTGCTCCAAGGGCAAGACTCCTGCGCCCAAGAGCCGCCTGCCTTGCGGCAGACTGCGCCCTGCAGGGGTGCAGTCCCGGGAGCTTTTTGGAGAGGTGGAGGTGGCCGTCCTTGTTTTTTTTGTGCAGCGCCACCTCCCCTTGACCTTGGCAGCAGGCGGCAGGCCTGGCTCCGGGTACCCGACCCAGGAGCGTCACCGCCGGTGGGCGAAGGTGCGCCGGGCAGTGTTTCGTCAATCAGGGGTCCGGCGCACCCATAACCAGCTGGCCCACCGGTGGTCAGACATCTTTGACCGGGAGCAGGACCTGCTGGACCTGCTAGGTGTCGAGGTCATGGGGCTTGGTGAGTAGCTAATATACTAGTAGTATAAGTATTGTGTATAATTTTTTTCCGAATAGCAAGAATACTTCTGCTTACATTGCAGGTAAATTACGTTTCAGAATCTTCTGTGATTGTAGGACACAGGTGCTCGGCGCTACTCTTACTTGTTTGCAACTTTGCGCTCGCTTGGGCTGATTATGTAAGAGTTTACTTAGAGAACTTAAGTTAGGTAATGCTATTGCTAGAGAGACTCTAGTCCTTCCTTTGTCCTCCTGTCACTAAGCAGAGATAGTGGTGGATGGATTGATAGGTTTAGTTAGTATTAGTTGGTAATTTTTTAGAGGTCTGCGTGACGCATCCTCTCTGTCACTGAGTGCTGCTTACCCCAGTACTTAGTAGAACCTTTTGTAGTTTGTTTAGTGAGTGGTAAGGCTTAGCAGTGTCACTAGCAGAACATCAGACGCAACCAACCAACAATTTGGTGTATGCACAAATTTATGCATGTGTCCTCCACCTATGCATTTTTGAGGGCTAAAATTTAAATGCAGACTTAGTGAACAATTGGCCCGTCTGGAATATGTGGGCTAGGTCAGGTGGTACATAGGCTTAGTTAGTATTCTGGAATCAGAATGGAACACTGGATTAGTGTTCATAAATAATAAGTAGACGGTCCGTGAATCCCGCAATAATACTACTAGTCGATCTGATTAGATAGGTCAATTTTATTGCAATTGTTGTTTCCTAAAATGTTTTTTGAGCGTTTTTTAAAATATTTTATTTGTTTCACAATACACCAATCATTAATGTTTGTCTCTTTCTTTATTATATCTTACATGATCAGCACCCAGGGGCAAGAAGACGGGGTCACAGCCACAGGCGGCAGGACAAGAAGAACATCAAGATGCCTCCCAGGGCCAGGACCGCTCCTCTACCGAGGGCTCTGCTGCTGGCCCCAGTAAGTCCTCCAGTGGTTAATATTAATAATTATATTTCCCTAACTTTTACTGCACCTTATTTTTTCCGAACTATTATTTCTGTTTCCTATTCCTAATTCTATTTTTTTCCAAATCTTCTTCGATCTAGACTGTTTCTAAATTCTTGTTATCCCTGCCTCTAACTGCCTCTGCTATGAGCCTATGACTCTCTGTACTACTACTATTAGTCTGTCTGTAGCTAAGCTTGCCCAGTTGGCCACTCTTTATTTAAAAGGTTTTAAATAAAACTCAGATTCACCAATAGCTCTAGCCACGGAGTCCAGTCCTTTGGGTTGTCCTCTTCTGGTCTTCTTAATCTTTCTTGAGGCTTTTCGACAATTCCCACCAACAAAATGCCCAACCAGATATTTGACTATTTTTGATAGGATATACTACTACTGTTGTGGGGATTCTGCACAGCCACATACAGAACTATGCACAAGAAAATAGGATGTTGGTGATGGGAGGTTGGACCTTCCTCACACCTCAGTCAGAACCCACAATCCCCTGACCGACTAGCTATAGTCTCTCATTAGGTCCCCGAACCCCCCCCGAAGATACCCAATGATTAGACAACCCAGAACATAATAACACCCTTTCGCTCACTCACTCGTGTAAGTCCACCACACCAAATACCACAGAGTCTATGTGTAAGTTCAAAAGGTTTATTTTCAACTAACAAGCTCTGTACGTTGTTCTACAATTCAATTCAGTATACTATACGAGCCAGCTCCAACAGCAAAATGCATAAGATTAAAACAATAAACATTGTTACAAGTCCATCGAAGACAAAAGATCTCTGTGCGAATTCTGGGGGACCCCTCACCTTAGAACGTAGAAGTACTGGTTACATCATAAGCTCTGCAAAGCTCTGGTTCGTAGAAGGGTATCTTCCGCCTGTTATGAGAAAATGGTGCGCGTTAGATAGTATAATGCAAGCATTTCTCAGTCATGCCAAAAAGTGTAGCATGTTATGGCTAAGCAATACAGACTGACCAGAACTCCATAACAAAGTGGCTTGTTAATTTTTCGACCTCTTGTATGCAACGCTCAGACAGTAGCTGTATGACCTCATGTGGGCTCAAAGGCGTCACTCTTACACAGCAAGCTGCGAGGTAACGTGACATCACGTGCGCAAAAGACATGAAGCTAAAATGGTTGCATGGCTCAGGCTAACTTTGCAAAGAGTAGAGTAGACTAGAATGACCCTAGGGACCATAACACTACTAGTGTCTACTCTACTCTAGTACCCGATTTGGACTAGTGATTTATGTTGTATATGATTGTATGTATTAACTTTTTTTTCCAATCTTGCTAGTGAAAAAGAATAAATAGGGGGAGGTGTATATATGGCATCTAAAAATGTGTAATGTTTTTTCTAGGCGTACTACCGACCACCAGTGCCGGGGCCAGCGGCGATGCGGCCATTCCGGAGGGAGCAGGAGATGCGGCAGCGGCACCTGCAGGAGCTACTACAGGGGGTGAGCCAGCAGCAGCAGCGGGCGGTGGTAAGTTATATTCCTTACTTATTGACATTACACTAGCGGGAAGGGTGTACTGTACACTCACTGTACTGTTGAGACTTAGTAAGTATGAAGTTGTAGTGAACATTAGACAACGGTTGAAGAAGACACCCTTTACTTAGCAATGGCATTAGCAATAGCATTAGCAGCGTGAGTTGAGTAACCAATGGCCTCTTCTATCTGACTCCAACTCAGCTGTGAAAGTTTTATGGAGAAGACAAAAAGTCAGATCAGATGACCTTGATGGATGTGTTGAACAAAAAGGGAAAGAAGGGTGGAAGGAGGAAGGACGGGCGAGATGTAATATGACTGGCAGAGAAGGATACGTTGGAAGCATGCATAGGTGGCTGATAGGAATCAGATGCATGGGTTGTTGAAGGATGGGTGGAAGGTGAAAGAAAAGATGCCTGCCTGGGTGCCGACACCGTATGGGTGGATAGGATAGCAAGAATCGTCAGCGGTGTTTGGGTCAAACTCAAAGGCAAGGCAAGCAAGGAAGGACGCATGGGTGGTTGTTGGTGAAACAAACTAAGGTTTGTTGAGAGATTAAGAAGAATGATAGACGTTTACTTTGAATGGATGGATGCCTGGATGTATTCATCATAGATAGCATAGGTGGAGACTGTCACTGGATGCAGACCAGAGTCTTACTTTGAAGAGAATGTAAAAGAAACCGCGCCACAGTAGCAAAGCCGAGGGGAATATAAGTTGTATTTTCAGAATACTCCCTTGACTCACAGTAGTTTGCAAGCAGATCATATATATTTATATATATTGTGTATGTATGTAGTTATCAGCGCCTTCCTCCGACTCCGAGGACCACTCCCTACCTATGTTAATTTTACTGTCAGCCAGCCTGCCATGGGGGGTGGCCTATCTGTTGGTTACACAATCAATCAAAACAAAGTACCTCATGTCGTCCCATATATAAGCAATGATCATTGGATCAGATATATAATCTGCCTTTTTGTAGTAGTCAGGTCAGGGTGAAAGTGAAATTGAGCAATTGCCCTTGATGTAACAGAGAGAGTATGGCCAGTGCCACCCGTAATAGAAAAATACGAGCTTCCCCACCTGCAGACAGTAGTAAATAGAACTAACGTGAGTCTGCGTCATGACTCGAGTATGTTTGTCTTGGGCGCAAGCTGACTGAGCTGGCATGCCGGCTACAACAAGGTTATGTAATTTCGCTAAACTAAAGAGAAAAAGAAGACTGGTGTACTGTGCCATAGTGCTAGTATAATGCCTGAAACTCCCACAAATGTTAGAGGCCGAGGAAGTGGGAGGACAGATACATACCACAAATGTTATGTACTGTGCTTGCTAGTGCTACTGCTACTATGCCACTATGTGTTGAATTAATTTTGTGTTACTGTTTTGCTAAGAGTATTGGTAAAATATTCTTTTTTTCTTTCTTGATATAGCTCCTCCAAAACCAACGAGGAAGGAGTTGGCAGCCATGGCCCGGCGCCGGAAGCTAGAGGCCATCGGCACCGAGTACCAGCGGCTGGTGGCTCTGGCGGAGGAGGAGGAGGCGGCAGCAGCAGCTGCAGCCTCCTCCAATGCCCCTGGCCCCAGCCAGGCCCCTCCAGTGGTACGGCGCCGTGGTCAGGCAGCCGCCCGCCGCCGCACAACAACATCTTCCAGCATTACTGCTGCCCCCCCTGTGGATGGAACTGCAAGGCATATGCGCGCCGCATGCGCCTCCGGAATGCGCAACTGGAGGAGGAGGTAGAGGAGCTGAAGAAGAGAGTCAAGGTCCTGGAGAGGGAAAACAGAAGAGCCCGCCGCTAAGTTAAAGAGTAGACCCTGTTTGATTGCCCCTTTTTAATCCTTTTTTTGGTGGGTGGGAATTGGGCGTTGGGCTTTATGGACATTGGTTACCTTTGGACTTTCTCGTTTTGGACATTGGTTGGGGTTAGGGAGAGGGGTGGGTCAGGTGTTGTGGGATTTTTTTACATAGTTTATTTTTGTTAGGGGATTAAACTATATATATTTTTTATACTTTACATACGATGTGGTTAATGTTTTGTGGGTTACTGTTTTACATCACACTGTTTCCTTGCTGCTGCAGGGCCACAGCCAGTGTTTGATTTAAATAATTGGCTGACTTTGTAAGACACAAACAGATAGATGCGGTACCCCTCACTGAGTGACTTGTCCTACTAGTACGGTCAGTCTCTCCTCCTAGTCCATTATTATACCTCCCCCAAACATCTTTTCTTTTCTTACCTGTGATTGATGTTTAAGTTAGGCACAGCGATGGCTGCATGAGGATGCAGGTTGGGTTTCCGAAGAGAATGCAGATGCCATGGTTGTGGTGGTAGTAGTAGACACTGGCAGTAGCATTTACAAAAAAAGAAAATGAGACAGTCAGTCGCCTGAGAGAGACTCTGGGAGGAGTAGTAGAGCGAAGTAAATAAAACATAATGGTGGAGGGGATAGCCTAGTACAACAAGTTACAAACTGTAGTTGTGTCGAGTCACTCAACTAGGCCTACACTCGACACAAGCGTAACCTTTAGTGCTGTGTGTAATAGGATGACAATCGATGCCGGCAATTAATGATGATGGATTAGGTTCCTTTGTTAAAAAAGTTACCTCGCAAATATACTGATCATCATGGGTGGGCAAGCAGAAGAAGATCCTCCCCCTGCCTTGAAATTGAATTAGTGTTGCTTTCGCCACATCCGCCCCAGCAAGCGTGTGATCAATTATTGGTGTACATTTAATTTAGTCACACCTCAATAAATCACACAGCCCGGGGGAAGAGGGTTAGGGTTTGATGAATGGTTGGGAAGGGGGTTTGGGGAAAGGTTTGACAAAGAAAAACAGTACGCATGGACAAACGACAAAAGAAAACACAATCTTTGTAGACTACCATATCCATAAATCTGTTAAGGGTGAAAAAGGAAATGCATGCATGATGATGATAACTTGATGGTTAATGATAAGTAAAACTTACTAACTACTACTAGACAATTAGACAGTGCAGGGCATCAGTATATTAATATTATGCAATTTGCCTTGCCTGTCTGCCCTCATTGAGACACGGATTACATACAGTTTGTGTTCTGTTCTGTGTACCGGGCTTACTTTTAAAGATAGCAAAGAAAATTTAAAAATAGCTGTAGGGATGAATTATAAGCAGAGAGCAAACATAATTAATAATAACAACAACACACGGTAGTGATGATTGCAGACAAAAAATGAATCAAATTATTTGAAAGATGATGAAAGTTGATACTGTTACTGTGTTATCCTGGTCAAATGGGGAGTTGCATCTTGGCATTCCTCTTGGTCCTCAGTCCCTTCCATGGATGCTCCGTCCATCAATCTTGGGTGACGCCACTGCCTGCCTGGCAGATGTAGATTCATTGGTAAGGTAAGTGTGCGTTGTTTTTCCAAGTATAGCACAGGGTAAAAGCCGGCCTGTAAGTGTAAATGGAAAAACAAATGGGATATTGAAAAATCAATGAATAAAAAAAATGCATCAATTACGGTGGAGTGCAACAAGACAGAGAAGAGAACACTTTCAGACTGAGGCGGCATGGATAGATACATCATGTCTACTCTGTTTACAGCATTTTAAGCTACAACAACAGGACAGAGCAGGCCGACGGCACCGGGCCATGACCAAACCTCCATTTAGCTTAAATTTTGACAGAGCCAGACAAAGCACATATGCAGCAACCTAGCATTTTCAAAATTAAGTGACTAAATCAATGCACCGCTGTCAGTCATACCACTGCACTCGACTCCACCACTACACGGACAGGTAGTAGGTCTGCTGTTGTTCTTGTTGACTTGTGTTTACCTTTTATGCCACTTCGTGAAACGCAGTTATTCCATCAATCATCTCTGATCCTAAGTACTGACTGACTGCGAAGAGTATAGTATGTGGTCATCATGATCATGGTGTCCATGTCCAACTCAGTCTGTAGTGTACCGAGTGAGTCCAGAGTCCATATTCAAATATCCAATGGATCGCCCTGCAGTAGAAGTACAATTTTGTTATTAAACAACAAGTCTGAGTGTTTACAGCATTAACCAGAAACCGTTACAGGAGGACACATATACAGCAGCATAGCATTTTCCAAAGTAAGTAACTAAATCTCAACACATGGCTGTCAGTCATACCTCCACTACTACACTCGTGACTACGTAACTCAACTCCACCACTACACAGACATGTAGGTCTGCTGTGGTTGTTGACTTGACTTATTTACCTTTTATGCCACTTGATTTAAAATGCCCCGAGTTATTCCATCAATCATCTCCAATCCAACTGACTGACTGCGAAGATAGTATGGTCATCATCATGGTGTTGTACGTGTTGTCCAACTCCAACTCAGTCTGTAGTGTACCGAGTACGACTCCGACTAAGTCCATATTCCATATTAAAAAATGCAACGGATATTGGCCTGCAGTAGTAGGAGTACAATTTGGTTATTAAACAACAAGAAGGGAAACATTGACTGTCACTTGAGTCACTTTTAGTTGGTAGATTAATTACTAGTACAGTTCGACTTCATGCACAACGTCATCAACACATAAAACAGCAATCACTCTGAGTCTGCATCCAACGCATGCCATCATTACCTGTCTTGCTCTTCTCTTTGGCTGTCAGATGCCTAGTTCTGACAGGTGTGTGTTTTTTACCGAGGCAGTGGCCTCATTATTACTCCACATTCATTTTGAGTGTTAGTCGCTGTTTCGGTTTTCTTATTCATCTGTGGCACTTTGTCGCAGTTGAAGTTGGTTCACATGGTCAGCGCTGTGAGATGGGCCGCGGCCTGGGTAGCGGTCATTGGTCAAATTGAGTTTGCAGAAATGTGACATGTCAGCAAGTTTCTTCGAAGAGTCTTGTCTTTCTCTGCCAAGTACCTTCTGTTCTGACATTGATGAGCTTTTGATGCCTGCCGAGGCGGTAGCCTTCTGACAGTGATGAGTTTCGGCTCGGAAACAAAAGGAGGATAGCTATAGTCATGTTCCACTTCTTCTGGAGGGACTGTTAGAGGCAACATTTCTTGTACTATTCTCCATCCAATGTCTGGCTTGAGGGAAATGTATTTAGGGTGAGTCAGGAAGATGGAGCAGGACTCTGAGGAGTGGACAGTTAAATGCACAGAGGTACAACTCCAATATGGAAATAAAAAGAGAAGACGGTGGTGATGGATTTGTTGTGATTCGAACCAGAAAGACAGAGACACACACAAATAAAGGAAGGAAGAAAGTAACAATTTGAAAGCCTAGTTGTCATGGAGGAGGAGCTCGTCCTCAATCTCTGGTGGTTCGATCAGAAGTAGGTCATCTAACACAGTACTTCCGTCACCTAAGTCGCTCTCCTCTTCCTGCTGTGATTCAGGTATTTTGTACTCTGGTGGTATAAAGTGCTGATTCATTTTGATCATGGTTAACCTCTCCACGCTTTTGGGTGAGAGACTGGTCCTTTTCACAGTTACAATGGCACCAGCAGCACTGAAAACACGCTCAGAAGAGACACTTGCGACAGGGGAAGCCAGATACTTTATCGCCAGCCTGCTGAGCACTGTCCATTGGCTTCTTTTCCCATACCAATACACCAATGGGTTTCGATCCATGAAGACCTCTGTTGTGTCATCCAGATAGGCCTGGACCGTACGCTCAATGCTCAGGGGAAATCCGATTTGCTTGGCCTCTTTTGCCTGTGCATCAGCACTGGACTTACCATACCCATGCCGTAGAAACCAATCAGTTGCCGATTGTACTGTGGCTGATGATCCTGTTCTTGCTGTTGTTGATGTTAGTGGTGTTGTTGGTGACTGCTGGGAGGCAAACACACTGCCCTCAGGCTCTGAAGTAGAACTTGACTCTGGATGACCTGTAGTACTTGTTCTGGCCTGGGGTGGTGGGCCTCTAATTACCAGCCATTCATTTTCGAACTTAGTGGCTTCCTCAGCTATCAAAGTTTTGTACTTGGCAACATCCACTTCCGAAAAAGGAATTACTGCCTTACTGTTCAGAAATACTTTGTACCGTTGATCCAAAATTGTGGCAATAATGTAATGTTGATGTGACACAATGTTATTTTGAATCCTTGTACTTTCAGATAAGCGAACGGCTAAGGAGTCTGCCAAATAATATGTGTCTTGTTTGTCATCCATACCTGCGTATGTTTCAGACACCTCCTTCAGCTGTTGCTCTAGCATGTGCAACAATGGGATAGCTTGGCCCATAGTACAGTCCTCCCTGCTGACTTCACGTGTGAAGGCCTCAAAAGGAAGTAGCATCTCTGTCAGGCATTTAACGAGGTCCCGATGGCCCATCTCAACGGTCATGCCTCTCACAGTAGGATCCCCTAATCTTTGCATGACATAAGCATTGAGTGGTATGTACTACTCAAACAGACGATCAAGCATGTAATAAGTTGAGTTCCAACGTGTTGGCACCTCCTGGATGAGTGCTTTGACTGGCATTTTATGCTCACGTTGAATGACCCTCAGCTGCTTCCGGGCTTTAAAAGAATGGCTGAAATGTGTGCATATTCTTCTGCAGGTGGCCAGTAAGTTCCTGACTTTGTATTCATTTTTCAGAAAGTCTTGAACAACAATGTTAATGCAGTGTGCCAAACACGGGACCCTGAAATAGCCACCATCTTTCATGGCCCTAACTACATTACTGCCATTGTCCATGGCAACAAAACCAATGTTAAGCCCTCTTGGGCGCAGCCACTCAAAGACCTTGCTGTTAAACTCATCCAAAATGTTTGCAGTAGTATGAGATTTCTCCATGGCAAACATGGCTACAGTTGC
The DNA here is from genome assembly GCA_963921515.1 of Calotriton arnoldi. Lineage (NCBI taxonomy): Eukaryota > Metazoa > Chordata > Amphibia > Caudata > Salamandridae > Calotriton > Calotriton arnoldi. The sequence continues at coordinate 776,646 of CAWUFW010004593.1, read as the reverse complement.
ATGTTTGCGAGTGGCATGAAAAATCTCAGCAGCGTCAATACCAGCAGATAACTTTTCTCTAACCCCCACAAAAGAGATCCAGTGTGCAGTGATGCACATGTAATTAGTGGCTTGGCAACTGGTCCACATGTCTTTTGTCAGGTGGACACTCTAAACAGCACTCTGCTTCAAGGCTTTTCCAAGCAATTCCAGCACGTCGTGATGTAGTGCTGGAACAGCAACTCTGGCGAAATAGTAGCGGCTGGGAACCTGCCATTTTGGGCAGATGGCTGTCACAAATTCCAGAAAACCCACCCCTTCAACCAAAGAAAAAGGGAGAAGGTCCAGTGCTAACATTTTAGCCAGCTTCGCATTGTACAAACGAGCTATTGGGTGGTTGCGTTTGTACTGCCCCTCCGCCCTAAACATGCTGATAATGGTAGGCTGCATGGTTTTCCTTTCTGTTAGGCTCAACAACGCACTTTTTTTCATTGCGGTACTCCTTGCTGTCTCAGGCTGACTCTTACTAGTCTTGTGCCACTGAGATGTTGCTGAGGATGTGGGCGATACCACTGCACTGCTGGGGACAGGGCTACTTTGTGTACCACTACCAGAGAGAATTTCTCCCTGTCCTTCCTCTTCTACCGTGATCGGATCTTCTACTCGTTTATCCCCACCAACACCAATGGCTGCAGTTTTTATGCCACGAAGGTGGTCCTCCCAGTCGATCAAGTGGTGTTTTTTCAGATGGGTTATTTGGCCTCCTGTACCATAGTTTGTACCAAGCTTACCCCGACTAACAGAGGTAATACAAATGGAGCATATAGCAATGTTCTCCTCCTTTTCGCTAACCGTAAAGAAGTCCCAAACTGGGGAGCTTAACTTTTGTCTCCTGCTGGAGGTGCCACTTCCAATGCTGGATGAACTGGAGGGTGTGCATTGAATTTGACTCTGTGCAGTACCACTATCTACTTCTACTGAGGTGGTGGTTGTGCTGGATGTAGGTCGCTGCCGGGCCTTTGCTAATGCAAATATGGAAGCTGTAGGTCTTGTTGGTGTTACCTGTGTTGGAGGTATGCGTGCTACATCCCTCGCAGTGATTTTGGATAGGGTAATAATGTTGGTCTCCATCTCCTCGGGGCCGGGAGTGATGTTTGTGATGACTGGCTCATCATCATCCTGCTGTTCTACATCGACCTCCATAAGTGTAAGGCTTTCTGGAACCTTCCTTTTCCCTAGCCTGGTCTTGGGACATGTCTCCCTCTCAGACTCAGTTTGTGGCTTCCAAGTGGCATCTAGATCATCAGAAGGGGGGCTTGGCGAAGAACTTGATGGACTACCCTCCTTTTCCTTGCTGGGGATTTGGAAGACAATGGATCTTCTGAATGAGTGGCTTCCTCTTCTTCTTCCTCTGCATGAGGCTCAATTTCATGAACTGCCCCTACTTCGGGTGGAACAACTACTATTGCGGGCGGTGGTTGCAGCTGTTGTTGACCACTTATCTGCTGTGTTTCCTCCTGCATTGATTGGGTACTACTTTGAGATAGCGATAAGTTTATCTCAGGCTCAGCATCACTGGTTTCCACCATTAGGCTGGCTACCTCTTCCACACTCATGTGCTTGGGCCTGGGTTGGTGGGTTGGGCCCACTGATGCGGAGGTGCTGCCCCCAGCTTGCCCCCCGGACACCGCTGCTGCAGGCGTAGATTTTTGTTTCCCAAAAAAGGTATTGGGTGGCACACCAGACTTAAGTGTAGCAACTTTCTTGGTACTGTAGGACCTGGTACCTGCTTTCTTTGGGCCCATCTTCTTCAGATGTCAGCAGCACTCAGTTGCACAAGTTGCAGAGATGTCTGGTCAGGTCACCCGTCACGTTGTGTACAGCAGCAGGACGTCTGTCTGGCAGTACAACGGGCGATGATGACACACCTCCTCCTCAGTCTTTTGTGCACCTAAAAGCAAAAAAGCCAGAAGAACATCAGTCAAACGTGGAATTTGTTGTGCTTAAATTACTAATAGTACAATCAAACTAATATAATATATAACTTAGTGTGTGGTGGTCACAATTATTACATTTTAGTAACTCAGTGAACAACAACAGTGTAGCCATTTATGAGACTTTGACAACAAGGGCTTTCCTGGTGTACTGTGTACACTCAGGAAGAATAAGAATAACAAAGAACAAAAACAAAAATGTAGTGGAGCCTGTTTGGCCTTAATTTGTGCATCACGTGGGATGGATGCAGTATCAGGGAGCTGCAGCTGGCAATGGGGATGGATTTGGAAGCAGTAAGACAAGAGGAACAATGGAAAGACACGCAGGCCTATGTGGCAAAAACAGCACACTACTAACTACCACCACAAAATGGCCCCCAGCCACATGGTCACTCACAGGCACAAGGCACGGCAAACAATGAACTCAAGCAGGCCTATATGGCCAAAGGATGCCTGATAAACAACACAGCTTTAATGCAAAAACAAAAATCCACATGGCTAAAAACAGGTTGGAAAGTTACACAACAACCACAACAACAAATACACATGCAACAAAGGCATTTATTTAACACACCCAAAAAGTGAAATACACCCTAAAAAACCCACATTTTGCAATTCAATCCAATGCGATCCATGCCCTAAATGAAATTCAACAGACACCACAGAAACAGTTGTTTCATGCACCCATGAGTACCTCTGGGCCTACTGGCTGAAAAGGCCTAACACACACCCAAAAAGTGAACCCCCCCCAAAAACCACATTTTACAATTCAATCCGATGCCATCCATGCCCTAAATGATGTTTAAATTCAACAGACCACACAAAAACAGTTGTTTCATGCACCCATGATGATTGATGAGTACCTCTGGCACTACTGGCAGACTAGGCCACAAGCTTGGAGGCCTATGGCAAAAGCACAGTGGCTGGTCCCACAAAATGGCCGCCACCACATGGCCAGGACACCCACAACAACAAGAAAAGGAAGACAAGACAGACAATGCAGGCCTATGGCAAAAGCACAATGCCTGGCTTCACAAAATGGCCGCCACCCACATGGCCAGGCCACCCACAATAACAAGAAAGTAAAGACAAAGGACAGGACCAGGAAGTTGGAGACTCTGGGGAACTTCCTTCCTCTTTAACAAAATTGTAAAAAAAAGAAAAATGACTCCTTGCTCAAAAAACTACAGCCAAATGACAACCTGAGGAGTTTTTTTAGCAAAATGAACAAAATCATCATTTTCGAGAAGGTTTTATGCTGCTCGAGAGATATTCTTCGCCAGATTGCAAATTCTGCGTGTTCGGCATCGCGATCTTCACAAAAAGTCATTACCGCGCGCCCGAAAACGCATATTGAGCGCGCGAAGAAGAAAAAAAGTGTAAGTCCGCGTTGTCGCGCAGTGCGGAGTTGCCAAAACTCCGCGAGCTGAACGCCCAGGGTTACCTACTGGCTGAAAAGGCCTATTTATTTAACACACACCAAAAAACTGAAATACCACCCCAAAAACCACATTTTGCAATTCAATCCAATGCCATCCATGCCCTAAATGATGTTTAAATTCAACAGACAACACAAAAACAGTTGTTTCATGCACCCATGATGATTGATGAGTACCTCTGGGCCTACTGGCAGACTAGGCCACAAGCTTGGAGGCCTATGGCAAAAGCACAGTGGCTGGTCCCACAAAATGGCCGCCACAACATGGCCAGGCCACCCACAACAATATGAAAAGGAAGACAAGACAGACAATGCAGGCCTATGGCAAAAGCACAATGCCTGGCTTCACAAAATGGCCGCCACCCACATGTCCAGGCCACCCACAATAACAAGAAAGTGAAGACAAAGGACAGGACCAGGAAGTTGGAGACTCTGGGAATCTTCCTTCCTCTTTAAAAAAATTGTAAAAAAAAGAAAAATGACTGCTTGCTCAAAAAACTACAGCCAAATGACAACCTGAGGAGTCTTTTGAGCAAAATGAACAAAAAATCATCATTTTTGGGAAGGTTTTATGCTGCTCGAGAGATATTCTTCGCCAGATTGCAAATTCTGCGTGTTCGGCATTGCGATCTTCACAAAAAGTCGTTATTGCGCGCGCAAAAACGCATATTGAGCGCGCGAAGAAGAAAAATTGTAAGTCCACGTTGTCGCGCAGTGCGGAGTTGCCAAAACTCCGCGAGCTGAACGCCCAGGGTTACCTACTGGCTGAAAAGGCCTATTTATTTAACACACACCAAAAAACTGAAATACCACCCCAAAAACGACATTTTGCAATTCAATACAATGCCATCCATGCCATAAATGATGTTAAAATTCAACAGACAACACAGAAACAGTTTTTATGCACACATGATGACTACCTCTGGGCCTACTGGCAGACTAGGCCACAAGCTTGGAAGCCTATGGCAAAAGCAAGCACACTGCCTTGCTCCACAAAATGGCCACCACCCACATGGCCAGGCCACCCACAATAACAAGAAAGTAAAGACAGACAATGAATGCAGGCCTATGGCAAAAGCACACTGCCTGGATGGCTCCACAAAATGGCTGCTAGCCACCCACAACAAAAAGAAATGGAAGACAGACAATGCAAGCCTATGGCAAAAGCACACTGCCTGCCTTCACAAAATGGCCGCCACCCACATGGCCAGGCCACAACAACAAGAAGCATATGCCAAGGGGAACAAAGAAAAGACATGCAGGCCTATATGGAAAAAGCAGCACACTACTAAACTACCACCACAAAATGGCCCCAAGCCACATGGTCACTCACAGTCACAACAGGCCATGGAAAACAATGAACTCAAGCAGGCCTATATATGACCAGACAAAGGATGCCTGCTAAACAACACAGCTTTAATACAAAAATGCAAAAAGGAAAATCCACAGGGCTACGAAAGGTTAGAAAGTTACACAACAAGCACACACACACATCCAACAAAGGTATTTATTTATTAACACACACCCAAAAAGTGAAATACACCCCAAAAACCACATTTAGCAATTCAATCCAATGCCATCCATGCCCTACATGATGTTTAAATTCAACAGACACCACAGAAACATGCACCCATGGGTAACTCTGGGCCTACTGGCAGAAATTACAATCAAAGAAAAACAACTAGGCCCCTACTGAAACTACAGGCCACCCACAACAATAAATTTTAAAAGCGATAAAAATCCCCAAAAAATGTAGGTACAAACAAGCCCCAATCAAACAAACAAGTACATCAATTCTCCAACTTACTTGTAAAATCTCAAATCCAAAAGTCCTCAAATCCAATCCAATGATATAATGCAGCAGACAGACACAAAAAGTGATCCTTCCAGCTCCAAATCCAAATGAAAGTGAACAGCACATGGACAAAGCACTGGGAGGAGCCTGCTGGACAGGAACAGGAAATTGGAGACTCGGGTGTACTTCCTTCCTCTTCAAAAAAAAAGAAAAAAAAGAAAAAGGACTCCTTGCACAAAAAACTACAGCCAAATCACAATCTGAGGAGTTTTTTTGAGCCAAATGATCAATTTCGAGAAGGTTTTATGATGCTCGAGAGATATTCTTCACCAGATTGCAATTTCTGCGTGTTCGGGATCGCGATCTTACCAACACTGCCGCCGGAAGTCAGATGGCGCGTCCAAATGACGTGTTCGCGTTCGCACACTCTCGCGGGATCGTGCGGCCGGATTCCAAATCTCGTGGCGCACGCAAACGGATAGGAAATCTTGTCGGCGAACGCAGAATCCCGGTAAGTCGTTACCGCGCGCGCGAGAATGCATATTGAGCGGGCAAAGAAGAAAAACAACTACGCTACGTTGCAGATTGCGTAGTATTCGGTAACTACGCGTTCTACGCGAACCGCGAAGTTACCGAAAATCCACAAACTCCGCGAGCGTATTGTAGTTCACCGCCCAGGGTTACAATAGATCATTATAACTATGTCATACTGTTCACTGCACTCACTGCAAGTTTTTTAATGCTGGCTTGCTGATAGCTTACTAACGTAATGAAAACAACTATATCGTAAAATTGTTTCTGATTTTATTATATGAGGTACAAATGTCCAACAATTATGAAGCAGTCTTCATTTTTGCATATCCTTTTGTAAACATCATCCCTGTTAGACCAAATGATTTCTAAACTGTTCTTAGTCCATGTATGAAAAACATAACTCATAGTACGATGTAGAAGTTGCTGTGGCAGAAACAAAGGGGACTTTTGAAGTGGTGAAGGGACTTTTCACATGCAACCTAAGGCTACTGGTATTATAGCACCTCCATTTACTCTTTATCTGTAGTAACATACTGTAGTCCTCAAATATTTATAAAGTCCTTTCCTGTAGTTAAAAAGAGTCCTTAATTTCTAACAGCTTGCTGTAGATAATACCCACAATAAGCAGAATAATGTCTCAGAAACACATAATCCATATATGTATCAACACAATACCACATTTTTTTATCTTAGATTCTCCTTAGAACTTCGGTTCTAGAAACAGCAGATATGAGTTTGGTAACTTTTTGGGTAGTCTTGATTTGAATGTTACTTGCGTGTCATTGCACTCTGTCCAACCTGTTTGACATCTTGAATATATTGTGTAGTGTCCAGAGGTTATATTAACTCCTTCATGAAATATGATTGCTATAGTTGTGAAAGTTCTTTTTGAGATGGAAATTTGTGCAGCTTTAAAGCTTGTAATTTCAGTTCCTAACTTAGTACCATCCACTCTGCATCATTGTAGCATGACTATGATATATTTTTGATACCTCCGTAGAAACAACGTTGACCTAAGTTCGGATCTGCAGATTGGACAAGATATATTTTGATGGGCGTTTGTAGTTAAATCTTGAAATGGCATAGCTTCACTATCTGGTAATGTCAAGTAGAGGAATCGTTCCGAATTGATTTCAGTGCTAGACTTAAATTCACAATCTTCACAGTTATGGGTCCATTTATAAGTTAAACCAAATAATTCATTGATATTCACATCTTCTTCATCTAATAGTCCTAGCATTACCATTAGAAATTATGAGCATCCTGCTGAAGATTTTGAGAGAACACTACTGATCCAGTACAGTCATCAGTGACTTTTCTTATTCCAGTAGCAGAATGTATAATACTTCTATCACTTCTTAATTCTTCAAGTAAACTACACAGTTGTGAAGACATTCTTTTATCTACCTTTTCTTTAATAGAATTTGTAAAATGAGGCAAATGATATAGTCCATTTCATACTACATTTGCATAACAGTTCACTCCAGATTGATTATCAAAGTGATAGCCTTTATTTCCTCATTGTGCTCTAGTTTTCTTTTCTTTACTCCTAGTTTATTTTCTTTTTGTTAATCTTTCTGTTTAACTGTGATAGACTGTTTAGATATTTTCGGCTTTGGACACAGTATTGCTTTTTGAACCACAGGATACTGGCCTAAATGAGGTGCATATTGAGCTCTTACCCGATTATACTCCGTTACACAGCTCACATCAGCACTTACTTTCTCTTCATCAAAATCAATCAGAAATAAACCAGACAATTTTCTAATTCGCAACATATGACATTCGTTCTCTGAATACACTACTACCAATATTAACAATACCTGTATCTATGCTTAAACCTTATGATTTATGAATAGTTACTGCATACGCTAAAGGCACTGGGAACTGCTTTCGCTGAACATACAAGACTTTCACAAGTAGGAAATGTACAACACATCTACCAATCTTCTTAACTTCAGCATTATCATCAAATGTTATGGCTAAGTATTCTACATAATTTCTGTTTGGATAATTAGCCAACTTCATAACTTTACCAATTGCACCATTCACTACCCTTCTTCAACATTTAAATTACGACGTAAGATTACACATCAATTTTTACAGATACGTAACTGTTTTTCTAATCCTACAGTTTTTGACACAGACTTTTCTAAACTATCCAATTTCGATTGCAGTTTTTCTGTTAGTAGCACTGTAACTCCTTGATGTTCCATTCAATCATTTGCTCTAATTTCAACAATCTCTTCTTTTTCCAGTTGCAATAATTGTTAATTGAATTTACTACACTCCTCAAAAGTTGGCTTAAAACAAACAATAGGCCTCTCTTCCTTAACAAAATTGTACATTACTTCATCAGCTGAAATATTACTTGGAAACAAATTTTTGATGAGGCGGGTTTGTAATACTGTCTTTCCCTCTTTTGTGAGGACTCCCACTCTTATATCCTTTAGTATATTTGCATAATGCATATCTGATGCTTGGCGCATATTTTGGAGTACCTCTTTGTATAGAAAGTTTTCCCAAATGTTTACATTTCCAATACTTCCTAGTGAATTCCTTGTTTCATTATGTAGCAGTTTCTTGAGTATAGGTTTTCCTTTTACGGGAGTTAGTTGTAGCAGATCTTCAAAGACTATTAAGTGTTTTCCTTCAAAAAGTACATCGTAGACAGTTTTTAATATTTGCTACATTCTTTAATGTATAAAAGCTAGCATTAGTTTAGATACCAAGCTCACTTCATCAATAATTAGTAGCTTTAATTTCTTTAATACTCTTGCCACTTCATGACAAGCATCACCAGATAATGTGTTGTATTGTAATTTGTTGTTGTGTTCAACAGATGAAGGGTAACTCCTTTAAAATTATGAGCAGCTAAGCCTGTTGGTGCAGTGACTACACACGACAAATTGGAATCTGTTCTTTTCTGTAGGTAACTTGTCAGTACTTTAATCAAGAAGCTTTTTCCAGTTCCAGCTTGACCATCTATGTACAATAGAACTGTTTATATGTAGAACATGCACACTTTTTATTCTCATGGAGAAACCCATGTTGTACTTTACCTTTTACCTCTTCAAAAATGTCTTTCTGATCTGCATTCAATTGCTGTATTAGTAGTTTTAGATCCACAGTTTCCTGTCTTACTTGCTGCATTGCCTTCTCCACCTCATTCATAGCTATTGCAGCGTCATTTTCAATGATTGGCTGTCCAAGAGGATCTTGACTTACAGGTGCTGAACTTTGACTGCTCTGAGAACTCTCTCTTGCTATCTCAGCAGCAATTGTTTCTTCTTATTCAATCTCATCTCTCAACATTTGATAAACTGGAAACACAGAGCACTCAATGATGTCTTTCACAGAGTTGAAAGAGTCTTCATAACAGTAAAATTCTCCATGTAGCTCACTTTCAATTTGCCATGGCTTAAACAACTGTATCAAGGCTAAATATAAAAAATCTCTTTTGTCTGGAGTTTGACAACTTAGCTTTCGATGGTTGATTACATTTCCTTTGTTATATCTCCTAAACATCCTTCGCATCCAGCCACAGCAAATTTTCCTTCATCTATGTTTTCGCTGACATTACTTCTGAAAGTATAATATTGAAGTATTTCATAAAGAAGCATGCTTTCCAGGTGATGACTTCTTCTTGGATAGTACTTATCCAGCATGTTACTATTCAGGATATCTGTATTGTGTGTCTCAAATTCTGCAAGATATTAAATTTCAGGAAAAGACTTCAGTACTCTGTTATGAGTCTAAGCAACCCCAAAACTCACCCATAGAACTCCTCTAGATTTAGAAAACAAACTTGCTGAGCTTAACCAGTCTACACATTCAAATGAGCCTCTCTGTCAGAAAGCATTTTCAAACTAAAACTGTACAATTTCTTCATAAGACTCTTTTCTGCTGAAATCTCCTCCCACATCTCTTTCATCTCAGTTTTCTCTGACTTTGTTATATAAGGTGTAACATACCAAGCAACAGCAATTAAGTTGTCTGCAACAAACTCCACATCCATGTTTGCATTCCACATCTTCAGAATCACAGTTTATAGTCATTAATGTACTTGGAGGCCTCTGTTCTTCTTAGGTTGGATGTATTTTTTGGGTGATTTCCTTGTAAGTGTATGTCTGATTGCAGACAAAAAGCTGTTGACTCTTCTTTGTGAGATGACAGGTTGTGGGAATCCACAACAACATCTTCTATAAAATTTCCCTTTGCTCTGTATCTTCACTGACAGTACTTTCTGCATCTATGATTTTGAAATCGAAGAACTTGTTGTCTAAAAATGTTGTCACTACTCTCCTTTGGGATACTGCTCAATAAAAGACAACACAGACTCATCACTGTCTGTTCCAAACTTTGGAGCATCTTTTACCCACAACAGCATGTGAATATAGGGAGCACCTCTGGCTTGGTACTCTTTACGCCAAAAGTTATCAATCACTTCACCAAGAGGAGGTTTTGTTTTGTTCAAGATGAAAGCCATCATTGCTTGAAATCTGTGATTAGAATATCTGAAAACATTTGCAGGGTCTAGTGAGCACAATTCTCCTGGCATCTTCAGATTAATGTCTTTTATAATTGAATTTGCCTCCTGCAAGAATTCTAGCAGGTCATCCCAAGCATTTTCAGCACAACTCAGCGTCGGGAACCAAGTAGGTGCTCCAAGGTTCCTCAACATGCACTTGAGTTCACCATGACGGCGGTACCAATATTCATTAGTACCATGCTGACATGCCAGTAGGTTTATTAAATTGTTTTCCAAGTGCTCATCTTTTCCTTGAACTCTTTCCAAAAGTTCTCTTGCTGATATATAATGCAAATTAACTCCTGTTTTTAGAATATGATTCACAGCATATGAGAGGCCAGACAAGTCACTCTCAAATAATAGGTGAAATATATACGGAATACACTGACAAAATCTAGGGTCTTCTGAATAAAGTCTACTACATCTACACTAAGCTGCAGGTATTCTCACAGGCCGCTCGTCATACCTGCCACCTAATCTAGTAGGAAAAAGATGTGGGAAACACCGAGCTTCTAAACGTTTTTCCCACACACCTACTGGAGCTCCTTTTGCTTCCTTCATTTCAAACAGCTCAATGGCTTCACCAATAACCTCTTTAGAATGCAAAGGGTGGATGCTATAATGTTCATACATTTCTTCTGCCCTGGACGGATCCACCTTCTCAATCTAACCTGTTGATGGAAATGTCTGATCCTCCATATGTGTGATATCGTGTAGGCTTTTCACATTTCTATAGTAAACATTGTTTTGTACCAGATATAAAGTTATTTTTTTATCTTTGGTAACATCTACTAACTCCTGACATATTGTCTTGTTCTTGGTAGGCACACCATTTACAAGAATTACTAGTCCTTCCTCTAAATCTCTATCTACACCTACAGTTTCAATGTTTTTCTTGACATCTAATGGCAAATACACTACTCTACCTTTTAGACCATTTTGCAACTCTGTTGGGGGTAACTTGCCTGTCTTTGACTTCATATGTACTATAGCCTGACATGGATGTATAGTTTGGATAAGAATGGACTCATAAATTAGTAAATCTTTATACGCTTCTGGAATGGGAACCAGTTCTAACTTGTTATGCTCAGCTCTAGCAGGCATTTTATTATCCTCTAATTTATTGTAGCAGTACTTACATATAACTTGCCATGTGGACAAGTGAAATCTTTCTCCTACAAATAAGTACAGTGCAAACATTTGCGAGTTATCATTATTTTCTATTTCACTTTTTAAATGTAGGTCAACAGTCCGCGTTTGATTCTTGTAGTGAGTGTGTTGACAGCATATATAAATATAATCTGGTTTTTCAGCACATACTGTCTTAAATTTTGTAATCTCTTTTTCAAAACTATCAACTGTAGTACATGTGTCCTGTTCTACAACTCCTCCTTTTATCAAGTTTTCAATTTCCCTACAGTCCTGTTCTGGAACAAAAGAAACAAAACTGCACATCATCACAAACCTTTTCTACTTCTGCCACAGTACCATGGAGAAGTGCCCTATTCATTTCTCCTACAAATAAAGCAGGAGTTTTCACATAATACAGCCTCCTAACTAAAGTTCACATTATTGAGTGGTGTACAGCTAACATCCTAAAATGACGAAAGGTGCTTTGCCACACTTTCTTTGATAAACAAGCTAGTGAGTGTCCCTGCAAATGTTTATGCTTTCCTCAGCTTGCAAGGATCTAAACCTTGTAAAGTGCTTATTTTGTGTTTTAAACTTCCCCTTGGAAATATTCGTAGGAATTTCCTTACTATATCAATGGATTGCTGTCTAATACTACAAACACTACTACAGTTCCATTAGTATACAGGGGACTGCCAACGCCTCCCTTTTACCGCTTCTGCAATAACTACTTCTACATTTCTAGGTACCATCTCCACTTTTGCTATGGGACTGCCATTCTTTATTTCATAACATCGTCCACTTTTCTCAATAGCATGAACTAATCTGTTATCCTGGAGATAGCTTTCTTCATTAACGAAAGGCTCTGTACCAAAAGTATGCATCCATTCTCCACTAAAAACTGTACAGAAGTTACTTCTATTCACTAATCTTTTCTTTGGGTTTTGTCTCTTCATGCACAACACTATTTTGTCAAGAGTCTTCATTCTATTTAGAATCAAAATGAAAAGCTTCCTCTTCAAAAAAGAGGCCTTATCAACTACTCTCTCAACTCGTTCTTTCTGTTTCAGTGCCTCTCCCCTTCTTCTATATATTTTTTCATAGTTCTTTGTAGATTTATAACCACTCTACTACAAAACATTCTGCCTCTGATTTCCTTAAACTGCTTCTGTCTCCTGTTTAAACATGCGTCCATGTCTTTTACAATCCTTTCTCTTCTTGGAATGTACAGTTTGTCCACTCTTATTTTTTCTCATATGAGCAATTTCATTTTCTTTATTTTCTACGGTGTGCATACACTTTTAAGAAATGTCTTTGTCCTCTTACCAGTAGCTCTTTTTTCTTTCACCACTTATTCTGCATTTAGCCCCTTTTGTAAATCATTTCTGCAAGCATACTGTCGTTGCTTCTGTTGCTTTTTCGTCCAAGCTTTTGTAGGCATTGTGACTGTGTGTACTTATGTAGATATTGTTTTGTAAAAAAAACAAGTATAATAACATAATACATATTACAAAAACAGTTTTCATGTTATGTTGCAGTTTTAAATCTACAGATGAACCTAGAAATATTACTACATGCACTTACTTCAATATAACAAACCCAGAGCATAACACAAAACTTCACTTATTAGTTACCTTTTAACATTTTAGCACCCTCTTGTACAACACAGCTACAGCATATCTCACTTCTCACTTTTCACTTATACATGGTGAAGGAACAGTTTCTCCCTTCTGCAGTAAATTTTAAAATGAACATCAAGGCAAGGAGGCATATTTACAAGCCCCATGCTCTTTCTGGAGCATCTTTTTTGACACACCAGCGCCATATTTACAAATCCATGTGAAGCCACTCTGCGTAGCTTTTCATGGCCTTATAAATGCAGGCGGTTTCAGGGGGCACTTTGCGTGAAAGAAGCATGCCATGGTTGTTGCTGTGGGTCTTCCCATGCAACACCCATGGTTTCTGCCACATACCCAAATGTACAACAATTTGTAAACCTGGCAATGCATCAGAATACTACACCTCCCCAGGGAAGTTATAGGGAGATACAATGAGGAGATATACTTTTCTTTCTCCTCACTTTTTCTTATTTGTATGCGTGCTGCATTCTACAGCACACATACAACGAGGAAAATACCTCTTGTGATTGTTTTTGTACAGGAAGGTGTCCCTTCCTGCACAAAAACAATCATCCCCACTACACAGGCACCCTTGCACACTGCATTACTTTCGTCTAAATTTAGCCCCAATTGTACAAGTACATGCAGTGTCTCAACACTATAAATTCAAAAACACAACATCGGAGCTATTGGATAACTCCCTACCACTGTGTTAGTGGTCTATTTACTATCTCAGTACTGTTCTACTTAAATGTTTCAGATTTAAATTTTAGTAAACAGTGCATATACCAATTTGCACATTAATGTCTATCAAAGCATATACCTCACTTATTCTTCCAACTAGATCCAAAGAGTATGTCACACCTTGAATATATAATTAACCAGATGGTTCTAAAAGACTACATATCCTTCAGTAAAACTTGTAAAAACATGTGTTTGTGGCTGAATACATGAATACTCCCTGGATGATTGAATTGGTGCATACATAGTACCTATGTGATTCTTTTAGGATACACATACTGCCTAGATTATTCCTTGAGTATGTCAGAACTCCATGGGCCATTCCATATCTGCATAGTTACTGCCTGCATGTTTACATGAGTACATCACTACTATATGGATGTTTGCATAAGTGCATGAGTAATGTCTGAATGATTAGATAAGTGCATGACTAATGGCTCAATAATTCTATAAATGCATAGATACTGGTTGGATGATTAAATGAGTGCAACTTTACTGTCTGGATGATTGCAGGAGTGCATATATAGTATATAGATGATTTATAGATTGCATGGAAAGTGCATACATGATTGTTTAAGTACATGCATAGCACCTAGCAGATTGCATGAGTGCATCACTAGTGTTTCAGTGATTGCATGACTACGTGGCAGCTGCCCATGTATTTTTGGTTCAGTAAACAGGTAGTGCCTGTGTGTTTAGATAACTACATGGGTAGTGCCTGGATAATTCAATAAGTGCATCAGTAATGTCTGACTACATGGGTGCATGACTAGTGTCTGAGTGAATCTATGACTCCATTGTTAAACCTTAAGAGATTGGGTGAAAGTAAGTGTACTGCTGGGGTGATTGTATTAGTGCAAGAACATTCCCTCAGTAATTAAATGAGTACATAGCTACTACATGAATAACAGGTTTACTACAATAGTACTCTCTATGTAATTAGGTGACTGCATGAGTAGTACCTGAGTGTTTGCATGAGTTCATGCGTGTGCCTCAGTATTTCAATGACTGCATAGGTTGTAAGTATATGCTTAGATGACTGCATAGCTTCTGCGCAAGTGTTACAATGACTGCATAGTTACAGCCTTGTTAATTGCATAAGTAAATGGTTACTGTTGGGGTGACTAGATAAATGTATAAGTAGTGCCTCCATAGTTGAATGACTACATAATTTCTGCCTGCCTGGTTGCAAGAGTACATGTGTAGTGTCTAGGTAATAGAATAACTCCATGGATATTGAATCACTGATTTGATGACTGCCTCACTAGTGGTGGGGTGATTGCATGAGTACCTGACTACTCCATGACTGACTTTGAAAGTATCTTCATTTCTATTAGATACATAACAGTTGTGACTATATATCTGACTCACTGGTTATCTCCTTCTGTCACTATCAAACTATCTGTTTTACTATATATATGTTTTTCTACTAATCTATGTGTGACTGAAGTCTAGATATCACAATTGGTATATAATTGCATACACAGCTTTCTAGCAGCATACATTGCTTTATTACTGAGCATTCACAAGCTTCAGTAAGTTTCTAAAACAGAAAGCATTAAAAAAAATCAATGTACAAAACCTTTTGTAAATGGTATAGCTGCATCATTTTTCAAATACTTCTTCTGCCGGGGGCATGGCCGGACCACGGACCAAGATGGCCACGTAGATCCGAAGCTCCGTTCAATTGCCCGGAAGATTTGGCCCTTCTAGCTGCCCTGAATGCAGAAGCGCTGCGGCGAGGGTTGCACTCGGCTCCCGATCGACTCCGGTCTCTGACGAGACCCGCCTTTCGCTCCCCCATACTCGGGGGCCGCTGCGGCATTTTGGGCGTGGTGCGCTCGGCGGAGGAGGGACTTGAGTTGCTCTGTTGCCCACTGGAGTCAGAGGTCGCACCCTTGAGCGCGAGGAGATGCGGCGAATCCTGACCCAGACCGGACTTCATGCGGCTCATTGACTAACCCGGCGGGGAGCCCGCCACGTCGCCGATCGGCTGGGAGTGGAGAGTCCTGACCACACACCGCTCAGGTAGGCCCACCCGATATCCCCGGAGGACCCAAGGAGACAGGATCCACGGCTGAGCCTGGGGACTGGCCACCTGGCAGATCATGGCGGGGCCCCCTCTCTCATCGGATCCCGCTCCCGCCTCACCAAGCAGCTCTCCCGCATGACCCTGAAGAACTGTGCTCCTGGCTGTATGTTTGGTGCCTCCGGCCCCCACATCATGGCTCACCTCAGAGCAGCATCGCAATGTGCCTGTGGGTGGTTGGCAGCGCTCCGGATCCGGTTGGCACCATTGCCGCACGGACGACCAGACCGGCCAGCCTAACCCCTTTGTTTGCCACTGGACTGCCAACCGTCACCCTGTTTTGCAACCATCCCGGTGCTCTCTTTTGCTCTGCCTCACCCCCTGCACGGCCATGGGGAAAGTTGACCCGAAACAGCGAAAACTGGCGTTCGAGAAGACAGCGGGCGGCACCGACCCCACTGGTGGCACCATGGCAGAGGGGGGTGACTCTGTGTACCCTCCCCAAACTCCTGGGCTGGGTAATGAGGCCCTGATGGCAGAACTCCGGGCTGGATTCCAAGTACTAGCCTCAAGGTTCGATGCCCTGGATAGGAGACTGGACACGATGGGGGCCAGAAAAGATAAACATGACGCGCGCTTGGACACAGCGGAGGACAGAATTTCTGATCTTGAAGACGGCTCGGCCCAGGCAACCAAACCCTGGAAAGGATGGAAAAGGTGCTCAAGACCATCGCGAAGAAGAATGAAGATTTGGAGGCCAGGGGCAGGTGCAATAACATACGAATTATGGGTATTCCGGAATCCATGAACACTGGGCGGCTTGATGGGTTTGTGGAGGGCCGCCTGTGTGACCTGTTTGGCCGTGATTCTTTCACTCCCACTTTTGTCATTGAGAGGGCACATCGGACCGTTGGTCCCCGCCCTAACCCTGGAAGTCCTCCCTGTCCGATCATGGCACGGCTCCTCAACTTTAAGGACAGGGATACCGCCCTGACCTGGCGCTGGAGCGGGTGTCTCTGGATTGGCAGGGTTCCTCTATTGCACTGTATCATGACTTCACCCCGATGGTGCAGGAGGCCCGTCGGACGTTCAGGGCAGTCAAACTTGCCCTTCGGAAAGCCGGCCTGAGGTATGGGATGCTCTACCCTGCACGTTTGAAAGTGGACATTAATGACAGATCCAGGGGGGCGTGGCTTGCCTGGGGACGATGTTGGACGCGTGAGTGAAGAGCTCCGCACCAGCTGCCCTATTATCCTGTTGTCCGAGCTGATCGGGACCGTGACGAAGCGCCTTGCTGCTGCCTAAACACCTGGGGGAGCAGTAGGGAACCACAGAGCGGATTGTGAGGGTTGCTGCCGCCGGGATCTGAGAGCGGTGCTTTCCGGCGTGGCCTTGAGGGGCGGAGGCTGCTTCGTTGGAAGGCTGGGACGGCCCTGACACTACGCCGCGTCCCGGTTGAAGAGCTGTGTGCAGGCTGACAGCTTCACTGACGGACGACCCCCGAGACTCCTGCTGAGAGCGCTGCAGGGGCGCCTTGCCCGGAGGTGATCGGTGACGCGGGAGAATGCATGTCACCACGGTGAGCACCAGCAGAGGAGATCGGGGTGCGGGGGGCTCCGTTATCTCGAGGCAAGATTCGAGTGGGTGACGACACCGGTGGGGAATACCTGAAGTCCACCTGTAGCTGAAGCAGCGGACCTACACATACAGAGGGCAATTGAGGCGGAGGGTGGCCCCGTGCTCTGGGGAGCGGCGCGCCTCTGGGAACTGCCAGTGAAGCTCCGCTGAAAGTGCGCAATGCGACCTGACCACCATTCTGGAATTGGGCCTTGAATCCTGGACTGAGCCTGCTTGACGCGCTGGCTGTGATGTAGACCCTGTAAATACTCGACCGGAATCCAGAACCTTGCCCTAGTGAAGGACTGGTCGGCGGTGCCTGCTGGCTTCATCTCCAAAGCTTGGCAGTTCGGGCTGGACTGTTCCCATAAGGCACAGGGTCAGACTGATTTGCATATGGCCATGTCTGTACTGGGGTGGCGGAGTGAGCTAAAGAATGATGATGGATTAAACCCAGATCAGTTGACTGGGGGTGAGTGCTTGCAATGTTCAACACTCCGTCCATCATCCCCTTTGGTTTTGCTATGTTCGCCCTAAGTTGGCAGGGTATGCCCAGACGTGGGTCCCTTGCTCACTTTGCCACTGGATTCAAGATAGCCTGGCTGATGATGGCTGTAAGCCAGAAACCGGTCCCAGGATGCTTGTTTCCGGTTCAGGGAAGACATGGCTTGGCAGTTCGGGCTGGACTGTTCCCATGAGGCACAGGGTCAGACTGATTTGCATATGGCCATGTCTGAACTGGGGTGGCGGAGTGAGCTAAAGAATGATGATGGATTAAAACCAGATCAGTTGACTGGGGGTGAGTGCTTGCAATGTTCAACACTCCGTCCATCATCCCCTTTGGTTTTGCTATGTTCGCCCTAAGTTGGCAGGGTATGCCCAGACGTGGGTCCCTTGCTCACTTTGCCACTGGATTCAAGATAGCCTGGCTGATGACGGCTGTAAGCCAGAAACTGGTCCCAGGATGCTTGTTTCCGGTCCAGGGAAGACATGGCTTGGCAGTTCGGGCTGGACTGTTCCCATGAGGCACAGGGTCAGACTGATTTGCATATGGCCATGTCTGAACTGGGGTGGCGGAGTGAGCTAAAGAATGATGATGGATTAAACCCAGATCAGTTGACTGGGGGTGAGTGCTTGCAATGTTCAACACTCCGTCCATCATCCCCTTTGGTTTTGCTATGTTTGCCCTAAGTTGGCAGGGTATGCCCAGACGTGGGTCCCTTGCTCACTTTGCCACTGGATTCAAGATAGCCTGGCTGATGATGGCTGTAAGCCAGAAACCGGTCCCACGATGCTTGTTTCCGGTCCAGGGAAGACATGGCTTGGCAGTTCGGGCTGGACTGTTCCCATGAGGCACAGGGTCAGACTGATTTGCATATGGCCATGTCTGAACTGGGGTGCCGGAGTGAGCTAAAGAATGATGATGGATTAAACCCAGATCAGTTGACTGGGGTGAGTGCTTGCAATGTTCAACACTCCGTCCATCATCCCCTTTGGTTTTGCTATGTTCGCCCTAAGTTGGCAGGGTATGCCCAGACGTGGGTCCCTTGCTCACTTTGCCACTGGATTCAAGATAGCCTGGCTGATGACGGCTGTAAGCCAGAAACCGGTCCCAGGATGCTTGTTTCCAGTCCAGGGAAGACATGGCTTGGCAGTTCGGGCTGGACTGTTCCCATGAGGCACAGGGTCAGACTGATTTGCATATGGCCATGTCTGAACTGGGGTGGCGGAGTGAGCTAAAGAATGATGATGGATTAAACCCAGATCAGTTGACTGGGGGTGAGTGCTTGCAATGTTCAACACTCCGTCTATCATCCCCTTTGGTTTTGCTATGTTCGCCCAAAGTTGGCAGGGTATGCCCAGACGTGGGTCCCTTGCTCACTTTGCCACTGGATTCAAGATAGCCTGGCTGATGACGGCTGTAAGCCAGAAACCGGTCCCAGGATGCTTGTTTCCGGTCCAGGGAAGACATGGCTTGGCAATTCGGGCTGGACTGTTCCCATGAGGCACAGGGTCAGACTGATTTGCATATGGCCATGTCTGAACTGGGGTGGCGGAGTGAGCTAAAGAATGATGATGGATTAAACCCAGATCAGTTGACTGGGGGTGAGTGCTTGCAATGTTCAACACTCCGTCCATCATCCCCTTTGGTTTTGCTATGTTCGCCCTAAGTTGGCAGGGTATGCCCAGACGTGGGTCCCTTGCTCACTTTGCAACTGGATTCAAGATAGCCTGGCTGATGACGGCTGTAAGCCAGAAACAGGTCCCAGGATGCTTGTTTCCGGTCCAGGGAAGACATGGCTTGGCAGTTCGGGCTGGACTGTTCCCATGAGGCACAGGGTCAGACTGATTTGCATATGGCCATGTCTGAACTGGGGTGGCGGAGTGAGCTAAAGAATGATGATGGATTAAACCCAGATCAGTTGACTGGGGGTGAGTGCTTGCAATGTTCAACACTCCGTCCATCATCCCCTAAGTTGGCAGGGTATGCCCAGACGTGGGTCCCTTGCTCACTTTGCCACTGGATTCAAGATAGCCTGGCTGATGACGGCTGTAAGCCAGAAACCGGTCGCAGGATGCTTGTTTCCGGTCCAGGGAAGACATGGCTTGGCAGTTCGGGCTGGACTGTTCCCATGAGGCACAGGGTCAGACTGATTTGCATATGGCCATGTCTGAACTGGGGTGGCGGAGTGAGCTAAAGAATGATGATGGATTAAACCCAGATCAGTTGACTGGGGGTGAGTGCTTGCAATGTTCAACACTCCGTCCATCATCCCCTTTGGTTTTGCTATGTTCGCCCTAAGTTGGCAGGGTATGCCCAGACGTGGGTCCCTTGCTCACTTTGCCACTGGAATCAAGATAGCCTGGCTGATGACGGCTGTAAGCCAGAAACCGGTCCCATGATGCTTGTTTCCGGTCCAAGGAAGACATGGCTTGGCAGTTCGGGCTGGACTGTTCCCATGAGGCACAGGGTCAGACTGATTTGCATATGGCCATGTCTGAACTGGGGTGGCGGAGTGAGCTAAAGAATGATGATGGATTAAACCCAGATCAGTTGACTGGGGGTGAGTGCTTGCAATGTTCAACACTCCGTCCATCAACCCCTTTGGTTTTGCTATGTTCGCCCTAAGTTGGCAGGGTATGCCCAGACGTGGGTCCCTTGCTCACTTTGCCACTGGATTCAAGATAGCCTGGCTGATGACGGCTGTAAGCCAGAAACCGGTCCCAGGATGCTTGTTTCCTGTCCAGGGAAGACATGGCTTGACAGTTCGGGCTGGACTGTTCCCATGAGGCACAGGGTCAGACTGATTTGCATATGGCCATGTCTGAACTGGGGTGGCGGAGTGAGCTAAAGAATGATGATGGATTAAACCCAGATATGTTGACTGGGGGCGAGTGCTTGCAATGTTCAACACTCCGTCCATCATCCCCTTTGGTTTTGCTATGTTCGCCCTAAGTTGGCAGGGTATGCCCAGACGTGGGTCCCTTGCTCACTTTGCCACTGGATTCAAGATAGCCTGGCTGATGATGGCTGTAAGCCAGAAACCGGTCCCAGGATGCTTGTTTCCGGTTCAGGGAAAACATGGTTTGGCAGTTTGGGCTGGACTGTTCCCATGAGGCACAGGGTCAGACTGATTTGCATATGGCCATGTCTGAACTGGGGTGGCGGAGTGAGCTAAAGAATGATGATGGATTAAAACCAGATCAGTTGACGGGGGGTGAGTGCTTGCAATGTTCAACACTCCGTCCATCATCCCCTTTGGTTTTGCTATGTTTGCCCTAAGTTGGCAGGGTATGCCCAGACGTGGGTCCCTTGCTCACTTTGCCACTGGATTCAAGATAGCCTGGCTGATGACGGCTGTAAGCCAGAAACCGGTCCCACGATGCTTGTTTCCGGTCCAGGGAAGACATGGCTTGGCAGTTCGGGCTGGACTGTTCCCATGAGGCACAGGGTCAGACTGATTTGCATATGGCCATGTCTGAACTGGGGTGCCGGAGTGAGCTAAAGAATGATGATGGATTAAACCCAGATCAGTTGACTGGGGTGAGTGCTTGCAATGTTCAACACTCCGTCCATCATCCCCTTTGGTTTTGCTATGTTCGCCCTAAGTTGGCAGGGTATGCCCAGACGTGGGTCCCTTGCTCACTTTGCCACTGGATTCAAGATAGCCTGGCTGATGACGGCTGTAAGCCAGAAACCGGTCCCAGGATGCTTGTTTCCAGTCCAGGGAAGACATGGCTTGGCAGTTCGGGCTGGACTGTTCCCATGAGGCACAGGGTCAGACTGATTTGCATATGGCCATGTCTGAACTGGGGTGGCGGAGTGAGCTAAAGAATGATGATGGATTAAACCCAGATCAGTTGACTGGGGGTGAGTGCTTGCAATGTTCAACACTCCGTCTATCATCCCCTTTGGTTTTGCTATGTTCGCCCAAAGTTGGCAGGGTATGCCCAGACGTGGGTCCCTTGCTCACTTTGCCACTGGATTCAAGATAGCCTGGCTGATGACGGCTGTAAGCCAGAAACCGGTCCCAGGATGCTTGTTTCCGGTCCAGAGAAGACATGGCTTGGCAATTCGGGCTGGACTGTTCCCATGAGGCACAGGGTCAGACTGATTTGCATATGGCCATGTCTGAACTGGGGTGGCGGAGTGAGCTAAAGAATGATGATGGATTAAACCCAGATCAGTTGACTGGGGGTGAGTGCTTGCAATGTTCAACACTCCGTCCATCATCCCCTTTGGTTTTGCTATGTTCGCCCTAAGTTGGCAGGGTATGCCCAGACGTGGGTCCCTTGCTCACTTTGCAACTGGATTCAAGATAGCCTGGCTGATGACGGCTGTAAGCCAGAAACAGGTCCCAGGATGCTTGTTTCCGGTCCAGGGAAGACATGGCTTGGCAGTTCGGGCTGGACTGTTCCCATGAGGCACAGGGTCAGACTGATTTGCATATGGCCATGTCTGAACTGGGGTGGCGGAGTGAGCTAAAGAATGATGATGGATTAAACCCAGATCAGTTGACTGGGGGTGAGTGCTTGCAATGTTCAACACTCCGTCCATCATCCCCTTTAGTTTTGCTGTGTTCTCCCTAAGTTGGCAGGGTATGCCCAGACGTGGGTCCCTTGCTCACTTTGCCACTGGAGTCAAGATAGCCTGGCTGATGACGGCTGTAAGCCAGAAACCGGTCGCAGGATGCTTGTTTCCGGTCCAGGGAAGACATGGCTTGGCAGTTCGGGCTGGACTGTTCCCATGAGGCACAGGGTCAGACTGATTTGCATATGGCCATGTCTGAACTGGGGTGGCGGAGTGAGCTAAAGAATGATGATGGATTAAACCCAGATCAGTTGACTGGGGGTGAGTGCTTGCAATGTTCAACACTCCGTCCATCATCCCCTTTGGTTTTGCTATGTTCGCCCTAAGTTGGCAGGGTATGCCCAGACGTGGGTCCCTTGCTCACTTTGCCACTGGAATCAAGATAGCCTGGCTGATGACGGCTGTAAGCCAGAAACCGGTCCCATGATGCTTGTTTCCGGTCCAAGGAAGACATGGCTTGGCAGTTCGGGCTGGACTGTTCCCATGAGGCACAGGGTCAGACTGATTTGCATATGGCCATGTCTGAACTGGGGTGGCGGAGTGAGCTAAAGAATGATGATGGATTAAACCCAGATCAGTTGACTGGGGGTGAGTGCTTGCAATGTTCAACACTCCGTCCATCATCCCCTTTGGTTTTGCTATGTTCGCCCTAAGTTGGCAGGGTATGCCCAGACGTGGGTCCCTTGCTCACTTTGCCACTGGATTCAAGATAGCCTGGCTGATGACGGCTGTAAGCCAGAAACCGGTCCCAGGATGCTTGTTTCCTGTCCAGGGAAGACATGGCTTGACAGTTCGGGCTGGACTGTTCCCATGAGGCACAGGGTCAGACTGATTTGCATATGGCCATGTCTGAACTGGGGTGGCGGAGTGAGCTAAAGAATGATGATGGATTAAACCCAGATATGTTGACTGGGGGCGAGTGCTTGCAATGTTCAACACTCCGTCCATCATCCCCTTTGGTTTTGCTATGTTCGCCCTAAGTTGGCAGGGTATGCCCAGACGTGGGTCCCTTGCTCACTTTGCCACTGGATTCAAGATAGCCTGGCTGATGACGGCTGTAAGCCAGAAACCGGTCCCAGGATGCTTGTTTCCGGTCCAGGGAAGACATGGCTTGGTAGTTCGGGTTGGACTGTTCCCATGAGGCACAGGGTCAGACTGATTTGCATATGGCCATGTCTGAACTGGGGTGGCAGAGTGAGCTAAAGAATGATGATGGATTAAACCCAGATCAGTTGACTGGGGGTGAGTGCTTGCAATGTTCAACACTCCGTCCGTCATCCCCTTTGGTTTTGCTATGTTTGCCCTAAGTTGACAGGGTATGCCCAGACGTGGGTCCCTTGCTCACTTTGCCACTGGATTCAAGATAGCCTGGCTGATGACGGCTATAAGCCAGAAACCGGTCCCAGGATGCTTGTTTCCGGTACAGGGAAGACATGGCTTGGCAGTTCGGGCTGGACTGTTCCCATGAGGCACAGGGTCAGACTGATTTGCATATGGCCATGTCTGAACTGGGGTGGCGGAGTGAGCTAAAGAATGATGATGGATTAAACCCAGATCAGTTGACTGGGGGTGAGTGCTTGCAATGTTCAACACTCTGTCCATCATCCCCTTTGGTTTTGCTATGTTCGCCCTAAGTTGGCAGGGTATGCCCAGACGTTGGTCCCTTGCTCACTTTGCCACTGGATTCAAGATAGCCTGGCTGATGATGGCTGTAAGCCAGAAACAGGTCCCAGGATGCTTGTTTCCGGTCCAGGAAGACATGGCTTGGCAGTTCGGGCTGGACTGTTCCCATGAGGCACAGGGTCAGACTGATTTGCATATGGCCATGTCTGAACTGGGGTGGCGGAGTGAGCTAAAGAATGATGATGGATTAAACCCAGATCAGTTGACTGGGGTGAGTGCTTGCAATGTTCAACACTCCGTCCATCATCCCCTTTGGTTTTGCTATGTTCGCCCTAAGTTGGCAGGGTATGCCCAGACGTGGGTCCCTTGCTCACTTTGCCACTGGATTCAAGATAGCCTGGCTGATGACGGCTGTAAGCCAGAAACCGGTCCCAGGATGCTTGTTTCCAGTCCAGGGAAGACATGGCTTGGCAGTTCGGGCTGGACTGTTCCCATGAGGCACAGGGTCAGACTGATTTGCATATGGCCATGTCTGAACTGGGGTGGCGGAGTGAGCTAAAGAATGATGATGGATTAAACCCAGATCAGTTGACTGGGGGTGAGTGCTTGCAATGTTCAACACTCCGTCTATCATCCCCTTTGGTTTTGCTATGTTCGCCCAAAGTTGGCAGGGTATGCCCAGACGTGGGTCCCTTGCTCACTTTGCCACTGGATTCAAGATAGCCTGGCTGATGACGGCTGTAAGCCAGAAACCGGTCCCAGGATGCTTGTTTCCGGTCCAGGGAAGACATGGCTTGGCAATTCGGGCTGGACTGTTCCCATGAGGCACAGGGTCAGACTGATTTGCATATGGCCATGTCTGAACTGGGGTGGCGGAGTGAGCTAAAGAATGATGATGGATTAAACCCAGATCAGTTGACTGGGGGTGAGTGCTTGCAATGTTCAACACTCCGTCCATCATCCCCTTTGGTTTTGCTATGTTCGCCCTAAGTTGGCAGGGTATGCCCAGACGTGGGTCCCTTGCTCACTTTGCAACTGGATTCAAGGTAGCCTGGCTGATGACGGCTGTAAGCCAGAAACAGGTCCCAGGATGCTTGTTTCCGGTCCAGGGAAGACATGGCTTGGCAGTTCGGGCTGGACTGTTCCCATGAGGCACAGGGTCAGACTGATTTGCATATGGCCATGTCTGAACTGGGGTGGCGGAGTGAGCTAAAGAATGATGATGGATTAAACCCAGATCAGTTGACTGGGGGTGAGTGCTTGCAATGTTCAACACTCCGTCCATCATCCCCTTTAGTTTTGCTGTGTTCTCCCTAAATTGGCAGGGTATGCCCAGACGTGGGTCCCTTGCTCACTTTGCCACTGGATTCAAGATAGCCTGGCTGATGACGGCTGTAAGCCAGAAACCGGTCGCAGGATGCTTGTTTCCGGTCCAGGGAAGACATGGCTTGGCAGTTCGGGCTGGACTGTTCCCATGAGGCACAGGGTCAGACTGATTTGCATATGGCCATGTCTGAACTGGGAGTGGCGGAGTGAGCTAAAGAATGATGATGGATTAAACCCAGATCAGTTGACTGGGGGTGAGTGCTTGCAATGTTCAACACTCCGTCCATCATCCCCTTTGGTTTTGCTATGTTCGCCCTAAGTTGGCAGGGTATGCCCAGACGTGGGTCCCTTGCTCACTTTGCCACTGGAATCAAGATAGCCTGGCTGATGACGGCTGTAAGCCAGAAACCGGTCCCATGATGCTTGTTTCCGGTCCAAGGAAGACATGGCTTGGCAGTTCGGGCTGGACTGTTCCCATGAGGCACAGGGTCAGACTGATTTGCATATGGCCATGTCTGAACTGGGGTGGCGGAGTGAGCTAAAGAATGATGATGGATTAAACCCAGATCAGTTGACTGGGGGTGAGTGCTTGCAATGTTCAACACTCCGTCCATCATCCCCTTTGGTTTTGCTATGTTCGCACTAAGTTGGCAGGGTATGCCCAGACGTGGGTCCCTTGCTCACTTTGCCACTGGATTCAAGATAGCCTGGCTGATGACGGCTGTAAGCCAGAAACCGGTCCCAGGATGCTTGTTTCCTGTCCAGGGAAGACATGGCTTGACAGTTCGGGCTGGACTGTTCCCATGAGGCACAGGGTCAGACTGATTTGCATATGGCCATGTCTGAACTGGGGTGGCGGAGTGAGCTAAAGAATGATGATGGATTAAACCCAGATATGTTGACTGGGGGCGAGTGCTTGCAATGTTCAACACTCCGTCCATCATCCGCTTTGGTTTTGCTATGTTCGCCCTAAGTTGGCAGGGTATGCCCAGACGTGGGTCCCTTGCTCACTTTGCCACTGGATTCAAGATAGCCTGGCTGATGATGGCTGTAAGCCAGAAACCGGTCCCAGGATGCTTGTTTCCGGTTCAGGGAAAACATGGCTTGGCAGTTTGGGCTGGACTGTTCCCATGAGGCACAGGGTCAGACTGATTTGCATATGGCCATGTCTGAACTGGGGTGGCGGAGTGAGCTAAAGAATGATGATGGATTAAAACCAGATCAGTTGACTGGGGGTGAGTGCTTGCAATGTTCAACACTCCGTCCATCATCCCCTTTGGTTTTGCTATGTTTGCCCTAAGTTGGCAGGGTATGCCCAGACGTGGGTCCCTTGCTCACTTTGCCACTGGATTCAAGATAGCCTGGCTGATGACGGCTGTAAGCCAGAAACCGGTCCCACGATGCTTGTTTCCGGTCCAGGGAAGACATGGCTTGGCAGTTCGGGCTGGACTGTTCCCATGAGGCACAGGGTCAGACTGATTTGCATATGGCCATGTCTGAACTGGGGTGCCGGAGTGAGCTAAAGAATGATGATGGATTAAACCCAGATCAGTTGACTGGGGTGAGTGCTTGCAATGTTCAACACTCCGTCCATCATCCCCTTTGGTTTTGCTATGTTCGCCCTAAGTTGGTAGGGTATGCCCAGACGTGGGTCCCTTGCTCACTTTGCCACTGGATTCAAGATAGCCTGGCTGATGACGGCTGTAAGCCAGAAACCGGTCCCAGGATGCTTGTTTCCAGTCCAGGAAAGACATGGCTTGGCAGTTCGGGCTGGACTGTTCCCATGAGGCACAGGGTCAGACTGATTTGCATATGGCCATGTCTGAACTGGGGTGGCGGAGTGAGCTAAAGAATGATGATGGATTAAACCCAGATCAGTTGACTGGGGGTGAGTGCTTGCAATGTTCAACACTCCGTCTATCATCCCCTTTGGTTTTGCTATGTTCGCCCAAAGTTGGCAGGGTATGCCCAGACGTGGGTCCCTTGCTCACTTTGCCACTGGATTCAAGATAGCCTGGCTGATGACGGCTGTAAGCCAGAAACCGGTCCCAGGATGCTTGTTTCCGGTCCAGGGAAGACATGGCTTGGCAATTCGGGCTGGACTGTTCCCATGAGGCACAGGGTCAGACTGATTTGCATATGGCCATGTCTGAACTGGGGTGGCGAGTGAGCTAAAGAATGATGATGGATTAAACCCAGATCAGTTGACTGGGGGTGAGTGCTTGCAATGTTCAACACTCCGTCCATCATCCCCTTTGGTTTTGCTATGTTCGCCCTAAGTTGGCAGGGTATGCCCAGACGTGGGTCCCTTGCTCACTTTGCAACTGGATTCAAGATAGCCTGGCTGATGACGGCTGTAAGCCAGAAACAGGTCCCAGGATGCTTGTTTCCGGTCCAGGGAAGACATGGATTGGCAGTTCGGGCTGGACTGTTCCCATGAGGCACAGGGTCAGACTGATTTGCATATGGCCATGTCTGAACTGGGGTGAGCGGAGTGAGCTAAAGAATGATGATGGATTAAACCCAGATCAGTTGACTGGGGGTGAGTGCTTGCAATGTTCAACACTCCGTCCATCATCCCCTTTAGTTTTGCTGTGTTCTCCCTAAGTTGGCAGGGTATGCCCAGACGTGGGTCCCTTGCTCACTTTGCCACTGGATTCAAGATAGCCTGGCTGATGACGGCTGTAAGCCAGAAACCGGTCGCAGGATGCTTGTTTCCGGTCCAGGGAAGACATGGCTTGGCAGTTCGGGTTGGACTGTTCCCATGAGGCACAGGGTCAGACTGATTTGCATATGGCCATGTCTGAACTGGGGTGGCGGAGTGAGCTAAAGAATGATGATGGATTAAACCCAGATCAGTTGACTGGGGGTGAGTGCTTGCAATGTTCAACACTCCGTCCATCATCCCCTTTGGTTTTGCTATGTTCAGCCCTAAGTTGGCAGGGTATGCCCAGACGTGGGTCCCTTGCTCACTTTGCCACTGGAATCAAGATAGCCTGGCTGATGACGGCTGTAAGCCAGAAACCGGTCCCATGATGCTTGTTTCCGGTCCAAGGAAGACATGGCTTGGCAGTTCGGGCTGGACTGTTCCCATGAGGCACAGGGTCAGACTGATTTGCATATGGCCATGTCTGAACTGGGGTGGTGGAGTGAGCTAAAGAATGATGATGGATTAAACCCAGATCAGTTGACTGGGGGTGAGTGCTTGCAATGTTCAACCCTCCGTCCATCATCCCCTTTGGTTTTGCTATGTTCGCCCTAAGTTGGTAGGGTATGCCCAGACGTGGGTCCCTTGCTCACTTTGCCACTGGATTCAAGATAGCCTGGCTGATGACGGCTGTAAGCCAGAAACCGGTCCCAGGATGCTTGTTTCCTGTCCAGGGAAGACATGGCTTGACAGTTCGGGCTGGACTGTTCCCATGAGGCACAGGGTCAGACTGATTTGCATATGGCCATGTCTGAACTGGGGTGGCGGAGTGAGCTAAAGAATGATGATGGATTAAACCCAGATATGTTGACTGGGGGCGAGTGCTTGCAATGTTCAACACTCCGTCCATCATCCCCTTTGGTTTTGCTATGTTTGCCCTAAGTTGACAGGGTATGCCCAGACGTGGGTCCCTTGCTCACTTTGCCACTGGATTCAAGATAGCCTGGCTGATGACGGCTGTAAGCCAGAAACCGGTCCCAGGATGCTTGTTTCCGGTCCAGGAAGACATGGCTTGGCAGTTCGGGCTGGACTGTTCCCATGAGGCACAGGGTCAGACTGATTTGCATATGGCCATGTCTGAACTGGGGTGGCGGAGTGAGCTAAAGAATGATGATGGATTAAACCCAGATCAGTTGACTGGGGGTGAGTGCTTGCAATGTTCAACACTCTGTCCATCATCCCCTTTGGTTTTGCTATGTTCGCCCTAAGTTGGCAGGGTATGCCCAGACGTGGGTCCCTTGCTCACTTTGCCACTGGATTCAAGATAGCCTGGCTGATGATGGCTGTAAGCCAGAAACAGGTCCCAGGATGCTTGTTTCCGGTCCAGGGAAGACATGGCTTGGCAGTTCGGGCTGGACTGTTCCCATGAGGCACAGGGTCAGACTGATTTGCATATGGCCATGTCTGAACTGGGGTGGCGGAGTGAGCTAAAGAATGATGATGGATTAAACCCAGATCAGTTGACTGGGGGTGAGTGCTTGCAATGTTCAACACTCCGTCCATCATCCCCTTTGGTTCATCTCCAAAGCGCCTACTATTGGAAAGTGGCTTGATTTTGATTAGGATTTGAGAACTGCACCAATAAAGTGCGCTACCTCTTCAGCTCAATCCCACTGTTTGTTGCACGGGCTGATGTTTGGTGGGGCTCCTTCGGTTGCAAATGACTGTTTGGCTACTGGCAGATGTTGGAGGTGAGCCCCTGATGCTTGAGAGCATATACTGAGTGGGCCCCAAATACTGGCGACCCCCCGGCTACCACTACACGGGGAGCGGTGACTAGAGGCGCTCTGGGGTGTGACTGCGCATATCCACATAGGGATCAGTGATTTCCCCACCCCGGACTACGATCCCATCATGGGCAAGCCCAGGAATAAAACTGCTGGGGCTGCACTGGAGCCTGATGACAGTGCAACCGAGTACTCGCAGCCGGGCCAGGGGGACCCCATCCAACAACAGTTGAAACAAATCCTTGACGCCATTACTGACACTAAAGCCACCCTCCACCAGGACATAAGTACAGTGGCGGTAGGCTTGGGTCTCCTACGCGAAGAACACAAGAAACTATCGGACAGGGTCAGAAACAATGAGGCCAATCTGGCAGAAATGCTACCAGCGCAGAAAGCGACAGACCAGCAGTTGGGTGCCCTCACAGACAGAGTCAGTGTCCTAGAACGCAGGGCTGAAGATGCGGAAGGCCGCAATCGGAGGAACAATGTTCGAGTGGTTGGATTGCCGGAGGGAACTGAAGGGGGTGATATGGTGTCCTATCTTGAGAACTGGTTCAAATCTGTAGTGGCCCCCGAGGGGCTGTCCCCCTTTTACACGCTGGAACGAGCTCATAGAGTGCCTGCTAGGCCTCTGGCTCCGGGAAGACCTCCGAGATCGGTAGTGGCCCCCATGCTTCATTTCCGAGACAGGGATCTACTGCTGCAGAGAGCAAGAACAGAGGGACCCTTCCTGGTGGACAATAGTAAAGTCACTCTGTTTCCAGATTATACCCTAGTGGTTCAGAGAAAGCGAGCTTCCTATCTGGAGGTCAAGAAAGCGCTAAGGGATGAAGGGCTTCAGTACTCTCTAATGTTCCCGGCCCGGCTGCGCCTTGCACTTGAGAACACCACTCACTTTTTCGACTCTCCTACGGAAGCATGGGACTGGCTAGAAGGCTACAAGGGTGGGCTGATGAATGCTGTGAACCGTGAGGGGACGAGATCGAAGAACAAGACTCCTGGGCACACGGGCCATGAAGATCGTGGAGGAGAGCTCAGATGAAGCCTTCTACAACGCAGACTATGAAGGAGCGGGCTGCGGCGCTACAAGCGGTGATGTCCCTGTCACAGAGTCGGAGTCCACCTCCAACGAACGATGACGCAGGATCTACTAAAGAATCGGCAGACAATGACTCGGACACATCAAATGGTAGCAGTATGAAACTCCCCGTGGTAACACCCCAAAGCGTGGATGATATCGTATGAATATGTTATTAGATCAAGACAGCTGTCTTCCTCTACAGATCTCTGCTCTCACACTATGTATAAGATCCCTGAGCTAGCTTTGCTTCAAAGCGGCTGGTGCCCTACGAGCTGGGTACACGTCCCTAGGCCGCTGCATCCACTACTGCCTCTGAATTAGTCGGAGGTTTTGTTTTGTTTTAGTTTACTAAAGTTTGGATGGGAGCTCGTTCGATAGTTACTGTCCTTGGGAGCGGGAGTTGGGGGTTTGGGGTTGTTTTGCGGGGGTCTGGGCGTGGCACTGTTAGATTTTTACATGACCATTGGGCACAGATTACACCATGGGATCGTTGTTGGACCTAAAATGCATATCATGGAATGTCAGGGGCCTGCATACCATGGACCGCCGTTATAAGGTACACGCTTATTTGGTGCGCAGGGGGATTCAAATAGCCTTCCTTCAAGAAACACACATCACGGGCCAGGAGGGCATTGATTTGCAGCGTAGATGGAGAGGCCAGGTCTTTCACACTGCCTACTCTGCCTTTGCGCGTGGAGTATTAATTTGGGTTAGGGCGGGGGTCCCTTTCCAGCTTGTGCAGCAGGTCACAGACCCGGAGGGTAGATATGTGATGGTGATGGGCAGGCTTAATGGCAGGGATGTTGTGTTGGGCAGCGTATATGCGCCTAATATTGATCAACCGGCTTTCTTCGCTCAACTATCTGGGAAACTGGCGCCTTACTTGACTGGCGCTGTAATCATAGGTGGGGATTTTAATTCTGTCACTGATGTCCTTCTAGATAGATCTTATCCGCCCCTCTCTACTGCGTCTACTCATAAGATCTCTAGGGTCAGGGGGGATTGGCAGGCGCACTGGGGACTGGTGGACACGTGGCGGGTGCATCACCCGACTGAGCGCTACTATTCCTTTTTCTCAGTGCTCCATGTACTCCCTGTTCGATTGGACGCTATACTCTGTTCCCCAGATCTGCACACTGCAGTCACGCATACCGAATACCTCACCAGGACACTTTCAGATCACAACCCACTACT
Organism: Calotriton arnoldi; assembly: GCA_963921515.1. Classification (NCBI taxonomy): domain Eukaryota; kingdom Metazoa; phylum Chordata; class Amphibia; order Caudata; family Salamandridae; genus Calotriton; species Calotriton arnoldi. The sequence continues at coordinate 744,488 of CAWUFW010004593.1, read as the reverse complement.
GGTTCCGGTTCAGTGGTCTCAGGTGCGCCCTGCAATCCCAAATTGGCGTTTAAACCTGGAGCTTTTAGAAGATTTAGTCTTTCGGGAGGCAGTGGGAACTGGGGTAACTCAGTATTTCCTTGAGAATGCGGGCACGGCTTCTTCGACCGCTGTGGAATGGGATGCTTTTAAAGTGGTGGTGAGGGGCCTATGTATTTCCAATATGCTCGGGGTCAGGAAAACTCTACTCCAAGACATAGATACTGCGGACCAGCGCTTACGGGACCAGGAACGTGATTGACCTGGGCAACCTCATAGACACAGGGAATTGCTGGAAGCGAAGGAAGCAGTAGCCGTGGGAGTCGAGAGACTGAGCTGTTTTGACTATAAGAAATATCTAGTACGTGCTCATACCGAGCATGACAAATCTAGCACGTTGCTGGCTTGGCTGGCCAACCCAGAGAGGTGGGGGACGACTATTTTAGAACTATATAGCCCAACGGGAGACCTTTGTCACATGCAACAGGGAATTAATTAACAGTTCCACGCCTACTACACGGAGCTTTATCAGAGCAAGGTGGCGTTGAACGAGGATGTTCTTGGGGAGTTTCTAGCAGCGGCTGATCTTCCCGAGCTTGATAGCTCGGTGGCTGAATTATTAGGCCAAGACGTCACGCTGGGAGAAGTGAGAGGCGTGATTAAACACATGGCACGTAAGAAGACCCCTGGAGCAGATGGGTTACCGGTTGAGTTCTATCTAACTTATATTGATCTGTTAGCGCCCAAATTAGTGACCCTCTATAATGAGGCAAAGAAGACGGGACATCTCCCAGTCACTACCCGTGAAGCGATAATAATCCCATTACTGAAACCAGGGAAATCGGCTTCCGATAGAACTGCGTACCGACCGTTCCATGCTTCCTACCGACTATAAAATTCTGTGTCGGATATTAGCGGCCCGCTTGCTCCCTCATATGGCCCGCTTGGTCCATGAAGACCAAGCAGGATTCATCCGAAGCGGAATACAGCTGTTAATGTGAGACGGTTGCTCCGCATTTTGGAAGCTGATACATACTCGAAGGCACCCGCCACCATTTTTTCGGTTAACATCGAAAAAGCTTTTGACAGCTTAGAATGGCCTTACTTATTTCAGGTTATGCGCACGTTTGGTCTAGGGGCGGACTTTGTGAGCTGGACGGCATTGTTATATAGGCTCTCCACGGCGCGCGTTAAAACGGGGGGCTTGATCTCAGACGCGTGTGCGGTGAGCCGAGGGACACGACAGGGTTGCCCGCTATCCCCACTGTTATTTGCATTGGCCATTGAGCCCCTAGCGGCCCAAGCCAGGACGGGGCGACGATATGAGGGTCTTGGTGTACATGGTACTACCCACTACATCGCGCTCTATGCTGATGACCTTCTCATATTTTTGGCGGATACGGGAGCCGCCCTCTTCGGGGCGAAACGTTTGCTTCAAGATCTCGAACAGGTGGCGGGCCTTAAGGTGAATTGGGCGAAGTCATGCCTGTTCCCTGCTGGCCCGTTGGGGGAGGGCCCTCTGATTACTAATGGTGTGCACTGGGAATATAATTGTTTGACATACTTGGGAACTCGTATTTATCATACGCAGACAGATTTGCTGGAGGGCAATGTGGGTAGGGCCATCCGGGGACTTCAGGGCAGCATGGAGTTTTGGAGGACGCTGCCGCTTTCTGTAGGGGGCCGGGTGGCCCTGCTTAAATGGTGGCACTACCTAGGCTCCTGTATTATTTCAGGACCCTTCCCATTTGGCTCCCAGCGATAATTTTTAAGCGACTTCACACAATGATCACTGGGTTTCTTTGGCTTGCTGGCAGATGGCGGGTGGCCCTGAAGACCTTATTGCGCCCGAGAGGGGAGGGAGGTCTGGCGGTACCGGACTTTGAGTCCTATTATTTGGCAGCCCAATTGCAATGGCTTACTCAAGCGGTGGCGTTGGAATTCCGGGGAGTGGGCGAGAGGGAAGATGGGCGGGTGCCTAGACAAATATTGTCCAGCATTATCTTACAACAACCGTTGCGACTCAAAACACTCCCCACCGAATTTAAAACATTTCGGCTGTGTTGGAACAGAAGCCAGAGAAGGGCGCAGATTGCGCGCCCCTATGCCCCCGAGAACCCTATAGCCATGTGCATGATACTACCACACGGGGGCAATTGGACGGCGCTCACCCAGTGGAGTGACCTGGGCCTGACAGCGATAGGAGATCTGTATGACGATAATGCCCTTTTGCCGTTCGAGGCTCTGCGGGATCGACACGATCTGCCTCGTGGGGACTATCTGCTTCATTCGGCCTTAATAGCGGCCATTCAAAAGCACTGGGGAGAGGGGCTTTCCGAACCACAGACCTCCATGGTTTGTCAATATGTAGTGTAGGCGGCGGGAACCATCAAGGCAGTTACGTGTTTATATCGGTGGATGACACATGAGAGACTCACTCCACTGGTGGAGCTGAAGCAGAAGTGGGAGGAGGACTTGGGCGGAGAGATCCCTGAGAAGGTGTGGGCTGAGTTGATCGAACGGCCATGGAAATGCACTAGAAATGCTCGATTTCAGCTGGTTCCATTTTTTATCTTGCATAGGGCGTATCTGACTCCAGCTAAGATTAACAAATATTTTAACGTGACCACACCGCTCTGCCCGAGATGCAGCACGGAGGGGGCGGATTTCCGTCACATGCTCTGTGACTGCCCCAAGCTGACGACTTACTGGGGAGCTGTTATGTGATACCACAGAGAGGGTTTTTGAACTCGCTGCAGGTCCCTGCTTATGCCACTGGTTTCCTCACACCTCCAAAACCAAGATCACTAGCAAGTTTTTAGATTTGGGCCTTCTGTTAGCCAAGCGAGACATTACAGCACACTGGAAATCTAAGCGGGGTCCGAGTTTCCGGAGGTGGAGGGCTGTCTTTCTCAGATGGGTGGAGTGCGAGGGTGCTGTTAGGCTACAGGCAGCCACCCGCGCACATAGCGAAAAAGCCTTAGGGGCTGCAAGGGCTTGGGAAGCGCTAACGTTGTTGTTGAAGACGTCAGAGTCAGACTCAGATGGGGACTCCACAACTAGCGATCTGAACGACCTGCACTGATGCCTGATTGTTTAGTGCACGCATGGGGGAAACGGATGTCCCCCGCAGGCACTTATTGTCTTACTATAGGCCTTTACTGCTATCCAATGTTTTGTATGATACCTTTATAGTGGAATGGTGCGCTCTGCCCAATTACTGTTGTTCTTAGATTCGTCTGCCCTGTGTGCCACGCCATGGGGGGAGGGTGAGGGGGGAATGCGTGGGTGGGGGGGTATTTTTGGTTGGTTTTCTTTTCAAATATGTACCTCAGACGTCATTATTGTGGTCTTTATTGCATTTGGACTGCTATTCCTGATCATTCATCACACCGTCCCGGGTGTGCGGCATTGTGATTTGATTGACTGAACCGGTATGAGCAACTGCACCCCACGATTGTACCACTTATTGAAGACTTTGGACTTGCTTAATGCCAAGAAGATGTCTGAGGAAGTTTACATTCTGTATATGTCAGATTGTTTTGTTTTGAAATGAATAAACATATTTACACCCAACCGAGGTGCAGGAGTTTCTCAGATACCGATCGAACACTGCCCAGCTGCATATATCACCTACCCCTGACCGCTCTCCTCGTTTGCCGGACTCTGGCACTAGCGTTGAACTGTTCTCCACACATGGATAGCTCCGCCGCTTGTTAACGAGTTGATAAGTACAGATCCTTTTTCTTGATTCGCTCCTCTCACTGACTCATGTGGGTTCGCTGGGTTCAGGGCCTTCATGTTCAGTTTCTAGTTGACTCTTTTCAGGTCTGGGAATTGATCGTAGCGTTGTCTCCCCCCTGTGCTTTTGCACCTATTTGTGTTTATAAAGTTTGATTGTTGCAACGTTTATTCATGTATCTACTTGGGATTTGGGATTTCCCCTACATAATGGGTGTGGAGATGGGTGGGGATGTTGTAGGTTAATGACCTTTTTTTCCTTGTACGGACTATTTGCCACATCTACTATTATGTCTTATGATCCACTATGCAGAATTGTCAAGAATTTCATTAATGTCACGTAACACTCGCTACTCTGAGAATATTACCCTGCTGTCCTGGAATGTTCGGGGGCTTAACTATACCCGCAAACGTAAGCAGGTGCTTCATTACTTGCAATGTCACCAGGCGGATGTTGCCTTTCTCCAGTAAACACACCTTCCCCCATTCCTCTCCCAACTTTGCTGCAAGTTGGGGCCCCAACAGGTATTTTGAGGGTTATAGTACTTACTCAAGGGGGGGTCTCAATCCTGGTTCATAAGCGTCTGCCGTTTAGAACGGTGGCGGTGCACTCTGACTCAGCAGGCAGGTACATTTTGGTAAAGGGCTGGCTCCTTGGCCATACAATCATCCTGGTAAATGTCTATGTGCCCAATGTAGACAGCCCGGATTTTTTTATTGAGCTCCAGTCCCGCATTGATGCAATGGGAGCCGATCACATCTTCTTGGGGGTGACCTTAACATTCTCCTGAACCCCCAGCTGGATAGTACTGCCACCTCCCCTGATACCAAGCCTAGGGCTAGAAGAACTCTTTCCACACTGATTGATACCCATCGGCTAACGGACGCGTGGCATCATAAGCACTCAGCTGCACCTGCATACACACACTATTCTGCCCCTCATAACACATGGACCTTTCTGGACTACTGGTTACTTACCCCCAGCATTGCTTTTTGGTTGAGCTTGGTCGCCCACCTCCCACGCACACTCTCAGACCACTCTCCTGTGGTGATGGGGCTGCAGATCCTGGGGGCCGGGGACAGGTTGGGGCAGTGGCGCTTTCCTGAGATGGCCCTCCGAGACTCGGTCTTTGAGGAAGAGTTGCATACAGCTGTCGAAGAACACTTTGAGATTAACGTGAATACTGTTGAGTCCAAGGCCACATTGTGGGAAGCATTTAAAGCTTATATCAGGGGAATATGCATTTCCAAAAGTGCTGGCATATTGAAGGACCTCCGCCGCACTTTGGCTGGGATAGAGACCAAATTAGCTACCCTGGACGCAACTCAGGATGCCCCCCATTCCAACCCAGACCTTCGACGTAGAGCGACATTGTTGACGGAGTTTCAGGAGGCGGCAGAGAGGGAGGCTCATTTTTTGGGGAAGTATGCTATAGCTAGATGGTACGGGGAGGGGGAACACCCCGGATGCACACTGGCCAGACTGAGTCACCTCATCGCAGACCCTCATATATCACCACTCTGTGCCGCCCCCACGGTGAACAGATCACTGACTGTGCATGCATTACCAACAGGGTTTTTTCTTATTATCAGGACCTCTACAAGACCAGGGTTAATCCCGACCCGGCGGCCAGTAACGCTTATCTTGACAAGGTCGCCTTGGTTTGGTTGGAACAGGCACACAGAGACTTCCTTGCCGAGCCCTTCACGATTGATGAAGTGACTCAAGCAATAGAAGATATGGACGGCTCAAAAGCGCCCATCCTCGATGAGTTCCCCGGTTGAGACCTTAGCCCCGCACATCATTGATTTGTTTCAGGAAGCCACTGAGCTGGGTGAACTACCCCCCATGCTGCACGAAGCGGTTGTCACACTCCTCCCCAAAGCCGGCAAAGATCCGCTGCAGTGCAAATACTACAGGCCCCTCTCACTGCTGAATTTTTATTACAAAATTCTAGCGAAAATGCTTGCTAATAGGCTCTCCCTGATCATCGATAAGATGATATCGCCCGCACAGGCGGGTTTTATCCCACGCCGGTACACCACAATGAACCTGCGCACTTTGTTCGCCACCCTCCACAGAGTCAACCCTTCTCTTACAGCTGCGGCAGTCCTACTGGACGCCAAGAAAGCCTTTGATTTGCTGGAGTGGCCCTTTCAACCTTGATGCGGCTCGGCATTCCACCTAGGTTTGTCTCAGTGATTTCACTATTATACACACGTTCAACGGCCTGAATACGGGTAAATGGTGCACATTCTTCCTCCTTCAAATTGTCAGAGGGACCAGACAGGGCTGCCCCCTCTCTCCACTCCTCTTTATAATTGCAATGGACCCGCTTGTACGTCACCTTCTAGATAAACACTCCCACAGGGGTATCCAATTTAATTCTGGCCCTCTACTACTTACACTTTACGCTGATGATGTCATTCTCTATGTTAGGAACCCAGACGACAACTTAGAGCCAATCCTTTGCGAATTTACCCACTTTGGTGCCCTGTCGGGTTGCAAATTAACTGGGGGAAGTCCGAGGTTTTTCCTTTGACGGTAGCCCAATGCAACTGCACTTCGGAGTTCCCACCTAAGTGGTGTGATGACTCAGTCAAGTATCTGGGTATTCACATTCATAGGTATCAATTGCAAATCCTTCAACTGAACTATGGTCCTGCCATGGTGAAACTATCTGATAACATCGACCACTGGTTGAAACTCGCCTTGTCAATGGCCGGGAGAATGGCTCTAATCAAAATGGTCGTTCTCCCGCAATTTTTATACTTGTTTCAGAATATCCCTATACCTTTGTACAGGAGCTTCTTTGCGACTCTTCGTTTTCAGCTATTGCAGCTGGTGTGGGGGGGTGGTCAGCCCAGGGTTAGCTGGGACGCCCTTACTCTTCCCTTTGAGCGCGGGGGTTTGGGAGTTCCTAAACTCTGCATTTATTATCTGATTGCGCAGTGCAGCTTCTCAAGCAACTGGTTTCATGCAGACGCTCGGATCCCATATCTCAGGCCTGAAGCAGACCTCGCCCTCCCCTCCCCCCTGTCGGCACTGTTACCGGTGGGGTTGCCCCAAGATCCCCAAGATTTGCAAACACTTTCCACAACTAGTTAGGCATGGAAACAACTGACCTGGGCAACCGGGGCACCACTTCTTTATTCCCCATCCCTCCCTTTGGCAGGGAACCTATGGATCCCCATCACCAAGGAGGCTGTGGTGCAACGCACCCTCTCTAAATTTAACCTAGGAACATTCGGGGATCTATTCCCGAACAACCACGTCTTCTCTCGCTGTGAGGACACCTGTTTTTTTTTAAGCCACTTTTCTTGACCACTCTATACTACGCCGGCTACTGAGCGCACTGAGAACCACTGTCCCGACCTATCCGATAGAACAGCCCGACTTTCCCCCATTGACACTTCTCATTAAGGATTCTAGTGGAGACCACTTAATGTCCAAAATGTATAAAGCTGCTATCGCACTTCTCCCGCCTAGGGATTTGAAACGGAGGCAGGCGTGGGATCACGACCTGGTTCAGCCCCTCACGGACGTGCAGTGGCACTATTGCTGCGAACAAACCCGCAAGATTTCCTTTAATTATAGGCATAAACTGTTGCATTTCAAATACCTGCGGCAGGCATATGTTACACCATGCATGGTCCACCGTATGGACCCCTCCAGACCCCACACATGTCCCCGATGCAAGACTCCCATGGCAGATTTTGGACACATGGCATGGACTTGTACCAAAGTTGCCTTTTTCAAGGGTAAAGTCTTTGAGGCGCTATCTTTAATGCTGGATCAACCCCTCCCTCCTTCTCCCCTCATGGCCGTACTAGGTTACATTGAAGGTGTCCCCAAGTCATGTAGGTGTTTTTGCGCCCTTGCATTGCTTTTGGCTAAAAGGGAGGTCACTATTTACTGGGGGAATAAACGCCCCCCCACGCAGAAGGGTTGGATGTACAGCATGACTTATTGCAACACTAATTCTGGGCTGTATGCCCAGCTACAACCTCCTGCGTCCCGCCCTCTTGATATTTGGCAGCCTTTCAAATCTTTTCTGTTGGCCCAAACATCGGTGAGTTCGCAAACTGATCCGGAGCCCACCCCGGAGCTGTAATGTTGTATTTGCTGTATTGCTAGTGTCCTACATTGCATGTACTCAGGGAAAAAGATGAAACAAATTGATAAGTTATGGTTGACATGTTTAACTGTGGATCTAAGATGTATTGATTGTCTTTGTTGGAAAAACTTTAAATAAAGGTTTTAAAAAAAATACTTCTTCTGCCTCTAAAACATATATTCAGAATTTTCCAAACAAAAGTTACACATCAATGAAGCTAGCACAAGAACTCTCAATGCAGTCTGCACTATGAATCCTTCTCAATTTCAAGCAAACTATGTTTAAAGAAAAAACACCACCCTCATCATAGACATGACATTTTCATCAGCCTACTGAACATAGATCACCATGTAAACATATATGCGATTTCTTAAAAGATGTACACCTTCAAGCCATCTTTCCAAAAATATATACCTCTCTGCATCTTTAAGTAAACTCAAAAGTCCCACTGTATCTATAGATATGTGCAATCATAAGAACCATATCTCACCATATAAGCATATGCAAAGCGGTCAGGTAAGTTAAAAACCACATTGACAAACACTTCCCAATACATACCTAACAAGTATTACTTCTTTCTAATTTATATACAGGCAGACAACATGTTCTCATCTTTTAATTGTAACTACACTACTCCTGTGATGTATCTTTTCATTTCACTGTGATACTCTTTTTTTATCAAACTCTCATATACATCTTCTTTTCTTATGTAATTTTTATAAAGATTTAAAAAGTTATTTACATACCAGTGAATTCAGTTTGTAGACTATATTATTGTTTTATCTCTTTGTGAATAGTTTTGACACTGTTAGGTTTTCTGAAAACTAAGCACAAGAATGGTACACCACTTTCATACAAAGCAACCATAAAATGGCAACCTCTACAACTTTGCACTTTGTGATCATGATAAAGACAGCAAATGAAATCATGTCTTTCATTTTAGACTACACTATCTCCTCTTGTCAATTGTTAGAATCTCTTAACCCTTTCCCTCTCTTTCAAAAAGAGATTCATATCTATGTGTGTTTGCGATGTATTTGCGATGATTGCGGAGAAATTGTGAAAAAAGTCCAAACCTATATCTAGCTTCATTTTTTTTAAATGTAAATACTACACAACAGTTTATTACATAGTCCTGAGTTGGAAAATAAATCTTGCCATCACTTAAAAAGGGTCATCACTCCTCAACTTTAAAAAAATGTTCTTTCTCTTTAATACCCTTCCCGCAATACACTCTTACCTCAGTGTACCTAGCAACCCAGTGCAACCAGTAGGTCACAAGTTCATAATACATTCTAGAAGGAACATGCTGCTTCCAAATAAGATACAGCAGGTGTGCTTTACTCCACAGATTCAAAAGCATATCAATATCCGTATTATATTTCTTTCCTTAAATAACAGCCAATAATAAGACTTCTTGCTAAGGCATTCAACACACTACCTAATTTTATTCACTTTCATACTGACAGCATCCAATTAAATATATATTAATTTTAAAAAACACCTCCATTTTAACTGCTTTTTATTTGGAAAACTACCATATTCAGCTCCACTTGTTGATGTGTCTGAGCGAGTAAGAAGAATCAATTTTTCATTTGGAATCAATTCCAATTTATTTTTGCGGTGCTTCATAAGAAAGGAAGAACATTTATAGCCAACACGTGTTTCGCCCCCTTACTTCGGCCATCTGGCCTGGGGCTTCCTCAGGGCTATACAGAATCGCAAGTGCATAGTGAATAAACATAACATAGGAATTTAAGGCAATCGAAGAAGTGCAGAAGAAAAAAGTATGTGCGTGGGTCACAACCCGGTTTGGGTAGTGTGTGTGTAATGGTAGCAAAGAGAAGAAGGGGAGATACAAAGTGCAGTGCGGGGAGAAAGGGAGAGGAGGAAGGGAAGGTACCCATGTGGGGAAGGCAGATTGAGAATGCAGAGAAGTGATGCATCCCCAGGTGGAGAGAAGGGCAGGTATCACAATACAGCATTAGACAGATTAGTGAGGACCACAATACAAATATGCAATGCATATGTCATAAGTCGGCAGGGTGTCATGGCGAAACGCGACAAGCAATCATAGAAGGTAAGGTTGTGGTGGGAAATGGGAAAGGCGGAGAGAGGGCGCGCAAATTAAATATATATTAATTTTAAAAAACACCTCCATTTTAACTGCTTTTTATTTGGAAAACTACCTTATTCAGCTCCATCCTTCTCCTGACTGCTATTGCTCCTTCACTTCAAAATGCTTAGTGTGGATTGTGGGCCACAGCTATATCTATTGGGCTAAAGAGGCTGCAAAAAAGAGAGGCATTGACAGAGACTTGGGTTTGCCAAATGTGCAGATTACTTGGTGTGGCCACAGAGGGTTAAAGATTCATCAGTTGCTGCCTTTGGATAAATCCATTCTGGATTCCCAAGTGTCTCACCTCATGATTGTGCACTGCGGTGGCAATGACCTAGGCACATTGACTGGGGTAGGGCTGGAAATCCTAATGAAAGAAACCTTTGCAGAACTGATGTCACTTTGTCCTCACACTGTCTTGGTGTACTCTAATATATGCCAAAGACAGAAATGGAAGTGGTCAAATCAATTCTGTCCACAGATTGACTAAGCCAGGAAACATGTTAATAAAACTGTTTCTGCAATCCTCAGAGAGCATCACATGGGCTGTATCTATAACAATAATCTGCGTTTTGACATGCGTGGAATTCATAGAATTGATGGAGTGCACTTTACAGATAAAGGCAACAGGGTGTTTCTAACTAACCTGAAACTCTGCACCCACTCTTATGTGTAGCAGCCATATACACACAACCAAGGCAACGGCTCTTGTCAGATCCACCCTAGTATCTGAAATATTGTGAAGTGTTTTTCAAAAGGTTTTTTTTCTTTAGTTTTTAGGGATCTTCACGACAATGTCTCGATCCCAGCGGATACATCATCGAAATGGAAAACAAAAGCAGACATTCAATGACCACCAACACTTCCAAAAATAATATGTTGGCGGAGCAAGATGGCAGCTGCTTGAATGCTGCGCGAGCCACCTGTCCCAGCTTGCCGGTATTGTTCACTGTTGTGGTGACACCAAGTAACGCTGATGGTGATATTACATGTAGTAAGAAGGTTGGAGGCTCACCTGACAGGAAAAAGCTATTTGGAGCCCTCTGAAGCTAAAAAGCTTACCTTACGTCCGCTCCGAGCCGCTGCAGAGGTGCTTGGCACGCTTGGCTCTTTAGTCTGGTGGAGCCGGCAGGTTACAATGCACCTAAAGGGGATCAAGGCTGCTAAGGATCGAAGCGAAGCCGGAGCACCCACTGCGACGCGTGGAGCCTCTTTCAGCCGGAAGACGCTGGCCGGGCAAAGGTTGGATGATGCCTCCTTCAAAAGACATGATGCGGAAGACACATGCAGCAAAGGGAAACTGAAGAGGACTTGGTCTAGTGCAAACCCGCCGAGAGTGAAACAGGCCGTAATCCCAGAGATCTTCTTGGGATGTGGTGGGGCTGACAACAAGACAGCTGGCTCCATGGAGGCTCCATCCACGATCCTCCAGGCAAAAGGAACAGCAGCAAATGCCTCTTTGGGGACAAATACAATGAGTACCGCTTCACCTGCTTTAACCTGCTCAGCATTTCTGGGCAATATAGTCGCGGATAAGGATTGTTTAAACCTGCCTTCAGATGAGATAGGGGCCGGGTCCATGAAGTGTGCTTCTCCACAAATTCAAGCTTTGCCAACTGAAGGCCTGGCTGACTCAGAGAGTCAAATGCTGTGGGCTGAAGATAGTACTGGCCTTAGTCCTGGGGGACAGAAGCTTAAAGCGTGGGGCACCACGGATGGGGCTGACATTTTTTTTTCTCTTACTGATGATTCTGACCTTTCTGGGGCTAGTGATGTCCAATGCGATGGAGACTCGGCACCAGGCACCTCTGGGGACAGTCGTGGCAGTTCTCCAGCCAAGCTAGACACTCAAAAACGGGCGGCCTTTCAGAAAAAGAAAAAATGTTATGGAAAATTACGATCTGGCGAGTTTGGCTTTGAGTCTGATCGAAGTTCTATCAATCAGATGAAATGGAACTATTCTGATTCAAACTTGGCCCTGGGGGAGGGTGGCTCAGCAGCTGGATGAACCCCGCAGGAAGTGCCAGTTTTGGATCTGGAGTCTGAATCTCCCCCTCAATGGGATTAATCTATTCCACGCTGAAACAAATACAAATCGAAGCTCGCATGGAGAACAAGAGAGCACATTTGGCCACTAAAAAGCTTCAAGGGGCCATGTGTAAGGTCAACAAGACTTGTACTGAAATTTCAGAGCGCACGATGGCTGTGGAAGAACTGACAGTTGCGCTAGAGGCTGAGGCTGAGGCTATGGGAAGTCAGCTAGCATCTCAAGAAGCTTTGGTGTCAGACATGCTGTGGAAGCTTGAAGATTTTCAGAACCGCAAGCGTAAAAATACAGTATTGCTGAGAATGCTTAGGGGGGCGATAGCCGGGCCTTCATACTGAGAGTATTGAAGGGAGCCTTTCCCGAGCTGGTGCATTGGGATTGGGATGGGGAGGTGCAGAGAGTGCATCGATTCCCTTTCATGTTAAAAAAAAAAAAAAGGGGTTGAGGGGGGCAACCTTATTCTAACGAGAAGCCAAGAGCCATCCTGATTTTTGGGGGGAATTTTCTCCTTCCCCCGGCAATTTTTGAGAAGGCTAAGCCAGAGGTCAAACGTACATATGAGGACCATACCTTTTTTGCCAGGCCAGATTTCTGCCATGTGACAGTGGAGAGAAGGTGGTGACTTCGACAAGTGATTGGGCCCTTTCAAAGATTCAGCTGTGAAGTTTACCTGTTGAGCCCTCCCCACCTTAAGGTCATTTTTAAAGGAAATACCAGGGTTTTTGTTCCAAAATTCGAGCCGAAGAATTTTTTAAAGAGATTTTGTCCGGAGGGAGTAGCGGGTGATTATGGTCTGATTAATAGACCTGGTCGGGACTAAACCTTCTATTATAAAGGGCTTAGAAACAATGACGATTGAAATTTGCTTGGGGGGCTAATCAACATCACAGGGTGGGTTGAGGCATTTCTTTCACAATTGGTTATAGACCTCATTTTTTTGTGTATGGTTGCCTTTTTTGGATTCTCTTTGACTCTTTTGATCACCAGTCTGATAGTATGTGGTGGGATGGGGCTGGGGGAGGTGGCTCGGGAGGCGGCGGGAGTGCTGGAGGCATCACAAGGGTCTTTATGACCCCATTGCTCACTAGCGAGGGGTGGGTGCGCGACCGGGGTGTTTGGGGGATAGGGGCGGGGAGGCAAGGGCAAGGGGTGGGGGTGGGGGTGGGGGCAGGGAGTTCGAAGCATGCTTTTTTGGAGAAAGATGGATTACAACCAAATATAGATGAGTAAGCTAAGGATAGCATCTTGAAATATTTGTGGATGAAATAATCTCATGAAAAAGCGAAGGGTCAATGTACAATTCTTGCAGGCAGATATTCTGTCTCCAAGAGATGCACGTAGAGGCAAATAGGCGTGAAGTTGCAGAGCTATCTGGGGTTCAATTAGTGACCAACACTACGCAAGGGACATGCACACGGCGGTGGCTATTATGGCCCATAAGGGGAAGGCTATTTTCCCATGGACTAGGGCGGAGAAATATGGCTGATGGGCTATGGTGCAATGCTGTGTAGACAATAATACTTTTACACTCTGCTCGGTTTATGGATCCGTGGCCGAAGATCTGACTATGTTTGACTGGCTCAACAATGAATTGGCTGACTGGCTGCTTCCTCTTATAATTTGTGGGGACTTTAATATTAATATTAACGGCACAGGTGGTAGTTTTGAGATGGGGAGGCACGGGAGGCACAATACCAGGGTCGAAAACCAAGAGTGTTTAGATTCCTGAGGCATTTATGTCAGACCCATGGGTTATCCAATGTTTGTGCTAAAAAGGAGCCACCTCGGTCTAGGATATAGGTTTTTCTTTGCCCCACATCTGGTACACGCTAGGCTTGATTATTTTTTTATGTCTTATAAATAGCTCTGACATGTACAATATATAAATGGGGGTCATGTCTGACCATAACCCTTTGGTGGTGGAGATGGAGATGGAGGCAGCTCCTCCTTCCGTCTCCAGCTGGTCATTTGAGAGGGCCGTGTATTACGACGTGGAGTATATCAAGCATATGAATGATAGAACACCGATGTTCATTGTGGAGAATTTAGGGAGTGCCCGTATAGAAGTTGTTTGCGACGCTTTTAAGGCTGGGGAACAGGGGGGGAGACATCTAGATTCAGGTGGGTCCAACAGAAAAAGGGGAAAAAACAGCAGCAAGAACTGTATGAGAAGTTAGTGGCTGCAGAAAAACAACTAATTATGGCAGTAACTAGGGGAGAAGAAATAGAACAGGCCCAGCTAACTGTTGTGGTTGCTAAATCAGCGATAGTTGATATTTTAGCAAAAAATGTCGCTGACAAATACTCAGCCTGGAAGAATACGACGTATGAATTTAATGAAAGAGTGAGGCCCCTGTTGGCTGTGCACACCAGAAAGAAGCTAACATATGGTCAGATTAGAGAGATTCTGGATCCATCAAGTGGGTTGACCTCTGATCCAGTCGGCATATGATCCTTCTTTCAAAAATATATCAGCAACTGTATAAGGAGTAGGCTGCTCAAATAGGCTAAGAATTTGACGAATACCTAGAGGATATGCCATATGGGGGATTAACTAAGGAAGAGAAAGAACTGTTGGAGGACCCCATTTCGGGAGAAGAGGTCATTAAGGCTATTCAATCCGTACCTGCTGGGAAGGCGGCCGGTACGGATCTTATACCGGGAGAGTTGTATAAGGTGTTTGCCTCCCACCTGCAAGCTCTTATGGTGGAGGTTTTTTTAAAAGCACAATCAGGGGGAGGGGCGCCAGAGTCTTTGGCTTCGGCTAATGTAATAGTTTACCCTAAGAAAGGGTAACCTGTCCGAGAACTAGGATCACACCGGCCAATCACTTTGGTTAATAGCGACGTTAAAATCTATGCCAGAGTTTTGGCCATCAGACTGGCTGGGTTCATCACGTAATTAGTCTCTCCGGCTCAACACGGATTCATTCCCGGACGGAGTATAATAGATAATATTTGTCAGGCAATCACATTATTTGATGCCGCAAGGCTAGCCAGAGGTCCTATGGCTTTAATCCTGCTTGATGCAAAGAAACTTTTGATAGGGTCTCCTGACCTTTCCTGTGGGCAGTAATGGATAAAAAAGACCTGGGATCAGGGTTCATCACTGCAATCCAATCTCTATATCGTCAATCCTGTTGCCAAGATCTCAGTAATGGGAGGGATGTCCAATGTAGTGGCTGTTGGACGTGGTACGAGACAGGGGTGTTCCTATTCTCCCCTGTTGTTCACCCTCTATAAAGATCACTTGATTAGCAAAATCATGGATAATCCCTTAATTTTACCGTTGCATTGTAAAGGGGAGGAGATGAAAATCTTAGCTCTCACTGACGACTTGGCGGTTACCACCTCCGACCCCGAGGGTGCCATGAGAGAGAGAGAGAGAGAGACATGGAGACAGAGAAGTTTGGACAGTTGTCAGGGTATCTGTTAAACCATAACAAAACACAAATTGTGGCCAATAGAATGGTTCAATCAAGTGATAGCCGGGTGGTTTCACACGCTGTCTATCTTGGGGATGGATATTTCTGCTGATATAGAGAAAATTGTGTTGAACAATTTGGGCCTACTGATTCAGAGAACTAAATGAGGCTTTGCGAGAATGAATAACCTTAGGCTTACTCTGATTGGTTGGAGTAATGTTGTTAAAATTCTGTTTTATCTAAGATTCAGTATTTTTAGGGCTATTCCCTTGGAGGGGGACAGCAGTTGGTTTAAGATATTAAAGCAGATGATTTCTAGATTTTTGTGGGCTTACACATGCCCCAGAAGGGCCTTGAAGTTTCTGACACTTCCGAGGGAACAGGGAGGCTGGGCTGTCCCAAATCTTCTGCTGTATTACTGGGTCTCGGCCCTTCAAAAAATATCTGTCCTGCTGAAAGGGAAAGTTGTAGTGGGACCATGTGAGGATGGTCCCCCTCCAACGTATGAACTATTGCTAGGAGATGAGGACAGAGGCTGTCTTATGCACCAAGTGGAGTTAAGATACTTCAAGTGGGTTAAGTTCAAAACTATAATTTGTGCATACAAAGTATGGTTGGCAGTCTGGAAGAAACTTGGGCTTGGGCGATTGAACTTCTATACTCCAATTCATAACAATATCCTGCTCCCCGATATTTTTAAGGATGGTTACGTCAGGCGCTGGAAAGAGTTTGGGCTGTCTAAATTGGGGGATTACATGGGCAACGCGGGCATCTGTTCATTTGAAGAGATTAAAAGTAAGTTTGGGTTGAGCACAAGGAATTTTTTAAGTATCTACAGATAAGAGATTTCCGGAGAAAAAAAGGCTGGGGGATAGGCAGGTGTTTAAGAGTTGATGTGATTGACTTGCTATTCAAATCTTAACCCTCGCTGGATATACTTTACAGGATGTTGAATGCCAGGATATTGGATGACTTAGCTAAGCATACCAGTAGGTGGGAAGAACTCCTTCAAGTGGGTACAGGGGAATGCGAGGACTCTTTGCATTTTGCACAATCCACATAAGTTGTAGCTAACCTGCAGATGCAGCATTTCAAAACTTGGTACAATCTTTACATTACTCCAGAAAAAGTTGCAAAGTGTGGAGGAGTTGCTGGAACACAGGGCCCTCGTTGCGACTGCTACACGGCGGACCTTATTCATATGTTTGCAACTTGCCCTAGCCTTGACAGCCTCAAAAAGGATATTGGTAGAATGATAGAGACACAGTTAGGGCTTCGGGTAGCAATTACTCCCCAGCTCATCATACTAGGGGTGGACGAGGACTCGATACCAAGCCATGCCCAGGCCTTCATGTTTGTAGCCATGACAGTATTAAGGTTGTGCCTGGCCACAGGATGGCTAGATCAGGCCCCGATCACAAGTCAGCATTGGATGGTTCCGACTCTTAGCCATATTCCGTATGGAATCAGCAGTTTATGCTCGGAAGGACAGGGTGGCAAAGAAAAGGGGGCTGGAAATCTGGGCACCTTTGAGGAACTGGGTAGGAGATCTGGATGCGGAGGCTATGGATGGGGAAGAGGCTCATGGGGGGTAGGCTGGAGTTGGGAGGGAGCGGGCCAGACTAGGCCACTATCTGTATGAGGTGGTTTTCATGATGTATTTGTTCTGATGATTTCTTTTATCCTTTTCTGTATGTAAGAGGTTTTTTCTTTTCCTCTTTTTCTTTTTCCGGCACCTGTTACTTTCTCAATGGATGAATTTGATTGCTCTTGGCTTGGAACGGGCTAGGGAAGGGGGGTGGGCAATGGGGGATTTGTATGTTAAAATGTGCAATAAAAAGTTTTAAAATTAAATCAAACAAAAATAATATGTAAATAAATCCATTCTGAACATTGCCCTACTCATATTACTATATTCATACATCTTTCAAAGCATGTTTAAACTCATATTTTTGTACTAAGTTTCTTTAAAAAACATCTTTCAGACCTATTTTCAGTTTTTGCGGTTATTCGGGACGTCGTGATGACCTCATTAACCGCGGCGATCGCATCTTTACCATAAAGTGAAAACACATACATGCACACACATTACAGTATTCTACACACTAGAGGTTTATTACTGTACACTTCAAACTCATATTTTTCTAGTGTATTTCTAGAACAACCATCTCTAAAACCTATTTTTTGTTTTCGCGGACACTCCGGAGATCGCAATGACGTCGCTCATCGCGGTCCCCGTGGTTACGTAGCAAAAGCGGAAAGCAGGATTTCAATGGCCACCAACACATCCAAAAATAATATTTAACAAAAATACATTCTGAACATTGCCCTACACACATTACTATATTCATACTTCTTTCAAAGCATGTTTAAACTCATGTTTTGGTACTATGATTCTTTAAAATCCATATTTCAGACCTATTTTCCATTTTCACGGTTATTCGGGATGTCGCGATGACATCGTTAACCGCGACGATCGCGCCTTTCCCATAAAGTGAAAACACATATATGCACACATATTACAGTATTTTACACACTAGGGGTTTATTACTGTACACTTCAAACTCATGTTTTTCTAGTGTATTTCTAGAACAACCATCTCTAAAACCTTTTTTTCGTTTTTGTGGAGACTCCGGAGATCGTGATGACGTCGCTCATCGCGGTCCTTGCGGTTACTTTGCAAAACCAGAGAGCAAAAGCAGGATTTTAATGGCCACCACCACATAAAAAAAATTATAAATATATAATTAATTCTAACCATCACAGTAGATAACTCACTACATAAATAACTCTATAAAAACATTTATCAGAATCTCAATATCGCTATAAGAATGTCCATTAATGATTCACCAATAATCACGAAGAAGTTGGTGGTCATGACGTCCTCGCGACTGTACACTGGGGTGGTCGTGCTAGCGGGTGCGGCGTCGTCACGAATATCATACACGATTAAAAAAATCTAATTTGGACACATAACTTGTGTCACTAACACCTACATTTCTCAACCACAGGGTCAGAGTATCTCCACCCTCACCCCTGATGTGGGCTATCACACACATTTTCAGCCATGGGAACTGTTCCCGATAGATAAAATGGCGGCCACAACATTCTGTTCAGGTTGCGACCAGCCAACCAGATCATTACCGTTGGTGCGTGCATTCGCGATTCATCGTGAAACCTCAGCAAAATATCCACGGCCAGATATATCACTATAATTTTAAACTTACATTTTTCAAAAACTACTGAACGGATTTACACCAAATAAGCAAAAGGCACTTCCTTGAACCGACGTCTACCTCCCTGCCCAATGTGGTGTAAGTCCGTTCAGTGGTTTGGGCTGTAGAGGTAGCTAAAGGTTCCTATGGGAATTAACATTACAAAAGCAACCTTATTTCGCACCCCGAATTCTCGGTCCCCACTGCATGGATCAACCCCCAAACTTTCCCAATCAATAGTATCCACCGTGACACTTTTTTGGCAAAAATGTCATGCACATTGGCCAAACGACACCAAAACCAGAGAAATTCAGCCGTTATAGTTAGCTGAGCTAACTATAACTCATGCCCCCGCAATGCACTGCTGATGACATCACATATTACATCACTCATGACATGGTCAGTGACATCTCAAATGACATCACTGATGATATCTAAAATGACATCACTCATGACATCATCCAGAGAGTGTGAGTTTTTCAAAAAAGTTTAAGATATATATATATATATATATATATATATATATATATATATATATATATATATATATATATATATATTAAGTCTGGGCAGTGAAGTCTGCTCCACTCGTGGAGTTTGCAGAGTTGTCCGTACTTCGCATTTCGCAGAGCTTGCAGAGTTCCGAAAAACTCTGCTTCGCGGAGCGGAGTTTTTTTCCTCGCTTGCGTTCGTCAACCTCAAGTTGGCGAGCACGAGTGAGGAAAATCCACCTCCCAGCGAGATTGTTACTCGTTCGCGATTGTCAACATCAAGTTGGCGATCGTGAGCGTGGAAACTCAACCTCCCGGCGAGATTTCTCAAAGCGGGAGGTCAGATTTATCATTGCGAATGGTCGCATATGCTTGTGACCGCTCGCGTTGAGAAACTGTCTGTTTGCGTTGAGAAAGCTGCCGCTCAAGTAAAAATCTACTCGAGCGGCAGAAAGGAAGCAGCGCCTATGCATGGTGCCGTTCGCGATGATTGCACAGTGCAGACAAGCATATGGCACTGAAAATCATCACAAACAGCATTTATCTAACGCACTCCGCCGCTTGTGGAGCTTTGCGTAGTGCGGCAGAGGTTTTTTTGTACTTCACGGAGTTCCGCATAGCGGAATTCCACAAACTCCACCCAGGCTCTATATATATATATATATATATATATATATATATATATATAAAGACACCAATCTTACACGTTCATGCAACAGATTGCGCCGAGCCCAGTATCCAATTTAAACGTGGTTTATTTCTTCACAATGATAAACAAACGCCCGACGCGTTTCGGAACAGCCGTTCCTTTCTCACGGGTCAATAGACATTCGTTTTCACCCATTACATATAGTGCACCAAACATATAAACATAAACATAGGACTACTTGATAACTTTCAAGTTCATGGTAAAACGGCATCCATTTTGGAATGGTATTATACATGAATATACGTATATGTTAATCTGTTAAACAAATTAAATATAACAGATGCAGAAAGCAGTACATGAATGATACTATTCATTCGCTTGCATTATAACACTGTAATTATACATGAGGAGTTACAAATTCTCATTTAATTTGAAAAGCCAATAATGCCTCAATGGGCTTCAAAAGCATAGTTTGCAATTGTAATTCTGCCCCAGTGGGCCATAATTCTCATTTGTCATTACATGATATCACAAACGAAATTCCTATACTTTCCAATTCTGCCCAAGTGGGCAAAGAATACATAATTTGGCTTACAAACAAATACATCTTAAAAAACTCAATTCAATCTCCTATTTTCATGAATATACAAAACACCCAAAATTAATAACACATGCATCAACCTCCATAGATAGCACGTAATTCCCTTCTTCTATACATGAAGTTATCGTACGTCTCCTAAAAGATAAAATTGATATGCACTGATCAAAATTGATCCTACTCTTTTCTTTAAAAACAAATATCATACATGAGAGACAATTAAGACAGTTAACAATCTAAGTGCAGCTCCATTTTATTAGAAAAAGTTATTCTTGATTTAACCTAGGTGTACCGCTAATTCCTCATCCTTGTTCATACCCTCTGGATGCATCGTACCATACTTAATAATCATTCTAGATTCCAACCTCCTTAACTCACGGATCCTGTTCCCTCCCCTCTCTGATAGTGGTATCCTATCTAGGGCACAATATCTGAGTAGACCAGCATTTTTGTTATGGCATTCTTTAAAATGCCGGGCTATGGGATATTGTCTATCCTCATTGGTAATTGCCCGCATATGTTCCAATATACGTCTCTTTACCTGATGAATGGTACTGCCAATATACACTAACTGGCATGTGCAGATGAGGGCATATACGCAAAAATCTGATTTACAACTCAGATATTTCGAAATCACAAATGGTTTTTGGCCTCTCTGTTGGGAACCGTGGGGGGAGCCCCAATGCCCCCACGGTCCCACCGGCTCCCCGCCTCCTGAAGGAGCCGGCATTGCTTTTGGGCAAGGGGAGCTGCTGACATGCAACTCCCCTTGCCCAAAAGCAATCTGCTTTGCTTCATTGAAGCGAGAGCAGGTTTTCCTGCTCTCGCTTCAATGAAGCAAAGCAGAGTTTGCTATGGCAGGGCGGGAGCCGCATGGCCATAACAAACAGCAGTGTCCCGGGGGTGGGCACCCCGGGACACTGCAGGAGCTGGCCCTGGGGGGTGGCAGTCCCCAGGGCCATCAAGGGCTCCAAGAGGGGGGCAGTGCGGCCCCCCTTCCTCCATTTCAAAGCCCCGGGGAGGTGGTGGTCCCCAGGATATTTGGTGCCCCGGGGAGGTGGTGGTTCCCGGGGTGTGTGGGGGGGCTGGAGCCCCCGACACACTTTAAAAAAAAATACAAACAGAGCCCCAGGGAGGTGGCGGTCCCCAGGGCTACAAGGGGCTGCGTGCCCCCCGCATTACTTGGCAAAGCCTGGGGGAGGTGGTGGTCCCCAGGTGTGTGGGGGGGCTCAAGCCCCCCCACACATATTTTATTAATTATTATAGATACGAGCCCCTGGGATGTGGTGGTTCTCGAGGCTGTGGGGGGCTGCGTGCCTCCCCGCAAACCATCAATTAAGCCCCGGGGAGGTGGCAGTCCGCGGGGCTGCGGGGGCCCCAGCAGACCCCCGCTATATAATTTGTGCATGCCCCCGGGACCTGGCCCACCTGGGGGCTTAACAATAACAAAGAGCGGGAGGCCGCGCTTCGTTTTTTTTTTATTTTCACGGTAGGATTCGCGACCCCAAAGCAAAATCTGCAGTTTTTTTTTTTTTTTATGCTTTTTTGGGCCCTGGGGGTCCTTGTGGGACCCCCTGAGCAGGCCTAGGGGGGCAGGGTGTTTCTACCCTGCCCCCTTTTCTTGTTCTTCACCTTTTTTTTTACTCTTTTCTTGTGACTCGGTTACCGAGTCACAAGATGACTGCCAACACATTCTGGATTAGAGTGTTGGCAGGCAATCAGAGTGAAGCTCGTGGCCGGGAGGGTTCGCGAACCCTCCTCGGT
This sequence comes from Calotriton arnoldi, assembly GCA_963921515.1. Taxonomy (NCBI): domain Eukaryota; kingdom Metazoa; phylum Chordata; class Amphibia; order Caudata; family Salamandridae; genus Calotriton; species Calotriton arnoldi. Next base: position 722,304 of record CAWUFW010004593.1, on the reverse strand, counting down.
GCTCAGATATCGAAACTTTTCTTTTTCTAATTTCTCAGGAACTACTGAACGGATTTACACCATTTAAAAAAAAGGGCTCTTTGTGAACCAAGGGCTACCTTTTTGCCAAATTTAGTGTAATTCCGTTCAGCAGTTCGGGCTGTAGCCTGTTCCAATTTTTCCTATGGAAATTAACATGGGGAAAACGCGTTTTGGGACCCCCTTTTTTCTCGGCCCCCGCTTGACAAATCACCCCGAAACTTTCAAGACAGGAGCTGACTTGAGCGGGCCATTAGTTTTGAAAATATCGCAAAGATTCGTCAAATGACGCCAAAGATATTGGCAAAAGAAAAACGCTTTTTGAATAGAAACGAGATCCTAACTATAACTAGCTACTGGCGACCACCAGTAGGTAATATATATAAAAAAAATAGATTTGGGCATGCCCCGGGGGATGGGGTCCCCGGGGCGAATATAAATTAATGGAAGTGGACTTTTTTTTTTCTCCAAAGTTTGGAGTTGCGACCCTAGCGTGGCGCTCAGCGCGGCCCCCTAGTGTGAACACGATGGGTGTGCGGATCCCAGCGCGGCCCCCTGGTGTGAACGCGATGGGTGCGCGGCTCCTTCAGTCGCGCTGGGTGCGCGACTCCAAGCAAAAATATATATATTTTTTTATATAAACCTAGGTTATATGTTGGGTTATTGGGTGGCTCTAAAAAGAGCCCTTGTTTTCATTGGGAGATTGTTGTAGCTACATGTAAGTGTGGATGCAGAGCTTCAGGTTGTTGAGAAACACTCTGTTGCCTTGATCAGCGAAGTGTACTCCATCACTTCTGTAGATGCCATCCATATGGAAACGTAGATTGTTGTTATAGATGGAGCCCATCCTATGGTCTCTGAGGTAAGCAGAAACAGCTTTATTGACATTTTGTCTAGCTTTCTCAATCTGAGGACAAAATTGATTGGACCACTTCCATTTCTGTCTTTGGCATATGTTAGAGTATACAAAGACAGTTTGGGGGAAAAGCAACATCAATTCTGCAAAGGTGTCCTTCATTAGCATTTCCAGACCTACCCCAGTCAATGTGCCAAGGTCATTGCCATCACAGTGCACAATCATGAGGTCAGGGGGTTGGAGGTGCAAAAAGGTTGTAACCAAAGGCATTAATTGATGCCACTTTAATCCTCTCTGTCCAATCCATTTAATGTCTACATTTTGCAAAGCTAGGTCTTTGTCAATACCTCTGCGTTCAGCATACCTTTTGCACCAGAAAACATAGCTGTGCCCAACAATCCACACAGAAAGCATCTTGAAGGGATGTCTGTAAGTAATCAAAAGATGTCTGTAGCTGAGGTAGTCAGTTGTTAGAATGAGAGGTATCTAAAATGGTGGAGATGATGCTGTTTTTAAGAAAGTAGAGAATTGATTGGCTGTTTAAGAACATTGTACATTCAAAAATAGGGTGCATTTTACTTTGTTTGAAAAGCATGTTTCTTATTGGTTAGTAAAAAATGTTTGAAAGGTACAGTAGAAAGGATAAGGTCATGTTTTGCAAAGCCAACCATACCTGCTGTTTGCATTTGCAACATTGTGTGGTGAACTTGAAAATATGGCGAACTTGTGACCTGTCAGTTAAGTTGAATGTTCCATGAACTGTTACTATGGAAACTGGCATTAAGCAGAATGGGGGAAGAAGTCAGTTGCTAAGGGTTATTATGTGTAACCAATGGAAATGTGTTTTACAATTTGAAAAACTCTGGGAAGCAATGTTATTTGTTGCTTATGTGTATTTGTATGGAGAAAGAGAGGGAAACTTGCCATTACTGGTTTTACCTTGCTGAGTCTGGTGCATTATATTGATTGTGTGTGAAAGAAAATCCTGTCAGAGTTTGTGAGATTTTTCATTCAACACATTTATTTGCAAGGTGAGTTATAAATTTGCGAGGTTTATTTAAAAAAAAATTGACATTATTCTAAAACTGTGTTGTTTGAAATATATTATTAAATGTAGAGATGTATATTGGAGTTTGTGTCATTGTACTTAAATGATATTTAAAAAAGAGTCTGTCCAGTAATATGTGTATTTTTTAAGATGATTACTGATGTTATTAATTAAGCTTGTTTTTTAAGTCTGTACAAAGGTATAGTTGAATGATGCCGCATATTTTTAGATAGTTGGTTGAAGATGCAGTACAAATGTGTAGTTTAAAAGATGTTCATATAAGGTGTAGTTTATTAGGCTTCATTTTCTGTTGTCTCTACAAAGGTATAGTTGAATGATACTGCATAATTATAGATAGTTTGGTAAAGATGCAGCACAACTGTGCTGTTTGAAAGATGATCATATAAGGTGTTAATAATTAGGTTTCTTTTATTAGTTTATACAAAGGTAAAGTTAAATGACGCCACATATTTTAAGATAGAATGGTGAAATAAGGTGCTGTTAATTAGGCTTCTTTTTGTAGTCTGAACAAAGGTATAGTTGAATGATGCCATATAATTTTAGATACAAAGGTGAAGATGTAGAATAAAAGTGTGCTTTTAAAAATGCTCATAAAAGGTGTTGTTAATTAGCCTTTTTTCTTAAGTCTGTTGAGAGGTATAGTTTAATGATTTCGCATATTTGTAGATATAATGGTCAAGATGTAGCTCAAAAGTAAACCACCACATATTACCCTTGCAGGCATGTTGTACTTATCTACTTAACTAGATAATATGTAATGACTCATCTATGTGTTCAGATTGTATTTATACAGTTGTATGTATGGTTAGTGAACTATTGAGAGGTGCCTGACCGATTACAGGAGTGCAAAGGTAGTGACTAGGTGATTTTAAAACTACATGAGTAATGATTGACTGATTCCATATTCTGCAATCACCCAGTTAGTATCCAAGCACTCATGAAATCACTCCGCCACTACCCAAACACTTATGAAATCACCCAGGCACTACCCATACACTCTCCCAATCAGCCAAGTACTACCCATGTACTCATGCAATAAACCAAGCACTTATAAATTCACCATGCACTCTCCTTGCAGTACTCTAATCATTCAGTCAGTACCCATGTACTCATGCAATGATCCAGGCACTAACACATGAAGTGCTACAATCCTCTGTGCACTACCCATGCAGTCCTCTAACCACCTACACACTACTGATTCACTCCTTCAATTACCCAGGTAGTACCCATGCAGTCCAGTAATCACCCAGCCAGTACTATGTACTTATCCAATCACTCTGCCAATTCCCAAGCACTTATAAATTCACCATGCACTCTCCTTGTCGTACTATAATCATCCAGTCAGTACCCATGTACTCATTGAATGACCTAGGCACTAACACTTGCACTGCTACAATCCCCTGTGCACTACCCATGCAGTCCTATAACCACCTACACACTACTCATTTGCACCTTCAATTACCCAGGTAGAACCCATGCAGTCCAACAATCATCCTGTCACTACCCATGCACTGCTGTAATCACCCAGCCACCACCATATTGTTATTCAATCACTCCACCAATACCCAAGCACTTATAAATTCGCCATGCACTCTCCTTGCAGTACTCTAATCATCCAGTCACTACCCATGTACTCATGCAATGACCCAGGCACTAACACACGCAGTGCTACAATCACCTGTGCACTACCCATGCAGTCCTCTAACCACCTACACATTACTCATTCATTCCTGCAATTACCCAGGTAGAACACATGCAGTCCAACAATCACCCTGTCACTACCCATGCACTGCTGTAATCACCCAGCCAGCACCATGTTCTTATCCAATCACTCCGCCAAAACCCAAGCACTTATAAATTTGCCATGCACTCTCCTTGCAGTACTCTAATCATCCAGTCACTACCCATGTACTCATGCAATGACCCAGGCACTAACACATGCAGTGCTACAATCCCCTGTGCACTACCCATGCAGTCCTCTAACCACCTAAACACTACTCATTCACTCCTCCAATTGCCCCGGTAGTACCCATGTAGTGCAGCAAACCCCATGTGATTTCAAAAGAAAGCATTTCATTGGGTTTTAAGTAGAACGTGTTTCTTTAGTAATAGAATAGTATATTTCTATATAGTTATATTAATAATATTAAATTTAATTTACATTTTTTTTCTCAGATATTCTTCATCATCAATAAGAAAGACTTACCATGACAAAAAAAGAGAAAACAAGAAAAGAAACAATACTATTTAAAGAAAAGACAACAGCAAGAATTAGATGAACTACAACATGTGGGAAAAAAAAGTCTTGCGGTAAGAGAACAAAAGAATTTATTAAAAGACTTTCAAGGACTAGAAAACGTTTTGACAATGTAGAAAATAGAAAGAATACCTCTAGAACAAAGAAGAATGAAATGAAAAAAGGACAAATTAATGGCAAATCACGTTCTGAAAAAACAATCTATGCTAAAAGAAGGATGAATCAATTTTGTGAAATAAGGAAACGTATGTTTCAAAGTAGAGTAGTACAAAATTTATTAAAAGATGGCAAGAAATATAAAAGAAGATCAGCATTTTATAAAAAGAAAAAACAGATTGAAACTATTGTTGAAAAGGCTTTTGAATTAAAAAGAAAATTGTTCATTTTAGTTTTAAACAGAATGCGATCATTAGAAAAACCAATGCATTTTATGAAGGACAAAAGTAAAAAGAAGAGACTAATTAACAGAACTAACTTTTGTGATATTTTTTTGGGTGAATGGAAGCTCACTTCAAGTCCAGAGCCTTTTTTTAATGAAGAGAGCTATTTTCAAAGCAATACATTAGTTCACGCAGTTGCTACCAATGGTCGTGCTTATGAAGTGAAGAACGGTTGTGCAATTGAAAAAGAAAAGATGGTTCCTAGAAATGTAGAAGAAGTGATAGCTGATGAAGTTCTAGGGAGACGTACTAAAGCCCCAGTGTATACTTAGGATTGTAGTAGTATTTGCAGTATACGACAGGAGTCTATTGATATTTTACGAAATTTCTTACGAGCGTATAGTAAAAAAGTGTTAAACAAAAGATTAAGATGCTGCAAGGACTAGATCCTTGCAAAGTGAGAAAAAATACTGGTTTGCAAAGTCATTCTCTGGCTTGTCTTTCTAGAAAAGTGTGTAAAAGTGTTTGTCATCATTTGAGAATGTTAGCAGTACATCACTCTCAAATGCGGAAGTTAGTAAGAAGATTGTACTATGTAAAAAGTCCTGCAATAATTTTAAGTGACTTAAACAGTGCTCTTTTGCATGGGTCAGTATCAGATGTAAAAAAAGTTTGTGATGAAATAGAGTTTCGTTACTTTGGTCCTGAACAAGAGTGTAGAGAAAGTGAGAGTTTGATAGGTGTAGGTGTTGAAGAAGATGTGGAAGATAGTAGTACTGAGAAGTTTGAAGAAGAAATTACGAAGTTTAAGGTAATTTGTTGTGAAAGACCAAACTATGGGGCTTATTGCGATAGTGGTCGGATTTGATCCGGCCGCCACCGTAGCGGTGATTGGGTCCGACTGCCATGCGTGCGGCGGTCCCGTCCATGCAATTAGGATGTGACCGCTACCACTGCGGTCAGATTCCGCACCTTTATCATTGTGGCGGGCGGTGCTGACAGCTGCACCGCCGCAATGCATAAAGGAGCATGTTGTGCATTTCACTGCACTACGTGGCAGGCACTACACTGTGCCTGCCACTTGGTGCAGTGAAATGTAGGGGGGCACCATGGGTACCCCCCCAGTGCACCCCCACCCCATCCCACCCCAACACAAGGGGGGCCCGCAACGGGCACCCAGAGACATTCACCACCTGCCTTTCAAAGGCGGTTCAACCGCCACGGAAAGGCTGGCTATCACCGGTATCATAATCGTGCTGGCGGAGCCTGCTAGTCACCGCCGCCATTAGAAGCCCGATGAAGGTTCCGCCGGACAATCGTTTCGATTGCTACCGGCGGAAAAGCAGCGGACGGTCTTTCCGTCTGCCACGGTACCCACCGCCATCGTAATATGGCGGGGGTTTATCGCGTTACGATGCCGGAGCGGTCTCCACCGCCGGCCCGGCGGTGGCGAACTGCCCGACATCATAATAAGCCCCTATGTTTGTATTTGTTGTCGACAAACTCACTATAGAAATCAAACTAGGAATGTTGATCTGTATTTAAAAAGTGAAAAAGAAAACAATGATAAGTGGAAGGAATTTGGTGCTTATTTGTTGGTAGAAGATTGCTTTGATTTGGGTAGTGATCAACGTATTTGTAAATATTGTTATACCAAATTAGAGGACAACAAAATGCCAGCTAGAGCTGTACATAATAACCTAGAGTTGGTAGGTATTTCTCCAGAACTGGTAGATTTAAATACTTATGAGTCCATTCTGATTCAATCTGTGCACCTGTTTCAGGCTATTGTTCGTATGGAGCCTAAAACAGGTAAGTTGCCTCCCACAGATTTACAAAGAGGATTAAAAGGAAGAGTTGTGTATTTACCTTTAGAATTAAAGAAAAATATTGAAACTATTGGTGTGGAGAAAGAGGAAACTGAACCTGTAGTTATTCTAGTTAATGGTGTCCATACGAAGAGTCGGAAAATATGGCAAGAATTAGTAGATGTCAGCAAAGTGCAAAAGGCTACGTTATATAGCATAAAAAACAATGTTTACTCCAAAAATGTGTATGTGGAAGATGAAGAAATAGTTTTAGGAGATGATAGCGAAATTTCAAGTGGCCAAATTGAAAAAGTGGACATCTCCAAAAGTGAAGAAATTTATGAACATTATAGTGTACATCCTTTACATTCAAAGGAAGTGATTGGAAATACTATTGAATTATTCCAAATGAAGAAAGCGAAGGGGACTCCCATGAGTGTTTGGGAAAAAAGTTTGGAAGCTCGTTGTTTTCCACAGCTCTTCCCCACTGGAAAAGGTGGACGATATGATGAACGACCAGTACAGATTCCAGCATCAGAATATCGAACAACAAGATTGTACTCAGAAGATCCAAGATTTCGACAATGTATTCCATATATATTTCATCTTTTGTTTGAAAGTGACTTGTCTAGACTTTCATATGCAGCCAACCATATATTAAAAACAGGAGTTCATCTTCAACATGTTTCTGCAAAGGAATTCATGGACAAAGTACAACAGAGAGACGATCATTTAGAATCTCAATTGATTAATTTGATGGCGTGTCAACGTGGTACTAATGAGTATTGAGTATAGTCATCATGGAGAACTTAAATGTATGTTAAGGAACTTAGGAACCCCTGCGTGGTTTGTTATGCTAAGCTGTGCAGAATACGCATGGGACGATTTACTTGAATTGCTTGAGAAGCAAATTCAAATATTAAAAACATTTAATTCAAGACACCTTGAGAACTGTGTTCCTTGGATCCTGTAAATGTGTGCAGATATTTTAGTCATAGGTTTCAAGCTATGATGTCTTTTATCTGCAATAAAAACAACCCACCTCTTGGAGAAGTTATTGATTTCTTTTGGAGAAAGGAGTACCAAGCTTGAGGTGCTCCTCATATACATATGCTTTTATGGATCAAGGATGCACCTAAGTTTGGAACTGATTCGGATGAGACTGTTTTAGCTTTTATTGAAGACTATGTTACATGTGCTATACCAAAAACAAGAGAAGAAAATACCTTAAGAAAACAAGTTTTACGGTTTCAAACTCATCGATGTGGCAAATACTGTCGACGGAAATACAAGTCACAGGAAAAGTTTTATACAAAATGTCGTTTTGGATTTCCACGTCCATTAATATCCAAAGGAAGAGTCAACAGTTTCATGTCAGCAGTGAGGCATACTATCACTAGAAAATCTCCCAAAAATACTTACAATTTAAAAGAAGTGAACAACCAAAGTATATTAATGATTATAATCCAGTGATTTTGTCGATGTGGAGTGCAAATATGGATATCCAGTATGTTGCAGATAATTCCATTGCTGTTGCTCGGTATGTTACGTCATACATAACAAAATCTGAAAAGACGGAGTTGAAAGAAATGTGGGAAGAAATTCCCAAGAGAAGACTCATAGTAAGAAATTGTACAGCTTTAGTTTGAAGATGCTGTCCCATCGAGAGATTGGATCCTACGAATGTTCGGATCGGTTGACCTCTGCAAGTTTATATTCAAAGTCAAGAGGAATCATTTGGGTTAGTCTAGGTCTTGCTGCAACATGAAATCGAGTACTTAAATCTATACACGAAATCTAATATTTAGCATTAAATGAACCGGAAAGCACAGATATTGTTAAAACTAACATGTTGGATACATACTATCCTAAAAGAAGTCCCTATCTTGAAAACATATGTCTCTAGAAAGTACTGCAATATTACAGCTTTAAGAGAAATATTACAGAGAACATAAATGAAGAAAAATATGCAGTGATTGGTTCTGATGGATGTTTGGTGAAACATAGTAAAGGAAATCTCATTAATCACAGGAAACTGAGTTGCGATACTCCAGATAAAAGGGAATTTTACTATTTAGCACTTCTGCAACTGTTCAAGCCTTGGCGTACTGAAATGGAATTACTTGGTGATTTTCTCTGCTATGAAGATTCTTTTAATGCATGTAAAGATAGCATTGAATGCACAGTTTTGCAAAATTATCTCCAAATGTTGAATGAAGAAATTGAATAAGAAGCTAGTATTGCAGCTGAGATTGCTAGAGACAGTTCTCAAGATAGTCAAAGTTCTGCTCCACTGAGTCAAGATCCACTAGGACAACCAATTCTTGAAAATGAAGCAGCAATCGCCATGAGTGAAGTGGAAACAGCAATGCATCAAGCTCAACACGATATTATGGACTTAGGAAACTTGGAAGAACAACTAAATATTGAACAGAAAGAAATATATCAGCAAGTTACACAACAGATCGACCATGTTTTACGTCATGAAAATAAAGAATGCAACTGCACATCTTTTAAACCTATTCAAATGTATATCAGTGGTCAAGCTGGTACAGGAAAAAGTTTCTTAATTAAAGTTTTGACCAGTTATTTACAGAAAACCACTGAATCACATTTATCTTGTGTTGTAACCGCTCCAACTGGGTTAACAGCACACAACATTAAAGGGATTACATTACATCATTTACTAATGCTACCTGTTGAACATGAAAACAAGTTGGAATATCACAAGCTTTCTGGAGAAGCTTGTTTGGAAGTTTTAAGAGTACTAAAGAAAATGAAACTTCTGATCATTGATGAGGTGAGCATGGTCTCAAACTTAATGCTAGCCTTTGTACATTTAAGAATGTATGCAAAAACAACAGTTGATGGACAGAATGCAGAACAATGTCATACATTCACCCCAGTACAGAGATCTGGGCCTAAATCCATTGTTTTTTTGCTCACCATGTCATTCCAGTTTGAATCCAGCCATATGCAAATTAGTCTTGACCCTGTGCCTCATGGGAACAGTCCAGCCCGAAGTGCCAAGCCAGGTCCGCCCTGGACTGGAAACAAGCATCCTAGGACCGGTTTTGGGGTTTCACCCCTCTTCAGCCAGGATAGCTTGATTCCAGTAGCATGGAGAGCACGGGACCCACGTCTGGGCATACCCGTCCCACTCGGGGTGACAAATGCAAAAACAACAGTTGATGGACAGAATGCAGAACAATGTCATACATTCACCCCAGTACAGAGATCTGGGCCTAAATCCATCGTTTTTTGCTCACCATATCATTCAGTTTAGACCCAGCCATATGCAAATCAGTCTTGACCCTGTGCCTCATGGGAACAGTCCAGCCCGAACTGCCAAGCCAGGTCCGCCCTGGACTGGAAACAAGCATCCTAGGACCGGTTTCGGGGTTTCACCCTCTTCAGCCAGGATAGCTTGATTCCAGTAGCATGGAGAGCACGGGACCCACGTCTGGGCATACCCGTCCCACTCGGGGTGACAAATGCCGCCTAGACAACAACGCACACAACAGCAAAGAGCTCTTCAACATCGTGAAGGAACTCTCCAACCCCAGCTCCAACACCAACGACATCCAGCCGTCGCGAGACCTAGTGCGACTCACTGGCCACCTTCTTCCACCGCAAAATCGCCGACATCCATGACAGCTTCAACACCACGACCGCCCGGCAACCACCGAGACCACTGTCCCCACAACCACCAACCGCCTGCTCTCCTGGACCAACATCAACGACGAGGACACCAGCGAGATCATGAACACCATCCACTCCGGTTCACCGCTAGACCCGTGCCCTCACCACATCTTCAACAAAGCCAGTACAGCCATCGCGCCCCATCTCTGGAAAATAATCAACATCTCCTTCGAGACAGCAACCTTCCCGGAAAGCTGGAAGCACGCCGAGATCACCGCCTTACTCAAGAAACCCAAGGCAGACCCCAAGGACCTCAAGAACTTCCGACCCATCTCTCTGCTCCCGTTCCCGCGAAGGTCACCGAGAAAATCGTCAACAAACAACTGACCCGCTACCTCGAGGAGAACAACATCCTGGACCCTTCCCAGTCCGGCTTCCGCAGCAACCACAGCACCGAGAACCGCCCTCATCGCCGCCACCGATGACATCAGGACCCTGCTAGACAACGGAGAAACAGCAGCCCTCATCCTCCTGGACCTATCAGCCGCCTTCGACACGGTCTGCCACCACACACTACGAACACGCCTTCACGACGCCGGGATCCAAGAGAAGGCCCTGGACTGGACCACATCCTTCCTTTCCGGCCAGAACACAAAGCGTCCGCCTCGCCCCTTCCGATCCAAGGCCACCAAGATCATCTGCGGCGTACCCCAAGGCTCCTCCCTCAGCCCAACGCTGTTCAACATCTACATGGCACCCCTCGCCCACGTCGCCCGACAGCACAACCTCAACATCATCTCCTACGCCGACAACACCCAGCTGATCCTCTCCCTCACCAAAGACCCTCACACCGCCAAAGCCCACCTCCACGAAGGAATGAAGGCTGTCGCCGAATGGATGAGGACCAGCCGCCTGAAGCTGAACTCGGACAAGACGGAGGTCCTCATTCTTGGTTCCAACCCTTCAGCCTGGGGCGACTCCTGGTGGCCAACATCACTGGGAACAGCCCCGCCACCCACCGACCACGTACGCAACCTAGGGGTCATCCTCGACCCCACCCTCTCCATGACTAAGCAGGTCAACGCCGTTTCCTCATCCTGCTTCAACATCCTCCGAATGCTCCGCAGGATCTTCAAGTGGATCCCCACCGAAACAAGAAAAACAGTCACCCAGGCCCTCGTCACCAGCAGGCTGGACTACGGAAACGCCCTCTACGCAGGAACGGCGGCTAAGCTCCTGAGACGGCTGCAACGCATCTAGAACGCCTCTGCACATCTTATCCTCGACATCCCCGACGCAGCCACATCACACCCCACCTGAGAGACCTGCATTGGCTCCCTGTCAACAAGAGGATAACCTTCAAGCTCCTCACCCACGCACACAAAGCACTCCACAACTCCGGACCAGCCTACCTCAACAGACGACTCAGCTTCTACACCCCCACCCGCCAGCTCCGCTCGACCAGCCTCGCCCTCGCCACAGTCCCCCGCATCCGGAAACTTGACCGCCGGCGGCAGATCCTTCTCCCACCTCGCCGCCAAGACCTGGAACACCCTCCCCACCAACCTCCGACAGACCCAAGACCTACTGGCCTTCAGAAGACTCCTCAAGACCTGGCTCTTCGATCAGTAGCAGCACCACCCCCTCTTCCCCCAGCACCTTGAGACCCTCGCGGGTATGTAGTGCGCTTTATAAGTGACATGATTGATTGATTGATTGATTGAATGCAAAAACAACAGTTGATGGACAGAATGCAGAACAATGTCATACATTCACCCCAGTACAGAGATCTGGGCCTAAATCCATCGTTTTTTTGCTCACCAAGTCATTCCAGTTTGAACCCAGCCATATGCAAATCAGTCTTGACCCTGTGCCTCATGGGAACAGTCCAGCCCGAACTGCCAAGCCAGGTCCGCCCTGGACTGGAAACAAGCATCCTAGGACCGGTTTCGGGTTTCACCCCTCTTCAGCCAGGATAGCTTGATTCCAGTAGCATGGAGAGCACGGGACCCACGTCTGGGCATACCCGTCCCACTCGGGGTGACAAATGCAAAAACAACAGTTGATGGACAGAATGCAGAACAATGTCATACATTCACCCCAGTACAGAGATCTGGGCCTAAATCCATCGTTTTTGCTCACCATGTCATTCCAGTTTGAACCCAGCCATATGCAAATCAGTCTTGACCCTGTGCCTCATGGGAACAGTCCAGCCCGAAGTGCCAAGCCAGGTCCGCCCTGGACTGGAAACAAGCATCCTAAGACCGGTTTCGGGCTTTCACCCCTCTTCAGCCAGGTTAGCTTGATTCCAGTAGCATGGAGAGCACGGGACCCACGTCTGGGCATACCCGTCCCACTCTGAGTGACAAATGCAAAAACAACAGTTGATGGACAGAATGCAGAACAATGTCATACATTCACCCCAGTACAGAGATCTGGGCCTAAATCCATCGTTTTTTTGCTCACCATGTCATCATCTTGTGTGTTTTGCATTTCGTCCTAAGTGGGAAGGGTATGCCCAGATGTGGGTCCCGTGCTCACTACGCCACTGGAGTCAAGCTATCCTGGCTGATGAAGGCTGATAGCCTGAAACCGGTCCTAGGATGCTTGATTCCGGTCCAGGGAAGACATGGCTTGGCAGTTCGGTCTGGACTGTTCCCATGAGGCACAGGAGTCAAGACTGATTTGCATATGGCTATGTCTGAACTGGGGTGGCGTGGTGAAGCAAAATAACGATGGATTAAACCCAGATCTGTGACTGGGGGTGAATGTTTGCCAATGTGCAGCATTCCGTCCATCATCTTGTGTGTTTTGCATTTCAGCCCTAAGTGGGAAGGGTATGCCCAGACGTGGGTCCCGTGCTCACTACGCCACTGGAGTCAAGCTATCCTGGCTAATGAAGGCTGATAGCCTGAAACCGGTCCTAGGATGCTTGATTCCGGTCCAGGAAGACATGGCTTGGCAGTTCGGTCTGGACTGTTCCCTTGAGGCACAGGGTCAAGACTGATTTGCATATGGCTATGTCTGAACTGGGGTGGCGTGGTGAAGTAAAATAACGATGGATTAAACCCAGATCTGTGACTGGGGGTGAATGTTTGCCAATGTGCAGCATTCCATCCATCATCTTGTGTGTTTTGCATTTCGCCCTAAGTGGGAAGGGTATGCCCAGACGTGGGTCCCGTGCTCACTACGCCACTGGAGTCAAGCTATCCTGGCTGATGAAGGCTGATAGCCTGAAACCGGTCCTAGGATGCTTGATTCCGGTCCAGGAAGACATGGCTTGGCAGTTCGGTCTGGACTGTTCCCATGAGGCACAGGCTCAAGACTGATTTGCATATGGCTATGTCTGAACTGGGGTGGCGTGGTGAAGCAAAATAACGATGGATTAAACCCAGATCTGTGACTGGGGGTGAATGTTTGCCAATGTGCAGCATTCCGTCCATCATCTTGTGTGTTTTGCATTTCGCCCTAAGTGGGAAGGAGTATGCCCAGACGTGGGTCCCGTGCTCACTACGCCACTGGAGTCAAGCTATCCTGGCTGATGAAGGCTGATAGCCTGAAACCGGTCCTAGGATGCTTGATTCCGGTCCAGGGAAGACATGGCTTGGCAGTTCGGTCTGGACTGTTCCCATGAGGCACAGGGTCAAGACTGATTTGCATATGGCTATGTCTGAACTGGGGTGGCGTGGTGAAGCAAAATAACGATGGATTAAACCCAGATCTGTGACTGGGGGTGAATGTTTGCCATGTGCAGCATTCCGTCCATCATCTTGTGTGTTTTGCATTTAAGAATGTAGCAAATTTTAAAAACAGAATATGATGTGTTATTTGGAGGAAAACATGTGATGGTTTTCGGCAATCTACTGCAACTTACTCCTGTAAAAGGGCAACCAGTTTTTAAAACACTTGTGCATGAAGAAACCAGAAAATCTTTGGGAAGTAATGGAAATGTCAACATTTGGTCATATTTTGAATACAAACAACTTATTAAAAATATGCGACAGGCAAGTGATGAAGATTATGGAAGCATTCTCCAAGATATAAGAATTGGTGTATTGATAGAACATGGTAAAGAAGCTTTGCAAAGTCGGCTACTTACAAACTTGTTTCCAAATGAAAATGTTGCTCCGGAAATAATATACAAAAAAATTGGAGAAAAGAAATCTATAATCTGCCTAATGCCAACACTGCGAGTGTTCTGCATTCAATGAAGTACTTTTAAAGCTGGAAAAACAACAAATAATAAAAATGGAAGCCATTGATAAAATAGAGCACGAAGGAATTACTATTATTTTGACAGAAAAATTAAAAACAAAATTGGATTCTTTGGAAAAATCTATATCTAAGACTGCTGGTTTAGAAAATAATTTATATGTATGTGAAAACTGTCGGGTAATTTTACGGCGTAATTTGGATGTGGAAAAAGGTTTAGTAAATGGAGCAATGGGAAAAGTTGTTGATTTTGTTAATTATCAAAATAGAGATGGAATTGAATTTTTGAAGATTAAATTCGATCAGATTGAAGAGGTAAAACAGATTGGACGTTGTTCTGTTCGTTTTTTGCTTGTTAAAGACTTGTATGTTAGTAGAAAACAGTTTCCTCTTTCTTTAGCATATGCAGTGACCATTCATAAATCTCAAGGTTTAAGTGTAGACAGTGCTTTGGTAAACATTGGAAGTACCGTGTTTAAAGAGGGAATGGCATATGTTGCATTGTCCCGAGTCAGAACTTTATCTGGATTGTATTTGATTGATTTTGATGAGAGAAAGATTAGTGCAGATGCAAATTGTGTAAGAGAGTATAATCGGTTAAGAAGACTGTATGCTCCCAACTTAGGTGAATATCCTGTATATGAAAAGCGTGTAGTATGTCGAAAACGAACATATGAGAAACTTTGTAGTGCGGTTGGAAATAAGAAAAAAAACAAGAGAATGTTGAGGTTCCAAACATAAAAAAATGGACAGTGTTGAAGATATTGTAGGATATCAGTTAGAAAGTAGTTCAGGTATCAGCTGCTATGCTAATGTAGTTGTGAACGTCGTATTTTTCTAGAAAATCTCCAACAACAAATTATGGAGAATCGAGAAAAAGGTTTTGTTCTTTGTTGCATTACATTTTTGAAAACTTGACAACTGATAAAACTAAAATCAAAAAGTGTTTCTGGCATTCGGAATCTTCTGGATATATGTTCTGGTTCTTCACAATTTACACTTAATGTACAGCAAGATGCTCAAGAATTTCTTATGTTTATGCTTGCAGTATTGGAAGATGAAGGAATACAAATTGAAAATTTGTTTGGACTTCGTTACAGATGGGATCATTAATGTGAAGATTGTACATTTACTTCTACCACTAAAATAGACACTGAAAGATTAATATATTTGACAATACCAGATTGTAAAACAGTGTCTTTAAACAAATTAGTAAAATCAGCTAATCAAAATATGGAATGTAGTCACTGCAAATCTGAAATGATATCAACATTATTTATAGAAAGATTTGGACAATATGTAATTTTAATGATACAACGTTGTAGAGCAGATGGAAGAAAATTGGAAACTAAAATTAAAAATTTTGTGGCAAGTCAACTGTCAATTTCAGGAAGAACTTTCAAAGCAGTGGCAATTATTATCCATGATGGACATTCTACAACATCTGGACACTATACTGTGTATTTAAAGTGCAATAAAGGATGGACACATTGTAATGATGCCCATTTGCTATTCAAATATCGGTTGCCTAATGAATTACCAAATTCATACCAGATATTTTTGATGCCAAAGTTCTGAGAACATCATTCGGCCTATTGGGAAGATGTCAACATGAATTAATGAGATTATTTTGGATATTTTCTATACAAACGATTTCAGAAACATCATTCGGCCTATTTGGAAGATGTCAACATGAATTAATGAGATTATTTTGGATATTTTCTATACAAACGATTTCAGAAACATCATTCGGCCTATAGGGAAGATATCAAGAATTGCTGATTCAATTATCGTTTCTGTTCTTTGATATTGTATTTAGAAAATTGTTTTAGAAAGAAGCATTTCATATATTTGATCTTTGTATTATATGCAATGTTATTGAGGGTGTTTATTTTAGGAAAAGTAAACAGATAGTTGAGTTTGTTGTAAATATTTTGAACACAGATTTGGGTTTTTTAACAATCTTATTTATTGCATTTTTTGCCCGCTGTTACATGATGATCAACATTGAAATCACTGTGTATGGTGAAATTCAATAGAATATGAAAACAGCAAAAAAGGCAAACTGAATATGTTATGTAATTGTAAAATTATGTTGTGTTCTTAAAACTATAATATTATATGTTATAAATGTATTTTTTCTTCCTCTTTTACAGACCCAAATTCTAAAGTTTGTAACTTTTTTAAATTTAGATTATAAAAAAAGAACTGAAAAAATTATTTCAATGACTTTCATAACTACTATAAAAAGGTAAGATTAAGTAACCCAAGCACTACCCATGCATACTACATTCACCTGTGCACTACCCATACAGTCCTCTAACCACCTAGACACTACTCATTCACACCTTCAAAAACCCAGGTAGTACCCATGCAGTCCAGCAATCACCCTGCCACTACCCATGCAGTCCTCCAATCATCCATCCAGTACCATGTACTAATCCATTCACTCTGCCAAAACTCAAGCACTTATAAATTCGCCATGCACTCTCCTTGCAGTACTCTAATCATCCAGTCACTACCCATGTACTCATGCAATGATCCAGGCACTAACACATTCAGTGGTACAATCACCTGTGCACTACCCATACAGTCCTCTAACCACCTAGATACTACTCATTCACTCCTTCAATTACCCAGGTAGTACCCATGCAGTCCAGCAATCACCCTGCCACTACCCATGTACTCCTCCAATCACCCAGCCAGTACCATGTACGTATCCAATCACTCCACCAATACCCAAGCACTTATACATTCACCATGCACTCTCCTTGCAGTACTCTAATCATCCAGTCACTACCCATGTACTCATACAATGGCCCAGGCACTAACACATGCACTGCTACAATCCCCTGAGCACTACCCATGCAGTCCTCTAACCACCAACACACTACTCATTCACTCCTTCAATTACCCAGGTACTACCCAAGCAGTCCAGCAATCACCCTGTCACTACCCATGCAGTCCTTCAATCACCCAGCCAGTACCATGTACTTATCCAATCACTCCACCAATACCAAAGCACTTATAAATTCACCATGCACTCTCCTTGCAGTACTCTAATCATCCAGTCAGTACCCATGTACTCATACAATGACCAAGACACTAACACATGCACTGCTACAAACACCTGTGCAGTACCCATGCAGTCCTCTAATCACGTAGACACTACTCATTCACTCCTTCAATTACCCAGGTAGTACCCATGCAGTCCAGCAATCACCCTGTCACTACCCATGCACTCCTCCAATCACCCAGCCAGTACCATGTACTTATCCAATCACTCCGCCAATACCCAAGCACTTATAAATTCACCATGCAATCTCCTTGCAGTATTCTAAACATCCAGTCAGTACCCATGGACTCATGCAATGACCTGGCACTAACACATGCACTGCTACAATCCCCTGTGCACTACCCATGCAGTCCTCTAACCACCTAGACACTACTCATTCACTCCTTCAATTGCCCAGGTACTACCCATGCAGTCCAGCAATAACCCTGTCACTACCCATGCACTCCTCCAATCACCCAGCCAGTACCATGTACTTATCCAATCACTCCGCCAATACCCAAGCACTTATAAATTCACCATGCACTCTCCTTGCAGTACTATAATCATCCAGTCAGTACCCATGTACTTATGCAATGACCATAGCACTAACACATGCACTGCTACAATCACCTGTGCACTACCCATGCAATCCTCTAATCACCTACACACTACTCATTCACTCCTTCAATTGCCCAGGTAGTACCCATGCAGTCCAGCAATCACCCTGTCACTACTCAGGCACTCCTCCAATCACCCAGCCAGTACCATGTACTCATCCAATCACTCCACCAATACCCAAGCACTTATAAATTCACTATGCGCTCTCCATGCAGTACTCTAATCATCCAGTCAGTACCCATGTACTCATGCAATGACCTAGGCACTAACACATGCATTACTACAATCCCCTGTGCACTACCCATGCAGTCCTCTAACCACCTAGTCATTACTCATTCACTCCTTCAATTACACAGGTACTACCCATGCAGTCCAGCAATCAGCCTGTCACTACCCATGCACTCCTCCAATCACCCAGCCAGTACCATGTACTTATCCAATCACTCCGCCAATACCCAAGCACTTATAAATTCACCATGCACTCTCCTTGCAGTACTCTAATCATCCAGTCAGTACCCATGTACTCATGCAATCACCAAGGCACTAACATATGCACTGCTACAATCACTTGTGCACTACCCATGCAGTCCTCTAATCACCTACACACTACTCATTCACTCCTTCAATTACCCAGGTAGTACCCATGCAGTCCAGCAATCACCCTGTCACGACCCATGCAGTCCTTCAATCAGCCAGCCAGTACCATGTACTTATCCAATCACTCCACCAATACACAAGTACTTATAAATTCACCATGCACTCTCCTTGCAGTACTCTAATCATCCAGTCAGTAGCCATGTACTCATGCAATGACCCAGGCACTATCACATGCACTGCTACAATCCCTGTGCACTAACCATGCAGTCCTCTAACCACCTAGACACTACTCATTCACTCCTTCAATTACCCAGGTAGTACCCATGCAGTCCAGCAATCACCCTGTCACTACCTATGCACTCCTCCAATCACCCAGCCAGTACCATGTACTTATCCAATCACTCCGCCAATACCCAAGCACTTATAAATTCACCATGCACTCTCCTTGCAGTACTCTAATCATCCGGACAGTACCCATGTACTCATGCCATGACCCAAGCACTAACACATGCACTGCTACAATACCCTGTGCACTACCCATGCAGTCCTCTAACCACCTAGACACTACTCATTCACTCCTACAATTACCCAGATACTACCCAAGCAGTCCAGCAATGACCCTGTCACTACCCATGCAGTCCTTCATTCACCCAGCCAGTACCATGTACTTATCCAATCACTCCGCCAATACCCAAGCACTTATAAATTCACCATGCACTCTCCTTGCAGTACTCTAATCATCCAGTCAGTACCCATGTACTCATGCAATGACCCAGGCACTAACACATGCACTGCTACAATCACCTGTGCACTACCCATGCAATCCTCTAATCACCTACACACTACTCATTCACTCCTTCATTTACCCAGGTAGTTCCCATGCAGTCCAGCAATCACCCTGTCACTACCCGTGCACTCCTCCAATCACCCAGCCAGTACCATGTACTTATCCAATCACACCACCAATACCCAAGAAGTTATAAATTCACCATGCACTCTCCTTGCAGTACTCTAATCAATCAGTCAGTACCCATGTACTCATGCAATGACCCAAGCACTAACACATGCACTGCTACAATCCCCTGTGCACTACCCATGCAGTCCTCTAACCACCTAGACACTACTCACTCACTCCTTCAATTACCCAGGTACTACCTATGCAGTCCAGCAATCACCCCGTCACTACCAATGCACTCCTCCAATCACCCAGCCAGTACCATGTACTTATCCAATCACTCCGCCAATACCCAAGCAGTTATATATTTACCATGCACTCTCCTTGCAGTACGTTAATCATCCAGTCAGTACCCATGTACTCATGCAATCACCCAGGCACTAACACATGCACTGCTACAAACACCTGTGCACTACCCATGCAGTCCTCTAATCACGTAGACACTACTCATTCACTCCTTCAATTACCCAGGTACTACCCATGCAGTCCCGCCATCACCCTGTCAATACCCATGCACTCCAGCCATCACCCTGTCACTACCCATGCACTCCAGCCATGACCCTGTCACTACCCATGCACTCCAGCCATCAACCTGTCACTACCCATGCACTCCTCCAATCACCCAGCCAGTACCTTGTACTTATCTAATCACTCCGCCAATACCCAAGCACTTATAAATTCACCATGCACTACCCTTGCAGTACTCTAATCATCCATTCAGTACCCATGTACTTATGCAATGACCATAGCACTAACACATGCACTGCTACAATCACCTGTGCACTACCCATGCAATCCTCTAATCACCTACACACTACTCATTCACTCCTTCAATTGCCCAGGTAGTACCCATGCAGTCCAGCAATCACCCTGCCACTACCCATGTACTCCTCCAATCACCCAGCCAGTACCATGTACTTATCCAATCACTCCGCCAATACCCAAGCACTTATAAATTCAACATGCACTCTCCTTGCAGTACTCTAATCATCCAGTCACTACCCATGTACTCATACAATGACCCAGGCACTAACACATGCAATGCTACAATCCCCTGAGCACTACCCATGCAGTCCTCTAACCACCTACACACTACTCATTCACTCCTTCAATTACCCAGTTACTACCCAAGCAGTCCAGCAATCACCCTGTCACTACCCATGCAGTCCTTCAATCACCCAGCCAGTACCATGTACTTATCCAATCACTCCACCAATACCAAAGCACTTATAAATTCACCATGCACTCTCCTTGCAGTCCTCTAATCATCCAGTCAGTACCCATGTACTCATACAATGACCAAGAGACTAACACATGCACTGCTACAAACACCTGTGCACTACCCATGCAGTCCTCTAATCACGTAGACACTACTCATTCACTCCTTCAATTACACAGGTAGTACCCATGCAGTCCAGCAATCACCCTGTCACTACCCATGCACTCCTCCAATCACCCAGCCAGTACCATGTACTTATCCAATCACTCCGCCAATACCCAAGCACTTATAAATTCACCATGCACTCTCCTTGCAGTACTCTAATCATCCAGTCAGTACCCATGTACTCATGCAATGACCCAGGCACTAATGCATGCACTGCTACAATCCCCTGTGCACTACCCATGCAATCCTCTAATCACCTACACACTACTCATTCATTCCTTCAACTACCCAGGTAGTACCCATGCAGTCCAGCAATCACCCTGTCAATACCCATGCACTCCTCCAATTACCCAGCCAGTACCATGTACTTATCCAATCACTCCACCAATACCCAAGCACTTATAAATTCACCATGCACTCTCCTTGCAGTATTCTAAACATCCAGTCAGTACCCATGGACTCATGCAATGACGTAGGCACTAACACATGCACTGCTACAATCCCCTGTGCACTACCCATGCAGTCCTCTAACCACCTAGACACTACTCATTCACTCCTTCAATTGCCCAGGTACTACCCATGCAGTCCAGCAATCACCCTGTCACTACCCATGCACTCCTCCAATCACCCAGCCAGTACCATGTACTTATCCAATCACTCCGCCAATACCCAAGCACTTATAAATTCACCATGCACTCTCCTTGCAATACTCTAATGATCCAGTCAGTACCCATGTACTCATGCAATGACCCAGCCAGTAACACATGCACTGCTACAATCCCCTGTGTACTACCCATGCAGTCCTCTAACCACCTAGACACTACTCATTCACTCCTTTAATACCCAGGTACTACCCATGCAGTCCAGCAATCACCCTGTCACTACTCATGCACTCCTCCAATCACCCAGCCAGTACCATGTACTTATCTAATCACTCCGCCAATACCCAAGCACTTATAAATTCACCATGCTCTACCCTTGCAGTACTCTAATCATCCATTCAGTACCCATGTACTTATGCAATGACCATAGCACTAACACATGCACTGCTACAATCACCTGTGCACTACCCATGCAATCCTCTAATGACCTACACATTACTCATTCACTCTTTCAATTGCCCAGGTAGTACCCATGCAGTCCAGCAATCACCCTGTCACTACTCATGCACTCCTCCAATCACCCAGCCAGTACCATGTACTCATCCAATCACTCCACCAATACCCAAGCACTTATAAATTCACCATGCGCTCTCCATGCAGTACTCTAATCATCCAGTCAGTACCCATGTACTCATGCAATGACCTAGGCACTAACACATGCACTACTATAATCCCCTGTGCACTACCCATGCAGTCCTCTAACCACCTAGTCATTACTCATTCACTCCTTCAATTACACAGGTACTACCTATGCAGTCCAGCAATCAGCCTGACACTACCCATGCACTCCTCCAATCACCCAGCCAGTACCATGTACTTATCCAATCACTCCGCCAATACCCAAGCACTTATAAATTCACCATGCACTCTCCTTGCAGTACTCTAATCATCCAGTCAGTACCCATGTACTCATGCAATCACCAAGGCACTAACATATGCACTGCTACAATCACTTGTGCACTACCCATGCAGTCCTCTAATCACCTACACACTACTCATTCACTCCTTCAATTACCCAGGTAGTACCCATGCAGTCCAGCAATCACCCTGTCACTATCCATGCAGTCCTTCAATCACCCAGCCAGTACCATGTACTTATCCAATCACTCCACCAATACACAAGTACTTATAAATTCACCATGCACTCTCCTTGCAGTACTCTAATCATCCAGTCAGTACCCATGTACTCATGCAATGACCCAGACACTAACACATGCACTGCTACAATCCCTGCTGCACTACCCATGCAGTCCTCTAACCACCTAGACACTACTCATTCACTCCTTCAATTACCCAGGTAGTACCCATGCAGTCCAGCAATCACCCTGTCACTACCCATGCACTCCTCCAATCACCCAGCCAGTACCATGTACTTATCCAATCACTCCGCCAATACCCAAGCACTTATAAATTCACCATGCACTCTCCTTGCAGTACTCTAATCATCCGGTCAGTACCCATGTACTCATGCAATTACCCAAGCACTAACACATGCACTGCTACAATACCCTGTGCACTACCCATGCAGTCCTCTAACCACCTAGACACTACTCATTCACTCCTACAATTACCCAGATACTACCCAAGCAGTCCAGCAATCACCCTGTCACTACCCATGCAGTCCTTCATTCACCCAGCCAGTACCATGTACTTATCCAATCACTCCACCAATACCCAAGCAGTTATAAATTCACCATGCACTCTCCTTGCAGTACTCTAATCATCCAGTCAGTACCCATGTACTCATGCAATGACCCAGGCACTAACACATGCACTGCTACAATCACCTGTGCACTACCCATGCAATCCTCTTATCACCTACACACTACTCATTCACTCCTTCATTTACCCAGGTAGTACCCATGCAGTCCAGCAATCACCCTGTCACTACCCGTGCACTCCTCCAATCACCCAGCCAGTACCATGTACTTATCTAATCACTCCACCAATACCCAAGTAGTTATAAATTTGCCATGCACTCTCCTTGCAGTACTCTAATCATCCAGTCAGTACCCATGTACTCATGCAATGACCCAAGCACTAACACATGTACTGCTACAATCCCCTGTGCACTACCCATGCAGTCCTCTAACCACCTAGACACTACTCACTCACTCCTTCAATTACCCAGGTACTACCTATGCAGTCCAGCAATCACCCCGTCACTACCCATGCACTCCTCCAATCACCCAGCCAGTACCATGTACTTATCCAATCACTCCGCCAATACCCAAGCACTTATAAATTCACCATGCACTCTCCTTGCAGTACTCTAATCATCCAGTCAGTACCCATGTACTCATGCAATCACCAAGGCACTAACATATGCACTGCTACAATCACTTGTGCACTACCCATGCAGTCCTCTAATGACCTACACACTACTCATTCACTCCTTCAATTACCCAGGTAGTACCCATGCAGTCCAGCAATCACCCTGTCACTACCCATGCAGTCCTTCAATCACCCAGCCAGTACCATGTACTTATCCAATCACGCCACCAATACACAAGTACTTATAAATTCACCATGCACTCTCCTTGCAGTACTCTAATCATCCAGTCAGTACCCATGTACTCATGCAATCACCCAGGCACTAACACATGCACTGGTACAATCACCTGTGCACTACCCATGCAGTCCTCTAACCACCTAGACACTACTCATTCACTCCTTCAATTACCCAGGTACTACCCATGCAGTCCCGCCATCACCCTGTCAATACCCATGCACTCCAGCCATCACCCTGTCACTACCCATGCACTCCAGCCATGACCCTGTCACTACCCATGCACTCCAGCCATCACCCTGTCACTACCCATGCACTCCAGGAATCACCCTATCACTACTCATGCACTCCTCCAATCACCCAAACACTACCCATGCACTCATGGAATCACCCAGGCACTACTTAAACACTACTCTATTCACCTATGCACTACTGATGCACTCCTGCAATTACCCAGGCACTACCGATACACAATGCTTTTACTCCTCCAATCATCTAGGCACTACCCATACAATCCTTCAATCACCCAGGTACTATCCTCGCACTTATACAATCACCCACACATTAATGAACCACTTACAAAATCACTCAGATTCTATCCATGTAGTCCTTCAATCAGTCAGGCAACAATTCATACAACACTCAGAATATTTTTCTTCTTTAAACCAAATAGGCGGTTCTGAAAAGAACCATTTTTTTCTTCTTTTGTTGTTTTCTTGGTTTTTGTATTTTTTAAACTATTTTTTTAATTTTTTGGGTGTTTATTTTATTAAAAAACTGAAAAGAAACCAGAGCCAACAACAAAAACATGGCATAAAATATGCAATTTAACATCATTGCATAAAGGAACAGAAAAAAAAATAATTAACAGTTGTGACTCTGGATTGCAGTCAGGATTGCATCCATCGACTGCTCCCCAATGCAAAGAGTCTTTCTGCATTTAATTCAGACCAGCTCTACTCGAGCCAAATCACGATGAATGGTGATTGTGGCAGATGTTGTGCCACAGGAAGAATTACTGGGCCCATCATGTGCTTCTTTTTCTTGTTGCCGCCTTAGTTGCTCTCGGGCAAGCCGTCTTGGGTGGATCGTTTGGAGATGCTTGAGCATAGATGATGTGCCGCAAGAATACTTTTTCTCCGATCCACGTGAAAGCACTTGCTCACAAATTGAGCAAGTGACCTTCCTCGCATTAACCTTCTTTTCACCAGCAGGTATGGTGAAAAAAGCCCACACGACACTTTCGTACCTCTTTTTACGGGGTTCTTCCAGATCTTCCTCTTCCTCTGGTGGAAGTTGCTGTGATGGTGGTGCAGCAGCCATTTCAATAAAAAGGAAAATAAACACCAAAAAGATGTAAAAACACACCTAAGAGAGAACAGGTCTGTCTCTATAGATGGTCCTGAAAGAATGAAAGAAAAATGGGTGGGGTCCTTCAACTTCTAGAATAAAAAGCCTGTAAACCAATGAAAACCTTACTTTTAAAGTCACATGGGATTCGCGCAGGGCGCGCGCCGCAGCGCGGAAAGTGAGCACACCTGACTCGGTTCCGCAAAAATACATTTAAAAATAATATATCTTTAATCCAGTTACAAATACATAACATTTATAATTTTCCTAAATCATGTCTTGGTGTAATATATACAATAAAGTTATATATACATACTTTTAAAGGTTAAAAATTTACAGTGGAATCGCGCAACCAGCGCGACATCGCAACTCACGTACGTGACTTAACGCGGGGCCTGCACCGCACACCCGTCGCTAATGATACGCGGAACACGCACGACTTAACCAATATGGCGGCAAATTACTAGAATTCGCTCAGGGATCGAGACAGGTGCACGATGGGTGCGCAAATCTTTTATTTAAATTTTTGGGGGAATTTTTATTTTATTTTAATTTTACAAAAGTGAAAATATATAAATTTTACTAAAATATTAAAAACAAAAGAAAAACATTTCTTGCAGATTATAGTTAGATATTAGCATTTAAAAAACCTTTGAAATTCACTGAAAAAACCATAGGTTTCAGGGACGTTATAGTTAGAAATTAGCATTTAAAAAACATTTGAAATTCCCTGAAAAAACCATAGGTTTCAGGGACGTTATAGTTAGAAATTAGCATTTAAAAAACCTTTGAAATTCACTGAAAAAACCAGAGGTTTCAGGGACGTTATAGTTAGTTGGACATTTCACTCGTAAAAAACCAGAGAAATTCAGCCGTTATAGTTAGTAGAGCTAACTATAACTCGCGCCCCCGCAATGCACTGCTGATGACGTCACATATTACATCACTCATGACATGGTCAGTGACATCACTGATGACATCTCAAATGGCATCACTGATGACATCACTGATGACATCATCCAGTGAATGTGTGTTTCTGTAAAGTTTAAATATGTTTTATATATATATGCCAATGTGTATTGAAGAATGAGTGGGTGTATAAGTATCTAAATGGATGATTTAGTAGGTGCGTGACTGATTGTATAAGTGACTGATTAAGCATATCTTACTGAATGCATGGGTTAGTGATTTTAACTGTGTAAATGTCTGTATCAGTCTGTCAGTTGGTGTATAAATGGCTGCATGGGTTGGTGAGTAGCTACATGACTGTCTATATTTGTTATTGATTGGTTGTTTGAGTATCTGTATGGGTGCCTGAGTGTCTTTGTGAGTGGGTGGGGGGGTGTGACTCTGTGCATAGATGTGTGAGTGGGTGATTCACTGGGTGTATGGGTTGAAGAGTACATCTCTGAAGGGCTGTATGGGTGGGTGAGTGTGTGTATTGGTGTGTTGGTGAGTGAATGGATGTCTCAGTGGTGCTTGTGTGAGTAACTACATATGTGAAAGGCAGTATATGTGAGTGTTTGAGTATATAAATGACTATATGTGAGAGTGAGTGATTGTGAGAGTGGCTGTATGGATGAGTGTGTGCTTGTGTCAGTGATTGTAGAAGAGAGTAAGTGTGTGTTAGTATCTGTATGAATAAGAGCAGTGGTGTGTGTATAACTGTATAGGTGACTAAATGGGAGTATGATTGATCCTTTGCATGACTGACTAGGTGTGTGAGTAACTCTATGGGTGAGTGGTGGTGTGTGAGTGTCTGTATAGGTGTATGAGTGCATATCATAATGCTGTATTGATGAGTGACTGCATGTATGAGTAACTGTATGGATGAATGAGTGGACATGTGTGTAGACCTAGGAATCAGTGCGTGGGTATGTAGTAACTGGTATTGGTGTGTCTATGGTTTTGAAAATGGTAGTCTGTATTTTACAGTGGGTGTTTCAAAGGTTATATTAGGGTGTGAGGAGGTGCATCAGATTATCACGTTATAATAGCTCTACTAACTATAACGGCCGAATTTCTCTGGTTTTGTACGAGTGAAATGTCCAACTAACTATAACGTCCCTGAAACCTATGGTTTTTTCAGTGAATATATATATATATATATATATATATATATATATATATATATATATATATATATATATATATATATATATATATATATATATTACCTACTGTCGGTAGCCAGTGGGTAGTTATAGTTAGAACCTTGTTTCCATAGGAAAAACATTTTTTGATTTGCCAATAACTTTGGTGCCGTTTGACGAATCTTGACAAAATTTCCAAAACTAATTGTTCACTCAGGTCAGCTCCTGTCTTGCAAGTTTCAGGGTGATTTGTCAAGCGGGGGCTGAGAAGAAAGGGGGTCCCAAAACGTGTTTTCTCCATGTTAATTTCCATAGGAAACTTTAGACACGGCTACAGCCTGAACTGCTGTACGGAATTACACCAAATTTGGCAGAGAGAAGCTCTTTGTCCAGAAAGCACGATTTTTTTTAAATGGTGTAAATCCGTTCAGTAGTTTTTCAGATATTTAAAGATTTACAGATAATGATATTTGAGAATTGTGAGATCTGATTGGCTGAGTCCTCCCGAGCACGAGCTTGCCTCTGATTGGCTGCCAACACTTCAAACCAGGAAGTGTTGGCAGCCATCTTGTGACTCGGTAATGAGAGAGAAGGAAAAAGGTGAGATAAACATTAAAAAGAAGAAAAGGGGGCAGGGTAAAAACACCCTCACCCCCTAGGCATGGTCAGGGGGTCCCACAGAGACCACCAGGGCCAAAAAAAGCTTTTTTTAATAACATTTTCGGCCAGATTCGCGCACCTGGCGCAACTCTGGCCAACAATTTTAAAAAAACCTAAGCGCGGGCTCTTGGGCTTTGTTTTTTAAAGCCCCCGGTTGGGCCAGGTCCCAGGGGCAATCCTGATTTATGTAGCGGGGGCCCCCACAGCCCCGGGGACAGCCACCTCCCCGGGGCTTTATTATTTATGTGCGGGGGACATGCGGCCGCCCCACAACCCTGGGGACTGCCACCTCCCCGGGGCTTTATTATTTGTGTGCAGGGGCACGCGACCCCCCCAAGCCCCGGAGACCGCCACCTCCCCGGGGCTTAAATAAAAGTAAAAAGTATGGGGGGCTCCTGCCCCTCCCCACACTGCCCCGGGGACCACCACCTCCCCGGGGCAAACTTTATTTAAATATGGGGGTCCGTTGCGGACCCCCAGCTTCGGGGACCACCACCTCCCCGGGGCTATGCAAATGATGGGAGGGGGAAGTGCGGCCCCCCTCCTGGAGCCCACGATGGCCCTGGGGACCGCCACCCCCTAGGGCCGGCTCCTGCAATGTCCCGGGCTGCTCACCCCCGGGACATTGCTGTTTGCTATGACAGGGCGGGAGCACGGCTCCCGCCCTGTTATAGCAAACTCTGCTTCCATGAAACGAAGCAGAATTGCTTTTGGGCAAGGGGAGCTGCATGTTAGCAGCTCCCCTTGTCTAAAAGCAATGCTGGCTCCCGCAGGAGGCGGGGAGCCAGCAGGGATGGTGGGTGCATTGGGGCTCCCCCAACGGCCCCCAACTTTATGGCCGGCACCGGGGAGGGGGTCCCCGGGGCCAGACGTGGCCCAGCTAGGGGGCAGGTGGCCCCCTCTCTATATTTAAAAAAATAAAATGGCCGGCCCTGGGGGATGGGTCCCTGTGGCCAAAATTGGCCTGGGGAGGGGGGCCGCATGGCCTCCCTCCTTAAAAATAAAATAAAATGTCCAAGCCCAGGGGGACGGGGTCCCCGGGGCCAATAGTGGCCCAGGGAAGGGGGGCCACGTGGCCCTCCTTCCCTATATTTTGTTTAAAAAGAGGCCATGCCACGGGGGATGGGGCCCCAGGGCCAAAAGTGGCCCAGAGAAGAGGGGCCATGAGGCCCCCTCCCATAAAATTTATTTTTAAAAAAAAGCTGGCCAGGCCCCAAGGATGGGGTCCCCGGGCCAGAAGTGGCCCAAAATAAATAAAAATTTAAAAAAAGAAACTGTCAACTTTCCAGAGGCCCCACCCCTTCCCTGCATGACTCTGCACACACGCCTCCTGGTGCACTCTGCATTGGGGGATTATTTCCCCATTGCTAGTGAGGGTCCTTGGGGGCCAACTAGGCCACCAAAAACCTCCAGTAAGCCCCACACAGTGGGATTGCTGAGAGGTGGTACGAGGCCACGCCCCCTTTTTACACTACTCTGCAAACGCGCCTGGTGGTGCACTGCTTGTGGGGTGATGAAGTCCCCTTGTGTCCTGAGGACCTCAGGACTGAAGTAGACTTCATCCCCCAAGCAGCAGTGTGCCAGGAGGCACGTTTGCAGAGTGGTATAAAAAGGGGGCATGGCCTCATACCACCCTCAGCAATCCAGCTGTGTGGGGCTTACTGGAGGTACCTGGTGGGCTAGTTGGCCCCCAGTGACCCTCAGTATTCAAGGGGACTTAATCCCCCCAACTTAGAACGCGCCTAGAGGCGCATTTGCATAGTGGTGGAGAAAGGGGGCATGGCCTGTAAAAAACCTTAGAAATTCACTGAAAAAAACCATATGTTTCAGGGACGTTATAGTTAGAAATTAGCATTTAAAAAACCTTTGAAATTCACTGAAAAAACCATAGGTTTTAGGGACGTTATAGTTAGAAATTAACATTTAAAAAACCTTAGAAATTCACTGAAAAAACCACAGGTTTCAGGGACGTTATAGTTAGTTGGACACTTCACTCATACAAACCAGAGAAATTCGGCTGTTATAGTTAGTTGAGCTAACTATAACTCACGCCCCCACAATGCACTGCTGATGACGTCACATATTACATCATTCATGACATGGTCAGTTTACGCCGCTCCATCGTGCACCGGACGCCTAGGGGTCGCAAATGCTACCATCATGTATTTCTGGGTTCCCATAGGGGACGTGAATCCGGCGTAATTTCCAAAAGTATGAAATCTGAATTTTTAAGTTTACATGTCTGTTTTGCCTAAAGACTTTCCATTGAAATACTTTGAAACACAATATACTATTAGTAATATACAGTATTATGCTTTCTGCCCCCTTCATCCTCTCCTTTTGCTCCGTGTCACCCTCTAGCTTCTTCACCCTTCAGGCTTTTCTTCAGTCTTTCTCTGCTTTCTGCTCCGTTTCACGCTTTATTCTTTCTGCTTTTTTTCAGTCTTTCTCTGCTTTCTGCTCCGTTTCACCCTTTATTCTTTCTGCTTTTCTTCAGTCTTTCTCTGCTTTCGGCTCCATTTCACCCTTTATTCTTTCTGATTTTCTTCAGTCTTTCTCTGCTTTCTGCTCCGTTTCACCCTTTATTCTTTTTGCAGTCTTTCCCTTTATTTCACTTTTCCTCGCTCTTTTGGCCTCCTTTCCCCGTTTTTCCCACCGCTCCTGCCCCGCGGCCACTCCCCCCCAGCGCGACCAACCCATTCCAGTTCCCCTCCCAGCTGTCCAGCCCTCCCCGACCCCTACTTAATGGCGGCCGCTGCGGGGACAGGCGGGCAAGACCACGAACTCACAGTCAGTGAAACTGCTCTCCCTCGCAGCTCCACCATTAAGCGAGGCCCTCTGTGAGCCCCTGCACTCCCGTAGTGCTGGTGTTCGAGGCCCTCCTTTGTCTGCTTTCAGCCCCCTTCATCCTCTCTTTCTGCTCCGTGTCACCCTCTAGCTTCTTCACCCTTCAGGCTTTTCTTCAGTCTTTCCCTGCTTTCTGCTCCGTTCCACCCTTTATTCTTTCTGCTTTTCTTCAGTCTTTCTATGCTTTCTGCACCGTTTCACCCTTTATTCTTTCTGCTTTTCTTCAGTCTTTCTCTGCTTTCTACTCCGTTTCACACTTTAATCTTTCTGCTTTTCTTCAGTCTTTCTCTGCTCTCTGCTCCGTTTACCCTTTATTCTTTTTGAACCCTTTCCATTTATTTCACTTTTCCTTGCTCTTTTGGCCTCCTTTCCCTGTTTTTCCTGCTGCTGCTGCCCCAGCGGCCCCTCCCTCCCAGCGCGACCAGCCCATTCCAGTTCCCCTCCCCGCTCGCGCCTCCCAGCTGTCCAGCCCTCCCTGACCCCTACTTAATGGCGGCCGCTGCGGGGACAGCAGAACAAGACCACTGACTCACAGTCAGTGAAACTGCTCTCCCTCGCAGCTCCACCATTAAGCGAGGCCCTCTGTGAGCCCCTGCACCTTCATAGTGCTAGTGTTCGAGGCCCTCCTTTGTCTGCTTTCTGCCCCCTTCATCCTCTCCTTCTGCTCTGTGTCAACCTCTAGCTTCTTCTCCCTTCAGGCTTTTCTTCAGTCTTTCTCTGCTTTCTGCTCTATTTCACCCTTTATTCTTTCTGCTTTTCTTAGGTCTTTCTCTGCTTTCTGCTCCGTTTCACCCTTTATTCTTTCTGCTTTTCTTCAGTCTTTCTCTGCTATCTGCTCCGTTTCACCCTTTATTCTTTCTGCTTTTCTTCAGTCTTTCTCTGCTTTCTGCTCCGTTTCACCCTTTATTCTTTTTGCACTCTTTCCCTTTATTTCACTTTTCCTCGCTCTTTTGGCCTCCTTTCCCCTGTTTTTCCTGCCGCTGCTGCCCCCGTGGCCCCTCCCCCCAGCGCAACCAGCCTATTCCAGTTCCCCTCCCCGCTCCCGCCTCTCAGCTGTCCAGCCCTCCCGGACCCCTACTTAATGGCGGCCGCTGCGGGGACAGGCGAGCAAGACCACTGACTCACTGTCAGTGAAACTGCTCTCCCTCGCAGCGCCACCATTAAGCGAGGCCCTCTGTGAGCCCCTGCACTCCCGTAGTGCTGGTGTTCGAGGCCCTCCTTTGTCTGCTTTCTGCCACCTTCATCCTCTCCTACTGCTCCGTGTCACCCTCTAGCTTCTTCACCCTTCAGGCTTTTCTTCAGTCTTTCTCTGCTTTCTGCTCCATTTCACCCTTTATTCTTTCTGCTTTTCTTCAGTCTTTCTCTGCTTTCTGTTCCGTTTCACCCTTTATTCTTTCTGCTTTTGTTCAGTCTTTCTCTGCTTTCTGCTCCGTTTCACCCTTTATTGTTTTTGTACTCTTTCCCTTTATTTCACTTTTCCTCGCTCTTTTGGCCTCCTTTCCCACGTTTTTCCCGCTGCTTCTGCCCCGTGGCCCCTCCCCCCAGCGCGACCAACCCGTTCCAGTTCCACTCCCCGCTCTCGCCTCCCAGCTGTCCAGCCCTCCCTGACCCCTACTTAATGGCGGCTTCTGCGGGGACAGGCGAGCAAGACCACTGACTCACTGTCAGTGAAAATGTTCTCCCTCGCAGCTCCACCATTAAGCGACGCCCTCTGTGAGCTCCTGCACTCCCATAGTGCTGGTGTTCGAGGCCCTCCTTTGTCGGCTTTCAGCCCCCTTCATCCGCTCCTTCTGCTCCATGTCACACTCTAGCTTCTTCACCCTTCAGGCTTTTCTTCAGTCTTTCTCTGCTTTCTGCACCGTTTCATCCTTTATTCTTTCTGCTTTTCTTCAGTCTTTCTCTGCTTTATGCTCTGTTTCACCCTTTATTCTTTTTGCACTCTTTCCCTTTATTTCACTTTTCCTCGCACTTTTGGCCTCCTTTCCCCTGTTTTTCCCACGCGCTGCTGCACCCGGGGCCCTTCCCCCCACCGCAACCAGCCCGTTCCAGTTCTCCTCCCCGCTCCTGCCTCCCAGCGGTCCAGCCCTCCCCAACCCTTACTTAATGGCAGCCGCTGCGGGGACAGGCGAGCAAGACCACTGACTCACTGTCAGTGAAACTGCTCTCCCTCGCAGCTCCACCATTAAGCGAGGCCCTCTGTGAGCCCCTGCACTCCCGTAGTGCTGGTGTTCGAGGCCCTCCTTTGTCTGCTTTCTGCCCCCTTCATCCTCTCCTTCTGCTCCGTGTCACCCTCTAGCTTCTTCATCCTCCAGGCTTTTTTTCAGTCTTTCTCTGCTTTCTGCTCCGTTTCACCCTTTATTCTTTCTGCTTTTCTTCAGTCTTTCTCTGCTTTCTGCTCCGATTCACCCTTTATTTGTTCTGCTTTTCTTCAGTCTTTCTCTGCTTTCTGCTCCGTTTCACCCTTTATTCTTTTTGCACTCTTTCCCTTTATTTCACTTTTCCTCGCTCTTTTGGCCTCCTTTCCCCCGTTTTTCCCGCTACTGCTGCCCCCGCGGCCCCTCCACCAAGCGCGACCAGCCCGTTCCAGTTCCCTTCCCCGCTCCTGCCTCCCAGCTGTCCAGCCCTCCCCGACCCATACTTAATGGCGTCCGCTGCGGGGACAGGTGAGCAAGACCACTGACTCACTGTCAGTGAAACTGCTCTCCCTCGCAGCTCCACCATTAAGCGAGGCCCTCTGTGAGACCCTGCACTCCCGTAGTGCTGGTGTTCGAGGCCCTCCTTTGTCTGCTTTCTGCCCCCTTCATCCTCTCCTTCTGCTCCGTGTCACCCTCTAGCTTCTTCACCCTTCAGGCTTTTCTTCAGTCTTTCTCTGCTTTCTGCTCCATTTCACCCTTTATTCTTTTTGCTTTTCTTCAGACTTTCTCTGCTTTCTGCTCCGTTTCACCCTTTATTCTTTCTGCTTTGCTTCAGTCTTTCTCTGCTTTCTGCTCTGTTTCCCCCTTTTTTCTTTTTGCACTCTTTCCCTTTATTTCACTTTTCCTCACTCTTTTGGCCTCCTTTCCCCTGTTTTTCCCGCCGCTGCTGCCCCCGCGGCCCCTCCCCCCCAGCGCGACCAGCCCATTCCAGTTCCCCTCCCCGCTCCCGCCTCCCAGCTGTCCAGCCCTCCCCGACCCCTACTTAATGGCGGCGGCTGCGCCGCTGGCGTGCCAAAGGCAAGCCCGTCTGCGCCTGTCTGCGAGCAGCGCCAGGAACCCTGGATCTCCGAACCGCCAACGCTGCGACCCAGCGGCACTCCACGCACTCAACCCAGGCCACAACAGCAACTGCAAGCTAGCATCACCAGCCGACACCCACGGACCCTTCAGCTGTCACCGCTGACGGCACACCTACAGCACCCTGGAACACTGACCCAGCACAACCCACCCGCCAGAATACACCCGAACCGAGGACCCTGCAATGCATCCTCCTCAACGTCCGATCACTTCACAAACATGCCAGAGAAATCTGGGACCTCCTCGACATCACCACCCCGGACGTAGCTTTCTTCACCGAAACCTGGACCAACACCACCTCAGGACCGGGCATCGCCATCGCCATTCCCCAAGGATACAAGATCTCCAGGAAGGACCGCCCCACCCACCCGGGAGGGGGAATCGCCATCGTCCACAATCCACCCTCCACCTGAGCACGCCCCCCGACGAGCCCACAGACCTGATGGAACATCTTCACTTCAAGATACTGACCAGCCCTACCACCACCCTCCGGGGAACCCTCATCTACCGACCACCTGGACCCTGCGGACCATTCGCCGACTCCATTACAGACATCATCTACCCGCATGCCATCGCATCCACCAACTACACCCTGCTGGGAGACCTCAACTTCCACCTCGACAACTAACTGGACTCCAACACCACATCCCTCCTGGACAACCTCCACAACATTGGACTCCGCCAGATCGTGACCGAACCCACGCACACAGCAGGACACGCCCTCGACCCCCTCTTCACAACAGGAAACTCCATCACTTTCAGCCACACCCCCGAAACCCCATGGACAGACCACCGATGCGTCCATTTCACCTTTAAAACACCCACCATCCACAGGCACCAGCACCTGCTCCCACAAAGAAACTGGACCAGAATCACCAACGACCAGCTCACCTCCTCACTCAGCAGCTCCACCCCAACCATCGCAGAAGACGACGACCCCAACACCGCAGCCCGAACTCTGCACAGATGGATCTCCGGCAGCGCCAACACCATAGCCCCCCTCAAGAACATCAACAACACTCATGCCAAGAAAGCCAGATGGTTTACCACCAAACTTTGAGAGTCCAGACGCACGTGCCTCCGCCTCAAAAAGGCCTGGAGGAACTCCAAATCCACAGAGGCCCACAACGACTTCAGAGCCGCCACCAACGCCCACCACCAACTCATCAGAAAAACGAGAAAAAAACGATTGAAGACAGAATCTCCACACACGCACACAACAGCAAAGAACTCTTCAGCATCATCAAGGAGTTTGCCCAACTCACCAGCGAGTCTACTGACATCACTCCCTCACAAGACCTCTGCAACAAACTCAGCACCTTCTTCCACCACAAAATCAAGAACATCTACAACAACTTCGACGAAGACAACCAACACGCTGAACCCTCACCAGCCACCCACGACACCCTGAAGCCAACGATTGACAACTGGACAGCCCTCACAATCGAAGACACACTGAAGACAATGAAGTCAATCCTCTCCGGGACCCCCACAGACCCCTGCCCCCACCACATCTTCAACAGAGCCACCGACACCATCGCACCCATGCTCCACCACACCATCAACCGCTCCCTGACGAACGCCTCGTTCCCCGACAACTGGAAACATGCCGAGATCAACCCCCTCCTGAAGAAGCCCTCGGCGGACCCCACCAACCTCAAGAACTACAGACCCATCTCCCTGCTCCCGTTCCCAGCAAAAGTCATTGAGAAAGCCATCAACAGCCAACTCGCCACCTTCATGGAAGAGCACAACATCCTCGACTCCTCCCAATCCGGCTTCAGAAAAAACCACAGCACAGAAACTGCCCTCCTCGCCACAACACACGACATCCGCTCCCTACTGGACAGAGGAGAAACAGTAGCCCTCATCCTCCTCGACCTCTCAGTGGCGTTCGACACAGTCTCTCACCGCACCCTAATACGCAGACTCCACGACGCAGGAATCCGGGACAAGGCCCTCGACTGGATCCACTCCTTCCGCTCTGACAGAACGCAATGGGTCAGACTCCCCCCTTTCCTCTCGGACCCCACACCAACCACCTGAGGAGTCCCCCAGGGGTCCTCCCTCAGCCCCATGCTCTTCAACGTCTACATGGCTCCCCTCGCCCCCATTGTCAGAACCCACGGACTCAACATTGTGTCATACGCAGACGACACCTAACTCATCCTCTCCTTATCTAACGAACCCAACACCGCCAGACACAGCTTTTAAGAAGGCATAGAAGCCGTCGCCAAATGGATGAAGAGTAGCTGCCTACAACTCAACACCGACAAAACAGAAGTACTCATCATGGGCCCAAACCCTGATGCCTGGAACGACACCTGGTGGCCCCCCCGCCCTTGGAAGCCCACCCACCCCCATGGACCACGCACGCAACCTTGGAATCATCCTGGACTCCGAGCTTAAAATGGACTGCCAGATCAACTCCGTCGCATCCTCCTGCTTCCACACCCTCCGCCTCCTACGTAAGACCTTCAAATGATCCCCCTCGAACACAGAAAGACCGTCACTCACGCCCTCGTCACCAGCAGACTCGACTACGGCAACGCACTCTACGCCGGAATAAACAAAAACCTCACCCGCAAGCTACAAAACATCCAGAACACCGCCGCAAGACTGGTCCTCAACCTGCCAAGACACTGCCACATCTCCCAGCACCTGCGCACACTCCACTGGCTCCCCATCGAGGCTAGAATCACCTTCAAGATTCTCACCCACGCACACAAGGCCCTCCATGACACCAGGCCAGCATACCTGAACAGCCGACTCAAATTCTAGTCTGTCCAAAACGGAAATATGTCAAACAGTCAACTGAGGTTCAAAAAAAGAAAACAATTGAAAGGAAATTTGAAGGTGTAAAGAAAAAGAAAATGGAAACTGTGGATGACATTGTAGGATACCAGTCGGAAAATAGTTCAGGTATCCACTGTTATGCTAATGTGATTCTGAATGTTGTGTTTGATCTACAAGATCTTCATCATGAAATCATGGGAAATCATGAAAAAAGATTCTGTTCTTTACTACATCATGTATTTGAACAGTTGGTAACTGACAGAAGTAAAATCCATACTGCTTCTGGCATTTGGCATCTTTTTGATATTTGTACTGGTTCTTTGACATTTACTCTTAATATACGACAAGCTGCACAAGAATTTCTAATCCTTATGCTTGGAGTATTAGAAAATTAAACCTTTCATCCCTGCTGATGACTTCAAACTAGTGGTTCAATCACTAGTACTCTCTAGATTGGATTATGGTAACGCTATTCTTGCTGGAACGCCAAATGCCCACTTAGCCCCAATCAAATCAGTCCTCAACCTCGCTGCCAGGCTTATCTCTGATTGTAAGCGGTTTGACCACATCTCCCCCATCCTCAAAGAGCTCAAATGGCTTCCCATCGAAGGCTGATCCACCTACAAGAACGCTTGCATTACGCATAAAGCCATTCATCTTCAGACTCCAGATTATCTCTCAGACAAACTCCACAAAGCTGGCTGCTCTAGAGTTCTGAGGAGCACAAACGCTCTCATGCTAGTTCCCCCTTTGGTAAATAAGAAAGCCACCCAATTACGCTCTTTCTCTGGAAATGTACCTACCATCTGGAACTCACTCCCTAAAGAGCTACGTTGTAACCCCTCCTACCTCAACTTCAAAACAGATCTCAAGCATCACCTTCTCAACAAATACTGGGGTCCTTAGTCTTACCACCCTACCGGGTTCCACATCCTCCCCAGGATGACGTCTGGTTCTCTCCGCTTTGCCCCTGACCTACTACACCACCCTCCTCTCCGCCTTGCATATACTTCCATCCTCCCCCTACTTATTCTCCTACAATCTCGGCCTACTCCTGCATACAATCTCCTCTCCCGCCACCCCCCTATGGGCCCCCTACCTCTTTACTTCCCCCCCATCCCTGACAACCCTTGCTAGCCCTACTACCCAATTCCGGATATGTTCTAAAATATTCCCCTTATTTTCCAGACCCTTTATTTTCTGTTCTTTACATATTGTTCTGATTATCTTGCACTTCTTTTTGTACAAATGTTATATTGCAATTGGTACCTCCCTCAACCTTTGTAAAGCGCTCTGATACCTTTGGGTCTAGCCAGCGCTATATAAAACTGTTTAAATAAATAAAATAAATAAATAAATAAATGAACGAATACAGATTGAAAACGTATTTGGACTAAGTTGCAGATGAGATCATAAATGTCAAGAGTGTTCATTTACTTCCACCACTGAAATACAAACAGAACGATTCATATACTTGACTATACCAGACTGCAAATCAGTACCTTTTAACAAATTGATAAAAACAGCCAATTAGGATATTAAATGTTTGCATTGTAGATCAGAGATGTTGTCTACATTACATATAGAAAGATTTGGAAAATATCTCATTTTAATGCTACAACGTTGTGGAGCAAATGGAAGAAAATTGGAAACTAAATTTAAAATGTTATTGCAAGTCAAATATCTATTTCAGGAAGAACTTTTATAGCAGTAGCTATTATTTTCCATGATGGACCTACTACAACATCTGGACACTATACTGTGTATTTAAAGTGTAATAAAGGATGGACACATTGCAATGATGCCCACTTGGAATTCAAACATAGATTGCCTTATGAATTACCAAATTCATATTTGCTATTTCTGCAGCCAAAGTTTTGAGTACATCATTCCGCCTATTGGGAAGATTTGAACAGAAAGTAGACAGGAGTGCAAACTATTACTTTTTGTAATTAGAGTTAGGAACATTATTTGTGCTTATTGATATTGCATTTGGAAAATTGTGTTTAACCCGTTCGTTGCGCCCGTCGGCCAATGGCCGTCGCGAGCACTACCTCGGTAGTGCTGCGCACGTCCGTTGGCCGACGCGGCCCCGCCCACACAATGGAACGCCCCGCACCGTGGCGGATTTGCCGCTGCGGTAAAGGGGTTAAAAGGAAATAGTTTATATATTTGTTTTGTAATATTGTACCAGATGTAAATGAGAGTCTACATTTTGGCAAATGTATTTAAGATAAATAATAGAGTTAATGTAGATAAAGGAAGTAATTACCAAAGTGTAGATAGGAAACGCATAGCTACACATATTGATGATGATGTTCTATGCTGATTTGTTTTTTTTTCTACAATGAATTTGATTGTTTTTCCCAAGCTGTTCAATGATGATACTACATTGAAATCACTGTGTTTGGTGAAGTTAAGTGGAATCTGAGATCAGCAAAAAAGGGAAACTGAAAATGCTGTGTAATTCTAAATTTATATTGTGTTCTTAAAAATATAATATTGTAATTTCTGTAATACATTACATTAAATAACAGTTTTTCTTCCTTTTCTTTATAGTAGCTACTGGTGAAGTTTAAAAGAGTTTTAATGCTGTTTAGGACAATACTACTCTAAAATACTTATACTGAGAAATGTATCAAAATTACTTGAAACGTAAGAATACATATTATTACATACATGATAACGTGAACAAATGTTTAAAGTTCATTTATATGTTATTTGTTTCTAATATAGATAATGATGATCCTTTGCACTATTTGAAAACTATCACCATGTTGCTCATCCAATCACCCAGACAGTCATCCTTTCATGTAGACACTACCCATGCATTCATCCATTCTCTCTAGCATAACTCTTGCACTAATAGGATAATTGAGGCATTATCCTTGCATTCTTCCTTCCACACAGGCATAACCCATGCACTCATTCAATCACCCAGGCACTACCCCTGTACTCATGCAATCACTAACACACTACCCATGTACTCAAACAATTACTCAGGTACTACTCTTGCACTGAACCATTCACTCAGATACTACCCATGCACTCATCCATTCTCTCAGGTACTACACATGCACACATATAATGACCCAGGGGTTACTCTTGCAGTCATCCTTTTACTCAGGCACTAGCCATGCACTCATCTAAGTACCCAGACATTACTCTTGTAGTCATGCAATCACCCAGGCACTACTCTTGCACTCAAACATTCACTTAGGCACTACCCATGCACTCATCCATTCACTCAGGCACTACCCATGCACTCATGCATTGACCCAGGCATTACCCTTATACGCAGACTTTCACTCAGGTACTTCTCATACACTCATCCAATCACTCAGGCACTACCCCTGCAGTCATGGAATCACACAGGCATTACCCATGCACTCATGAAATCACACAGAAACTACTCTTGCACTCAACCATTTACTCGGGCACTACTCATGCACTCATCCTTTCTCTCAGGCACTGCCCATGCACTCATCCAATGACCCAGCCACTATAGTTGGACTAATCTATTCAGTCAGGCACCACCCATGCACTCATCCATTACCTCAAGCACTGCCCATGCACTCATGCAGTGACCCAGGCATTAGCCTTGCATTCATACTTTCACTCAAGTATTTCCCATACACTCATACAATTACCCAGGCACTACCCCTGCACTCATGCAATCAGCCAGACACTACCAATGTACTCATGCAATCACTTAGGCACTAATCTTGCACTCAACTATTCACACAGGCACTACCAATGCACTCATCCATTCTCTCCGGCACTACCCATGCACTCATCCAATGACCCAGCCATTAATCTTACAGTTATCCTTTTACTCTGGCACTACTCATGCACTCATACAATTAAGGAGGCACTACCTATAAACCCACATCCAATCAATTAGGCATTACCTACGCAGTCATGCAATCACCCTGGCACAACTCTTGCACTCAAGCATTCACTCAGGCACTACCCATGCGCTCATCCATTCCCTCAGGTACTACTGATGCACTCATACAATGACCCAGGGATTGCTCTTGCAGTCATCCTTGTATTCAGGCACAAGCCATGCTCTGATCTAAGCAGCCAGATATTAATCTTGCAGTCATGAATTCACTCAGGCACTACCAATGCACTTATCCAATCACCCAGGCAGTACTCAAGCACTTATGTAATTGCCCAGGCACTACCCATGTATTTATGCAATCACACACATCCAATCAATCAGGCATTACCTGCGTAATCATGCTATCACCCAGGCACTACTCTTGCCCTTAAGCATTCACTCAGGCACTACCCATGCACTCATCCATTCCCTCAGGTACTACAGATGCACTCATACAATGACCCAGGGATTACTCTTGCAGTCATCCTTGTACTCCGGTACTAGCCATGCACTGATCTAAGCAGCCAGATATTACTCTTGCAGGCATACAATCACCCAGGCAATACCCATGCACTTATCCAATCATCCAGGCAGTACCTCTGCACTTATGGAATCACCCAGGCACTGCCCATGTACTCATACAGTCACTCAGGAACTATTCTTGCACTCAACCATTTACTGAGGCATTCCCATGCACTCATATAACCAAGGAGGCACTACCTACACATACATCTAATCACTCAAGCATTAACCATATATTCATGCAATCACCCAAGCACTACTCTTAGACTCAAACATTCACTCAGGCATTACCCATGCACTCATCCATTCACTCAGGCACTACCCATGCACTCATGCAATGACCCAGGCCTTAACCTTACACTCATACTTTCACTCAGGTACTTCTCATACACTCTTCCAATCACTCAAGCACTACCCCTGCAGTCATGGAATCACCCAGGCATTACCCATGCACTCATGAAATCACACAGAAAACTACTCTTGCACTCAACCATTCACCCAGGAACTACTCATGCACTCATCCATTCTCTCAGGCACTACCCATGCACTCATCCAATGACCCAGGTACTACAGTTGGACTAATCCATTCAGTCGGGCACTACCCATGCACCCATCCATTCCCTCAAGCACTACCCATGCACTCATGCAATGACCCAGGCATTTGCCTCGCACTCATACGTTCACTCAGGTATTTCCCATACACTAATACAATCACCCAGGCACTACCCCTGCACTCATGCAATCACCCAGACACTACCCATGTACTCATGCAACCACTTAGGCACTACTCTTGCACTCAACTATTCACTCAGGCACTACCCATGCACTCATCCATTCTCTCAGGCACTACCCATGCACTCATCCAATGGCCCAGCCATTACTCTTACAGTCATCGTTTTACTCAGGCACTACCCATGCACTCATACAATTAAGGAGGCACTACCTATACACACATCCAATCAATCAGGTATTATCTACGCAGTCATGCAATCATCCAGGCACTACTCTTGCACTCAAGCATTCACTCAGGCACTACCCATGCACTTATCCATTCCCTCAGGTACTACTGATGCACTCATACAGTGACCCAGGGATTACTCTTGCAGTCATCCTTGTACTCAGGCACTAGCAATGCACTGATCTAAGCAGCCATATATTACTCTTTCAGTCATTAATTCTCTCAGGCACTACCAATGCACTTATCCAATCACCTAGGCACTACTCCTACACTTATGCAATCACCCAGGCACTAACCATGCACTCATGCAATCAAGCAGGCACTAACTATACACACATCCAATCAATCAGGCATTACCTACACAGTCATGCAATCACCCAGGCACTACTCTTGCACTCAAGCATTCACTCAAGCACTAGCCATGCACTAATCCATTCACTCAGGTACTACATATGCACTCATCCATTCATGGAGGCACTACAGTTGGACTAATCCATTCACTCAGACACTACCTTTGCACTAATCTATTTCCTCAAGCACTACCCATGCACTCATGCAATGACCCAGGCATTAGGCTTGCACTCATACTTTCACTCAGGTACTTCCCATGCACTCATACAATCACACAGGCACTACCTCTGTACTCATGCAATCACCTAGGCACTACCCATGCTCTCATGCAATCACTCACTCACTACTCTTGTACTGAACCATTCAGTCAGGCACTACCCATGCACTCATCCATTCACTCAGGCACTACCCATGCACTCATACAATCAAGGAGGCACTAACTATACACACATCCAATCGATCAGGCATTACTTACGCAGTCATGCAATCACCCAGGCACTACTCTTGCAGTCAACCATTCACTCAGGAACTACCCATGCACTCATCCATTCCCTCAAGCACAACCCATGCACTCATCCATTCACTCAGGTACTACCCAAGCACTTATCAAATCATCCAGGCAATACATCTGCTCTCATAGAAACCCTCAGGCAGTACTGTTGCACTCATTGTTTCACTCTGGCAGTACCCATGCATTCATGCAATCACCTAGACACTACACATATACTCATACAATGACCAGGCACTATGAATGCACTCATGCAATCATTCAAACACTACTCTTACACTCAACCATTCACACAGGTCTTATGCCTACAGTCCTCCATTCACTCTGCCACTAATTATGCACTTATCAAATCACACAAGCACTATTAATTCACTTATTCATACACTTACGTATTTTGCATGTGCTGATCCACTCACTGAGACACTACTTATACACAACTCTGAAATCAATCATACACACATTCATACAAGCAAATACTTTCAATACATACAATTTTTCTATTTTTAACCAGTTTCAATGGTTCCATGAGTACCTTTTTTTTGGGAACAATTTTATATTTTTTTTGTATTTTCTGAATTTCTTTTGTATTTTTTTGGTGTTTTTCATTTGAAAAAAATAAAAAAATAAAGTTAAACAGTCCAACTGTGCTGTTTCTTTTCCTCAAAGAAACACAAGCAACAAAACAAAACAAAACAAAATTAGCACTTATGTGCTCTCAGGAAAGTCTTGATGGCATCAATGGAGAGCTCCCCAACACAAAGAGTGGACAAGCACTTTCTGTAGTGGATGCCAGCATCCACCAACTCTGGAACATTGAGAGGTTGTTGAGTAGTCAAAACAACCCCTGCAGATGTTGATGGTTGTGTTCCATCATCATTGGCTGCTTATTCTCTTCTTTGGCGCTCCACCTCTCGTGCGAGACGAACATGGTGTGTGGTTTCCAGGTACTTCTTCATTGAAGAAGTACCACATGAGTACTTCTTCTCTGATCCTCTGGAGAGGACATTTTTGCAGATCCTGCAGGTCA
Source organism: Calotriton arnoldi (assembly GCA_963921515.1). NCBI lineage: Eukaryota > Metazoa > Chordata > Amphibia > Caudata > Salamandridae > Calotriton > Calotriton arnoldi. The sequence goes on along the minus strand of CAWUFW010004593.1, from coordinate 678,012 downwards.
CCTTATGAGCATTGACCTTCTTCTCATCTTCGGGCACAGTTGTCAGAGCGCACCAGCGTTGAGGTCCGTGGTGTGAAGTGAACACTGACATTAGTGTTTGTGAGATCGTGAGGGGAAAAACTACACTTCCCATCAGCCATTGCCGCGTGCGCATTGACGCGCACGTCAATGACGACATTGTCATAAAATTGAACTTCCGGATGGACGCCAGTGCCATTAATCCTGCATGTCCCGGAGCTTCTTGTATGCCGAAGGTCCGGTAAGGGTGCTTGTAGCACCAACTGTGTGTCTTGTGCAAGGATCCGTTGTTTTGGGGATCGTGCACGTTCTTATGGGCTTCGTCATGCGCAAGCAGCGCATATAGAGATATCCAACACTCGATGGAGTGTTTGGATTGAATTGCTTTTGACTACTACACGCTGGTAGCGTGTATTGAACTTTGAAATCTATTGACCTCTCCAAGAGCGTATTGGGGAAACATTATTCCTTTTCGTATTTCTATTTTCTCCTCCCTGTTTCACCCGTGTTGGAGAGCTACAATTGCCGATAGCTCATGCAGAGTAAAGGGGTTAGGAAAACCATTCAGGAAAATACTTGTGCAGCTTTGTTTATAGGATAATGGTGTATACAGCATTCCGCTGTTGATTATCCTCGTTTTCCTTTATTTATATGAACTGGTGACAATCATCGTATGACTTTGATGGGGATTAGGGTCCGAGTTCCTTGATCACTTCATGTATGAATTGATACAACTGCGCTGTTTGTGCTGGAAAAGTTACCTTTGAACAGGTCACAGTTATTTCCAGTTGCTTTCACTGTTGTTCTATATTTTGTTTTCCACAGCAGGGGTTATGATTTGAGACAACCAAGAGGCCATGTCTCTCGGCCCCTGTTATGTCATCATACTGCTATAGTGGGTAGGTGCTATTCATATAGGAATACCTGTAGCATCATTCATGGTCTTTATGTGCTTCTTGTTTTGTGTTTGAGTAGATGAATACACATGCAGTGGGTGATCCTCTCCTTACAGATAGCTCTTGGAGCATAAGGCAGCACACCTTTCATTCTTTATAGGTATATCAGGGGGATAGACATATTTAGAGATGACTAGCGTATCGGAGACCTATGTGCTTTGTTGCAAAGGATATTGATTGCTTTTCTTTGTGATTTCAGGTCTCCCTCCCCGCTGTACCTTTCCTTACCTTCCCCTGCTTGATCACCTTTAATGTCTGTTTATCTGTTATCGGACAATGGGGATATCAGGAGGTGGACCATATTAGCTTCAATACGATCCTGAGGATACAGGTTCTGACAACAGTAAAGAAAGCCCACACAATACTTTCCCTACTCTTCTTCACTGGCTCCTCCACCTCTTCCATCTCCTCCTGCTGCTCTGCAGGAAACGTTGATGCCATTCATATCTTCAAAAATGAAAAACACCCAAAAAAATACAAAATTTACAGAGCCTAGAAAACAGGTAGTCTTCAAGGCAGACATACCCAAATAAAAGGACTGTAAGATGTCTTGGTTCCACCCACCAACAAAATGAAAACCTCTTTAACCAATAAGAAGCTTTCGTTCTATGTGACATGGATTCGGGTAGGGGACGAGCACCCGGCGTGCTTACATTGCGCACCCGTAAAATTTACTAAATGCAATATCAATCAATTAATCAGGTGTTTGTTAAGCGCGGCTACTCACCCGTAAGGGTCTCAAGGCGCTGGAGGGGGGGGGGGTGCAGGTTCCAGTCCATCAAGGAGGGGGTCTGTCGAAGAGCCAGGTCTTGAGGTTTCTCGCGAAGATGGAGAGCGATGTTGTCTGTCTCAGGTGACGCGGAAGGGAGTTCCAGGCTCTGGCCGCGAGGAAGGAGAAGGAGCGTCCTCCCGATCTGGTCTTTCTGGTGCGGGCGACCATGACGTAGGAGAGCTGGGCTGATCATAGGGTCCTTTGGGGCATATATGGGATCACCTAAATCAGGTGTATAAAGTCTTAAACGATTATACTATCCTACACAATTTGCATCAGCACTAGCCTTTTTCTCATCGAAATCTATCAAATACAAACCAGACAATGTTCTTACTCGAGACAATGCAACATATGTCATTCCCTCTTTGAACACTGTACTTCCAATATTTACAAAAGTACTGTCTATACTCAAACCTTGAGATGTATGAATAGTTACTGCATATGCTAAAGACAGAGGAAACTGGTTTCTGAGAACATACAAATCTTTTACAAGCAAAAAAAGTGCAACACAATGCCCTGTTCAAGTCAAATATCGCTCTCTGGGGGCCCTTAGTAACCCAGGTTATTAACGCCAGTTGTCTGGATTCAACGCCAAAGACCTGGGTGGAATCCATTATTGTTCCAATTTTTAAAAAAGGGGATCGTAATGATCCTGGGTGTTATAGGCCCATCTCCTTATTGGACTCCATGGTAAAAGTAGCTGGGCGAGTCATTTTGGAGCCCCTGCAAGCATGGGCAGAAGACAGCCTGATGTTATCAGATATTCAGTATGGCTTTCGAGAGGGGCTGGGGACGACCGAGCAGAGTTTAAACCTGGCCATATTAGTGGGGAAATACCCAAGAGCAAAGATGGGAAGCTTGTTTCTGGCATTTGTGGACCTTACGGCGGCCTTTGACTCTGTAAGGCATGACAGATTGTGGGAGGTTCTTGAGACTGCGTGGGTTGACCCTCACATTATTCTCTTTTTACGGCATCTGTATAGCGGCGCAACGGCGAGCGTGCGCTTCGGATTGGGTGGCGAGCGTACAGCTTCCTTTCCCATCAGAAGGGGGGTCAGGCAAGGTTGTGTGCTGGCCCCTTTCTTTTTAATCTTTATATTAATGGACTGGATCAAGCATTGCTTAAGAATAATCAAGATTTTCCTTTAGTGGGTGGAGGACCTATACCTGCTCTCCTTTATGCGGACGATGCAGTATTAATGTCTAGAACACAAATTGGTCTCCAGAGGGTCCTAGATAGTTTTACTGATTTTATGAAGGACCTAGGCCTCTCTATTAATATATCGAAGACTTTTATTATGAGTTGTGGTCGTGGAAGTCAGAGGTCAAGAGATATGTTTGTGGCTGGGCAGAAGTTAGCCCTTACAAAGAGTTTTTCATACCTCAGCATTTTATTTGATCAAGGCGATTCATGGGCTCAAGCCATATCTGTGAAACAACTGGCGTTTATTAAGACAACAGCTGCCCTTGACTCTTTTTCCAAGAAGCTAGGTAGGAAACCGCCAGGAGAGCTCATTCAAATTTACAAAGCTAAATGCACTACAACTGCAATGTACAGGGTGGGAGTCTGGGGTTTTGCTAATACCCACCTGATACAAGTAGTGGAAAACTCCTTTTTAAGATATATTTTATCGGTTCCAGCCAGTAGTTCTTCTTATGCCTGCCACGATGAGCTGGGCCTTCCCTTCATCTCCAACCTTATAAAACTGGAACCCATCCTCCTGTGGCACAGGATTTGGTCAAAAGAGCAGACCAAGTTAAACAGGGAGATTCTACAGGATTCCCTTAAACTGGAAGGGGTCTTAAAGATCCCCTGGGTTAGGTATGTGCATGATTTTATGAAAGACCTAGGGCACGCAGAATATTTTTCTGACCCTATATCTATGCAGGCAATCACCAGAAAGGATCTAAGAAAGGAGGGTCTCCAGTTATTGGTTACAATAAGAATGTCGGGAGAGATTTTAAAGCCCAGTGTTAAACAACAACAGTTAATTTTAACCACGTTATACATGGAACCATACTTAACATTTGTACCTGGTGGTTTTGACAGGCGGCTATTAACCAGATTTAGACTGGACAATGTCCACAGTCTCGTGACCTTTCCTAAAATTAATGATTGGTCACGGAAACTGCAATTATGTCCGTGTGATAATTATTCTGACCAGTCCACTATTCATCTAGTTTTATTTTGTAAATTTTATACAGCGTTAAGGAAAGTATGGATTCTTCCACTTTTAAAACACCAGGGGTTGAGGCAATGCCGCCCGGCACTAATTAAACTTCAGTTCTTGGAGAATGAACATATAGCCTGGTGCTTAGCAATGTTCTTGAAGAAGGTATTCCACCAAAGGAAAAGTATTATAATTGATGAACTGTAACTGAATGGGCATTTGCCGCTTATTAGATGGTTTTATCATGGTCGTACTAATTTTATTCTGAATTTTTAAAGTTTGCTATTTGATTGTGGTTGTTTCGATTGTGTGTAAATTTATGAATTTTGTGCTTTTATGATTGTTAAAAAATGCAGTCGAATAAAGCTTTCCTTGACTTGAAATATGAATTTGGTAATTCATAAGGCAATCTATGTTTGAATTCCAAGTGGGCATCATTGCAATGTGTCCATCCTTTATTACACTTTAAATACACAGTATAGTGTCCAGATGTTGTAGTAGGTCCATCATGGAAAATAATAGCTACTGCTATAAAAGTTCTTCCTGAAATAGATATTTGACTTGCAATAACGTTTTTAATTTTGGTTTCCAATTTTCTTCCATTTGCTCTACAACGTTGTAGCATTAAAATGAGATCTTTCCCAAATCTTTCTATATGTAATGTAGACAACATCTCTGATCTACAATGCAAACATTTAATATCCTAATTGGCTGTTTTTATCAATTTGTTAAAAGGTACTGATTTGCAGTCTGGTATAGTCAAGTATATGAATCGTTCTGTTTGTGTTTCAGTGGTGGAAGTAAATGAACACTCTTGACATTTATGATCTCATCTGCAACTTAGTCCAAATACGTTTTCAATCTGTATTCCTTCATGTTCTAATACTCCAAGCATAAGGATTAGAAATTCTTGTGCAGCTTGTCATATATTAAGAGTAAATCTCAAAGAACCAGTACAAATATCAAAAAGATGCCGAATGCCAGAAGCAGTATGGATTTTACTTCTGTCAGTTACCAACTGTTCAAATACATGATGTAGTAAAGAGCAGAATCTTTTTTCATGATTTCCCATGATTTCATGATGAATATCTTGTAGATCAAACACAACATTCAGAATCACATTAGCATAACAGTGGATACCTGAAATATTTTCCAACTGGTATCCTGCAATGTCATCCACAGTTTCCATTTTCTTTTTCTTTACACCTTCAAGTTTCCTTTCAATTGTTTTCTTTTTTTGAACCTCAGTTGACTGTCTGACATATTTCCGTTTTGGACAGACTACACATTTCTCATATATGGGATCACCTAAATCAGGTGTATAAAGTCTTCTTAAATGATTATACTATCTTACACAATTTGCATCAGCACTAGCCTTTTTCTCATCGAAATCTATCAAATACAAACCAGACAATGTTCTTACTCGAGACAATGCAACATATGCCATTCCCTCTTTGAACACTGTACTTCCAATATTTACAAAAGCACTGTCTATACTCAAACCTTGAGATTTATGAATAGTTACTGCATATGCTAAAGACAGAGGAAACTGGTTTCTGCGAACATACAAATCTTTTACAAGCAAAAAAAGTGCAACACAATGCCCAATCTGTCTTACCTCTTTAATCTGATCAAATTTGATAATCAGAAATTCTATTTCATCTCTGTTCTGAAATTTTACAAAATCAACTACTTTTAACATTGCTCCCTTTACTAAACCTTTTTCTACATTCAAATTATGACATAAAATTACGCGACTGTTTATACATACATGCAGAGTCTTTTCTAAGCCTGCAGTTTTAGATACAGACTTTTCCAAAGAATGCACTTTAGCCTGTAGTTTCTCTGTAAGAAGAATAGTCACACCCTGGTGTTCAATTTTATCAATAGCTTCAATTTCCACTATTTGTTGTTTCTCCAGTTTCAAAAGTTCTTGATTAAATGTAGGACACTCTTGCAGTGTAGGCATTAGGCAAACTATAGACTTCTTTTCTCCAAGCTTATTGTACATTACTTCAGCCGCTGTGTTTCCAGTTGTAAACAAGTTCCTCAGTAACCGACTTTCTAAAGCTTGTTTACCATGTTTCGTCAAGACACCAATTCTTATATCTTGAAGAATATTTCCTAATCTTCATCACTTGCTTCTCGCATATTCTTAATAAGGTCTTTATATTCAAAACATAGCCAAATGTTCACATTTCCAATACTTCCCAAAAATGTCCTAGTGTCTTCATGGACAAGTGTTTTAAAAACAGGTTGTCCTTTTATAGGAGTTAGTTGTAGTAGATCTCCGAATACAATTAAATGTTTTCCTCCAAACAAAACATCATAATCTGTTTTTAAAATCTGTTGCATTCTCAAGTGTACAAAGGCAAGCATTATGTTTGAGACCATGCTCACCTCATCAATGATTAAAAGTTTCATTTTCTTTAGTACTCTTGACACTTCATAACAAGCTTCTCCAGATAGCTTCCGATATTCCAATTTGTTATCATGTTCAACTGGTAGCATAAGTAATCTATGTAAAGTAATCCCTTTAATGTTGTGTGCTGTAAATCCAGTTGGAGCTGTTACAACATAAGATAAATGTGATTCTGTAGTTTTGTGTAGATAACTGGTCAAAACTTTAATTAAGAGACTTTTTCCTGCTCCAGCTTGACCACTGATGTACATTAGAATAGATTTAAATGATGAATATTGGCATTGTTTTTTTCATGCAGCAAACCTTGTTGTATCTATTGTGTCACTTATAGAGATATTTCTTTTTGTTCAATATTTACTTGTTCTTCTAACTTTTCCAATTGAATAATATCCTGTTGTGCTTGTTGCATTGCAGTTTCTACCTCATTCATGGGTATTGCTGCTTCATTTTCGATAATTGGTTGTTTCAGTGGATCTTGACTCAGTGGACCAGAACTTTGACTATCTTGAGAACTTTCTCTAGCTATTTCAGCAGCAATAATAGTTTTTTGTTCAATCTCATTATTTAACATTTGTAGATATGTAGGGATAATTGTGCACTGAATATCGAAATCTCCAAGTAATTCCGTTTCACTGCGCCAAGGCTTGAACAGTTGCAGAAGTTCTAAATAGAAAAATTCCTTCTTATCTGGACTTTCACAACTCAGTTTTATGTTGTTAATAATATTTCCTTTGGCATGTTTTACTAAACATCCATCACATTCAAATACTTCATATTTTTCTTCTTTTATATTTTCTGTAACTTTTCTTTTAAAGCTGTAATGTTGAAGTATTTCATAAAGAGATGGGTTTTCGAGATGTGGACTCCTTTTGGGATAGTATGTATCCAACATATTCGTTTTAACAATATCTGTACTCTCTGGTTCATTCTATGCTAAGTATTCGATTTCTTGTAAAGATTTCAATACTCTATTTCGTGTGGAGGCAAGATCTAAACGTACCCAAATGATTCCTCTTGATTTGAGTATGAACTGGCAGAGCTCAAGTGATCCGAACATTCATAGGATCCAATTTCTTGATGGGAAAGCATTTTCAAGCTAAAGCTGTACAATTTCTTGCTAAGACTTTTCTCCTGTGAAATTTCTTCCCACATTTCTTTCATCTCTGTCATTTCAGATTTAGTTATTTATGATGTAACATAGTGAGCAACATCAATTGAATTATCTGCAACATATTGAATATCCATGTTTGCATTCCACATTTTCAAAATAACTCGATTGTAGTCATTAATATACTTTGAATCTTCGGTTCTTTTTAAGTTACATGTATTTTTGGGAGATTTCCGAGTTACTGTATGCCTTACTGCTGACAAAAACTATTTACTCTTCCTTTAGAAATTATTGGACGTGGGAATCCAAAATGACATTTTATATAAAATGTCCCTTTACACTTGTATTTTCGTCGACAGTATTTCCCACATCGATTACTTGGAAACTGTAAAACTTGTTGCCTCAAGCTCTTTTCTCCTCCTTGTCTTGGAATGGTACATGTAACATACTGTTTGATGAAAGACAAAACAGTTTCATAAGTATCAGTTCCAAAGTTTGGAGCATTAATTATCCATAATAACATGTGAATATGAGGAGCACCTCTGGCTTGGTACTCTTTTCGCCAAAAGAAATCAGTAACTTCTCCAAGAGGAGGAATAGTTTTATTGCAGATAAATATCATACTTTGAAACCTATGGTTAAAATACCTGCAGACATTTACAGGATCCAAGGAACAGAGTTCTCTAGGTGTCTTCAATTCAATATTTTTAACATTTGAATTTGCTTCTCATAGAAATTCAAGTAAATCGACCCATGCATATTCTGCACAGCTAAGTGTTACAAACCATGTAGGGCCACCTAAGTTTCTTGACATACGTTTAAGTTGACTGTGATGATGAACCAGTATTCATTGGTACCACGTTGACACGCCATCAAATTAATTAACTGAGATTCTAAATTTATATATATTTGCTGAAATTTGTCCATGAATTCTTTTGCAGAAACATGTAAAAGATGAACTCCTGTTTTTAATATGTGATTGACTGCATATGAAAGTGTAGACAAATCACTTTCAAACAGAAGATGAAATATATATGGCATGCACTGTCGAAATCTTGGATCTTCAGAGTACAATCTTGTTGCGCGGTATTCCGAAGCTGGAATCCGTACAGCTCGCTCATCAAATCGTCCACCTTCTCCAGTGGGGAATAGCTGTGGAAAACAAGCTTCTAAACTTTTTTTCCCATACAATAATAGGAGTTCCCTTTGCTTCCTTTATTTGAAATAATTCAATACTGGAGAGGATGTAGAGGATGTATAGGATAATGTTCATAAATCTCTTCACTCTTGGATTTATCCACTTTTTTTATTTGGCCACTTGAAATTTCTGTTTCATCTTCTAAGTATCTTACCTGTTCATCAACATTTACATTCTTATAATAAATATTATTTTGTACCAGATATGATGTAGCCCTTTGAAGTTTATTAACATCTACAAACTCTTGCCAGATTTTTCGACTCTTTGTTGGTGCACCATTTACTAGAATAACAACTGGGTCATTTTCTTCTCTGTCTACACTAACAGTTTCAATATTTTTCCTACAATCTAAAGGTAAGTACACAACTCTTCCTTTCAGACATCTTTGTAAATCTGTTGGTGGCAGCTTTCCTGTTTTAGGCTCCAAATGAACCATGGCCTGAAATGAGTGTACAGATTGAATAAGAATGGACTCATATGTATTCAAATCTGCCAGTTCCTGAGGAATAGGTACCAATTCTAAGTTGTTATCTACTGCTCTAGCTGGCATTTTGTTTTCCTTCTAATTTGTTGTAACAGTATTTACATATAACTTGATCAGCAGCCAACTCAAACCGACCCTCTACCAACAAATAAGCACCAAATTGTGCCACTAATCATTATTTTCCTTTTTAAATATAAATCAACATTCCTAGTTTGACTTCTATAGTGAGTACCTAGACAACAAATACAAACATAGGGGGTCATTGCGATGGCGGGCGGACAAAGTCCACCCGCCATCGCAACGGAAAAAGGGACCACCCGCAAGAGGTGCGGCGGTCCCGCTGTGTGTATTAGGATGCGACCGCCACCATGGCAGTCGCATCCTGTATATTTAACATTGTGGCGGGCGGTGCTGTATTCAGCATCCGCCACAATGTTAAAAGGGCATGTTGTGCATTTGCATGCCCAACGTGACAGGCACCGTGCGGTACCTGCCACCTTGTGCATGCAAATGTCAGTGGGTACCATGGGTATCCCCCAAGTGCAGCCACCCACCCCCCCCAACCACCTGGGGGCCCACAACGGGCGGACGGAAATGGCGGGCGGATCGCCACCGCCATACGGGCGGCGGCGATCCGCCAGACATCATAATGACCCCCATAGTTTGGTTTTTTGGATGAAACTGTCTTAAACTTTGTAATTTCTTCGGCAAACTCATCAATACTAATGTCTTTCCCATGTTCTTTAACACCTACACTTATCAAGCTCTCACTTTCTCCACACTCCTCTTGTGAACCAAAAAAGACGAAACTGTATATCATCACAAACTTTTTGTACATCAGAAACTGAACCGTGCAAATGAGTTTTGTTCATTTCACTTAAACATAATGCAGGAGTTTTTACATAGTAGAGTCTCCTTACTAACTTCCGCATTTCTGAGTGGTATACTGCTAACATTCTTAAATGATGAAAAGTACTTTTACACACTTTTCTTGAAAGACAAGCCAGAGAATGACCCTGCAACTTAGTATATTTTCTAATTTTACATGGATCTAATCCTTGTAACATCTTAATCTTCTGTTTAAGACTTTTTTTTGCATACTCGCATAAAAAAATTCACAATATATCAATAGATTCCTGTCGAACACTGCAAATACTGCTACAATCTCATTTATATACAGGAGCTTGTGTACGCTTCCCTTGAACTTCTTCAGCTATTACTTCTTCCACACTCCCAACACCATTTTTTCTTTTGCAATGGGACAACCATCTTTCATCTCATAGCATCGACTACTAGTATAAACTGCATGCACTAGTGTGTTCTGTTAAAAGTAGCTTTCTTCATTAAAGAAAGGCTCAGTACTAGAAGTGTGCTTCCATTGACCAGTCAAGGTTTTACAAAAGTTACTTCTATTAACAAGTCTTTTTCTTTTGCTTTTCTTTTTCATAAACACCATTGTTTTATGCAATGTTCTCATTCTCTTAAATATTAATATAAATAATTTTCGTTTTAATTCAAAAGCTGTATCTACTACACTTTCGATGTGTTGCTTCTTCATATTCGCTGCTTATCTTCTTTTATACTTTTTACAATATTTTAATAAATTTTGAATTACTCTACTTCAAAACATTTGTATACGTATCTCTTTAAATTGGTTTTGCCTTCTTATAATATGTGCTGTTTTTCCAAAAACTAATGTTTTACCATTAAAAATCTTCTTCTCCTTGTGCTTTTCTTTTTCTTTCATTATTATTCTCTTTCTTTAATCTTTCTGCAACTGTTTTAAGAAACTGTTTAGTGCTCTTACCAGAACAGACTTTATCCTTAGTAACATTTTGGTATTTTTCTAATGCACTCTTTTTACTTTTCATTAAGTAGGTATGTTTTTTGTTGTCTTCTCTTTTCAGATTTTCTTGCCATCTTCAATTTGTTATTCAAACAAAATAATTTTCTAAAAAACAAAGAACAGTTTCAATAGTTTGTTACATGAATTAACAATTTTAAATTAATTACTTATCAATATTCATATTAACTAGTAAGTAATTACTTACAATTACATTGCTATTCTCTTTATTACAAATAAAAAAACAAAAGTGTAGAAACAAGCAAGAGAACTGCAGAAAGAGGAACAAAGGTGCTGAAAGAGAAAGAAAGGGAAAGAAAGAAACAAAAAGTTAAGAAACACTGAAAAGAAATACACAAAGAACAATACAGCTACTAAAAAATGTGAGAAATACAGAAAGAGGCAACAGAGGTGCACAAAGCGACAATAGGGGTGCACAAAGAACAACAGAGGTGCATAAACATGCAAGAAAAGTGCACAAAGAGGCAAGAGAGATGCAGAAAGAGGCATGAGAAGTACAAAACAGGGAAGACAGGTGCACAAAAAGGCAAGAGGGGTGCAAAAAGAGGCAAGACAGGTGCAGAAAGAGGAAAGAGATGCTCAAAGTGGCAAGAGAAGTGCAGCAAGAGAGAAGAGGGATGCAGAAAGAGACAACATGGGTGCAGAAAGCGAGAAGATGAGTACTAACAGAACCAAGAGAGGTGCAGAAAGAGACAAGACAAGTGCAGAAAGAAGCAACAGACATGTACAAAGAGGCAAGTGCATAAAGAATGAAGAGATGAAAGGAAAGTGAGGTGCAGAAAGACAGAAGACAAGTGCAGAAACACTCAACAGAGGTGTAGAAAGAGCCAAAAGAGCTGCAGAAAGGGGAAAGAGGGCTGCAGAAAGAAGCAACAGAGGTGCAGAAAGAGACAAGAAGGAGGCGGAAAGAGTCAAGAGAAGTGCAGAAAGAAGCAAGAGAACTCCAGAAATTCAAAACAGCAATCTTTGCAATGTTACTGCTGTAAGTCTCACTATATTCTTGAAAACATGCATGCATGCGTCTTTACCTTTTACGGGACACATCATACAAATAGCTGTATACCAGTATTACACACGTGTAGCATGTTCAGGTACATAACACATATAAGAATACGTCTGCAAGTAGACACATACCTCAGTCACAAGACCATGAAGACCTTTAAACCTGAGAAACTGCACTTCCCATTCCAACCAAACATCTAAAATTATACGGCATACTCCATTGATACCTTTCCACAGATTTATACAAAGTAGCCTAATCACTAATCCCTCTGCCAGCATGTCTTAAACCTCACTTTTCTCTTGCAGCTTTACTATTCAGCGACTACTCACAGTGTTAGGCCTAGCCAAATGTAAAGCAGCAACCCTTTGCATGTCTCTGTTGTAAGTCTCACAATATTCCTGAAAGCATGCAAGCATGTGTCTGTGCCTTTTGCTAGTGGCATCATACATAAAACAAACATACAAATAGATGTATACCTGTGTTTTATAGGTCTAGCATCTTCAGGTGCATAACACGTGTGAAAATACATGTACAAGTACAGACATCCCTCAGTCACAAGCCCATGCTATCCTTTCAACTTGGCAGACTGCACTTCCCATTTCAAGCAGACACCAACAGTTATAAGACATAGTTCAAGTGTACCTTTCCACAGACTCATACGAAATAGCCTAATCACTTATCCCTCTGCCAGCATGTCTTAAACTTCACTTTTCCCCTACTCCTTCACTATTCAGTGAGTACTCATAGTGTTGGGCCTTGCCAAATATAAAGCAGCAACCCTTTGCATATCTCTGTTGTAAGTCTCACCATATTCCTGAAAGCATGCAGGTATGTGTCTATGCCTTTTGCTAATGCCATCATACATAAGTGAAACATACAAATAGATCTATACCTGTGTTTTATATGTCTAGCATCTTAAGATGCATAACACGTGTGAAAATAGATATATAAGTAGAGACATACCTCAGTCACAGGACCATGCAGTACTTTTAACTTGAAAGACTGCACTTCCCATTTCAAGCAGACACCTAAATTTATACAGCGTACTTCAAGTGTACCGTTCCACAGACTCATGCAAAGTAGCCTAATCAGTAATCCCTCTGCCAGCATGTCCTAAACCTTACCTTTATCTTGCAGCTTCACTATTCAGCGACTACTCAGAGTGTTGGGCCTAGCCAAATATAAAGCAGCAACCCTTTTCATGTCTCTGTTGTAAATCTCACCATATTCATGAAAGCATGCAGGCATGTGTCTATGCCTTTTGCTAGTGGCATCAAACATAAAAGAAACATACAAATAGATGTTTAACCGTGTTTTATAGGTCAACCATCTTCAGGTGCATAACACGTGTGAAAATACATGTACAAGTACAGACATACCTCAGTCACAAGTCCATGCAGTCCTTTTAAACTGACAGACTGCACTTCCCATTTCAAGCAGACACCTACATTTATGAGACATAGTTCAAGTGTACCTTCCCACAGACTCATGCCAAGTAGCCTAATCACTAATCCCTCTGCCAGCATGTCTTAAACCTCACTTTTCCCCTTACACCTTTACTATTCAGTGACTACTCAGAGTCTTAGGCCTAGCCAAACATAAAGCAGCAGCCCTTCCCATGTCACTGTTGTTAGTCTCACCATATTCCTGAAAACATGCATCCATGTGTCTGTGCCTTTTGCTAGTGGCATCAAACATAAAAGAAACATACAAATAGATGTATACATGTGTTTTATAGGTCTACCATCTTCAGATGCATAACACATGTGAAAATACATCTGCAAGTAGAGACATACCTCAGTCACAAGACCATGCTGTCCTTTCAACTTGACAGACTGCACTTCCCATTTCAAGCAGACACCTACATTTATGAGGCATACTTCAAATGTACCTTTCCACAGACTCATACGAAGTACCCTAATCACTAATTCCTCTGCCAGCATATAGATGAAGCAATAACAGGGAAGGCAGAGCATAACAACTTCACAAGCAAGGTCCCACTTCCAGTTCCACCCAGGCGAGCTCCAACTATAGGATTAATCTGAATGATTGATTATCCATTGTTGGCAACTAAATGGAAATAAAAAAACTGAGTTAGTGGGTTATATCAAAGTTTTACAAAGAATTGACACCAGAGTACTACATGATGGCACAATAAGAGTTCCTGATAGTGATAAAATACACAAAATAGCAATAGTAATAATTTGGGGCTAATTGACTCAAAGTCTGGAGTGGACAAGCTTAGGTTAGGCATTTATGGTTAAGCAACACAAGGCCTGAATGATGATGCCGATGACTGATATTCTTCGTTCTATATCTAAAATATAGATTATTTTTCATTTGCGGGTGGGTAAATGGGGCCAGTGTGAGCTATTACTTAGAAGATCCTGTAGTAATTTGGTGTTGCTTTCACCACATCCACCCCAACAACTGTGTGATCCATTGATGGTGTAAATTAAGCTCTTCTCGATAAATCACACAGCCTGGGGGAAGAGGGTTAGGGGTTTGATGAATGGATGGGAAAGAGGATTTGGGGAAAGGTTTAACAAAGACAAACACTACACAAGGACAACTTTCATCTGGGCAATGAGCGGCACATCATTCGTCATCAATCTGTTGTGGAAGAAAACAAAGGAATGAGTATGACAGAGTACAGGTAAATGCATTGCAAACAGTCTTTCTACCCCTGATCCTCAAGTTATTAGATATCTAAATGTTCTGTCTTCTAGGTTAGGAGTAAACTCACCCTCCCAGTTCTCCAAATATTATTGTTAAAAGAAAAATTATACTGTATTGAAAATTTAGGTGGTGCATCTCCTTTGGAATGTCTATCACTCTTGGTTGCCTGTCTTGACTGGTCCGGTAGGTAAGCAGGAGTGTTCAGCTCATCTTTCGCCTTTCGTTCATGCAGAAGAATAGAAGGCCCGTGGATTGTAAATCAGAAACTGTATTTTAGAGTCAAGGAGAAAGACAGAAGGAAGGTAAGCTTCATGAGTGTATCAAGAAGACTCAGAGGCAGAAGAAAAAAAACAAGAGGGGGATTCAGAGTTTCACTTTTGCCACAAGTCCAACACATACACACACAGCAGAATTTCACAAATAAACGCAAATTTCTCCATTCCATATAGCCGAGTACTAGGCCTCAGACTCTTGGTTTACCTTTGAGCTGAAGTCGAAAACATCTTGTTTCTAGATGTTGATGAGGTAGTCCTGCAGCTCCCACCCTGAGTTTTTCCATCCTCATCCTGACTCCGAGTAACTCTGTCCCAGACCATTCATCATGACCCAAGCAAAATATTAAACTTGTAGTACACTGCTGTAGAAGAACAAATGGAGAAACAGAATTGCAGTATTTTGCAGAGGTTTTTGTTTGTTAACTAAACCAACTTTTCTGGTCTCTGAAGAATCAGAAAAAAGGAGAGGACCCTGCAATTAAATCTGGCTAAGTATGAAAGGGCCAATCACCTCCAGGGAAAAAAAATAATCGCCCATCACTAAGGCCCCAAACATTGCAAATTAATAATCTCGAGAAAGCTCCCGTATTACAGTTCACACACCCTCCCTCACTTTCAGCCACCACATCAATCATCACTCACATTCACTCGATAATCAGGTCACTCATTTGTGCAATGGTTACTTGTTCCAATCCAAGCACTGTGGTAGGCATACTATCTCCCCTTTGATGCAAGCAACATATTGGAATTTGGCAGTATTGTAGACCCAACAATTGTTTGGGGCAGCCATCCTAGATGATGAAAAACAAACGAAGGATCATAGGAGTGGATCATACACGTTAATTCATTTTCAGTAAGAGAGTTTGTAAAGCCCAATCACTTGCCAGGGAAAAATGATCATCCATCACTTAGGCCCTAAACATTGCAAATTAATCATTTCAAGAACGTTCCCGCAATGCAGTTCAACACACATCCTCCCTCACTGTCAGCTACCACATGATGAATCATCAATCATCATTACTCACACAATCACTTACTCATCATTGCAATAGTTGTAGTTACCTCTTCCAATCCAAGCATGGGCAGTTTAGGTAGTAGGTATTCATCTTTCATGCAGGCTACACATTGGAATTTGGTATTGGCAGGCACTCTTGTAAATCAACAATCTCCTGAGGCAGACCTGCTAGTGCTAAGTGATGCAAAATGGGATAGGAAAAAGGCATGTGAGGGGGGCAGGCATTGTCTCCAATGTCATGAAGGAATTGTGGAGGCTTCTTCAATGCACACTGGTCCAACTGCAATCCGGCAATATATGTGACTAAAAAAAAGGTGGAGCAGCATAAATCTTACACAAAAATAATAATGTTTCACAAGCTATTTTCTTTTTTTGTTGCAAATATAGAAGTTCAACAAGAAATAAATAAAAAGTTCAATAAGGGCACTGGCATACTTAGTCCGGGAAGTAGAGTTTGTCCTCAAACTCAGGTGGTTTACCCAGATGTTGATCAGCTAACACACTTGATTCAATTTCTGACCAATCATCCTCTTCTTCCTCCTGTGCTGTTTCAGGAACAATGTCATTTTGTGGTAGAAAATGTTGGTTAATTTTGTTCACATTCAATCTCTTCATGTTTTGAAGCAAGTGACTGGTCCTTCTCACCAGTTGCACTGATCACATGTTCAGCAGACACACTGGCCACAAAACAAGCCAGATACTTTATTACCAGCCTGCTGAGCTCTGGCCAATGACACATCTTACCATACTAATAC
Source organism: Calotriton arnoldi (assembly GCA_963921515.1). Lineage (NCBI taxonomy): Eukaryota > Metazoa > Chordata > Amphibia > Caudata > Salamandridae > Calotriton > Calotriton arnoldi. The sequence continues at coordinate 661,292 of CAWUFW010004593.1, read as the reverse complement.
ATCAATGGATTTTGAGCCACATAGACCTCTTTTGTATCATCCAGATACTCCTGGAACATCCTGTGGACGGTCATTGGTGCTGCCACTTGTTCAACCTGTTTTGCCTTCGCCCTTGCACTGGACTTGAGGCCTGCCAATTGAAACCAATACAATCCAGAATTTGGGTCCAGTCCTTTTATTGCTGTTGTTGCCGGTGTTCTGGTTAATAGTGTTGTTGGCTGCTGTGAGACAAGGCTGCCCTCTCTGGAAGTTGAAGGGCAGAACCCCAGAACTGATGGATAGGACTCTGAGTTCCAGCCATTCTTCTTTCAGGACTTTGGCTTGCTCTACCATCCACCTCTTGTATTTTGAAACATCCCCTTCAGAAAAAGGAATGAAAGTGGGCAGAATTTTTTCGTACCGTGGATCAAGTAGTATGGCGAAAATGTACTCTTTGGCGTGATGATGTCATGTTGCAGCCTCATATTATAAGCCAAGCAGAGGATTAAGCTCTCAACCAAGGCATGAGCTTCTGTGTTTTCATTCACACCTGCGGGGGCAAACCTTTCAGACACCTTCTTTACTGGGCCTGTAGGAGATGCAACAACAGGATAGCTTGGCCCATCTTACTGTCCTCCTTGCTAACTTCCCATGTGAAAACCTCAAAAGGGAGTAGCATCTGTGTCGGGCATTTGACTAGGCCCCATTTCCCCTCATCCATGGTCATGGCTTTCCCAACTGCATTCCCTCTTCTTTTAATGACATAATCATTGTTATGTTTGTACTGCTCAAACATACATTGCAACATGTAATATGTCAAGTTCCAATGTGTTGGCTCCTCCTGTTTCAGGGCTTTAGCTAGTGCTCTATTATTACGCTGAATTATCCGCAACTGCTTTCGGGCTTTAAAAGAATGGATGAAATGAGTTCAGATTCTTCTATAGGTGGTCAGTATTTTGCTGACTATGTCATCTTATTTGAAAAAGTCTTGCACCACCAGGTTTATTCAATGGGCCAAACAAGGGAAGCTGAAATAGCCTCCGTCTGACATGGCACTAACTATGTTACTGCCATTGTCCGTGGCAACAAATCCAAATCTGAGTCCTAATGGTCGCAGCCATTCATACTCCTTGCTGTGAAATTCCTCTAAGACATTTACAGCTGTATGTGATTTCTCCATGGCGAACATGGCCACTGTTGCATGCCGCTGAATGCTCTTAAAACTTTCTTCAGGACTAAGGCCTGCATATTACCCCCACAAAAGAGATCCAGTGTGCAGTGATTCACATGTAATCAGTCACCTGACAACTGGTCTACATGTCTGTCGTCAGGTGGATGGTGTGAACAACACTTTGCTTCAAAGCTTGTCCAAACAACTGTAGCACATCGTGATGCAAAGCTGGAACAGGAAATCAGGCAAAATTGGTCTGACTTGGTATTGTCATGTAATTCCTACAAAACTATATAGGATCTGTATGTTTAGACAACATAAACTAAGGGTTTGATGTCCAGACTGATTCCAGACATCCCCAAAGGATATGTTAGTCTGTTAGTCCTGTTAGCTCACAGTGCCACTACGAGTCCCTCTTACCAAGGAGTGAAAAGCTTCTAGCAACCATCGAACATGACAACTCTGACCCCGCAGGGATCGTGGAGACAGTACAGTGCTTTTTGCTCAGACATTTGTGCTCACTTTGTCTCAGAGAGATACAAAGAAGAGACGGTGGGGATGTTTTTCAATAAGCATTTATTGAACCAGCGTCATTCTAGTGTAAAATACGTGTGCTGCAACAACCATGAGACAGAAGCAAATATATACGGTTATAAGCACCAACAGAGTAAATAAAAGGTAGAATGCTACCATAGTGCTAAAACAATGAATATATGTTGGTATATGGATACATGACAGTAATAATGCGTACTCCTATGATGCAACCCTAACTAGATGTACCTAAATGTACCTAGCATGTATGTAGGTGTTTAGCCAAGAATCCCCTTAGGGTAAAGCCAACCCCATCACCATCTTGTTCACAAAAAGGACACCCTGCAAGGGATGTCAGACCACTGCATGCTGGAGTGTCTGCATACAGGAACGTCAGCACCTTGCGTCATCATGTCAGCATGGAAGTCTCTTTCCTCCTCTGGTTTGCCCAGCAAAGATGTAGTGCTTATATACCCAAAAGATACCCTCCGGGTTCTACCTAGAAGTGAACTGTGGGCATGCCGGGCAAGAATGACGATGGAGGTGACCCTTATATAGAGATATTATGCAGAAGATGGTAATACTGCTGTGATACTGAGAATCCTCATGCATAGTACATGAGGCTAGTTTTCAGAGAAAACCACAAGACAGTTATGTAGCACCTAAATAGGTAAAAGGTCAGTGTCAGACCCGTTATGTAGAACAATTGTAGGACAGATTTAACTAAACGGTTGTGTAACTACCTAGGTCTATATTGAGGTACATTGGGGTTCATAACAGTACCTTCCATTTCGGGCAGATGGCTGCCACAAATTATAAGAATCCCAATCCTTCCACAAAAGAAAAAGGGAGGAGGTCCTGCGCTAACATTTTTTCCAGCTTCGCATTGTAAAAATGTGCAATTGGGTGGGTCCGCTCATGGGGCCCCTCCTGCCTAAATATGCCCATAATTGTAGCCTGGATTTTCTTCTTTTCTGGGGCCACTGACACAGGCGTCTTTCGAGAAGTAGATGGTGGTGGTAGACCCAATGTGCATCGTGGTGGGGCAGTCACTGTATGCCGTGGTGTCTCCATCTTACTCCAAGCCTTGTGCCATTGTGAAGTCACAGATGTGGGTGATTCTGCTGTCGCACTGCTGGGGACAGGGCTGCTTTGCATGAAGATGTCACCCTCTTCTTCCTCATCATCACCACCCATTGTGAGTGGACTTGTAGCTGATGGTCCTCGGCTCTCCTCACCACCACAACCACGTTCAGCAATTTGTTTAAGGTGCTCCTCCCACTTGATTGTGTGGTGTTTTTTCATTCAGGTCGTTTGGCCTCCAGTATCATAATTTGTATCAGGCTTACCTCAACGAGCAATCATGTTGCAAATGCTGCATACTGCAATGCACTTCCCTCTTTGCTAACTGTACAAAATCCAAAACTGGGGAGTAGTACTTTGCCACCACCAATGCCTGAAGAAGAACTGGTGGAGGTAGGTGGGCATGTTGTTGATTGCCTCTCTGCTGCCTCTGAGGTAGGGGTTGGTGCAGGTCTCATCTTATGCTTTATAAATATGGGTGCTGGTGGTGGGGCTACCTGTGCCACAGCCCTTGGAGCAGGTTGAATAGCAATGTCAACTCCTTGTGTCACCTTCCACAATGACTGCCTCATCGTTGTCATCCTCTTCATCATCCCCTTCCATAAGTCTAAATATTTCAGGAACTTTTCTTTTCCCTTGCCTCTCCTGTTTTCTCCTGGACTCTGCTGGGGTCAATTCCATGTCCCTATCATCATAATCAGAAGTGGTGCTTGGAGAAGATGGTGAAGTAATACCTTCCTTTTCCTTGCTGGAGATCTGGGAGAAAATGATTCTAAAAGAGGAGGTTCTTGCTCGGAAGGAAGCTCAACCTCCTGTTCTGCTCTAACATCAGGAAAATGTACCATTGCTGGCTGTGGCTGCTGTCCACTTTGCTCTGTTTCCTGAAATAATTGTATACTACTTTGCGAAAGGGACAAATCCAATTCAACGTCACAACTCATCGGGCCGACATGATTACAGTGGCTGCCTCATTGACAGACATCGTCCTGGGCTTAGGTTGGGGTGGTGCTGTTGATGCAGGAGAACTGCTCCCAGCTTGCTCCCCCGGAGGCTGATGCAGCAGGCACAAGTTTGCCGAAAAAGGTTCTGGCTGGCTCACCAGTGGGGTAAAGTTGCTTCTACTTACTGGTCATTTTCTTGGCAGCATATTTCTTTGGGGCCATCTCCTTAAAGCTCTCAGTTGGCAGTTGCACCAAGCTTCACAAGCAGAAGTGATTAGAGGACTGACGTGTGACTGCACAGGCCTTCTGTTTGGCAGTACTGCGAGTGATGCCTCTTCTCGTGTGCACCTAAAAGGGAACAAGCAGGAAAAACTTTAGTGCGAAACATGGCATTGTTTACAGTTTGAATTAGTACAGACAAAGGCAAAATTAGTGTGGCTGTTTTGTTAATTTAGGCAATCACTTTAAAGGCAAACCACACCACCATACCATAATTTCCCATCAGAATATAACACACAATATACAGAATGATAGAGCTTGTTCCTTTATGCTCAATATATTCTAAAGGAGACACCTGTGACACTCAGGAAACTAAATGGGTAAATGGAATACTTATCTACTAAAAAATAAATGATGATCGAGTCTAAGGTGCACCGCTTCCAGGGTGCCCACCAGGAGGAAATTAAATCATATACCTAAAAACCTGAATGCCGTTGGCTGTGTGCCTGTGGTGGATGGATGAATTGATGATGGATCAACTGAGGCAAAAAGGGCAAAAATATCTTACAATAAAATATGTTTTTAATTACAATAAAACATGACAAAAAATGAAATTTTAAAAATATACATTTTTGAACATTTAAAAAAAAAAAATTAAAACAATTACAATGAAAAATTGCAATTAAATTTTTTTAAACACAAAATCACCTAAACAAATTAAAATGTAAAAAAATTAAAATTAAAACATTAAATTAAAAAAAACAACAATCAGTCAAATTATCCTCAAGCCTATTAATAAACTGATATCTCATCCTTCCAGGCAAGCACAAAATGGCTGTCAGCCAGTGCCACGTGGTCAACAACAACACTGAGCAAGAAAGCATGGGGAACAAAGAACAGATGCAGGCCTATGGCAAAAGCACACTGGCTGCCTACACAAAATGGAAGCCAACCACATGGTCACAACAACAACAACCAGCAAGGAGGCATGGCCACAACAAAGAACACATGCAGGCCTTTGGCAAAAGCACACTGGTTGCCTACACAAAATGGCCATCAGCCACATGGTCACCACATCAACAACAACCAGCAAGGAGGCATGGCCACAACAAAGAACACATGCAGGCCTATGGCAAAAGCACACTGGCTGCCTACACAAAATGGCCACCAGCCACAGGATCAAACAACAACGAGCAGGAGGCATGGAAAACAAAGAACAAATACAGGCCTATGAACACTGACAAAAAATTACCCCTGACCACGTGACATGAGGAACAGAGACAAATGGTGGCCTATGGCAAACACAATTACACACTGGCCAGACAAAGGAGGCATGGTAACAATGAAAAAGAACATTAATTCAGTAATGCCAAAAATGAAAATTAACTGGGCTAAGACCAACACACATCCTCCAAAGGCATCAAATATAATTATCCCACCTATACACTGTTTGCAGACACAAACGCGCATTACCCTAAAAAAAACACATTTTGTAATGTAATCCAATGCCATCCATGGCCTAAATGATGTTTCAATTCACAATACACCACAAAAACAGTTGTTTCATGCACCCATAACTACTACTGGGCCTACCGGCTGGAAGGCCCATTGACAGACTAGGCCACATAGTGAATTAAATGACTATTGAATATCTATTTTTAAAAAATGGAGAAAATGTAGTGAACTGTGCATCATTTTTCCTTTATAAAAGTAGAAAAAAGACATGCAAAAAAAGAGGCCCCTACTGAAACTGCAGGCCACCCACCACAATACATTTTAAAAATGGAATAAAAGTACAAATAAATCCTGGTGCATGCCTCAATCAAACAGACAACACCCTTATACACCAGTTTTTAAACTAACTTGTGAAATTTAAAATACAAAGGGCCAGATGTATCAAAGAATAGTTTTGCGATTTTTTAGAGAATCGCTATTTGAGAATCGCAAAACTATTCTTCACAGGTGCAGGGGAAACCTCCCCGGGCACCCTGCCACGTAGCAGGACCGAGGACGGAGCCCGGGGTGGGGAGGCCGCCCTCCCCAGGGGCCCCGTTCGGAGCTCCTGAACCCAGCCAAGCAGTGGGAGGCTCCCCAGGCACGATGGAACCCCGTCTCGGGCCTTTGGCAGAGCGGCAGGCCAGGGGACGGGGCCCCAGGGCTGGAGCACCCGACCCGGGGTCTGGCGGGGCCACTGGACCCAGCTGGGGCTCCCTGGCCTGGGCGCACAGAGGAAGCCTCCAGGGGCCTGCGGGACCCCGTCCCGGGCACCCTGCCACGCGGCAGCCCCGAGGACGGAGCCCAGGATGGCGAGGGTGCCCTCCCCGGGGACCTCAGGAGGGGGAGTCTCCCCGGGCCCGGCGGAACCCCGTCTCATGCCCCCTGGTGGAGTGGCAGGCTGGGAGACTGAGCCCAGGGCCCCTGGACCCCGTCGGGGCTCCCGGGCACAGGGGATGCCTCCTCGTGCCCGCGGGCCCCATCCCGGGCACCAAGCCACACATTTGTCCAAGGGACGGAGCCCCGGCCTGGGGGACATCCTGGTCCATCCAGATGCCGGCTGAGGACCGCCTGTCCGAGAGGGGTTCCGGAGTACCCTGTCCCTAGTAATCCGGAGGAAGGGTACCCCCCCCTTTCTGGTAACCCGTGCGCACCGTGAGACTGAGGGGACCCAAGGCACAGACGTGCCCAACCTCCTGGAGCCCTGGATGGGATCGGGGAGGCAAATGAGCCCTCATAGGGACTTCCAGGGCAGCCCGGCCATCTGGTCGACCCATTGGAAAGCATTGCGCGCGACCAGATTGCTGAGGGGATTGGCGCGACATAGATGGCCGAGGGGATAGGCGCGACCAGATGGCCGAGGTGATAGGCCAAGCAGGGGGAGGCTCGCTGGGCACAACAGAACCCCCGTCTCTGGCCTTTGGCAGAGCGACAGGCCGGGGGACGGGGCCCAGGGCTGCAGCAACTGACCCGGGGGGGGCCCCTGGACCCAGCCGGGGCTCCCAGGCCCGGACACTCGGGGGAAGCCTCCCCGGCCCTGCGGGAGCCCGTCCCGGGCACCCTGTCACTTGGCAGGCCCGAGGACGGAGCCCGGGTTGGGGAGGCCGCCCTCCCCAAGGGCCCCGGCCAGAGCTCCTGAATCCAGCCAAGCAAGGGGAGGCTCCCCGTGCACAACGGAACACCATCCCGGGGCTTTGGCAGAGCGGCAGGCCGGGGGACGCGGCCCAGGGCCGAAGCACCCGAACCGGGGCCCGACGGGGCCCCTGGACCCAGCTGGGGCATCCAGGCCCGGACACTCGGGGGAAGCCTCCCCGGCCTTGCGGGAGCCCGTCCCGGGCACCCTGTCACTTGGCAGGCCCGAGGACGGAGCCCGGGTTGGGGAGGTCGCCCTCCCCAAGAGCCCCGGCCGGAGCTCCTGAACTCGGCCAAGCAAGGGGAGGCTCCCCGGGCACAACGGAACCCCGTCCCGGGGCTTTTGCATAGTGGCAGGCTGGGGGAAGGGGCCCAGGGCTGGAGCACCCAACCCGGGGGCCTGACGGGGCCCCTGGACCCAGCCGGGGCTCCCAGGCCCAGAGGCGCAGGGGAAGCCTGCCCGGGCTCATGGGACCCTGTCCCGGGCACCCTGCCACGCGGCAGTACCGAGGACGGAGCCCGCCCTCCCCAGGGCCCTCAGGGGCCCCGGACAGAGCTCCTGAACCCAGCCAAGCGAGGGGGGCTCCCCGGGCACGACGGAACCCCTTCTCGGACCTTTGGCATAGCAACAGGCCGGGGGACGGGGCCCAGGGCTGGAGCACCCGACCCAGGGCCCGGAGGGGCCCCTGGACCCAGCCGGGGCTCCCGGGCCCAGAGGCGCAGGGGAAACCTCCCCGGGCCCAAAGGACCCCGACCCGGGCACCCTGCCACGCGGCAGGACCGAGGACAGAGCCCGGGGTGGGGAGGCCGCCCTCCCCAGGGCCCTCAGGGGCCCCAGACGGAGCTCCTGCACCCAGCCAAGCGAGGGGGGCCCCCGGGCACAACGGAACCCCGTCCCGGGGCTTTTGCATAGTGGCAGGCCGGGGGAAGGGGCCCAGGGCTGGAGCACCCAACCCGGGGGCCTGACGGGGCCCCTGGACCCAGCCGGGGCTCCCAGGCCCAGAGGCGCAGGGGAAGCCTGCCCGGGCTCACGGGACCCTGTCTCGGGCACCCTGCCATGCGGCAGGACCGAGGACGGAGCACGCCCTCCTCAGGGCCCTCAGGGGCCCCGGACGGAGCTCATGAACCCAGCCGAGCAGGGGGAGGCTCCCCGGGCACGACGGAACCCCTTCTTGGACCTTTGGCATAGCAAAAGGCCGGGGGACGGGGCCCAGGGCTGGAGCACCCGACCCAGGGCCCGGAGGGGCCCCTGGACCCAGCCGGGGCTCCCGGGCCCAGAGGCGCAGAGGAAACCTCCCCGGGCCCAAAGGACCCCGACCCGGGCACCCTGCCACGTGGCAGGACCGAGGACGGAGCCCGGGGTGGGGAGTCCGCCCTCCCCAGGGCCCTCAGGGGCCCCAGACGGAGCTCCTGCACCCAGCCAAGCGAGGGGGGCTCCCCGGGCACGACGGAACCCCGTCTCGGACCTTTGGCATAGCGGCAGGCCGGGGGACGGGGCCCAGGGCTGGAGCATCCGACCCGGGGCCCGGAGGGGCCCCTGGACCCAGCCAGGGCTCCCGGGCCCAGAGGCGCAGGGGAAGCCTCCCCGGTCCCAAAGGACCCCGTCCCGGGCACCCTGCCACGCGGCAGGACCGAGGACGGAGCCCGGGGAGGGGAGGCCGCCCTCCCCAGGGCCCTCAGGGGCCCCGGACGGAGCTCCTGCACCCAGCCAAGCAAGGGGGGCTCCCCGGGCACGACGGAACCCCGTCTCGGACCTTTGGCATAGCGGCAGGCCGGGGGACAGGGCCCAGGGCTGGAGCATCCGACCCGGGCCCAGAGGGGCCCATGGACCCAGCCGGGGCTCCCGGGCCCAGAGGCACAGGGGAAGCCTCCCCGGACTCACGGGACTCCGTCCCGGGCACCCTGCCACGCGGCAGGACCGAGGACGGAGCCTGGGGGGGGGAGGCTGCCCTCCCCAGGGCCCTCAGGGGCCCCGGACGGAGCTCCTGAACACAGACAAGCGAGGGGGGCTCCCCGGGCACGACGGAACCCCGTCTCGGACCATTGGCATAGCGGCAGGACGGGGCCCAGGACTGGAGCACCCGACCCAGGGCCCAATGGGGCCCCTGGACCCAGCCGGGGCTCCCAGGCCCAGAGGCACAGGGGAAGCCTCCCCGGGCCCGCCGGACACCATCCCGGGTACCCTGCCACACAGCAGGACCGAGCACAGAGCCCGGGGTGGGGAGGCCGCCCTCCCCAGGGCCCTCGGGGGCCCCGGACGGAGCTCCTGAACCCAGCCAAGCGAGGGGGGCTCCCCGGGCACGACAGAACCCCGTCTCGGACCTTTGGCATAGCGGCAGGCCGGGGCCCAGGACTGGAGCACCCGACCCAGGGCCCAACGGGGCCCCTGGACCCAGCCGGGGCTCCCAGGCCCAGAGGCGCAGGGGAAGCCTCCCCGGGCCCGCCGGACACCATCCCGGGTATCCTGCCACACAGCAGGACCGAGCACAGAGCCCGGGGTGGGGAGGCCGCCCTCCCCAGGGCCCTCGGGGGCCCCGGTAGGAGCTCCTGAACCCAGCCAAGCGAGGGGGGCTCCCCGGGCACGACAGAACCCCGTGTCGGACCTTTGGCATAGCGGCAGGCCGGGGGACGAGGCCCAGGGCTGGAGCACCCGACCCGGGGCCCGGAGTGGCCCCTGGACCCAGCTGGGGCTCCCGGGCCCAGAGGCAGCCTCCCCGGGACCACGGGACCCCATCCTGGGCACCCTGCCACGCGGCAGGACCGAGGACGGAGCCCGGGGTGGGGAGGCCGCCCTCCCCTGGGCCCTCAGGGGCCCCGGACGGAGCTCCTGAACCCAGCCAAGCGAGGAGGGGCTCCCCGGGCACGACGGAAGCCCGTCTCGGACCTTTGGCATAGCGGCAGGCCGGGGGACGGGGCCCAGGGCTGGAGCACCCGACCCGGGGCCCGGAGGGGCCCCTGGACCCAGCCGGGGCTCCCAGGCCCAAAGGCGCAGGGGAAGCCTCCCCGGGCCCGTGGGACCCCGTCCCGGGCACCCTGCCACACGGAAGGACCAAGGACGGAGCCCGGGGTCGGGAGGCCACCCTCTCTGGGCCCCTGGGAGCCCCTGATCCCAGCCGAGCAGGGGGAGGCTCCCTGGGCACGACGGAACCCCGTCCCGGGCCTTTGGCAGGGCAGCAGGCAGGGGGACGGGGCCCAGGGCTGGAGCACCTGACCCAGGGCCCAGTGGGGCCCCTGGACCTAGCCGGGGCTCCTGGAGCAAAGGGGCAGCCTCCCCAGGCCCGCAAGACCCCGTCCCGGTCACCCTGCCACGCAGCAGGACCGAGGACGGAGCCCAGGGTGGGGAGGCCGCCCTCCCCAGGGCCCCTGGGAGCCCCTGAACCCAGCCGAGCAGGGGGAGGCTCCCCGGGCCCACGGGACCCCTTCCCGGGCATCCTGCTACACGGCTGGCCCAGGGACGGACCCCAGGTTGGGCAGCATCCTGGCCCATCCAGCTGACGGCTGAGGACCGCTAGGCCGAGAGGGGTTCCGGCGTGCCCTGTCCCTAGTAATCCGGAGGAAGGCTACCCCCCTTTCTGGTAACCCGTGTGCATCGCGAGACTGAGGGGACCCTAGGCACGGATGCGCCCAACCTCCTGAAGCCCTGGCTGGGATCGGGGAGGCAAATGAGCCCTCATCGGGACTTCCAGGCCGGCCCGGCCATCTGGTCGCCCCATTGGAAAGCATTGCGTGCAACCAGATGGCCGAGGGGATAGGAGCGACCAGATGGCCGGGACCGAAAGGACGCCCATCTGCCCACCCCCGAGCCTTCGCGGTAGGGCTCCCGCCTGCCCTTGCAGGGCTCGGGGGCTCCACTTCCCCGGTGCTCGGGGACCCCGGCTGGGCCTTAGGCACGGGGAGGACAGCCGGAGCTCTCGGGCCCGGACGCCCGGGGGAGGACTGCCCAGGACCCATGGAGCCCGTCCCGGGCACTTTGCCATGCCGCAGGACGGAGCCCCGGACGCTGGGGAGGTGTTGTCCGGGCCCAGCCCATCTGGTCCCCGGCTGAGAACCGCCAGCCCGGGATGGGTGTCCCGGCATGCCCTGCCCCTAGTAATCCAGAGGAAGGCTACCCCGCTTTCTGGGAATCCGTGCGCACCGCAAGGCTCAGGGTACCCTGGGCGCGAACATGCCCGACCTCCTGGAGCCCTGGCTGGGATCCGGGAGGCAAATGAGCCCTCATCAGGACTTCCAGGGCGGCCCGGCCATCTGGTCGCCCCATTGGAAAGCATTGCGTGTGACCAGATGGCCAAGGGGAAAGGTGCGACCAGATGGCCGGGGTCAAAAGGACTCCCATCTGCCTGCCCCGAGCCGAGCCTTCCCGGTAGGGCTCCTGCCTGCCCACGCAGGGCTTGGGGGCTCCGCGTCCCGGGGGGCTCGGGGACCCCGGCTGGGCCTCAGGCACGGGGAGGACCACCGGAGCTCCGGGCCTGGGCGCCCGGGGGAGGACTGCCCGGGACCCATGGAGCCCATCCCGGGCACCTTGCCACACCGGGGGCCGGAGGAGGGAGCCCCGGATGCCTCGGGAGGTGTTGTCCGGTCATAGCCCATCTGGTCCCCGGCAGAGAACCGCCAGCCCGGGAGGGGTGTCCCGGCATACCCTGCCCCTAGTAATCCGGAGGAAGGCTACCCCACTTTCTGGGAATCCGTGCACACGCGGTGACAGAGGGGACCCAAGGCACAAAAGTACCCGACCTCCTGGAGCCCTCGCTGGGATCGGGGAGGCAAATGAGCCCTCATCGGGACTTCCAGGGAAGCCCGGCCATCTGGTCACCCCATAGGAAAGCATTGGGTGCGACCAGATGGCCGAGGGGATAGGTGCGACCAGATGGCTGAGGGGAAAGGTACGACCAGATGGCCGGGCACAAAAGGGAAGCCATCTGGCCACTCTGTGCCCCAACGAAAGAGTGAGTGGGTGCCGGGGCATGGGGACCGGAGGCCCAGGGCCCCAGCTGGGGAGAGCCGACGGGCCCTCCGACCTGGGGCCCGCAGACACATCGACAAGCAGGCGAAGCGGGGGAGGTCTGCACGGGACCGACGGACCCCCGTCCCGGGCCCTTGGCATAGAGGCAGGCCGGGGGACAGGGCCCAGGGCTGGAGCACCCAACCCGGGGCCTGGAGGGGCCCCTGGACCCAGCCGGGGCTCCCAGGCCAGGAGGCGAAGCCTCCCCGGGCCCGCGGGACCCCATCCCGGGCACCCTGCCACGCAGCAGGACTGAGGACAGAGCCCGGGGTGGGGAGGCCACCCTCCCCGGGGCCGCAGGGAGCCCCTGAACCCAGCCGAGCAAGGGGAGGCACCACGGGCACAATGGAACCCTGTCCCGGGCCTTTGGCAGGGCAGCAGGCCGGGGGACGGGGCCCAGGGCTGGAACACCAGAGCCCCTGGAGCCAGCCCAGCAGGGAGAGGCTCCCCGGGCCCGCCGGACCCCATCCAGGGCAGCCTGCCACGCGGCAGGCCCAGGGACGGACCCAGGGCTGGGGCGGCATCCTGGCCTGTCCAACTGCCGGCTGAGGACCGCTAGGCCGAGAGGGGTCCCAGAGTACCTTGTCCCTAGTAATCCGGAGGAAGGCTACCCCCCTTTCTGGTAACCAGTGTGCACTGCAAGACTGAGGGGACCCTATGCACGGACGCGCCCGACCTCCTGGGGCCCTCGCTGGGATCGGGAAGGCAAATGAGCCATCATCGGGAATTCCAGGGCGGCCCGGCCATCTGGTCGCCCCATTGGAAAGCATTGCACGCGACTAGATGGACGAGAGGAAAAGCGCTACCTGATGGCCGGGCCCGTAGGAGGCCAATCTGCCCGCCCCGAGCCTTCGCCGGAGGACTCCCGCCTCTCCAGACAGACCCCGGCTGGGCCTCGGGCACGGGAGGCCCACAGGAGCTCTCGGGGCCCGGACGCCCGGGGGAGGACTGCCCAGGACTGATGGAGCCTGTCCCGGGCTCCATCGCCACCCCACGGGCCGGAGTAGGGAGCCCCGGACATGGGGAGTTGTTGTACGGGCCTGGCCCATCTGGTCCCCGTCTGAGAACCGCCAGCCCAATAGGGGTTCCGGCATACCCTCCCCCTAGTATTCCGGAGGAAAGCTACCCTCTTTCTGGTAACCCGTGCATACTGCAAAACTTAGGGGACCCTAGGCGCGGACGCGCCCGACCTCATGGAGCCCTGGCTGGGAGCAGGGAGGCAAATGAGCCCTCATCGGGACTTCCAGGGCAGCCCGGCCATCTGGTCGCCCCATTGGAAAGCATTGCGCGCTACTATTCCAACACCTTCCCTACTGGACTTGCTCTAGATGGCGCTCCAACCTAAGGAATATTCCATCACCTTCCCTACTGGACTTGCTCTAGATGGCGCTCCAACCTAAGGAATATTCGAACACCTTCCCTACTGTACTTGCTCTAGATGGCGCTCCAACCCAAGGAATATCCCATCACCTTCCCTACTGGACTTGCTCTAGATGGCGCTCCAACCTAAGGAATATCCCATCACCTTCCCTACTGGACTTGCTCTAGATGGCGCTCCAACCTAAGGAATATCCCATCACCTTCCCTACTGGACTTGCTCTAGATGGCGCTCCAACCTAAGGAATATCCCATCACCTTCCCTACTGGACTTGCTCTAGATGGCGCTCCAACCTAAGGAAAGAATAGTTTTGGAATTCTCAAATTGCAATTCTCTAAAAATCGCTATTTGAGAATCGCAAAACTATTCTTCACAGGTGCAGGGGAAGCCTCCCCGGGCACCCTGCCACGCAGCAGGACCGAGAACGGAGCCCGGGGTGGGGAGGCCGCCCTCCCCAGGGGCCCCGTTCGGAGCTCCTGAACCCAGCCAAGCAGTGGGAGGCTCCCCAGGCACGATGGAACCCCGTCTCGGGCCTTTGGCAGAGCGGCAGGCCGGGGGACGGGGCCCAGGGCTGGAGCACCCGACCCGGGATCTGGCGGGGCCACTGGACCCAGTCAGGGCTCCCTGGCCTGGGCGCACAGAGGAAGCCTCCAGGGGCCTGCGGGACCCCGTCCCGGGCACCCTGCCACGCGGCAGGCCCGAGGACGGAGCCCAGGGTGGGGAGGGTGCCCTCCCCGGGGACCTCAGGAGGGGGGAGTCTCCCCGGGCCCGGCGGAACCCCGTCTCATGCCCCCTGGTGGAGCGGCAGGCTGGGAGACTGAGCCCGGGGCCCTCGGACCCCGTCGGGGCTCCCGGGCACAGGGGATGCCTCCTCGTGCCCCATCCCAGGCGCCAAGCCACACGTTTGTCCAAGGGACGGAGCCCCGGCCTGGGGGACATCCTGGTCCATCCAGATGCCGGCTGAGGACCGCCTGTCCGAGAGGGGTTCCGGAGTACCCTGTCCCTAGTAATCTGGAGGAAGGGTACCCCCCCCTTTCTGGTAACCTGTGCGCACCGTGAGACTGAGGGGACCCAAGGCAAGGACGTGCCCAACCTCCTGGAGCCCTGGATGGGATCGGGGAGGCAAATGAGCCCTCATAGGGACTTCCAGGGCAGCCCGGCCACCTGGTCGACCCATTGGAAAGCATTATGCGCGACCAGATGGCTGAGGGGATTGGTGCGACATAGATGGCCGAGGGGATAGGGCGCGACCAGATGGCCGAGGTGATAGGCCAAGCAGGGGAGGCTCGCTTGCACAACGGAACCCCCGTCTCTGGCCTTTGGCAGAGGCGACAGGCCGAGGACGGGGCCCAGGGCTGCAGCAGCTGACCCGGGGGGCCCCAGGCCCGGACGCTCGGGGGAACCCTCCCGGGCCCTGCGGGAGCCCGTCCCGGACACCCTGTCACTTGGCAGGCCCGAGGACGGAGCCCGGGTTGGGAGGCCGCCCTCCCCAGGGCCCCGGCCGGGCTCCTGAATCCAGCCAAGCAAGGGAGGCTCCCCGTGCACAACGGAACACCGTCCCGGTGCTTTGGCAGAGTGGCAGGCCGGGGGACGCGGCCCAGGGCCGGAGCACCCGAACCGGGGACCGACGGGGCCCCTGGACCCAGTTGGGGCTCCCAGGCCCAGAGGCGCAGGGGAAGCCTCCCCGGGCCCACCGGACACCATCCCGGGAACCCTGCCACTCTGCAGGACCGAGGACAGAGCCAGGGGTGAGGAGGCCGCCCTCACCGGGGCCCTCAGGGGCCCCGGCCGGAGCTCCTGAACTCAGCCAAGCAAGGGGAGGCTCCCCGTGCACAACGGAACACCGTCCCGGTGCTTTGGCAGAGTGGCAGGCCGGGGGACGCGGCCCAGGGCCGGAGCACCCGAACCGGGGCCCGACGGGGCCCCTGGACCCAGCCGGGGCTCCCAGGCCCAGAGGCGCAGGGGAAGCCTCCCCGGGCCCACCGGACACCATCCCGGGAACCCTGCCACTCAGCAGGACCGAGGACAGAGCCAGGGGTGAGGAGGCCACCCTCACCGGGGCCCTCAGGGGCCCCAGCCGGAGCTCCTGAACTTAGCCAAGCAAGGGGAGGCTCCCCGGGCACAACGGAACCCCGTCCCGGGGCTTTTGCATAGCGGCAGGCCGGGGGACGGGGCCCAGGGCCGGAGCCCCCAATTCGGGGACCTGACGGGGCCCCTGGACCCAGTCGGGGCTCCCAGGCCCAGAGGCGCAGGGGAAGCCTCCCCGGGCCCACGGGACCCTGTCCCGGGCACCCTGCCACGTGGCAGGACTGAGGACGGAGCCCGTGGTGGGGAGGCCGCCCTCCCCAGGGCCCTCAGGGGCCCCGGACGGAGCTCCTGAACCCAGCCAAGCGAGGGGGGCACCCCGGGCACGACGGAACCCCGTCTCGGACCTTTGGCATAGCGGCAGGCAGGGGGATTGGGCCCAGGGCTAGAGCACCCGACCCGGGAGGGGCCCCTGGACCCAGCCGGGGCTCCCGGGCCCAGAGGCAGAGGGGAAGCCTCCCCGGACCCACGGGACCCTGTCCCGGGCACCCTGCCGCGCGGCAGGACCGAGGACGGAGCCCGGGGTGGGGAGGCCGCCCTCCCCAGGGCTCTCAGGGGCCCCGGACGGAGCTCCCGAACCCAGCCAAGCGAGGGGGGCTCCCCGGGCACGACGGAACCCCGTCTCGGACCTTTGGCATAGCGGCAGGCCGGGGGACGGGGCCCAGGGATGGAGCACCCGACCCGGGGCCCGGAGGGGCCCCTGGACCCAGCCGGGGCTCTTGGGCCCAGAGGCACAGGGGAAGCCTCCCCGGGCCCACGGGACCCCGTCCCGGGCACCCTGCCACGCGGAAGAACCGAGGACGGAGCCCGGGGTGGGGAGGCCGCCCTCCCCGGGGCCCTCAGGGGCCCCGAACGGAGCTCCTGAACCCAGCCAAGCGAGGGGGGCTCCCCGGGCACGACGGAACCTTGTCTCGGACCTTTGGCATAGCGGCAGGCCGGGGGACGGGACCCAGGGCTGGAGCACCCGACCCAGGGCCCAACAGGGCCCCTGGACCCAGCCGGGGCTCCCAGGCCCAGAGGCGCAGGGGAAGCCTCCCCGGGCCCGCCGGACACCATCCCGGGTACCCTGCCACGCAGCAGGACCGAGCACAGAGCCCGGGGTGGGGAGGCCGCCCTCCCCAGGGCCCTCGGGGGCCCCGGACGGAGCTCCTGAACCCAGCCAAGCGAGGGGGGCTCCCCGGGCATGACGGAACCCTGTCTCGGACCTTTGGCATAGCGGCAGGCCGGGGGACGGGGCCCAGGGCTGGAGCACCCGACCCGGGGCTCGGAGGGGCCCCTGGACCCAGCTGGGGCTCCCGGGCCCAGAGGCACAGGGGAAGCCACCCCGGGCCCACGGGACCCCGTCCCGGGCACCCTGCCATGCAGCAGGACCAAGGACAGAGCCCGGGGTGGGGAGGCCGCCCTCCCCGGGGCCCCTGGCCCGGAGCTCCTGAACCCAGCCAAGCGAGGGGGGCTCCCCAGGCACGACGGAACCCCGTCTCGGACCTTTGGCATAGCGTCAGGCCGGGGGTCAGGGCCCAGGGCTGGAGCACCCGACCTGGGGCCCGGAGTGGCCCCTGGACCCAGCCGGGGCTCCCAGGTCCAGAGGCGCAGGGGAAGCCTCCCCGGGCCCACCGGACACCATCCCGGGAACCCTGCCACTCAGCAGGACCGAGGACAGAGCCAGGGGTGAGGAGGCCGCCCTCACCGGGGCCCTCAGGGGCCCCGGCCGGAGCTCCTGAACTCAGCCATGCAAGGTGAGGCTCCCCGGGCACAACGGAACCCCGTCCCGGGGCTTTTGCATAGCGGCAGGCCAGGGGAAGGGGCCCAGGGCTGGAGCACCCAACCCGGGGGCCTGACGGGGCCCCTGGACCCAGCCGGGGCTCCCAGGCCCAGAGGCGCAGGGGAAGCCTCCCCGGGCCCACGGGACCCTGTCCCGGGCACCCTGCCACGTGGCAGGACTGAGGACGGAGCCCGTGGTGGGGAGGCCGCCCTCCCCAGGGCCCTCAGGGGCCCCGGACGGAGCTCCTGAACCCAGCCAAGCGAGGGGGGCACCCCGGGCACGACGGAACCCCGTCTCGGACCTTTGGAATAGCGGCAGGCAGGGGGACGGGGCCCAGGGCTGGAGCACCCGACCCGGGAGGGGCCCCTGGACCCAGCCGGGGCTCCCGGGCCCAGAGGCAGAGGGGAAGCCTCCCCGGACCCACGGGACCCTGTCCCGGGCACCCTGCCACGCGGCAGGACCGAGGACGGAGCCCGGGGTGGGGAGGCCGCCCTCCCCAGGGCTCTCAGGGGCCCCGGACGGAGCTCCCGAACCCAGCCAAGCGAGGGGGGCTCCCCGGGCACGACGGAACCCCGTCTCGGACCTTTGGCATAGCGGCAGGCCGGGGGATGGGGCCCAGGGCTAGAGCACCCGACCCGGGGCCCGGAGGGGCCCCTGGCCCCAGCTGGGGCTCCCGGGCCCAGAGGCACAGGGGAAGCCTCCCCGGGCCCACGGGACCCCGTCCCGGGCACCCTGCCACGCGGAAGAACCGAGGACGGAGCCCGGGGTGGGGAGGCCGCCCTCCCCGGGGCCCTCAGGGGCCCCGAACGGAGCTCCTGAACCCAGCCAAGCGAGGGGGGCTCCCCGGGCACGACGGAACCTTGTCTCGGACCTTTGGCATAGCGGCAGGCCGGGGGACGGGACCCAGGGCTGGAGCACCCGACCCAGGGCCCAACAGGGCCCCTAGACCCAGCCGGGGCTCCCAGGCCCAGAGGCGCAGGGGAAGCCTCCCCGGGCCCGCCGGACACCATCCCGGGTACCCTGCCACGCAGCAGGACCGAGCACAGAGCCCGGGGTGGGGAGGCCACCCTCCCCAGGGCCCTCGGGGGCCCCGGACGGAGCTCCTGAACCCAGCCAAGCGAGGGGGGCTCCCCGGGCACGACGGAACCCTGTCTCGGACCTTTGGCATAGCGGCAGGCCGGGGGACGGGGCCCAGGGCTGGAGCACCCGACCCGGGGCTCGGAGGGGCCCCTGGACCCAGCTGGGGCTCCCGGGCCCAGAGGCACAGGGGAAGCCACCCCGGGCCCACGGGACCCCGTCCCGGGCACCCTGCCATGCAGCAGGACCGAGGACGGAGCCCGGGCTGTGGAGGCCGCCCTCCCCGGGGCCCCTGGCCCGGAGCTCCTGAACCCAGCCAAGCGAGGGGGGCTCCCCAGGCACGACGGAACCCCGTCTCGGACCTTTGGCATAGCGTCAGGCTGGGGGTCAGGGCCCAGGGCTGGAGCACCCGACCCGGGGCCCGGAGGGGCCCCTTGACCCAGCCGGGGCTCCCAGGTCCAGAGGCGCAGGAGAAGCCTCCCCGGGCCTGCGGGACCCCGTCCCGGGCACCCTGCCACGCGGCAGGACCAAGGGCGGAGCCCGGGTGGGGAGGCCGCCCTCCCCCCGGGACCTCAGGGGCCCCGGACGGAGCTCCTGAACCCAGCCAAGCGAGGGGGGCTCCACGGGCACGACGGAACCCCGTCTCGGACCTTTGGCATAGCGGCAGGCCGGGGGACGGGGCCCAGGGCTGGAGCACCCGACCCAGGGCCCAACGGGGCCCCTGGACCCAGCCGGGGCTCCCAGGCCCAGAGGCGCAGGCGAAGCCTCCCCGGGCCCGCCGGACACCATCCCGGGTACCCTGCCACATTGCAGGACCGAGGACGGAGCCCGGGGTGGGGAGGCCACCCTCCCCAGGGCCCTCAGGGGCCCCGGACGGAGCTCCTGAACCCAGCCAAGCGAGGGGGTGCTCCCCGGGCATGACGGAAGCCCGTCTCGGACCTTTGGCATAGCGGCAGGCCGGGGGACGGGGCCCAGGGCTGGAGCACCCGACCCGGGGCCCGGAGGGGCCCCTGGACCCAGCCGGGGCTCCCGGGCCCAAAGGCGCAGGGGAAGCCTCCCCGGGCCCGTGGGACCCCGTCCCGGGCACCCTGCCACGCGGAAGGACCAAGGACGGAGCCTGGGGTGGGGAGGCCGCCCTCCCCGGGGCCCCTGGGAGCCCCTGATCCCAGCCAAGCAGGGGGAGGCTACCCGGGCACAACGGAACCCCGTCCCGGGCCTTTGGCAGAGCAGCAGGCCGGGGGACGGGGCCCAGGGCTGGAGCACCTGACCCGGGGCCCGATGGGGCCCCTGGACCCAGCCGGGACTCCCGGAGCAAAGGGGCAGCCTCCCCAGGCCCGCAAGACCCTGTCCCGGTTACCCTGCCACGCAGCAGGACCGAGGACGGAGCCCAGGGTGGGAAGGCCGCCCTCCCCAGGGCCCCTGGGAGCCCCTGAACCCAGCCGAGCAGGGGGAGGCTCCCCGGGCATGACGGAACCCTGTCCCGGGCCTTTGGCAGAGCAGCAGGCCGGGGGACGGGGCCCAGGGCTGGAGCACCTGACCCGGGGCCCGATGGGGCCCCTGGACCCAGCCGGGGCTCCCGGAGCAAAGGGGCAGCCTCCCCAGGCCCGCAAGACCCCGTCCCGGTCACCCTGCCACGCAGCAGGACCGAGGACGGAGCCCAGGGTGGGAAGGCCGCCTTCCCCAGGGCCCCTGGGAGCCCCTGAACCCAGCCAAGCAGGGGGAGGCTCCCCGGGCCCCCTTCCCGGGCATCCTGCTACACGGCTGGCCCGGGGACGGACCCCAGGCTGGGGCAGCATCCTGGCCCATCCAGCTGACGGCTGAGGACCGCTAGGCCGAGAGGGGTTCCGGCGTGCCCTGTCCCTAGTAATCCGGAGGAAGGCTACCCCCCTTTCTGGTAACCAGTGTGCATCGCGAGACTGAGGGGACCCTAGGCACGGACGCGCCCGACCTCCTGGAGCCCTGGCTGGGATCGGGGAGGCAAATGAGCACTCATCGGGACTTCCAGGCCGGCCCGGCCATCTGGTCGCCCCATTGGAAAGCATTGCGTGCGACCAGATGGCCGAGGGGATAGGAGCGACCAGATGGCCAGGACCGAAAGGACGCCCATCTTCCCACCCCTGAGCCTTCACGGTAGGGCTCCCGCCTGCCCTTGCAGGGCTCGGGGGCTCCACTTCCTGGGTCCTCGGGGACCCCGGCCGGGCCTTAGGCACGGGGAGGACAGCCGGAGCTCTCAGGCCCGGACGCCCGGGGGAGGACTGCCCAGGACCCGTGGAGCCCGTCCCGGGCACTTTGCCACGCCGCAGGACGGAGGAGGGAGCCCCGGACGCTGGGGAGGTGTTGTCCGGCCCCAGCCCATCTGGTCCCCGGCTGAGAACCGCCAGCCCGGGATGGGTGTCCCGGCATGTCCTGCCCCTAGTAATCCGGAGGAAGGCTACCCCGCTTTCTGGGAATCCGTGTGCACCGCAAGGCTCAGGGGACCCTGGGCGCGAACATGCCCGACCTCCTGGAGCCCTGGCTGGTATCCGGGAGGCAAATGAGCCCTCATCGGGACTTCCAGGGCGGCCCGGCCATCTGGTCGCCCCATTGGAAAGCATTGCGTGTGACCAGATGGCCGAGGGGAGAGGTGCGACCAGATGGCCGGGACCGAAAGGACTGCCATCTGCCCGCGCCGAGCCATAGCGGTAGGGCTCCCGCATGCCCTTGCAGCTCTCCGGGGCTCTGCACCAGGGACCCTTGTCCCGGGCAGATGGACACTTGGCAGGCGGCAGGACGGGGGCTCCCAAACCCCAGGCCCTGATCGAAACGCAGTCCCCGGGGCCGGTCCGTGCTCTCTCAACCCAGCCAGGCCGGGGAGATCGGGGAGCCTGCCCAGGCACGAGGGACCCCTGTCCCGGGCACACGGACCCTGCGCTCGTTTTCCACACATTTTTTCCAAAATTCTGCGTAGTGGCGCTACGCCAACTACGCCCAGCCCTACACTCAACCCCAGTCACAGATCTGGGTTGAATCCATCATCATTCTTTTGCTCACTTCGCCACCCCAGTTCAGACACAGCTATATGCAAATCAGTCTGACCCTGTGCCTCATGGGAACAGTCCAGCCCGAACTGCCAAGCCATGTCTTGCATGGACCGGAAACAAGCATCCTGGGACCGGTTTCCGGCTAACAGCCCTCATCAGCCAGGCTAGCTTGAATCCAGTGTCAAAGTGAGCAAGGGACCCACGTCTGGGCATACCCTGCCAACTTAGGGCAAAGCAAACACAAGGAGATGATGGACAGAGCACTCAAACTTTTCAGACACTAAGCCCCAGTCACAGATCTGGGTTGAATCCATCATCATTCTTTAGATCACTTCGCCACCTCAGTTCAGACACAGCTATATGCAAATCAGTCTGACCCTGTGCCTCATGGGAACAGTCCAGCTTGTACTGCCAAGCCATGTCTTCTCTGGACCGGAAACAAGCATCCTGGGACTGGCTTCGGGCTAACAACCCTCATCAGCCAGGCTAGCTTGAATCCAGTGGTAAAGTGAGCAAGGGACCCAAGAGTGGGCATACCGTGCCAACTTAGGGCAAACAAAGCAAACAGAATGAGATGATGGACGGAGTGCTGAAAGTTTTCAGATACTCACCCCTAGTCATAGATCTGGGTTGAATCCATCATCATTCTTTAGCTCACTTCGCCACCCCAGTTCAGACACAGCTATATGCAAATCAGTCTGACCCTGTGCCTCATGGGAACAGTCCAGTCCGAACTGCCAAGCCATGTCTTCCCTGGACCGGGAACAAGCATCCTGGCGCCAGTTTCGGGCTAACAGCCCTCATCAGCCAGGCTAGCTTGAATCCACTGGCAAAGTGAGCAAGGGACCCACGTCTGGGCATACCTTGCCAACTTAGGGCAAACAAAGCAAACACAAGGAGATGATGGACGGAGCGCTGAAACTTTTCAGACACTCACCCCCAGTCACAGATCTGGGTTGAAACCATCATCATTCTTTAGATCACTTCGCCACCCCAGTTCAGACACAGCTATATGTAAATCAGTTTGACCCTGTGCCTCATGGGAATAGTCCAGTCGGAACTGCGAAGACATGTCTTCCATGGACCGGAAACAAGCATCCTGGAACCGGTTTCGGGCTAACAGCCCTCATCAGCCACGCTAGCTTGAATCCAGTGGCAAAGTGAGCAAGGGACGCACGTCTGGGCATACCCTGCCAACTTAGGGCAAACAAAGCAAACACAAGGAGATGATGGACGGAGCACTGAAACTTTTCAGACACTCACCCCAGTCATAGATCTGGGTGGAATCCTTCATCATTCTTTAGCTCATTTCGCCACCCCAGTTCAGACACAGCTATATGCAAAACAGTCTGACCCTGTGTCTCATGGGAATAGTCCAGCCCGAACTGCCAAGCCATGTCTTCCCTGGACTGGAAACAAGCATCCTGGGACCGGTTTCGGGCTAACAGCCCTCATCAGCCAGGCTAGCTTGAATCCAGTGGCAAAGTGAGCAAGGGACCCACGTCTGGGCATACCCTGCCAACTTAGGGCAAACAAAGCAAATACAAGGAGATGAATGACGGAGCGCTGAAAGTTTTCAGACACTCACCCCCAGTCACAGATCTGGGTTGAATCCATCATCATTCTTTAGCTCACTTCGCCACCCCAGTTCAGACACAGCTATATGCAAATCAGTCTGACCCTGTGCCTCTTTGGAACAGTCCAGCCCGAACTGCCAACCCATGTCTTGCATGGACCGGAAACAAGTATCCTGGTACCGGTTTCGGGCTAACATCCCTCATCAGCCATGCTAGCTTGAATCCAGTGGCAAAGTGAGCAAGGGACCCACGTCTGCGCATACCCTGCCAACTTAGGGCAAACAAAGCAAACACAAGGAGATGATGGACGGAGCGCTGAAACTTTTCAGACACTCACCCCAGTCACAGATCTGGGTTGAATCCATAATCATTCTTTAGCTCACTTCGCCACCCCAGTTCAGACACAGCTATATGCAAATCAGTCTGACCCTGTGCCTCATGGGAACAGTCCAGTCCGAACTGCCAAGCCATGTCTTCCCTGGACCGGGAACAAGCATCCTGGGGCTGGTTTCGGGCTAACAGCCCTCATCAGCCAGGCTAGCTTGAATCCAGTGGCAAAGTGAGCAAGGGACCGACGTCTGGGCATACCTTGCCAACTTAGAGCAAACAAAGCAAACACAAGGAGATGATGCACGGAGCGCTGAAACATTTCAGACACTCACCCCCAGTCACAGATCTGGGTTGAATCCATCATCATTCTTTAGATCACTTTGCCACCACAGTTCAGACAGAACTATATGCAAATCATTCTGACCCTTTGCCTCATGGGAACAGACCAGTCCTAACTGCCAAGTCATGTCTTCCCTGGACCGGAAACAAGCATCCTGGGACCGGTTTCAGGCTAAAAGCCCTCATCAGCAAGGCTAGCTTGAATCCAGTGGCAAAGTGAGCAAGGGACCCACGAGTGGGCATACCCTGCCAACTTAGGGCAAACAAAGCAAACACAAGGAGATGATTGACGGAGTGCTGAAAGTTTTCAGACACTCACCCCCAGTCACAGATCTGGGTTGAATCCAGCATCATTCTTTAGCTCACTTCGCCACCCCAGTTCAGACACAGCTATATGCAAAACAGTGTGACCCTGTGTCTCATGGGAATAGTCCAGCCCGAACTGCCAAGCCATGTCTTCCCTGGACTGGAAACAAGCATCCTGGGACCGGTTTCGGGCTAACAGCCCTCATCAGCCAGGCTAGCTTGAATCCAGTGGCAAAGTGAGCAAGGGACCCACGTCTGGGCATACCCTGCCAACTTAGGGCAAACAAAGCAAACACAAGGAGATGAATGACGGAGCGCTGACACTTTTCAGACACTCACCCCCAGTCACAGATCTGGGTTGAATCCATCATCATTCTTTAGTTCACTTCGCCACCCCAGTTCAGACACAGCTATTTGCAAATCAGTCTGACCCTGTGCCTCATGGGAACAGTCCAGCCCGAACTGCCAAGCCATGTCTTCCCTGGACCGGAAACAACCATCCTGGGACCGGTTTTGGGCTAACAGCCAGGCTAGCTTGAATCCAGTGGCAAAGTGAGCAAGGGACCCACGAGTGGGCATACCCTGCCAACTTAGGGCAAACAAAGCAAACACAAGGAGATGATTGACGGAGCGCTGAAAGTTTTCAGACACTCACCACCAGTCACAGATCTGGGTTGAATCCCGCATCATTCTTTAGATCACTTCGCCACCCCAGTTCAGACACAGCTATATGTAAATCAGTTTGACCCTGTGCCTCATGGGAATAGTCCAGTCGGAACTGCGAAGACATGTCTTCCATGGACCGGAAACAAGCATCCTGGAACCGGTTTCGGGCTAACAGCCCTCATCAGCCACGCTAGCTTGAATCCAGTGGCAAAGTGAGCAAGGGACGCACGTCTGGGCATACCCTGCCAACTTAGGGCAAACAAAGCAAACACAAGGAGATGATGGACGGAGCACTGAAACTTTTCAGACACTCACCCCAGTCATAGATCTGGGTTGAATCCTTCATCATTCTTTAGCTCATTTTGCCACCCCAGTTCAGACACAGCTATATGCAAAACAGTCTGACCCTGTGTCTCATGGGAATAGTCCTGCCCGAACTGCCAAGCCATGTCTTCCCTGGACTGGAAACAAGCATCCTGGGACCGGTTTCGGCCTAACAGCCCTCATCAGCCAGGCTAGCTTGAATCCAGTGGCAAAGTGAGCAAGGGACCCACGTCTGGGCATACCCTGCCAACTTAGGGCAAACAAAGCAAACACAAGGAGATGAATGACGGAGCGCTGAAAGTTTTCAGACACTCACCCCCAGTCACAGATCTGGGTTGAATCCATCATCATTCTTTAGCTCACTTCGCCACACCAGTTCAGACACAGCTATATGCAAATCAGTCTGACCCTGTGCCTCTTTGGAACAGTCCAGCCCGAACTGCCAACCCATGTCTTGCATGGACCGGAAACAAGCATCCTGGTACCGGTTTCGGGCTAACATCCCTCATCAGCCATGCTAGCTTGAATCCAGTGGCAAAGTGAGCAAGGGATCCACGTCTGCGCATACCCTGCCAACTTAGGGCAAACAAAGCAAACACAAGGAGATGATGGACGGAGCGCTGAAACTTTTCAGACACTCACCCCAGTCACAGATCTGGGTTGAATCCATAATCATTCTTTAGCTCACTTCGCCACCCCAGTTCAGACACAGCTATATGCAAATCAGTCTGACCCTGTGCCTCATGGGAACAGTCCAGTCCGAACTGCCAAGCCATGTCTTCCCTGGACCGGGAACAAGCATCCTGGGGCTGGTTTCGGGCTAACAGCCCTCATCAGCCAGGCTAGCTTGAATCCAGTGGCAAAGTGAGCAAGGGACCGACGTCTGGGCATACCTTGCCAACTTAGGGCAAACAAAGCAAACACAAGGAGATGATGCACGGAGCGCTGAAACATTTAAGACACTCACCCCCAGTCACAGATCTGGGTTGAATCCATCATCATTCTTTAGATCACTTCGCCACCACAGTTCAGACAGAACTATATGCAAATCAGTCTGACCCTTTGCCTCATGGGAACAGACCAGTCCTAACTGCCAAGTCATGTCTTCCCTGGACCGGAAACAAGCATCCTGGGACCGGTTTCAGGCTAAAAGCCCTCATCAGCAAGGCTAGCTTGAATCCAGTGGCAAAGTGAGCAAGGGACCCACGAGTGGGCATACCCTGCCAACTTAGGGCAAACAAGGCAAACACAAGGAGATGATTGACGGAGTGCTGAAAGTTTTCAGACACTCACCCCCAGTCACAGATCTGGGTTGAATCCAGCATCATTCTTTAGCTCACTTCGCCACCCCAGTTCAGACCCAGCTATATGCAAAACAGTGTGACCCTGTGTCTCATGGGAATAGTCCAGCCGAACTGCCAAGCCATGTCTTCCTGGACTGGAAACAAGCATCCTGGGACCGGTTTCGGGCTAACAGCCCTCATCAGCCAGGCTAGCTTGAATCCAGTGGCAAAGTGAGCAAGGGACCCACGTCTAGGCATACCCTGCCAACTTAGGGCAAACAAAGCAAACACAAGGAGATGAATGACGGAGCGCTGAAACTTTTCAGACACTCACCCCCAGTCACAGATCTGGGTTGAATCCATCATCATTCTTTAGCTCACTTCGCCACCCCAGTTCAGACACAGCTATTTGCAAATCAGTCTGACCCTGTGCCTCATGGGAACAGTCCAGCCCGAACTGCCAAGCCATGTCTTCCCTGGACCGGAAACAACCATCCTGGGACCGGTTTCGGGCTAACAGCCAGGCTAGCTTGAATCCAGTGGCAAAGTGAGCAAGGGACCCACGAGTGGGCATACCCTGCCAACTTAGGGCAAACAAAGCAAACACAAGGAGATGATTGACGGAGCGCTGAAAGTTTTCAGACACTCACCACCAGTCACAGATCTGGGTTGAATCCCGCATCATTCTTTAGCTCACTTCGCCACCCCAGTTCAGACACAGCTATATGCAAATCAGTCTGACCCTGTGATTCATGGGAATAGTCTAGCCCGAACTGCCAAGCCATGTCTTCCCTGGACCGGAAACAAGCATCCTGGGACCGGTTTTGGGCTAACAGCCCTCATCAGCCAGGCTAGCTTGAATCCAGTGGCAAAGTGAGCAAGGGACCCAGGTCTGGGCATATCCTGCCAACTTAAGGCAAACAAAGCAAACACAAGGAGATGATTGACGGAGCGCTGAAAGTTTTCAGACACTCACCCCCAGTGACAGATCTGGGTTGAATCCATCTTCATTCATTAGCTCACTTCGCCACCCCAGTTCAGACACAGCTATATGTAAATCAGTCTGACCCTGTGTCTCATGGGAATAGTCCAGCCCGAACTGCCAAGCCATGTCTTACCTGGACCGGAAACAAGCATCCTGGGACCGGTTTCGGGCTAACAGCCCTCAGTCAGCCGGGCTAGCTTGAATCCAGTGGCAAAGTGAGCAAGGGACCAATGAGTGGGCATACCCTGCCAACTTAGGGCAAACAAAGCAAACACAAGGAGATGATTGACGGAGCCCTGAAAGCTTTCAGACACTCACCCCCAGTCACAGATCTGGGTTGAATCCATCATCATTCTTTAGCTCACTTTGCCACCCCAGTTCAGACACAGCTATATGCAAATCAGTCTGACCCTGTGTCTCATGGGAATAGTCCAGCCCGAACTGCCAAGCCATGTCTTCCCTGGACCAGAAACAAGCATCCTGGGACCGGTTTTGGGCTAACAGCCCTCATCAGCCAGGCTAGCTTGAATCCAGTGGCAAAGTGAGCAAGGGACCCACGAGTGAGCATATCCTGCCAACTTAGGGTAAACAAAGCAAACACAAGGAGATGATGGACGGAGCGCTGACTCTTTTTAGACACTCACCCCCAGTCACAGATCTGGGTTGAATCCATCATCATTCTTTAGATCACTTCGCCACCACAGTTCAGACACAGCTATATGCAAATCAGTCTGACCCTGTGCCTCATGGGAACAGTCCAGCCCTAACTGCCAAGTCATGTCTTCCCTGGACCGGAAACAAGCATCCTGGATCCGGTTTCGAGCTAACAGCCCTCATCAGCCAGGCTAGCTTGAATCCAGTGGCAAAGTGAGCAAGGGACCCACGTCTGGGCATACCCTGCCAACTTAGGGCAAACAAAGCAGACACAAGGAGATGATGGACGGAGCACTGAAACTTTTCAGACACTCACCCCAGTCATAGATCTGGGTTGAATCCTTCATCATTCTTTAGCTCACTTTGCCACCCCAGTTCATACACAGCTATATGCAAATCAGTCTGACCCTGTGCCTCTTTGTGTCCAGCCCGAACTGCCAACCCATGTCTTGCATGGACCGGAAACAAGCATCCTGGTACCGGTTTCGGGCTAACATCCCTCATCAGCCATGCTAGCTTGAATCCAGTGGCAAAGTGAGCAAGGGACCCACGTCTGGGCATACCCTGCCAACTTAGGGCAAACAAAGCAAACACAAGGAGATGATGGACGGAGCGCTGAAACTTTTCAGACACTCAACTCAGTCACAGATCTGGGTTGAATCCATCATCATTCTTTAGCTCACTTCGCCACCCCAGTTCAGACACAGCTATATGCAAATCAGTCTGACCCTGTGTCTCATGGGAATAGTCCAGCCCAAACTGCCAAGCGATGTCTTCCCTGGACCGGACACAAGCATCCTGGGACCGGTTTCGGGCTAACAGCCCTCATCAGCCAGGTTAGCTTGAATCCAGTGGCAAAGTGAGCAAGGGACACACGTCTGGGCATACCCTGCCAACTTAGGGCAAACAAAGCAAACACAAGGAGATGTTGGACAGAGCGCTGAAACTTTTTAGACACTCACCCCAAGTCACAGATCTGGGTTGAATCCATCATCATTCTTTAGATCACTTTGCCGCCCAAGTTCAGACACAGCTATATGCAAATCAGTCTGACCCTGTGCCTCATGGAACAGTCCAGCCCAAACTGCCAAGCCATGTCTTCCCTGGACCGGAAACAAGCATCCTGGGACCAGTTTCGGGCTAACAGCCCTCATCAGCCAGGCTAGCTTGAATCCAGTGGCAAAGTGAGCAAGGGACCCACGTCTGGGCATACCCTGCCAACTTAGGGCAAACAAAGCAAACACAAGATGATGGACGGAGCGCTGAAACTTTTCAGACACTCACACCCAGTCACAGATCTGGGTTGAATCCATCATCATTCTTTAGATCACTTCGCCACCCCAGTTCAGACACAGCTATATGCAAATCAGTCTG
Organism: Calotriton arnoldi; assembly: GCA_963921515.1. Lineage (NCBI taxonomy): Eukaryota > Metazoa > Chordata > Amphibia > Caudata > Salamandridae > Calotriton > Calotriton arnoldi. The sequence goes on along the minus strand of CAWUFW010004593.1, from coordinate 632,083 downwards.
ACCCTGTGCCTCATGGGAACAGTCCAGCCCGAACTGCCAAGCCATGTCTTCCCTGGACCGGAAACAAGCATCCTGGGACCGGTTTCGGGCTAACAGCCCTCGTCAGCCAGGCTAGCTTGAATCCAGTGGCAAAGTGAGGAAGGGACCCACGAGTGGGCATACCCTGCCAACTTAGGGCAAACAAAGCAAACACAAGGAGACGATTGACGGAGCCCTTAAAGCTTTCAGACACTCACCCCAAGTCATAGATCTGGGTTGAATACATCATCATTCTTTAGCTCACTTCGCCACCCCAGTTCAGACACAGCTATATCCAAATCAGTCTGACCCTGTGTCTCATGGGAATAGTCCAGCCCAAACTGCCAAGTCATGTCTTCCCTGGACCGGAAACAAGCATCCTGGGACCGGTTTCGGGCAAACAGCCCTCATCATCCTGGCTAGCTTGAATCCAGTGGCAAAGTGAGCAAGGGACCCACGAGTGGGCATACCCTGCCAACTTAGGACAAACAAATAAAACACAAGTAGATGATTGACGGAGCACTGAAAGTTTTCAGACACTCACCCCCAGTCACAGAACTGGGTTGAATCTATCATCAATCTTTAGCTCACTTCGCCACCCCAGTTCAGACACAGCTATATGCAAATCAGTTTGACCCTGTGCCTCTTGGGAATAGTCCAGCCCGAACTGCCAAGCCATGTCTTCCCTGGACAGGAAAAACGCATCCTGGGACCGGTTTCGGACTAACAGCCCTCATCAGCCAGGCTAGCTTGAATCCAGTGGCAAAGTGAGCAAGGGACCCACGTCTAGGCATACCCTGCCAACTTAGAGCAAACAAAGCAAACACAAGGAGATGATCGACAGAGGACAGAAACTTTTCAGACACTCACCCCCAGTCACAGATCTGGGGGTGAGTCTTCCCTGGACCGGAAACAAGCATCCAGGGACCGGTTTCGGGCTAACAGCCCTCATCAGCCAGGCTAGCTTGAATCCAGTGGCAAAGTGAGCAAGGGACCTACGTCTGGGCATACCCTGCCAACTTAGGGCAAACAAAGCAAACACAAGGAGATGATGGACGGAGCGCTGAAACTTTTCAGACACTCACCCCCAGTCACAGATCTGGGTTGAATCCATCATCATTCTTTAGCTCACTTCCCCACCCCAGTTCAGACACAACTATATGCAAATCAGTCTGACCCTTTGCCTCATGGGAACAGTCCAGCCCAAACTGCCAAGTCATGTCTTCCCTGGACCGGAAACAAGCATCCTGGGATGGGTTTCGGGCTAACAGCCCTCATCAGCCAGGCTAGCTTGAATCCAGTGGCAAAGTGAGCAAGGGACTCACAAGTGGGCATACCCTGCCATCTTAGGGCAAACAAAGCAAACACAAGGAGATCATTGACGGAGCGCTGAAAGTTTTCAGACACTCACCCCCAGTCACAGATCTGGGTTGAATCCATCATCATTCTTTAGCTCACTTCGCCACCCCAGTTCAGACACAGCTATATGCAAAACAGTCTGACCCTGTGTCTCATGGGAATAGTCCAGCCCGAACTGCCAAGCCATGTCTTCCCTGGACTGGAAACAAGCATCCTGGGACCGGTTTCGGGCTAACAGCCCTCATCAGCCAGGCTAGCTTGAATCCAGTGGCAAAGTGAGCAAGGGACCCACGTCTGGGCATACCCTGCCAACTTAGGGCAAACAAAGCAAACACAAGGAGATGAATGACGGAGCGCTGAAAGTTTTCAGACACTCACCCCCAGTCACAGATCTGGGTTGAATCCATCATCATTCTTTAGATCACTTCGCCACCCCAGTTCATACACAGCTATATGCAAATCAGTCTGACCCTGTGCCTCTTTGGAACAGTCCAGCCCGAACTGCCAACCCATGTCTTGCATGGAACGGAAACAAGCATCCTGGTACCGGTTTCGGGCTAACATCCCTCATCAGCCATGCTAGCTTGAATCCAGTGGCAAAGTGAGCAAGGGACCCACGTCTGCGCATACCCTGCCAACTTAGGGCAAACAAAGCAAACACAAGGAGATGATGGACAGAGCGCTGAAACTTTTCAGACACTCACCCCAGTCACAGATCTGGGTTGAATCCATAATCATTCTTTAGCTCACTTCGCCACCCCAGTTCAGACACAGCTATATGCAAATCAGTCTGACCCTGTGCCTCATGGGAACAGTCCAGTCCGAACTGCCAAGCCATGTCTTCCCTGGACCGGGAACAAGCATCCTGGGGCTGGTTTCGGGCTAACAGCCCTCATCAGCCAGGCTAGCTTGAATCCAGTGGCAAAGTGAGCAAGGGACCGACGTCTGGGCATACCTTGCCAACTTAGGGCAAACAAAGCAAACACAAGGAGATGATGCACGGAGCGCTGAAACATTTCAGACACTCACCCCCAGTCACAGATCTGGGTTGAATCCATCATCATTCTTTAGATCACTTCACCACCACAGTTCAGACAGAACTATATGCAAATCATTCTGACCCTTTGCCTCATGGGAACAGACCAGTCCTAACTGCCAAGTCATGTCTTCCCTGGACCGGAAACAAGCATCCTGGGACCGGTTTCAGGCTAACAGCCCTCATCAGCAAGGCTAGCTTGAATCCAGTGGCAAAGTGAGCAAGGGACCCACGAGTGGGCATACCCTGCCAACTTAGGGCAAACAAAGCAAACACAAGGAGATGATTGACGGAGTGCTGAAAGTTTTCAGACACTCACCCCCAGTCACAGATCTGGGTTGAATCCAGCATCATTCTTTAGCTCACTTCGCCACCCCAGTTCAGACACAGCTATATGCAAAACAGTGTGACCCTGTGTCTCATGGGAATAGTCCAGCCCGAACTGCCAAGCCATGTCTTCCCTGGACCGGAAACAAGCATCCTGGGACCGGTTTCGGGCTAACAGCCCTCATCAGCCAGGCTAGCTTGAATCCAGTGGCAAAGTGAGCAAGGGACCCACGTCTGGGCATACCCTGCCAACTTAGGGCAAACAAAGCAAACACAAGGAGATGAATGACGGAGCGCTGAAACTTTTCAGACACTCACCCCCAGTCACAGATCTGGGTTGAATCCATCATCATTCTTTAGCTCACTTCGCCACCCCAGTTCAGACACAGCTATTTGCAAATCAGTCTGACCCTGTGCCTCATGGGAACAGTCCAGCCCGAACTGCCAAGCCATGTCTTCCCTGGACCGGAAACAACCATCCTGGGACCGGTTTCGGGCTAGCACAGCCAGGCTAGCTTGAATCCAGTGGCAAAGTGAGCAAGGGACCCACGAGTGGGCATACCCTGCCAACTTAGGGCAAACAAAGCAAACACAAGGAGATGATTGACGGAGCGCTGAAAGTTTTCAGACACTCACCACCAGTCACAGATCTGGGTTGAATCCTGCATCATTCTTTAGCTCACTTCGCCACCCCAGTTCAGACACAGCTATATGCAAATCAGTCTGACCCTGTGATTCATGGGAATAGTCTAGCCCGAACTGCCAAGCCATGTCTTCCCTGGACCGGAAACAAGCATCCTGGGACCGGTTTTGGGCTAACAGCCCTCATCAGCCAGGCTAGCTTGCATCCAGTGGCAAAGTGAGCAAGGGACCCAGGTCTGGGCATATCCTGCCAACTTAAGGCAAACAAAGCAAACACAAGGAGATGATTGACAGAGCGCTGAAAGTTTTCAGACACTCACCCCCAGTGACAGATCTGGGTTGAATCCATCTTCATTCATTAGCTCACTTCGCCACCCCAGTTCAGACACAGCTATATGTAAATCAGTCTGACCCTGTGTCTCATGGGAATAGTCCAGCCCGAACTGCCAAGCCATGTCTTACCTGGACCGGAAACAAGCATCCTGGGACCGGTTTCGGGCTAACAGCCCTCGTCAGCCGGGCTAGCTTGAATCCAGTGGCAAAGTGAGCAAGGGACCAATGAGTGGGCATACCCTGCCAACTTAGGGCAAACAAAGCAAACACAAGGAGATGATTGACGGAGCCCTGAAAGCTTTCAGACACTCACCCTCAGTCACAGATCTGGGTTGAATCCATCATCATTCTTTAGCTCACTTTGCCACCCCAGTTCAGACACAGCTATATGCAAATCAGTCTGACCCTGTGTCTCATGGGAATAGTCCAGCCCGAACTGCCAAGCCATGTCTTCCCTGGACCGGAAACAAGCATCCTGGGACCGGTTTTGGGCTAACAGCCCTCATCAGCCAGGCTAGCTTGAATCCAGTGGCAAAGTGAGCAAGGGACCCACGAGTGAGCATATCCTGCCAACTTAGGGCAAACAAAGCAAACACAAGGAGATGATGGACGGAGCGCTGACTCTTTTTAGACACTCACCCCCAGTCACAGATCTGGGTTGAATCCATCATCATTCTTTAGATCACTTCGCCACCACAGTTCAGACACAGCTATATGCAAATCAGTCTGACCCTGTGCCTCATGGGAACAGTCCAGCCCTAACTGCCAAGTCATGTCTTCCCTGGACCGGAAACAAGCATCCTGGGACCGGTTTCGGGCTAACAGCCCTCATCAGCCAGGCTAGCTTGAATCCAGTGGCAAAGTGAGCAAGGGACCCACGAGTGGGCATACCCTGCCAACTTAGGGCAAACAAAGCAAACACAAGGAGATGATGGACGGAGCGCTGAAACTTTTCGGACACTCACCCCCAGTCACAGATCTGGGTTGAATCCATCATCATTCTTTAGATCACTTCACCACCCCAGATCAGACACAGCTATATGCAAATCAGTTTGACCCTGTGCCTCATGGGAATAGTCCATTCGGAACTGCGAAGCCATGTCTTCCCTGGACCGGAAACAAGCATCCTGGATCCGGTTTCGAGCTAACAGCCCTCATCAGCCAGGCTAGCTTGAATCCAGTGGCAAAGTGAGCAAGGGACCCACGTCTGGGCATACCCTGCCAACTTAGGGCAAACAAAGCAGACACAAGGAGATGATGGACGGAGCACTGAAACTTTTCAGACACTCACCCCAGTCATAGATCTGCGTTGAATCCTTCATCATTCTTTAGCTCACTATGCCACCCCAGTTCATACACAGCTATATGCAAATCAGTCTGACCCTGTGCCTCTTTGGAACTGTCCAGCCCGAACTGCCAACCCATGTCTTGCATGGACCGGAAACAAGCATCCTGGTACCGGTTTCGGGCTAACATCCCTCATCAACCATGCTAGCTTGAATCCAGTGGCAAAGTGAGCAAGGGACCCACGTCTGGGCATACCCTGCCAACTTAGGGCAAACAAAGCAAACACAAGGAGATGATGGACGGAGCGCTGAAACTTTTCAGACACTCAACTCAGTCACAGATCTGGGTTGAATCCATCATCATTCTTTAGCTCACTTCGCCACCCCAGTTCAGACACAGCTATATGCAAATCAGTCTGACCCTGTGTCTCATGGGAATAGTCCAGCCCAAACTGCCAAGCGATGTCTTCCCTGGACCGGACACAAGCATCCTGGGACCGGTTTCAGGCTAACAGCCCTCATCAGCCAGGTTAGCTTGAATCCAGTGGCAAAGTGAGCAAGGGACACACGTCTGGGCATACCCTGTCAACTTAGGGCAAACAAAGCAAACACAAGGAGATGTTGGACAGAGCGCTGAAACCTTTTAGACACTCACCCCGAGTCACAGATCTGGGTTGAATCCATCATCATTCTTTAGATCACTTTGCCGCCCAAGTTCAGACACAGCTATATGCAAATCAGTCTGACCCTGTGCCTCATGGAACAGTCCAGCCCAAACTGCCAAGCCATGTCTTCTCTGAACCGGAAACAAGCATCCTGGGACCAGTTTCGGGCTAACAGCCCTCATCAGCCAGGCTAGCTTGAATCCAGTGGCAAAGTGAGCAAGGGACCCACGTCTGGGCATACCCTGCCAACTTAGGGCAAACAAAGCAAACACAAGATGATGGACGGAGCGCTGAAACTTTTCAGACACTCACACTCACACCCAGTCACAGATCTGGGTTGAATCCATCATCATTCTTTAGATCACTTCGCCACCCCAGTTCAGACACAGCTATATGCAAATCAGTCTGACCCTGTGCCTCATGGGAACAGTCCAGCCCGAACTGCCAAGCCATGTCTTCCCTGGACCGGAAACAAGCATCCTGGGACCGGTTTCGGGCTAACAGCCCTCGTCAGCCAGGCTAGCTTGAATCCAGTGGCAAAGTGAGGAAGGGACCCACGAGTGGGCATACCCTGCCAACTTAGGGCAAACAAAGCAAACACAAGGAGACGATTGACGGAGCCCTTAAAGCTTTCAGACACTCACCCCAAGTCATAGATCTGGGTTGAATCCATCATCATTCTTTAGCTCACTTCGCCACCCCAGTTCAGACACAGCTATATCCAAATCAGTCTGACCCTGTGTCTCATGGGAATAGTCCAGCCCAAACTGCCAAGTCATGTCTTCCCTGGACCGGAAACAAGCATCCTGGGACCGGTTTCGGGCAAACAGCCCTCATCATCCTGGCTAGCTTGAATCCAGTGGCAAAGTGAGCAAGGGACCCACGAGTGGGCATACCCTGCCAACTTAGGACAAACAAATAAAACACAAGTAGATGATTGACGGACACTGAAAGTTTTCAGACACTCACCCCCAGTCACAGAACTGGGTTGAATCCATCATCAATCTTTAGCTCACTTCGCCACCCCAGTTCAGACACAGCTATATGCAAATCAGTTTGACCCTGTGCCTCTTGGGAATAGTCCAGCCCGAACTGCCAAGCCATGTCTTCCCTGGACAGGAAACACGCATCCTGGGACCGGTTTCGGACTAACAGCCCTCATCAGCCAGGCTAGCTTGAATCCAGTGGCAAAGTGAGCAAGGGACCCACGTCTAGGCATACCCTGCCAACTTAGGGCAAACAAAGCAAACACAAGGAGATGATCGACAGAGGACAGAAACTTTTCAGACACTCACCCCCAGTCACAGATCTGGGGTGAGTCTTCCTGGACCGGAAACAAGCATCCAGGGGACCGGTTTCGGGCTAACAGCCCTCATCAGCCAGGCTAGCTTGAATCCAGTGGCAAAGTGAGCAAGGGACCCACGTCTAGGCATACCCTGCCAACTTAGGGCAAACAAAGCAAACACAAGAAGATGATGGACGGAGCGCTGAAACTTTTCAGACACTCACCCCCAGTCACAGATCTGGGTTGAATCCATCATCATTCTTTAGCTCACTTCCCCACCCCAGTTCAGACACAACTATATGCAAATCAGTCTGACCCTTTGCCTCATGGGAACAGTCCAGCCCAAACTGCCAAGTCATGTCTTCCCTGGACCGGAAACAAGCATCCTGGGATGGGTTTCGGGCTAACAGCCCTCATCAGCCAGGCTAGCTTGAATCCAGTGGCAAAGTGAGCAAGGGACCCACGTCTGGGCATACCCTGCCAACTTAGGGCAAACAAAGCAAACACAAGATGATGGACGGAGCGCTGAAACTTTTCAGACACTCACACCCAGTCACAGATCTGGGTTGAATCCATCATCATTCTTTAGCTCACTTTGCCACCCCAGTTCAGACACAGCTATATGCAAATCAGTCTGACCCTGTGCCTCATGGGAACAGTCCAGCCCAAACTGCCATGCCATGTCTTCCCTGGACCGGAAACAAGCATCCTGGGACCGGTTTCGGGCTAACAGCCCTAGTCAGCCAGGCTAGCTTGACTGCAGTGGCAAAGTGAGCAAGGGACCCACGAGTGGGCATACCCTGGAAACTTAGGGCAAACAAAGCAAACACAAGGAGATGATTGACGGAGACCTGAAAGCTTTCAGACACTCACCCCCAGTCACAGATCTGGGTTGAATCCATCATCATTCTTTAGCTCACTTCACCACCCCAGTTCAGACACAGCTATATGCAAATCAGTCTGACCCTGTGCCTCATGGGAACAGTCCAGCCCAAACTGCCAAGTCATGTCTTCCCTGGACCGGAAACAAGCATCCTGGGATGGGTTTCGGGCTAACAGCCCTCATCAGCCAGGCTAGCTTGAATCCAGTGGCAAAGTGAGCAAGGGACCCACGTCTAGGCATACCCTGCCAACTTAGGGCAAACAAAGCAAACACAAGGAGATGATCGACAGAGGACAGAAACTTTTCAGACACTCACCCCCAGTCACAGATCTGGGTTGAATCCATCATCATTCTTTATATCACTTTGCCACCCCAGTTCAGACACAGCTATATGCAAATAAGTCTGACCCTGTGCCTCATGGAACAGTCAAGCCCGAACTGCCAAGCCATGTCTTCCCTGGACAGGAAACAATCATCCAGGGACCGGTTTCGGGCTAACAGCCCTCATCAGCCAGGCTAGCTTGAATCCAGTGGCAAAGTGAGCAAGGGACCTACGTCTGGGCATACCGTGCCAACTTAGGGCAAACAAAGCAAACACAAGGAGATGATGGACGGAGCGCTGAAACTTTTCAGACACTCACCCCCAGTCACAGATCTGGGTTGAATCCATCATCATTCTTTAGCTCACTTCCCCACCCCAGTTCAGACACAGCTATATGCAAATCAGTCTGACCCTTTGCCTCATGGGAACAGTCCAGCCCAAACTGCCAAGTCATGTCTTCACTGGACCGGAAACAAGCATCCTGGGATGGGTTTCGGGCTAACAGCCCTCATCCGCCAGGCTAGCTTGAATCCAGTGGCTAAGTGAGCAAGGGACTCACAAGTGGGCATACCCTGCCATCTTAGGGCAAACAAAGCAAACACAAGGAGATCATTGACGGAGCGCTGAAAGTTTTCAGACACTCACCCCCAGTCACAGATCTGGGTTGAATCCATCATCATTCTTTAGCTCACTTCGCCACCCCAGTTCAGACACAGCTATATGCAAATCAGTCTTACCCTGTGTCTCATGGGAACAGTCCAGCCCGAAGTGCCAAGCCATGTCATCCCTGGACCGGAAACAAGCATCCTGGGAACGGTTTCAGGCTAACAGCACTCATCAGCCAGGCTAGCTTGAATCCAGTGGCAAAGTGAGCAAGGGACCCACGTCTGGGCATACCCTGCCAACTTAGGGCAAACAAAGCAAACACAAGATGATGGACGGAGCGCTGAAACTTTTCAGACACTCACCCCCAGTCACAGATCTGGGTTGAATCCATCATCATTCTTTAGCTCACTTTGCCACCCCAGTTCAGACACAGCTATATGCAAATCAGTCTGACCCTGTGCCTCATGGGAACAGTCCAGCCCGAACTGCCATGCCATGTCTTCCCTGGACCGGAAACAAGCATCCTGGGACCGGTTTCGGCTAACAGCCCTAGTCAGCCAGGCTAGCTTGAATGCAGTGGCAAAGTGAGCAAGGGACCCACGAGTGGGCATACCCTGGAAACTTAGGGCAAACAAAGCAAACACAAGGAGATGATTGACGGAGCGCTGAAAGCTTTCAGACACTCACCCCCAGTCACAGATCTGGGTTGAATCCATCATCATTCTTTAGCTCACTTCACCACCCCAGTTCAGACACAGCTATATGCAAATCAGTCTGACCCTGTGTCTCATGGGAATAGTCCAGCCCAAACTGCAAAGCCATGTCTTCCCTGGACCGGAAACAAGCATTCTGGGACCGGTTTCGGGCTAACAGCCCTCATCAGCCAGGTTAGCTTGAATCCAGTGGCAAAGTGAGCAAGGGACCCACGTCTGGGCATACCCTGCCAACTTAGGGCAAACAAAGCAAACACAAGGAGATGATGGACGGAGCACTGAAACTTTTCAGACACTCACCCCAGTCATAGATCTGGGTTGAATCCTTCATCATTCTTTAGCTCACTTTGCCACCCCAGTTCAGACACAGCTATATGCAAATCAGTCTGACCCTGTGCCTCTTGGGAACAGTCCAGCCCGAACTGCCAAGCCATGTCTTCCCTGGACCGGAAACAAGCATCCTGGGACTGGTTTCGGGCTAACAGCCCTCATCAGCCAGGCTAGCTTGAATCCAGTGGCAAAGTGAGCAAGGGACCCACGTCTGGGCATACCTTGCCAACTTAGGGCAAACAAAGCAAACACAAGGAGATGATGCACGGAGCGCTGAAACTTTTCAGACACTCACCCCCAGTCACAGATCTGGGTTGAATCCATCATCATTCTTTAGATCACTTCGCCACCCACAGTTCAGACACAGCTATATGCAAATCAGTCTGACCCTGTGCCTCATGGGAACAGACCAGTCCTAACTGCCAAGTCATGTCTTCCCTGGACCAGAAACAAGCATCCTGGGACCGGTTTCAGGCTAACAGCCCTCATCAGCAAGGCTAGCTTGAATCCAGTGGCAAAGTGAACAAGGGACCCACGAGTGGGCATACCCTGCCAACTTAGGGCAAACAAAGCAAACACAAGGAGATGATTGACGGAGCGCTGAAAGTTTTCAGACACTCACCCCCAGTCACAGATCTGGGTTGAATCCAGCATCATTCTTTATCTCACTTCGCCACCCCAGTTCAGACACAGCTATATGCAAAACAGTCTGACCCTGTGTCTCATGGGAATAGTCCAGCCCGAACTGCCAAGCCATGTCTTCCCTGGACTGTAAACAAGCATCCTGGGACCGGTTTCGGGCTAACAGCCCTCATCAGCCAGGCTAGCTTGAATCCAGTTTCAAAGTGAGCAAGGGACCCACGAGTGGGCATACCCTGCCAACTTAGGGCAAACAAAGCAAACACAAGGAGATGATTGACGGAGCGCTGAAAGTTTTCAGACACTCACCCCCAGTCACAAATCTGGGTTGAATCCATCATCATTCTTTAGCTCACTTCGCCACCGCAGTTCAGACACAGCTATATGCAAATCAGTCTGACCATGTGCCTCTTGGGAACAGCCCAGCCCGAACTGCCAACCCATGTCTTGCATGGACCGGAAACAAGCATCCTGGGACCGGTTTCGGGCTAACATCCCTCATCAGCCATGCTAGCTTGAATCCAGTGGCAAAGTGAGCAAGGGACCCACGTCTGGGCATACCCTGCCAACTTAGGGCAAACAAAGCAAACACAAGGAGATGATGCACGGAGCGCTGAAACTTTTCAGACACTCACCCACAGTCACAGATCTGGGTTGAATCCATCATCATTCTTTAGATCACTTCGCCACCACAGTTCAGACACAGCTATATGCAAATCATTCTGACCCTGTGCCTCATGGGAACAGACCAGTCCTAACTGCCAAGTCATGTCTTCCCTGGACCGGAAACAAGCATCCTGGGACCGGTTTCAGGCTAGAAGCCCTCCTCAGCCAGGCTAGCTTGAATCCAGTGGCAAAGTGAGCAAGAGATCAATGAGTGGGCATACCCTGCCAACTTAGGGCAAACAAAGCAAACACAAGGAGATGATTGACGGAGCGCTGAAAGTTTTCAGACACTCACCACCAGTCACAGATCTGGGTTGAATCCAGCATCATTCTTTAGCTCACTTCGCCACCCCAGTTCAGACACAGCTATATGCAAATCAGTCTGACCCTGTGATTCATGGGAATAGTCTAGCCCGAACTGCCAAGCCATGTCTTCCCTAGACCGGAAACAAGCATCCTGGGACCGGTTTCGGGCTAACAGCCCTCATCAGCCAGGCTAGCTTGAATCCAGTGGCAAAGTGAGCAAGGGACCCAGGTCTGGGCATATTCTGCCATCTTAGGGCAAACAAAGAAAACACAAGGAGATGATTGACGGAGCACTGAAAGATTTCAGACACTCACCCCCAGTCACAGATCTGGGTTGAATCCATCATCATTCTTTAGCTCACTTCGCCACCCCAGTTCAGACACAGCTATATGCAAATCAGTCTAACCCAGTGCCTCATGGGAACAGTCCAGCCCGAACTGCCAAGCCATGTCTTCCCTGGACCGGAAACAAGCATCCTGGGACGGGTTTCGGGCTAACAACCTTCGCCAGCCAGGCTAGCTTCAATGCAGTGGCAAAGTGAGCAAGGGACCCACTAGTGGGCATATCCTGCCAACTTAGGGCAAACAAAGCAAACACAAGGGGATGATTGACGGAGCGCTGAAAGTTTTCAGACACTCACCCCCAGTGACAGATCTGGGTTGAATCCATCTTCATTCATTAGCTCACTTCGCCACCCCAGTTCAGACACAGCTATATGCAAATCATTCTGACCCTGTGTCTCATGGGAATAGTCCAGCCCGAACTGCTAAGCCATGTCTTACCTGGACCGGAAACAATCATCCTGGGACCGGTTTCGGGCTAACAGCCCTCATCAGCCAGGCTAGCTTGAATCCAGTGGCAAAGTGAGCAAGAGATCAATGAGTGGGCATACCCTGCCAACTTAGGGCAAACAAAGCAAACACAAGGAGATGATTGGACGGAGCCCTGAAAGCTTTCAGACACTCACCCCCAGTCACAGATCTGGGTTGAATCCATCATCATTCTTTACCTCACTTCGCCACCCCAGTTCAGACACAGCTATTTGCAAATCAGTCTGACCCTGTGCCTCATGGGAACAGTCCAGCCCGAACTGCCAAGCCATGTCTTCCCTGGACCGGAAACAACCATCCTGGGACCGGTTTCGGGCTACAGCCCTCATCAGCCAGGCTAGCTTGAATCCAGTGGCAAAGTGAGCAAGGGACCCACGAGTGGGCATACCCTGCCAACTTAGGGCAAACAAAGCAAACACAAGGAGATGATTGACGGAGCGCTGAAAGTTTTCAGACACTCACCACCAGTCACAGATCTGGGTTGAATCCATGCATCATTCTTTAGCTCACTTCGCCACCCCAGTTCAGACACAGCTATATGCAAATCAGTCTGACCCTGTGACTCATGGGAATAGTCCAGCCCGAACTGCCAAGCCATGTCTTCCCTGGACCGGAAACAAGCATCCTGGGACCGGTTTCGGGCTAACAGCCCTCATCAGCCAGGCTAGCTTGCATCCAGTGGCAAAGTGAGCAAGGGACCCAGGTCTGGGCATATCCTGCCAACTTAGGGCAAACAAAGCAAACACAAGGAGATGATTGACGGAGCGCTGAAAGTTTTCAGACACTCACCCCCAGTGACAGATCTGGGTTGAATCCATCTTCATTCATTAGCTCACTTCGCCACCCCAGTTCAGACACAGCTATATGCAAATCAGTCTGACCCTGTGTCTCATGGGAATAGTCCAGCCCGAACTGCCAAGCCATGTCTTACCTGGACCGGAAACAAGCATCCTGGGACCGGTTTCGGGCTAACAGCCCTCGTCAGCCAGGCTAGCTTGAATCCAGTGGCAAAGTGAGCAAGGGACCAATGAGTGGGCATACCCTGCCAACTTAGGGCAAACAAAGCAAACACAAGGAGATGATTGACGGAGCCCTGAAAGCTTTCAGACACTCACCCCCAGTCACAGATCTGGGTTGAATCCATCATCATTCTTTAGCTCACTTTGCCACCCCAGTTCAGACACAGCTATATGCAAATCAGTCTGACCCTGTGTCTCATGGGAATAGTCCAGCCCGAACTGCCAAGCCATGTCTTCCCTGGACCGGAAACAAGCATCCTGGGACCGGTTTCGGGCTAACAGCCCTCATCAGCCAGGCTAGCTTGAATCCAGTGGTAAAGTGAGCAAGGGACCCACGAGTGAGCATATCCTGCCAACTTAGGGCAAACAAAGCAAACACAAGGAGATGATGGACGGAGCGCTGAACTCTTTCAGACACTCACCCCCAGTCACAGATCTGGGTTGAATCCATCATCATTCTTTAGATCACTTCGCCACCACAGTTCAGACACAGCTATATGCAAATCAGTCTGACCCTGTGCCTCATGGGAACAGTCCAGCCCTAACTGCCAAGTCATGTCTTCCCTGGACCGGAAACAAGCATCCTGGGACCGGTTTCGGGCTAACAGCCCTCATCAGCCAGGCTAGCTTGAATCCAGTGGCAAAGTGAGCAAGGGACCCACGAGTGGGCATACCCTGCCAACTTAGGGCAAACAAAGCAAACACAAGGAGATGATGGACGGAGCGCTGAAACTTTTCAGACACTCACCCCCAGTCACAGATCTGGGTTGAATCCATCATCATTCTTTAGATCACTTCGCCACCCCAGATCAGACACAGCTATATGCAAATCAGTTTGACCCTGTGCCTCATGGGAATAGTCCAGTCCGGAACTGCGAAGCCATGTCTTCCCTGGACCGGAAACAAGCATCCTGGGATCCGGTTTCGAGCTAACAGCCCTCATCAGCCAGGCTAGCTTGAATCCAGTGGCAAAGTGAGCAAGGGACCCACGTCTGGGCATACCCTGCCAACTTAGGGCAAACAAAGCAAACACAAGGAGATGATGGACGGAGCACTGAAACTTTTCAGACACTCACCCCAGTCATAGATCTGGGTTGAATCCTTCATCATTCTTTAGCTCACTATGCCACCCCAGTTCATACACAGCTATATGCAAATCAGTCTGACCCTGTGCCTCTTGGGAACTGTCCAGCCCGAACTGCCAACCCATGTCTTGCATGGACCGGAAACAAGCATCCTGGTACCGGTTTCGGGCTAACATCCCTCATCAGCCATGCTAGCTTGAATCCAGTGGCAAAGTGAGCAAGGGACCCACGTCTGGGCATACCCTGCCAACTTAGGGCAAACAAAGCAAACACAAGGAGATGATGGACGGAGCGCTGAAACTTTTCAGACACTCAACCCCAGTCACAGATCTGGGTTGAATCCATCATCATTCTTTAGCTCACTTCGCCACCCCAGTTCAGACACAGCTATATGCAAATCAGTCTGACCCTGTGTCTCATGGGAATAGTCCAGCCCAAACTGCCAAGCCATGTCTTCCCTGGACCGGACACAAGCATCCTGGGACCGGTTTCAGGCTAACAGCCCTCATCAGCCAGGTTAGCTTGAATCCAGTGGCAAAGTGAGCAAGGGACACACGTCTGGGCATACCCTGCCAACTTAGGGCAAACAAAGCAAACACAAGGAGATGTTGGACAGAGCGCTGAAACCTTTTCAGACACTCACCCCGAGTCACAGATCTGGGTTGAATCCATCATCATTCTTTAGATCACTTTGCCACCCCAGTTCAGACACAGCTATATGCAAATCAGTCTGACCCTGTGCCTCATGGGAACAGTCCAGCCCAAACTGCCAAGCCATGTCTTCTCTGGACCGGAAACAAGCATCCTGGGACCAGTTTCGGGCTAACAGCCCTCATCAGCCAGGCTAGCTTGAATCCAGTGGCAAAGTGAGCAAGGGACCCACGTCTGGGCATACCCTGCCAACTTAGGGCAAACAAAGCAAACACAAGAGATGATGGACGGAGCGCTGAAACTTTTCAGACACTCACACCCAGTCACAGATCTGGGTTGAATCCATCATCATTCTTTAGATCACTTCGCCACCCCAGTTCAGACACAGCTATATGCAAATCAGTCTGACCCTGTGCCTCATGGGAACAGTCCAGCCCGAACTGCCAAGCCATGTCTTCCCTGGACCGGAAACAAGCATCCTGGGACCGGTTTCGGGCTAACAGCCCTCATCAGCCAGGCTAGCTTGAATCCAGTGGCAAAGTGAGGAAGGGACCCACGAGTGGGCATACCCTGCCAACTTAGGGCAAACAAAGCAAACACAAGGAGATGATTGACGGAGCCCTGAAAGCTTTCAGACACTCACCCCAAGTCACAGATCTGGGTTGAATCCATCATCATTCTTTAGCTCACTTCGCCACCCCAGTTCAGACACAGCTATATGCAAATCAGTCTGACCCTGTGTCTCATGGGAATAGTCCAGCCCAAACTGCCAAGTCATGTCTTCCCTGGACCGGAAACAAGCATCCTGGGACCGGTTTCGGGCTAACAGCCCTCATCAGCCTGGCTAGCTTGAATCCAGTGGCAAAGTGAGCAAGGGACCCACGAGTGGGCATACCCTGCCAACTTAGGACAAACAAATAAAACACAAGGAGATGATTGACGGACACTGAAAGTTTTCAGACACTCACCCCCAGTCACAGAACTGGGTTGAATCCATCATCAATCTTTAGCTCACTTCGCCACCCCAGTTCAGACACAGCTATATGCAAATCAGTTTGACCCTGTGCCTCTTGGGAATAGTCCAGCCCGAACTGCCAAGCCATGTCTTCCCTGGACAGGAAACACGCATCCTGGGACCGGTTTCGGACTAACAGCCCTCATCAGCCAGGCTAGCTTGAATCCAGTGGCAAAGTGAGCAAGGGACCCACGTCTAGGCATACCCTGCCAACTTAGGGCAAACAAAGCAAACACAAGGAGATGATCGACAGAGGACAGAAACTTTTCAGACACTCACCCCCAGTCACAGATCTGGGGGTGAGTCTTCCCTGGACCGGAAACAAGCATCCAGGGACCGGTTTCAGGCTAACAGCCCTCATCAGCCAGGCTAGCTTGAATCCAGTGGCAAAGTGAGCAAGGGACCTACGTCTGGGCATACCCTGCCAACTTAGGGCAAACAAAGCAAACACAAGAAGATGATGGACGGAGCGCTGAAACTTTTCAGACACTCACCCCCAGTCACAGATCTGGGTTGAATCCATCATCATTCTTTAGCTCACTTCCCCACCCCAGTTCAGACACAACTATATGCAAATCAGTCTGACCCTTTGCCTCATGGGAACAGTCCAGCCCAAACTGCCAAGTCATGTCTTCCCTGGACCGAAAACAAGCATCCTGGGATGGGTTTCGGGCTAACAGCCCTCATCAGCCAGGCTAGCTTGAATCCAGTGGCAAAGTGAGCAAGGGACCCACGTCTGGGCATACCCTGCCAACTTAGGGCAAACAAAGCAAACACAGGAGATGATGGACGGAGCGCTGAAACTTTTCAGACACTCACACCCAGTCACAGATCTGGGTTGAATCCATCATCATTCTTTAGCTCACTTTGCCACCCCAGTTCAGACACAGCTATATGCAAATCAGTCTGACCCTGTGCCTCATGGGAACAGTCCAGCCCGAACTGCCATGCCATGTCTTCCCTGGACCGGAAACAAGCATCCTGGGACCGGTTTCGGGCTAACAGCCCTAGTCAGCCAGGCTAGCTTGACTGCAGTGGCAAAGTGAGCAAGGGACCCACGAGTGGGCATACCCTGCAAACTTAGGGCAAACAAAGCAAACACAAGGAGATGATTGACGGAGCCCTGAAAGCTTTCAGACACTCACCCCCAGTCACAGATCTGGGTTGAATCCATCATCATTCTTTAGCTCACTTCACCACCCCAGTTCAGACACAGCTATATGCAAATCAGTCTGACCCTTTGCCTCATGGGAACAGTCCAGCCTAAACTGCCAAGTCATGTCTTCCCTGGACCGGAAACAAGCATCCTGGGATGGGTTTCGGGCTAACAGCCCTCATCAGCCAGGCTAGCTTGAATCCAGTGGCAAAGTGAGCAAGGGACCCACGTCTGGGCATACCCTGCCAACTTAGGGCAAACAAAGCAAACACAAGGAGATGATCGACAGAGCGACTGAAACTTTTCAGACACTCACCCCCAGTCACAGATCTGGGTTGAATCCATCATCATTCTTTAGCTCACTTTGCCACCCCAGTTCAGACACAGCTATATGCAAATAAGTCTGACCCTGTGCCTCATGGGAACAGTCCAGCCCGAACTGCCAAGCCATGTCTTCCCTGGACAGGAAACAATCATCCAGGGACCGGTTTCGGGCTAACAGCCCTCATCAGCCAGGCTAGCTTGAATCCAGTGGCAAAGTGAGCAAGGGACCTACGTCTGGGCATACCGTGCCAACTTAGGGCAAACAAAGCAAACACAAGGAGATGATGGACGGAGCGCTGAAACTTTTCAGACACTCACCCCCAGTCACAGATCTGGGTTGAATCCATCATCATTCTTTAGCTCACTTCCCCACCCCAGTTCAGACACAGCTATATGCAAATCAGTCTGACCCTTTGCCTCATGGGAACAGTCCAGCCCAAACTGCCAAGTCATGTCTTCCCTGGACCGGAAACAAGCATCCTGGGATGGGTTTCGGGCTAACAGCCCTCATCCGCCAGGCTAGCTTGAATCCAGTGGCTAAGTGAGCAAGGGACTCACGAGTGGGCATACCCTGCCATCTTAGGGCAAACAAAGCAAACACAAGGAGATCATTGACGGAGCGCTGAAAGTTTTCAGACACTCACCCCCAGTCACAGATCTGGGTTGAATCCATCATCATTCTTTAGCTCACTTCGCCACCCCAGTTCAGACACAGCTATATGCAAATCAGTCTTACCCTGTGTCTCATGGGAACAGTCCAGCCCGAAGTGCCAAGCCATGTCATCCCTGGACCGGAAACAAGCATCCTGGGAACGGTTTCAGGCTAACAGCACTCATCAGCCAGGCTAGCTTGAATCCAGTGGCAAAGTGAGCAAGGGACCCACGTCTAGGCATACCCTGCCAACTTAGGGCAAACAAAGCAAACACAAGATGATGGACGGAGCGCTGAAACTTTTCAGACACTCACCCCCAGTCACAGATCTGGGTTGAATCCATCATCATTCTTTAGCTCACTTTGCCACCCCAGTTCAGACACAGCTATATGCAAATCAGTCTGACCCTGTGCCTCATGGGAACAGTCCAGCCCGAACTGCCATGCCATGTCTTCCCTGGACCGGAAACAAGCATCCTGGGACCGGTTTCGGCTAACAGCCCTAGTCAGCCAGGCTAGCTTGAATGCAGTGGCAAAGTGAGCAAGGGACCCACAAGTGGGCATACCCTGGAAACTTAGGGCAAACAAAGCAAACACAAGGAGATGATTGACGGAGCCCTGAAAGCTTTCAGACACTCACCCCCAGTCACAGATCTGGGTTGAATCCATCATCATTCTTTAGCTCACTTCACCACCCCAGTTCAGACACAGCTATATGCAAATCAGTCTGACCCTGTGTCTCATGGGAATAGTCCAGCCCAAACTGCAAAGCCATGTCTTCCCTGGACCGGAAACAAGCATTCTGGGACCGGTTTCGGGCTAACAGCCCTCATCAGCCAGGTTAGCTTGAATCCAGTGGCAAAGTGAGCAAGGGACCCACGTCTGGGCATACCCTGCCAACTTAGGGCAAACAAAGCAAACACAAGGAGATGATGGACGGAGCACTGAAACTTTTCAGACACTCACCCCAGTCATAGATCTGGGTTGAATCCTTCATCATTCTTTAGCTCACTTTGCCACCCCAGTTCATACACAGCTATATGCAAATCAGTCTGACCCTGTGCCTCTTTGGAACAGTCCAGCCCGAACTGCCAAGCCATGTCTTCCCTGGACCGGGAACAAGCATCCTGGGGTTGGTTTCGGGCTAACAGCCCTCATCAGCCAGGCTAGCTTGAATCCAGTGGCAAAGTGAGCAAGGGACCCACGTCTGGGCATACCTTGCCAACTTAGGGCAAACAAAGCAAACACAAGGAGATGATGCACGGAGCGCTGAAACTTTTCAGACACTCACCCCCAGTCACAGATCTGGGTTGAATCCATCATCATTCTTTAGATCACTTCGCCACCACAGTTCAGACACAGCTATATGCAAATCAGTCTGACCCTGTGCCTCATGGGAACAGACCAGTCCTAACTGCCAAGTCATGTCTTCCCTGGACCAGAAACAAGCATCCTGGGACCGGTTTCAGGCTAAAAGCCCTCATCAGCAAGGCTAGCTTGAATCCAGTGGCAAAGTGAACAAGGGACCCACGAGTGGGCATACCCTGCCAACTTAGGGCAAACAAAGCAAACACAAGGAGATGATTGACGGAGCGCTGAAAGTTTTCAGACACTCACCCCCAGTCACAGATCTGGGTTGAATCCAGCATCATTCTTTATCTCACTTCGCCACCCCAGTTCAGACACAGCTATATGCAAAACAGTCTGACCCTGTGTCTCATGGGAATAGTCCAGCCCGAACTGCCAAGCCATGTCTTCCCTGGACTGTAAACAAGCATCCTGGGACCGGTTTCGGGCTAACAGCCCTCATCAGCCAGGCTAGCTTGAATCCAGTTTCAAAGTGAGCAAGGGACCCACGAGTGGGCATACCCTGCCAACTTAGGGCAAACAAAGCAAACACAAGGAGATGATTGACGGAGCGCTGAAAGTTTTCAGACACTCACCCCCAGTCACAAATCTGGGTTGAATCCATCATCATTCTTTAGCTCACTTCGCCACCGCAGTTCAGACACAGCTATATGCAAATCAGTCTGACCCTGTGCCTCTTTGGAACAGCCCAGCCCGAACTGCCAACCCATGTCTTGCATGGACCGGAAACAAGCATCCTGGTACCGGTTTCGGGCTAACATCCCTCATCAGCCATGCTAGCTTGAATCCAGTGGCAAAGTGAGCAAGGGACCCACGTCTGGGCATACCCTGACAACTTAGGGCAAACAAAGCAAACACAAGGAGATGATGCACGGAGCGCTGAAACTTTTCAGACACTCACCCACAGTCACAGATCTGGGTTGAATCCATCATCATTTTTTAGATCACTTCGCCACCACAGTTCAGACACAGCTATATGCAAATCATTCTGACCCTGTGCCTCATGGGAACAGACCAGTCCTAACTGCCAAGTCATGTCTTCCCTGGACCGGAAACAAGCATCCTGGGACCGGTTTCAGGCTAGAAGCCCTCCTCAGCAAGGCTAGCTTGAATCCAGTGGCAAAGTGAGCAAGAGATCAATGAGTGGGCATACCCTGCCAACTTAGGGCAAACAAAGCAAACACAAGGAGATGATTGACGGAGCGCTGAAAGTTTTCAGACACTCACCACCAGTCACAGATCTGGGTTGAATCCAGCATCATTCTTTAGCTCACTTCGCCACCCCAGTTCAGACACAGCTATATGCAAATCAGTCTGACCCTGTGATTCATGGGAATAGTCTAGCCCGAACTGCCAAGCCATGTCTTCCCTAGACCGGAAACAAGCATCCTGGGACCGGTTTCGGGCTAACAGCCCTCATCAGCCAGGCTAGCTTGAATCCAGTGGCAAAGTGAGCAAGGGACCCAGGTCTGGGCATATCCTGCCATCTTAGGGCAAACAAAGAAAACACAAGGAGATGATTGACGGAGCACTGAAAGATTTCAGACACTCACCCCGAGTCACAGATCTGGGTTGAATCCATCATCATTCTTTAGCTCACTTCGCCACCCCAGTTCAGACACAGCTATATGCAAATCAGTCTAACCCAGTGCCTCATGGGAACAGTCCAGCCCGAACTGCCAAGCCATGTCTTCCCTGGACCGGAAAAAAGCATTCTGGGACGGGTTTCGGGCTAACAACCTTCGCCAGCCAGGCTAGCTTCAATGCAGTGGCAAAGTGAGCAAGGGACCCACGAGTGGGCATATCCTGCCAACTTAGGGCAAACAAAGCAAACACAAGGAGATGATTGACGGAGCGCTGAAAGTTTTCAGACACTCACCCCCAGTGACAGATCTGGGTTGAATCCATCTTCATTCATTAGCTCACTTCGCCACCCCAGTTCAGACACAGCTATATGCAAATCATTCTGACCCTGTGTCTCATGGGAATAGTCCAGCCCGAACTGCCAAGCCATGTCTTACCTGGACCGGAAACAATCATCCTGGGACCGGTTTCGGGCTAACAGCCCTCGTCAGCCGGGCTAGCTTGAATCCAGTGGCAAAGTGAGCAAGAGATCAATGAGTGGGCATACCCTGCCAACTTAGGGCAAACAAAGCAAACACAAGGAGATGATTGACGGAGCCCTGAAAGCTTTCAGACACTCACCCCCAGTCACAGATCTGGGTTGAATCCATCATCATTCTTTACCTCACTTCGCCACCCCAGTTCAGACACAGCTATTTGCAAATCAGTCTGACCCTGTGCCTCATGGGAACAGTCCAGCCCGAACTGCCAAGCCATGTCTTCCCTGGACCGGAAACAACCATCCTGGGACCGGTTTCGGGCTAACAGCCAGGCTAGCTTGAATCCAGTGGCAAAGTGAGCAAGGGACCCACGATTGGGCATACCCTGCCAACTTAGGGCAAACAAAGCAAACACAAGGAGATGATTGACGGAGCGCTGAAAGTTTTCAGACACTCACCAACAGTCACAGATCTGGGTTGAATCCAGCATCATTCTTTAGCTCACTTCGCCACCCCAGTTCAGACACAGCTATATGCAAATCAGTCTGACCCTGTGATTCATGGGAATAGTCTAGCCCGAACTGCCAAGCCATGTCTTCCCTAGACCGGAAACAAGCATCCTGGGACCGGTTTCGGGCTAACAGCCCTCATCAGCCAGGCTAGCTTGAATCCAGTGGCAAAGTGAGCAAGGGACCCAGGTCTGGGCATATCCTGCCATCTTAGGGCAAACAAAGAAAACACAAGGAGATGATTGACGGAGCACTGAAAGATTTCAGACACTCACCCCCAGTCACAGATCTGGGTTGAATCCATCATCATTCTTTAGCTCACTTCGCCACCCCAGTTCAGACACAGCTATATGCAAATCAGTCTAACCCAGTGCCTCATGGGAACAGTCCAGCCCGAACTGCCAAGCCATGTCTTCCCTGGACCGGAAAAAAGCATTCTGGGACGGGTTTCGGGCTAACAACCTTCGCCAGCCAGGCTAGCTTCAATGCAGTGGCAAAGTGAGCAAGGGACCCACGAGTGGGCATATAATGCCAACTTAGGGCAAACAAAGCAAACACAAGGGGATGATTGACGGAGCGCTGAAAGTTTTCAGACACTCACTCCCAGTGACAGATCTGGGTTGAATCCATCTTCATTCATTAGCTCACTTCGCCACCCCAGTTCAGACACAGCTATATGCAAATCATTCTGACCCTGTGTCTCATGGGAATAGTCCAGCCCGAACTGCTAAGCCATGTCTTACCTGGACCAGAAACAATCATCCTGGGACCGGTTTCGGGCTAACAGCCCTCGTCAGCCGGGCTAGCTTGAATCCAGTGGCAAAGTGAGCAAGAGACCAATGAGTGGGCATACCCTGCCAACTTAGGGCAAACAAAGCAAACACAAGGAGATGATTGACGGAGCCCTGAAAGCTTTCAGACACTCACCCCCAGTCACAGATCTGGGTTGAATCCATCACCATTCTTTAGCTCACTTTGCCACCCGAGTTCAGACACAGCTATATGCAAATCAGTCTGACCCTGTGTCTCATGGGAATAGTCCAGCCCGAACTGCCAAGCCATGTCTTCCCTGGACCGGAAACAAGCATCCTGGGACCGGTTTCGGGCTAACAGCCCTCATCAGCCAGGCTAGCTTGAATCCAGTGGCAAAGTGAGCAAGGGACCCACGAGTGGGCATATCCTGCCAACTTAGGGCAAACAAAGAAAACACAAGGAGATGATGGACGGAGTGCTGAAACTTTTCAGACACTCACCCCTAGTCATAGATCTGGGTTGAATCCATCATCATTCTTTAGCTCACTTCGCCACCCCAGTTCAGACACAGCTATATGCAAATCAGTCTGACCCTGTGCCTCATGGGAACAGTCCAGTCCGAACTGCCAAGCCATGTCTTCCCTGGACCGGGAACAAGCATCCTGGGGCCAGTTTTGGGCTAACAGCCCTAGTCAGCCAGGCTAGCTTGAATCCAGTGGCAAAGTGAGCAAGGGACCCACGAGTGGGCATACCCTGCCAACTTAGGGCAAACAAAGCAAACACAAGGAGATGATTGATGGAGCGCTGAAAGTTTTCAGACACTCACCACCAGTCACAGATCTGGGTTGAATCCAGCATCATTCTTTAGCTCACTTCGCCACCCCAGTTCAGACACAGCTATATGCAAATCAGTCTGACCCTGTGATTCATGGGAATAGTCTAGCCCGAACTGCCAAGCCATGTCTTCCCTAGACCGGAAACAAGCATCCTGGGACCGGTTTCGGGCTAACAGCCCTCATCAGCCAGGCTAGCTTGAATCCAGTGGCAAAGTGAGCAAGGGACCCAGGTCTGGGCATATCCTGCCATCTTAGGGCAAACAAAGAAAACACAAGGAGATGATTGACGGAGCACTGAAAGATTTCAGACACTCACCCCCAGTCACAGATCTGGGTTGAATCCATCATCATTCTTTAGCTCACTTCGCCACCCCAGTTCAGACACAGCTATATGCAAATCAGTCTAACCCAGTGCCTCATGGGAACAGTCCAGCCCGAACTGCCAAGCCATGTCTTCCCTGGACCGGAAAAAAGCATTCTGGGACGGGTTTCGGGCTAACAACCTTCGCCAGCCAGGCTAGCTTCAATGCAGTGGCAAAGTGAGCAAGGGACCCACGAGTGGGCATATCCTGCCAACTTAGGGCAAACAAAGCAAACACAAGGGGATGATTGACGGAGCGCTGAAAGTTTTCAGACACTCACTCCCAGTGACAGATCTGGGTTGAATCCATCTTCATTCATTAGCTCACTTCGCCACCCCAGTTCAGACACAGCTATATGCAAATCATTCTGACCCTGTGTCTCATGGGAATAGTCCAGCCCGAACTGCTAAGCCATGTCTTACCTGGACCGGAAACAATCATCCTGGGACCGGTTTCGGGCTAACAGCCCTCGTCAGCCGGGCTAGCTTGAATCCAGTGGCAAAGTGAGCAAGAGACCAATGAGTGGGCATACCCTGCCAACTTAGGGCAAACAAAGCAAACACAAGGAGATGATTGACGGAGCCCTGAAAGCTTTCAGACACTCACCCCCAGTCACAGATCTGGGTTGAATCCATCACCATTCTTTAGCTCACTTTGCCACCCGAGTTCAGACACAGCTATATGCAAATCAGTCTGACCCTGTGTCTCATGGGAATAGTCCAGCCCGAACTGCCAAGCCATGTCTTCCCTGGACCGGAAACAAGCATCCTGGGACCGGTTTCGGGCTAACAGCCCTCATCAGCCAGGCTAGCTTGAATCCAGTGGCAAAGTGAGCAAGGGACCCACGTGTGGGCATATCCTGCCAACTTAGGGCAAACAAAGCAAACACAAGGAGATGATGGACGGAGTGCTGAAACTTTTCAGACACTCACCCCTAGTCATAGATCTGGGTTGAATCCATCATCATTCTTTAGCTCACTTCGCCACCCCAGTTCAGAAACAGCTATATGCAAATCAGTCTGACCCTGTGCCTCATGGGAACAGTCCAGTCCGAACTGCCAAGCCATGTCTTCCCTGGACCGGGAACAAGCATCCTGGGGCCAGTTTCGGGCTAACAGCCCTAGTCAGCCAGGATAGCTTGAATGCAGTGGCAAAGTGAGCAAGGGACCCACGAGTGGGCATACCCTGGAAACTTAGGGCAAACAAAGCAAACACAAGGAGATGATTGACGGAGCCCTTAAAGCTTTCAGACACTCACCCCCAGTCACAGATCTGGGTTGAATCCATCATCATTCTTTAGCTCACTTCGCCACCCCAGTTCAGACACAGCTATATGCAAATCAGTCTGACCCTGTGTCTCATGGGGATAGTCCAGCCCAAACTGCCAAGTCATGTCTTCCCTGGACCGGAAACAAGCATCCTGGGACCGGTTTCGGGCTAATAGCCCTCATCATCCAGGCTAGCTTGAATCCAGTGGCAAAGTGAGCAAGGGACCCACGTCTAGGCATACCCTGCCAACTTAGGGCAAACAAAGCAAACACAAGGAGATGATCGACAGAGGACAGAAACTTTTCAGACACTCACCCCCAGTCACAGATCTGGGTTGAATACACCATCATTCTTTAGATCACTTTGCCACCCCAGTTCAGACACAGCTATATGCAAATAAGTCTGACCCTGTGCCTCATGGAACAGTCCAGCCCGAACTGCCAAGCCGTGTCTTCCCTGGACCGGAAACAAGCATCCTGGGACCGGTTTCGGGCTAACAGCCCTCATCAGCCAGGCTAGCTTGAATCCAGTGGCAAAGTGAGCAAGGGACCTACGTCTGGGCATACCCTGCCAACTTAGGGCAAACAAAGCAAACACAAGGAGATGATGGACGGAGCGCTGAAACTTTTCAGACACTCACCCCCAGTCACAGATCTGGGTTGAATCCATCATCATTCTTTAGCTCACTTTGCCACCCCAGTTCAGACACAGCTATATACAAATCAGTCTGACCCTGTGCCTCATGGGAACAGTCCAGCCCGAACTGCCATGCCATGTCTTCCCTGGACCGGAAACAAGCATCCTGGGACCGGTTTCGGGCTAACAGCCCTAGTCAGCCAGGCTAGCTTGAATGCAGTGGCAAAGTGAGCAAGGGACCCACGAGTGGGCATACCCTGGAAACTTAGGGCAAACAAAGCAAACACAAGGAGATGATTGACGGAGCACTGAAAGATTTCAGACACTCACCCCCAGTCACAGATCTGGGTTGAATCCATCATCATTCTTTAGCTCACTTCGCCACCCCAGTTCAGACACAGCTATATGCAAATCAGTCTGACCCTGTGATTCATGGGAATAGTCTAGCCCGAACTGCCAAGCCATGTCTTCCCTGGACCGGAAACAAGCATCCTGGGACCGGTTTCGGGCTAACAGCCCTCATCAGCCAGGCTAGCTTGAATCCAGTGGCAAAGTGAGCAAGGGACCCAGGTCTGGGCATATCCTTCCAACTTAGGGCAAACAAAGCAAACACAAGGAGATGATTGACGGAGCACTGAAAGATTTCAGACACTCACCCCCAGTCACAGATCTGGGTTGAATCCATCATCATTCTTTAGCTCACTTCGCCACCCCAGTTCAGACACAGCTATATGCAAATCAGTCTGAACCAGTGCCTCATGGGAACAGTCCAGCCCGAACTGCCAAGCCATGTCTTCCCTGGACCGGAAAAAAGCATTCTGGGACCGGTTTTGGGCTAACAACCTTCGCCAGCCAGGCTAGCTTCAATGCAGTGGCAAAGTGAGCAAGGGACCCACGAGTGGGCATATCCTGCCAACTTAGGGCAAACAAAGCAAACACAAGGAGATGATTGACGGAGCGCTGAAAGTTTTCAGACACTCACCCCCAGTGACAGATCTGGGTTGAATCCATCTTCATTCATTAGCTCACTTCGCCACCCCAGTTCAGACACAGCTATATGCAAATCAGTCTGACCCTGTGTCTCATGGGAATAGTCCAGCCCGAACTGCCAAGCCATGTCTTACCTGGACCGGAAACAAGCATCCTGGGACCGGTTTCGGGCTAACAGCCCTCGTCAGCCGGGCTAGCTTGAATCCAGTGGCAAAGTGAGCAAGAGACCAATGAGTGGGCATACCCTGCCAACTTAGGGCAAACAAAGCAAACACAAGGAGATGATTGACGGAGCCCTGAAAGCTTTCAGACACTCACCCCCAGTCACAGATCTGGGTTGAATCCATCATCATTCTTTAGCTCACTTTGCCACCCCAGTTCAGACACAGCTATATGCAAATCAGTCTGACCCTGTGCCTCTTGGGGCTGTCTTGAATACCATTTATGAATAAAAACAACCAAAGATTACGAGCTACGACGTGGAATCGATATCTAATTTATTTATTGTATGTACCTTTGAAGTGTTATTTTGCATATATTGCCTCTCATACCCTTGTGAATAACAGTCTGACCCTGTGTCTCATGGGAATAGTCCAGCCCGAACTGTCAAGCCATGTCTTCCCTGGACCGGAAACAAGCATCCTGGGACCGGTTTCGGGCTAACAGCCCTCATCAGCCAGGCTAGCTTGAATTCAGTGGCAAAGTGAGCAAGGGACCCACGAGTGGGCATATCCTGCCAACTTAGGGCAAACAAAGCAAACACAAGGAGATGATGGACGGAGTGCTGAAACTTTTCAGACACTCACCCCTAGTCATAGATCTGGGTTGAATCCATCATCATTCTTTAGCTCACTTCGCCACCCCAGTTCAGACACAGCTATATGCAAATCAGTTTGACCCTGTGCCTCATGGGAACAGTCCAGTCCGAACTGCCAAGCCATGTCTTCCCTGGACCGGGAACAAGCATCTTGGGGCCAGTTTCGGGCTAACAGCCCTCATCAGCCAGGCTAGCTTGAATCCACTGGCAAAGTGAGCAAGGGACCCACGTCTGGGCATACCTTGCCAACTTAGGGCAAACAAAGCAAACACAAGGAGATGATGGACGGAGCGCTGAAACTTTTCAGACACTCACCCCCAGTCTCAGATCTGGGTTGAATCCATCATCATTCTTTAGATCACTTCGCCACCACAGTTCAGACACAGCTATATGCAAATCAGTCTGACCCTGTGCCTCATGGGAACAGTCCAGCCCTAACTGCCAAGTCATGTCTTCCCTGGACCGGAAACAAGCATCCTGGGACCGGTTTCGGGCTAACAGCCCTCATCAGCCAGTCTAGCTTGAATCCAGTGGCAAAGTGAGCAAGGGACCCACAAGTGGGCATACCCTGCCAACTTAGGGCAAACAAAGCAAACACAAGGAGATGATGGACGGAGCGCTGAAACTTTTCAGACACTCACCCCCAGTCACAGATCTGGGTTGAATCCATCATCATTCTTTAGATCACTTCGCCACCCCAGTTCAGACACAGCTATATGCAAATCAGTTTGACCCTGTGCCTCATGGGAATAGTCCAGTCGGAACTGCGAAGCCATGTGTTCCCTGGACCGGAAACAAGCATCCTGGAACCGGTTTTGAGCTAACAGCCCTCATCAGCCAGGCTAGCTTGAATCCAGTGGCAAAGTGAGCAAGGGACCCACGTCTGGGCATACCCTGCCAACTTAGGGCAAACAAAGCAAACATAAGGAGATGATGGACGGAGCACTGAAACTTTTCAGACACTCACCCCAGTCATAGATCTGGGTTGAATCCTTCATCATTCTTTAGCTCACTTTGCCACCCCAGTTCATACACAGCTATATGCAAATCAGTCTGACCCTGTGCCTCTTTGGAACAGTCCAGCCCGAACTGCCAACCCATGTCTTGCATGGACCGGAAACAAGCATCCTGGTACCGGTTTCGGGCTAACATCCTCATCAGCCATGCTAGCTTGAATCCAGTGGCAAAGTGAGCAAGGGACCCACGTCTGGGCATTCCCTGCCAACTTAGGGCAAACAAAGCAAACACAAGGAGATGATGGACGGAGATCTGAAACTTTTAGACACTCACCCCAAGTCACAGATCTGGGTTGAATCCATCATCATTCTTTAGATCACTTTGCCGCCCAAGTTCAGACACAGTTATATGCAAATCAGTCTGACCCTGTGCCTCATGGAACAGTCCAGCCCGAACTGCCAAGCCATGTCTTCCCTGGACCGGAAACAAGCATCCTGGGACCAGTTTCGGGCTAACAGCCCTCATCAGCCAGGCTAGCTTGAATCCAGTGGCAAAGTGAGCAAGGGACTCACAAGTGGGCATACCCTGCCATCTTAGGGCAAACAAAGCAAACACAAGGAGATCATTGACGGAGCGCTGAAAGTTTTCAGACACTCACCCCCAGTCACAGATCTGGGTTGAATCCATCATCATTCTTTAGCTCACTTCGCCACCCCAGTTCAGACACAGCTATATGCAAATCAGTCTTACCCTGTGTCTCATGGGAACAGTCCAGCCCAAAGTGCCAAGCCATGTCATCCCTGGACCGGAAACAAGCATCCTGGGAACGGTTTCGGGCTAACAGCACTCATCAGCCAGGCTAGCTTGAATCCAGTGGCAAAGTGAGCAAGGGACCTACGTCTGGGCATACCCTGCCAACTTAGAGCAAACAAAGCAAACACAAGATGATGGACGGAGCGCTGAAACTTTTCAGACACTCACGCCCAGTCACAGATCTGGGTTGAATCCATCATCATTCTTTAGCTCACTTTGCCACCCCAGTTCAGACACAGCTATATGCAAATCAGTCTGCCCCTGTGCCTCATGGGAACAGTCCAGCCCAACTGCCATGCCATGTCTTCCCTGGACCGGAAACAAGCATCCTGGGACCGGTTTCGGGCTAACAGCCCTAGTCAGCCAGGCTAGCTTGAATGCAGTGGCAAAGTGAGCAAGGGACCCACGAGTGGGCATACCCTGGAAACTTAGGGCAAACAAAGCAAACACAAGGAGATGATTGACGGAGCACTGAAAGTTTTCAGACACTCACCCCCAGTCACAGATCTGGGTTGAATCCATCATCAATCTTTAGCTCACTTTGCCACCCCAGTTCAGACACAGCTATATGCAAATCAGTTTGACCCTGTGCCTCTTGGGAATAGTCCAGCCCAAACTGCCAAGCTATGTCTTCCCTGGACCGGAAACAAGCATCCTGGGACTGGTTTCGGGCTAAAAGCCCTCATCAGCCAGGCTAGCTTGAATCCAGTGGCAAAGTGAGCAAGGGATCCACGTCTAGGCATACCCTGCCAACTTAGGGCAAACAAAGCAAACACAAGGAGATGATCGACAGAGGACAGAAACTTTTCAGACACTCACCCCCAGTCACAGATCTGGGTTGAATACACCATCATTCTTTAGATCACTTTGCCACCCCAGTTCAGACACAGCTATATGCAAATAAGTCTGACCCTGTGCCTCATGGAACAGTCCAGCCTGAACTGCCAAGCCGTGTCTTCCCTGGACCGGAAACAAGCATCCTGGGACCGGTTTCGGGCTAACAGCCCTCATCAGCCAGGCTAGCTTGAATCCAGTGGCAAAGTGAGCAAGGGACCTACGTCTGGGCATACCCTGCCAACTTAGGGCAAACAAAGCAAACACAAGGAGATGATGGACGGAGCGCTGAAACTTTTCAGACACTCACCCCCAGTCACAGATCTGGGTTGAATCCATCATCATTCTTTAGCTCACTTTGCCACCCCAGTTCAGACACAGCTATATACAAATCAGTCTGACCCTGTGCCTCATGGGAACAGTCCAGCCCGAACTGCCATGCCATGTCTTCCCTGGACCGGAAACAAGCATCCTGGGACCGGTTTCGGGCTAACAGCCCTAGTCAGCCAGGCTAGCTTGAATGCAGTGGCAAAGTGAGCAAGGGACCCACGAGTGGGCATACCCTGGAAACTTAGGGCAAACAAAGCAAACACAAGGAGATGATTGACGGAGCACTGAAAGATTTCAGACACTCACCCCCAGTCACAGATCTGGGTTGAATCCATCATCATTCTTTAGCTCACTTCGCCACCCCAGTTCAGACACAGCTATATGCAAATCAGTCTGACCCTGTGATTCATGGGAATAGTCTAGCCCGAACTGCCAAGCCATGTCTTCCCTGGACCGGAAACAAGCATCCTGGGACCAGTTTCGGGCTAACAGCCCTCATCAGCCAGGCTAGCTTGAATCCAGTGGCAAAGTGAGCAAGGGACTCACAAGTGGGCATACCCTGCCATCTTAGGGCAAACAAAGCAAACACAAGGAGATCATTGACGGAGCGCTGAAAGTTTTCAGACACTCACCCCCAGTCACAGATCTGGGTTGAATCCATCATCATTCTTTAGCTCACTTCGCCACCCCAGTTCAGACACAGCTATATGCAAATCAGTCTTACCCTGTGTCTCATGGGAACAGTCCAGCCCAAAGTGCCAAGCCATGTCATCCCTGGACCGGAAACAAGCATCCTGGGAACGGTTTCGGGCTAACAGCACTCATCAGCCAGGCTAGCTTGAATCCAGTGGCAAAGTGAGCAAGGGTCCTACGTCTGGGCATACCCTGCCAACTTAGGGCAAACAAAGCAAACACAAGATGATGGACGGAGCGCTGAAACTTTTCAGACACTCACGCCCAGTCACAGATCTGGGTTGAATCCATCATCATTCTTTAGCTCACTTTGCCACCCCAGTTCAGACACAGCTATATGCAAATCAGTCTGCCCCTGTGCCTCATGGGAACAGTCCAGCCCAACTGCCATGCCATGTCTTCCCTGGACCGGAAACAAGCATCCTGGGACCGGTTTCGGGCTAACAGCCCTAGTCAGCCAGGCTAGCTTGAATGCAGTGGCAAAGTGAGCAAGGGACCCACGAGTGGGCATACCCTGGAAACTTAGGGCAAACAAAGCAAACACAAGGAGATGATTGACGGAGCACTGAAAGTTTTCAGACACTCACCCCCAGTCACAGATCTGGGTTGAATCCATCATCAATCTTTAGCTCACTTTGCCACCCCAGTTCAGACACAGCTATATGCAAATCAGTTTGACCCTGTGCCTCTTGGGAATAGTCCAGCCCAAACTGCCAAGCTATGTCTTCCCTGGACCGGAAACAAGCATCCTGGGACTGGTTTCGGGCTAAAAGCCCTCATCAGCCAGGCTAGCTTGAATCCAGTGGCAAAGTGAGCAAGGATCCACGTCTAGGCATACCCTGCCAACTTAGGGCAAACAAAGCAAACACAAGGAGATGATCGACAGAGGACAGAAACTTTTCAGACACTCACCCCCAGTCACAGATCTGGGTTGAATACACCATCATTCTTTAGATCACTTTGCCACCCCAGTTCAGACACAGCTATATGCAAATAAGTCTGACCCTGTGCCTCATGGAACAGTCCACCCCGAACTGCCAAGCCGTGTCTTCCCTGGACCGGAAACAAGCATCCTGGGACCGGTTTCGGGCTAACAGCCCTCATCAGCCAGGCTAGCTTGAATCCAGTGGCAAAGTGAGCAAGGGACCTACGTCTGGGCATACCCTGCCCACTTAGGGCAAACAAAGCAAACACAAGGAGATTATGGACGGAGCGCTGAAACTTTTCAGACACTCACCCCCAGTCACAGATCTGGGTTGAATCCATCATCATTCTTTAGCTCACTTTGCCACCCCAGTTCAGACACAGCTATATACAAATCAGTCTGACCCTGTGCCTCATGGGAACAGTCCAGCCCGAACTGCCATGCCATGTCTTCCCTGGACCGGAAACAAGCATCCTGGGACCGGTTTCGGGCTAACAGCCCTAGTCAGCCAGGCTAGCTTGAATGCAGTGGCAAAGTGAGCAAGGGACCCACGAGTGGGCATACCCTGGAAACTTAGGGCAAACAAAGCAAACACAAGGAGATGATTGACGGAGCACTGAAAGATTTCAGACACTCACCCCCAGTCACAGATCTGGGTTGAATCCATCATCATTCTTTAGCTCACTTCGCCACCCCAGTTCAGACACAGCTATATGCAAATCAGTCTGACCCTGTGATTCATGGGAATAGTCTAGCCCGAACTGCCAAGCCATGTCTTCCCTGGACCGGAAACAAGCATCCTGGGACCGGTTTCGGGCTAGCAGCCCTCATCAGCCAGGCTAGCTTGAATCCAGTGGCAAAGTGAGCAAGGGACCCAGGTCTGGGCATATCCTGCCAACTTAGGGCAAACAAAGCAAACACAAGGAGATGATTGACGGAGCACTGAAAGATTTCAGACACTCACCCCCAGTCACAGATCTGGGTTGAATCCATCATCATTCTTTAGCTCACTTCGCCACCCCAGTTCAGACACAGCTATATGCAAATCAGTCTGACCCAGTGCCTCATGGGAACAGTCCAGCCCGAACTGCCAAGCCATGTCTTCCCTGGACCGGAAAAAAGCATTCTGGGACCGGTTTTGGGCTAACAACCTTCGCCAGCCAGGCTAGCTTCAATGCAGTGGCAAAGTGAGCAAGGGACCCACGAGTGGGCATATCCTGCCAACTTAGGGCAAACAAAGCAAACACAAGGAGATGATTGACGGAGCGCTGAAAGTTTTCAGACACTCACCCCCAGTGACAGATCTGGGTTGAATCCATCTTCATTCATTAGCTCACTTCGCCTCCCCAGTTCAGACACAGCTATATGCAAATCAGTCTGACCCTGTGTCTCATGGGAATAGTCCAGCCCGAACTGCCAAGCCATGTCTTACCTGGACCGGAAACAAGCATTCTGGGACCGGTTTTGGGCTAACAGCCCTCGTCAGCCGGGCTAGCTTGAATCCAGTGGCAAAGTGAGCAAGGGACCAATGAGTGGGCATACCCTGCCAACTTAGGGCAAACAAAGCAAACACAAGGAGATGATTGACGGAGCCCTGAAAGCTTTCAGACACTCACCCCCAGTCACAGATCTGGGTTGAATCCATCATCATTCTTTAGCTCACTTTGCCACCCCAGTTCAGACACAGCTATATGCAAATCAGTCTGACCCTGTGCCTCTTGGGGCTGTCTTGAATACCATTTATGAATAAAAACAACCAAAGATTACGAGCTACGACGTGGAATCGATATCTAATTTATTTATTGTATATACCTTTGAAGTGTTATTTTGCATATATTGCCTCTCATACCCTTGTGAATAACAGTCTGACCCTGTGTCTCATGGGAATAGTCCAGCCCGAACTGTCAAGCCATGTCTTCCCTGGACCGGAAACAAGCATCCTGGGACAAGTTTCGGGCTAACAGCCCTCATCAGCCAGGCTAGCTTGAATCCAGTGGCAAAGTGAGCAAGGGACCCACGAGTGGGCATATCCTGCCAACTTAGGGCAAACAAAGCAAACACAAGGAGATGATGGACGGAGTGCTGAAACTTTTCAGACACTCACCCCTAGTCATAGATCTGGGTTAAATCCATCATCATTCTTTAGCTCACTTCGCCACCCCAGTTCAGACACAGCTATATGCAAATCAGTTTGACCCTGTGCCTCATGGGAACAGTCCAGTCCGAACTGCCAAGCCATGTCTTCCCTGGACCGGGAACAAGCATCTTGGGGCCAGTTTCGGGCTAACAGCCCTCATCAGCCAGGCTAGCTTGAATCCACTGGCAAAGTGAGCAAGGGACCCACGTCTGGGCATACCTTGCCAACTTAGGGCAAACAAAGCAAACACAAGGAGATGATGGACGGAGCGCTGAAACTTTTCAGACACTCACCCCCAGTCTCAGATCTGGGTTGAATCCATCATCATTCTTTAGATCACTTCGCCACCACAGTTCAGACACAGCTATATGCAAATCAGTCTGACCCTGTGCCTCATGGGAACAGTCCAGCCCTAACTGCCAAGTCATGTCTTTCCTGGACCGGAAACAAGCATCCTGGGACCGGTTTCGGGCTAACAGCCCTCATCAGCCAGTCTAGCTTGAATCCAGTGGCAAAGTGAGCAAGGGACCCACAAGTGGGCATACCCTGCCAACTTAGGGCAAACAAAGTAAACACAAGGAGATGATGGACGGAGCGCTGAAACTTTTCAGACACTCACCCCCAGTCACAGATCTGGGTTGAATCCATCATCATTCTTTAGATCACTTCGCCACCCCAGTTCAGACACAGCTATATGCAAATCAGTTTGACCCTGTGCCTCATGGGAATAGTCCAGTCGGAACTGCGAAGCCATGTCTTCCCTGGACCGGAAACAAGCATCCTGGAACCGGTTTTGAGCTAACAGCCCTCATCAGCCAGGCTAGCTTGAATCCAGTGGCAAAGTGAGCAAGGGACCCACGTCTGGGCATACCCTGCCAACTTAGGGCAAACAAAGCAAACATAAGGAGATGATGGACGGAGCACTGAAACTTTTCAGACACTCACCCCAGTCATAGATCTGGGTTGAATCCTTCATCATTCTTTAGCTCACTTTGCCACCCCAGTTCATACACAGCTATATGCAAATCAGTCTGACCCTGTGCCTCTTTGGAACAGTCCAGCCCGAACTGCCAACCCATGTCTTGCATGGACCGGAAACAAGCATCCTGGTACCGGTTTCGGGCTAACATCCCTCATCAGCCATGCTAGCTTGAATCCAGTGGCAAAGTGAGCAAGGGACCCACGTCTGGGCATTCCCTGCCAACTTAGGGCAAACAAAGCAAACACAAGGAGATGATGGACGGAGATCTGAAACTTTTTAGACACTCACCCCAAGTCACAGATCTGGGTTGAATCCATCATCATTCTTTAGATCACTTTGCCGCCCAAGTTCAGACACAGTTATATGCAAATCAGTCTGACCCTGTGCCTCATGGAACAGTCCAGCCCGAACTGCCAAGCCATGTCTTCCCTGGACCGGAAACAAGCATCCTGGGACCAGTTTCGGGCTAACAGCCCTCATCAGCCAGGCTAGCTTGAATCCAGTGGCAAAGTGAGCAAGGGACTCACAAGTGGGCATACCCTGCCATCTTAGGGCAAACAAAGCAAACACAAGGAGATCATTGACGGAGCGCTGAAAGTTTTCAGACACTCACCCCCAGTCACAGATCTGGGTTGAATCCATCATCATTCTTTAGCTCACTTCGCCACCCCAGTTCAGACTCAGCTATATGCAAATCAGTCTTACCCTGTGTCTCATGGGAACAGTCCAGCCCAAAGTGCCAAGCCATGTCATCCCTGGACCGGAAACAAGCATCCTGGGAACGGTTTCGGGCTAACAGCACTCATCAGCCAGGCTAGCTTGAATCCAGTGGCAAAGTGAGCAAGGGACCTACGTCTGGGCATACCCTGCCAACTTAGGGCAAACAAAGCAAACACAAGATGATGGACGGAGCGCTGAAACTTTTCAGACACTCACGCCCAGTCACAGATCTGGGTTGAATCCATCATCATTCTTTAGCTCACTTTGCCACCCCAGTTCAGACACAGCTATATGCAAATCAGTCTGCCCCTGTGCCTCATGGGAACAGTCCAGCCCAACTGCCATGCCATGTCTTCCCTGGACCGGAAACAAGCATCCTGGGACCGGTTTCGGGCTAACAGCCCTAGTCAGCCAGGCTAGCTTGAATGCAGTGGCAAAGTGAGCAAGGGACCCACGAGTGGGCATACCCTGGAAACTTAGGGCAAACAAAGCAAACACAAGGAGATGATTGACGGAGCCCTGAAAGCTTTCAGACACTCACCCCCAGTCACAGATCTGGGTTGAATCCATCATCATTCTTTAGCTCACTTCACCACCCCAGTTCAGACACAGCTATATGCAAATCAGTCTGACCCTGTGTCTCATGGGAATAGTCCAGCCCAAACTGCAAAGCCATGTCTTCCCTGGACCGGAAACAAGCATCCTGGGACCGGTTTCGGGCTAACAGCCCTCATCAGCCAGGTTAGCTTGAATCCAGGGGCAAAGTGAGCAAAGGGACCCACGTCTGGGCATACCCTGCCAACTTAGGGCAAACAAAGCAAACACAAGGAGATGTTGGACAGAGCGCTGAAACTTTTCAACACTCACACTCACTCCCAGTCACAGATCTGGGTTGAATCTATCATCATTCTTTAGCTCACTTCGCCACCCCAGTTCAGACACAGCTATATGCAAATCAGTCTGACCCTGTGCCTCATGGGAACAGTCCTGCCAGAACTGCCAAGACATGTCTACCCAGGACCGGAAACAAGCATCCTGGGACCGGTTTCAGGCTAACAGCCCTCATCATCCAGGCTAGCTTGAATCCAGTGGCAAAGTGAGCAAGGGACCCATGTCTAGGCATACCCTACCAACTTAGGGGAAACAAAGCAAACACAAGGAGATGATGGACGGAGCACTGAAACTTTTCAGACACTCACCCCCAGTCACAGATCTGGGTTGAATCCATCATCATTCTTTAGATCACTTTGCCACCCCAGTTCAGACACAGCTATATGCAAATCAGTCTGACCCTGTGCCTCATGGAACAGTCCAGCCCGAACTGCCAAGCCATGTCTTCCCTGGACCGGAAACAAGCATCCAGGGACCGGTTTCAGGCTAACAGCCCTCATCAGCCAGGCTAGCTTGAATCCAGTGGCAAAGTGAGCAAGGGACCCACGAGTGGGCATACCCTGCCAACTTAGGGCAAACAAAGCAAACACAAGTAGACGATTGACGGAGCCCTTAAAGCTTTCAGACACTCACCCCAAGTCACAGATCTGGGTTGAATCCATCATCATTCTTTAGCTCACTTCGCCACCCCAGTTCAGACACAGCTATATGCAAATAAGTCTGACCCTGTGTCTCATGGGGATAGTCCAGCCCAAACTGCCAAGTCATGTCTTCCCTGGACCGGAAACAAGCATCCTGGGACCGGTTTCGGTCTAACAGCCCTCATCAGCCAGGCTAGCTTGAATCCAGTGGCAAAGTGAGCAAGGGACCCACGAGTGGGCATACCCTGCCAACTTAGGACAAACAAAGCAAACACAAGGAGATGATTGACGGAGCACTGAAAGTTTTCAGACACTCACCCCCAGTCACAGATCTGGGTTGAATCCATCATCAATCTTTAGCTCACTTTGCCACCCCAGTTCAGACACAGCTATATGCAAATCAGTTTGACCCTGTGCCTCTTGGGAATAGTCCAGCCCGAACTGCCATGCCATGTCTTCAATGGACCGGAAACAACCATCCTGGGACCGGTTTCGGGCTAACAGCCCTAGTCAGCCAGGCTAGCTTGAATGCAGTGGCAAAGTGAGCAAGGGACCCACGAGTGGGCATACCCTGGAAACTTAGGGCAAACAAAGCAAACACAAGGAGATGATTGACGGAGCCCTGAAAGCTTTCAGACACTCAGCCCCAGTCACAGATCTGGGTTGAATCCATCATCATTCTTTAGCTCACTTCACCACCCCAGTTCAGACACAGCTATATGCAAATCAGTCTGACCCTGTGTCTCATGGGAATAGTCCAGCCCAAACTGCAAAGCCATGTCTTCCCTGGACCGGAAACAAGCATCCTGGGACCGGTTTCGGGCTAACAGCCCTCATCAGCCAGGTTACCTTGAATCCAGTGGCAAAGTGAGCAAGGGACCCACGTCTGGGCGTACCCTGCCAACTTAGGGCAAACAAAGCAAACACAAGGAGATGTTGGACAGAGCGCTGAAACTTTTCAGACACTCACTCCCAGTCACAGATCTGGGTTGAATCCATCATCATTCTTTAGCTCACTTCGCCACCCCAGTTCAGACACAGCTATATGCAAATCAGTCTGACCCTGTGCCTCATGGGAACAGTCCTGCCAGAACTGCCAAGACATGCCTACCCTGGACCGGAAACAAGCATCCTGGGACCGGTTTCAGGCTAACAGCCCTTATCATCCAGGCTAGCTTGAATCCAGTGGCAAAGTGAGCAAGGGACCCATGTCTAGGCATACCCTACCAACTTAGGGGAAACAAAGCAAACACAAGGAGATGATGGACAGAGCACTGAAACTTTTCAGACACTCACCCCCAGTCACAGATCTGGGTTGAATCCATCATCATTCTTTAGATCACTTTGCCACCCCAGTTCAGACACAGCTATATGCAAATCAGTCTGACCCTGTGCCTCATGGAACAGTCCAGCCCGAAGTTGCCAAGCCATGTCTTACCTGGACCGGAAACAAGCATCCTGGGACCAGTTTCGGGCTAACAGCCCTCATCAGCCAGGCTAGCTTGAATCCAGTGGCAAAGTGAGCAAGGGACCCACGTCTGGGCATACCATGCCAACATAGGGCAAACAAAGCAAACACAAGTAGACGATTGACGGAGCCCTTAAAGCTTTCAGACACTCACCCTAAGTCACAGATCTGGGTTGAATCCATCATCATTCTTTAGCTCACTTCGCCACCCCAGTTCAGACACAGCTATATGCAAATCAGTCTGACCCTGTGTCTCATGGGGATAGTCCAGCCCAAACTGCCAAGTCATGTCTTCCCTGGACCGGAAACAAGCATCCTGGGACCGGTTTCGGGCTAACAGCCCTCATCAGCCAGGCTAGCTTGAATCCAGTGGCAAAGTGAGCAAGGGATCCACGAGTGGGCATACCCTGCCAACTTAGGACAAACAAAGCAAACACAAGGAGATGATTGACGGAGCACTGAAAGTTTTCAGACACTCACCCCCAGTCACAGATCTGGGTTGAATCCATCATCATTCTTTAGCTCACTTCGCCACCCCAGTTCAGACACAGCTATATGCAAATCAGTCTGACCCTGTGTCTCATGGGGATAGTCCAGCCCAAACTGCCAAGTCATGTCTTCCCTGGACCGGAAACAAGCATCCTGGGACCGGTTTCGGACTAACAGCCCTCATCAGCCAGGCTAGCTTGAATCCAGTGGCAAAGTGAGCAAGGGACCCACGAGTGGGCATACCCTGCCAACTTAGGACAAACAAAGCAAACACAAGGAGATGATTGACGGAGCACTGAAAGTTTTCAGACACTCACCCCCAGTCACAGATCTGGGTTGAATCCATCATCAATCTTTAGCTCACTTTGCCACCCCAGTTCAGACACAGCTATATGCAAATCAGTTTGACCCTGTGCCTCTTGGGAATAGTCCAGCCCAAACTGCCAAGCTATGTCTTCCCTGGACCGGAAACAAGCATCCTGGGACTGGTTTCGGGCTAAAGCCCTCATCAGCCAGGCTAGCTTGAATCCAGTGGCAAAGTGAGCAAGGAGACCCACGTCTAGGCATACCCTGCCAACTTAGGGCAAACAAAGCAAACACAAGGAGATGATCGACAGAGGACAGAAACTTTTCAGACACTCACCCCCAGTCACAGATCTGGGATGAATCCACCATCATTCTTTAGATCACTTTGCCACCCCAGTTCAGACACAGCTATATGCAAATAAGTCTGACCCTGTGCCTCATGGAACAGTCCAGCCCAAACTGCCAAGCCGTGTCTTCCCTGGACCGGAAACAAGCATCCTGGGACCGGTTTCGGGCTAACAGCCCTCATCAGCCAGGCTAGCTTGAATCCAGTGGCAAAGTGAGCAAGGGACCTACGTCTGGGCATACCCTGCCAACTTAGGGCAAACAAAGCAAACACAAGGAGATGATGGACGGAGCGCTGAAACTTTTCAGACACTCATCCCCAGTCACAGATCTGGGTTGAATCCATCATCATTCTTTAGCTCACTTTGCCACCCCAGTTCAGACACAGCTATATACAAATCAGTCTGACCCTGTGCCTCATTGGAACAGTCC
Organism: Calotriton arnoldi; assembly: GCA_963921515.1. Taxonomy (NCBI): domain Eukaryota; kingdom Metazoa; phylum Chordata; class Amphibia; order Caudata; family Salamandridae; genus Calotriton; species Calotriton arnoldi. The sequence continues at coordinate 591,368 of CAWUFW010004593.1, read as the reverse complement.
AGCCCGAACTGCCATGCCATGTCTTCAATGGACCGGAAACAAGCATCCTGGGACCGGTTTCGGGCTAACAGCCCTAGTCAGCCAGGCTAGCTTGAATGCAGTGGCAAAGTGAGCAAGGGACCCACGAGTGGGCATACTCTGGAAACTTAGGGCAAACAAAGCAAACACAAGGAGATGATTGACGGAGCCCTGAAAGCTTTCAGACACTCACCCCCAGTCACAGATCTGGGTTGAATCCATCATCATTCTTTAGCTCACTTCACCACCCCAGTTCAGACACAGCTATATGCAAATCAGTCTGACCCTGTGTCTCATGGGAATAGTCCAGCCCAAACTGCAATGCCATGTCTTCCCTGGACCGGAAACAAGCATCCTGGGACCGGTTTCGGGCTAACAGCCCTCATCAGCCAGGTTAGCTTGAATCCAGTGGAAAAGTGAGCAAGGGACCCACGTCTGGGCATACCCTGCCAACTTAGGGCAAACAAAGCAAACACAAGGAGATGTTGGACAGAGCGCTGAAACTTTTCAGACACTCACTCCCAGTCACAGATCTGGGTTGAATCCATCATCATTCTTTAGCTCACTTCGCCACCCCAGTTCAGACACAGCTATATGCAAATCAGTCTGACCCTGTGCCTCATGGGAACAGTCCTGCCAGAACTGCCAAGACATGTCTACCCTGGACCGGAAACAAGCATCCTGGGACCGGTTTCAGGCTAACAGCCCTCATCATCCAGGCTAGCTTGAATCCAGTGGCAAAGTGAGCAAGGGACCCATGTCTAGGCATACCCTACCAACTTAGGGGAAACAAAGCAAACACAAGGAGATGATGGACGGAGCGCTGAAACTTTTCAGACACTCAACCCCAGTCACAGATCTGGGTTGAATCCATCATCATTCTTTAGCTCACTTCTCCACCCCAGTTCAGACACAGCTATATGCAAATCAGTCTGACCCTGTGCCTCATGGGAACAGTCCAGCCCGAACTGCCAAGCCATGTCTTCCCTGGACCGGAAACAAGCATCCTGGGACCGGTTTCGGGCTAACAGCCCTCATCAGCCAGGCTAGCTTGAATCCAGTGGCAAAGTGAGCAAGGGACCCACGAGTGGGCATACCCTGCCAACTTAGGGCAAACAAAGCAAACACAAGTAGACGATTGACGGAGCCCTTAAAGCTTTCAGACACTCACCCCAAGTCACAGATCTGGGTTGAATCCATCATCATTCTTTAGCTCACTTCGCCACCCCAGTTCAGACACAGCTATATGCAAATCAGTCTGACCCTGTGTCTCATGGGGATAGTCCAGCCCAAACTGCCAAGTCATGTCTTCCCTGGACCGGAAACAAGTATCCTGGGACCGGTTTCGGGCTAACAGCCCTCATCAGCCAGGCTAGCTTGAATCCAGTGGCAAAGTGAGCAAGGGACCCACGAGTGGGCATACCCTGCCAACTTAGGACAAACAAAGCAAACACAAGGAGATGATTGACGGAGCACTGAAAGTTTTCAGACACTCACCCCCAGTCACAGATCTGGGTTGAATCCATCATCAATCTTTAGCTCACTTTGCCACCCCAGTTCAGACACAGCTATATGCAAATCAGTTTGACCCTGTGCCTCTTGGGAATAGTCCAGCCCGAACTGCCAAGCCATGTCTTCCCTGGACCGGAAACAAGCATCCTGGGACCGGTTTCGGGCTAAAAGCCCTCATCAGCCAGGCTAGCTTGAATCCAGTGGCAAAGTGAGCAAGGGACCCACGTCTAGGCATACCCTGCCAACTTAGGGCAAACAAAGCAAACACAAGGAGATGATGGACAGAGGACAGAAACTTTTCAGACACTCACCCCCAGTCACAGATCTGGGTTGAATCCATCATCATTCTTTAGATCACTTTGCCACCCCAGTTCAGACACAGCTATATGCAAATAAGTCTGACCCTGTGCCTCATGGAACAGTCCAGCCCGAACTGCCAAGCCGTGTCTTCCCTGGACCGGAAACAAGCATCCTGGGACCGGTTTCGGGCTAACAGCCCTCATCAGCCAGGCTAGCTTGAATCCAGTGGCAAAGTGAGCAAGGGACCTACGTCTGGGCATACCCTGCCAACTTAGGGCAAACAAAGCAAACACAAGGAGATGATGGACGGAGCGCTGAAACTTTTCAGACACTCACCCCCAGTCACAGATCTGGGTTGAATCCATCATCATTCTTTAGCTCACTTCCCCCACCACAGTTCAGACACAGCTATATGCAAATCAGTCTGACCCTTTGCCTCATGGGAACAGTCCAGCCCAAACTGCCAAGTCATGTCTTCCCTGGACCGGAAACAAGCATCCTGGGATGGGTTTCGGGCTAACAGCCCTCATCAGCCGGGCTAGCTTGAATCCAGTGGCAAAGTGAGCAAGGGACTCACAAGTGGGCATACCCTGCCAACTTAGGGCAAACAAAGCAAATACAAGGAGATGATTGACGGAGCGCTGAAAGTTTTCAGACACTCACACCCAGTCACAGATCTGTGTTGAATCCATCATTCTTTAGCTCACTTCGCCACCCCAGTTCAGACACAGCTATATGCAAATCAGTCTGACCCTGTGTCTCATGGGAACAGTCCAGCCCGAACTGCCAAGCCATGTCATCCCTGGACCGAAAACAAGCATCCTGGGACCGGTTTCGGGCTAACAGCTCTAGTCAGCCAGGCTAGATTGAATGCAGTGACAAAGTGAGCAAGGGACCCACGAGTGGGCATACCCTGCCAACTTAGGGCAAACAAAGCAAACACAAGGAGATGATTGACGGAGCCCTGAAAGCTTTCAGACACTCACCCCCAGTCACAGATCTGGGTTGAATCCATCATCATTCTTTAGCTCACTTCGCCACCCCAGTTCAGACACAGCTATATGCAAATCAGTTTGACCCTGTGTCTCATGGGAATAGTCCAGCCCAAACTGCCAAGCCATGTCTTCCCGGGACAGGAAACAAGCATCCTGGGACCGGTTTCGGGCTAACAGCCCTCATCAGCCAGGTTAGCTTGAATCCAGTGGCAAAGTGAGCAAGGGACCCACGTCTGGGCATACCCTGCCAACTTAGGGCAAACAAAGCAAACACAAGGAGATGTTGGACAGAGAGCTGAAACTTTTCAGACACTCACTCCCAGTCACAGATCTGGGTTGAATCCATAATCATTCTTTTAGCTCACTTCGCCACCCCAGTTCAGACACAGCTATATGAAAATCAGTCTGACCCTGTGCCTCATGGGAACAGTCCTGCCAGAACTGCCAAGACATGTCTTCCCTGGACCGGAAACAAGCATCCTGGGACCGGTTTCTGGCTAACAGCCCTCATCAGCCAGGCTAGCTTGAATCCAGTGGCAAAGTGAGCAAGGGACCCATGTCTGGGCCTACCCTGCCAACTTAGGGCAATCAAAGCAAACACAAGATGATGGACGGAGCGCTGGAACTTTTCAGACACTCACCCCCAGTCACAGATCTGGGTTGAATCCATCATCATTCTTTAGCTCACTTCGCCACCCCAGTTCAGACACAGCTAAATGCAAATCAGTCTGACCCTGTGTCTCATGGGAATAGTCCAGCCCGAACTGCCAAGTCATGTCTTCCCTGGACCAGAAACAAGCATCCTGGGATCGGTTTCAGGCTAACAGCCCTCATCAGCCAGGCTAGCTTGAATCCAGTGGCAAAGTGAGCAAGGGACCCACGAGTGGGCATACCCTGCCAACTTAGGACAAACAAAGCAAACACAAGGAGTTGATTGACGGAGCACTGAAAGTTCTCAGACACTCACCCCCAGTCACAGAACTGGGTTGAATCCATCATCAATCTTTAGCTCACTTCGCCACCCCAGTTCAGACACAGCTATATGCAAATCAGTTTGACCCTGTGCCTCTTGGGAATAGTCCAGCCCGAACTGCCAAGCCATGTCTTCCCTGGACCGGAAACAAGCATCCTGGGACCGGTTTCGGGCTAGCAGCCCTCATCAGCCAGGCTAGCTTGAATCCAGTGGCAAAGTGAGCAAGGGACCTACGTCTGGGCATACCCTGCCAACTTAGGGCAAACAAAGCAAACACAAGGAGATGATGGACGGAGCGCTGAAACTTTTCAGACACTCACCCCCAGTCACAGATCTGGGTTGAATCCATCATCATTCTTTAGCTCACTTCCCCACCCCAGTTCAGACACAGCTATATGCAAATCAGTCTGACCCGGTGCCTCATGGGAACAGTCCAGCCCAAACTGCCAAGTCATGTCTTCCCTGGACCGGAAAGAAGCATCCTGGGACGGGTTTCGGGCTAACAGCCCTCATCAGCCAGGCTAGCTTGCATCCAGTGGCAAAGTGAGCAAGGGACTCACAAGTGGGCATACCCTGCCAACTTAGGGCAAACAAAGCAAACACAAGGAGATGTTGGACAGAGAGCTGAAACTTTTCAGACACTCACTCCCAGTCACAGATCTGGGTTGAATCCATAATCATTCTTTTAGCTCACTTCGCCACCCCAGTTCAGACACAGCTATATGAAAATCAGTCTGACCCTGTGCCTCATGGGAACAGTCCTGCCAGAACTGCCAAGACATGTCTTCCCTGGACCGGAAACAAGCATCCTGGGACCAGTTTCTGGCTAACAGCCCTCATCAGCCAGGCTAGCTTGAATCCAGTGGCAAAGTGAGCAAGGGACCCATGTCTGGGCCTACCCTGCCAACTTAGGGCAATCAAAGCAAACACAAGATGATGGACGGAGCGCTGGAACTTTTCAGACACTCACCCCCAGTCACAGATCTGGGTTGAATCCATCATCATTCTTTAGCTCACTTCGCCACCCCAGTTCAGACACAGCTAAATGCAAATCAGTCTGACCCTGTGTCTCATGGGAATAGTCCAGCCCGAACTGCCAAGTCATGTCTTCCCTGGACCAGAAACAAGCATCCTGGGACCGGTTTCAGGCTAACAGCCCTCATCAGCCAGGCTAGCTTGAATCCAGTGGCAAAGTGAGCAAGGGACCCACGAGTGGGCATACCCTGCCAACTTAGGACAAACAAAGCAAACACAAGGAGTTGATTGACGGAGCACTGAAAGTTCTCAGACACTCACCCCCAGTCACAGAACTGGGTTGAATCCATCATCAATCTTTAGCTCACTTCGCCACCCCAGTTCAGACACAGCTATATGCAAATCAGTTTGACCCTGTGCCTCTTGGGAATAGTCCAGCCCGAACTGCCAAGCCATGTCTTCCCTGGACCGGAAACAAGCATCCTGGGACCGGTTTCGGGCTAGCAGCCCTCATCAGCCAGGCTAGCTTGAATCCAGTGGCAAAGTGAGCAAGGGACCTACGTCTGGGCATATCCTGCCAACTTAGGGCAAACAAAGCAAACACAAGGAGATGATGGACGGAGCGCTGAAACTTTTCAGACACTCACCCCCAGTCACAGATCTGGGTTGAATCCATCATCATTCTTTAGCTCACTTCCCCACCCCAGTTCAGACACAGCTATATGCAAATCAGTCTGACCCGGTGCCTCATGGGAACAGTCCAGCCCAAACTGCCAAGTCATGTCTTCCCTGGACCGGAAAGAAGCATCCTGGGACGGGTTTCGGGCTAACAGCCCTCATCAGCCAGGCTAGCTTGCATCCAGTGGCAAAGTGAGCAAGGGACTCACAAGTGGGCATACCCTGCCAACTTAGGGCAAACAAAGCAAACACAAGGAGATGATTGACGGAGCGCTGAAAGTTTTCAGACACTCACCCCCAGTCACAGATCTGGGTTGAATCCATCATCATTCTTTAGCTCACTTCGCCACCCAGTTCAGACACAGCTATATGCAAATCAGTCTGACCCTGTGTCTCATGGGAATAGTCCAGCCCAAACTGCAAAGCCATGTCTTCCCTGGACCGGAAACAAGCATCCTGGGACCGGTTTCGGGCTAACAGCCCTCATCAGCCAGGTTAGCTTGAATCCAGTGGCAAAGTGAGCAAGGGACCCACGTCTGGGCATACCCTGCCAACTTAGGGCAAACAAAGCAAACACAAGGAGATGTTGGACAGAGCGCTGAACCTTTTCAGACACTCACTCCCAGTCACAGATCTGGGTTGAATCCATCATCATTCTTTAGCTCACTTCGCCACCCCAGTTCAGACAAAGCTATATGCAAATCAGTCTGACCCTGTGCCTCATGGGAACAGTCCTGCCAGAACTGCCAAGATATGTCTTCCCTGGACCGGAAACAAGCATCCTGGGACCGGTTTCAGGCTAACAGCCCTCATCATCCAGGCTAGCTTGAAACCAGTGTCAAAGTGAGCAAGGGACCCATGTCTGGGCATACCCTACCAACTTTGGGGAAACAAAGCAAACACAAGGAGATGATGGACAGAGCACTGAAACTTTTCAGACACTCACCCCCAGTCACAGATCTGGGTTGAATCCATCATCATTCTTTAGCTCACTTCGCAACCCCAGTTCAGACACAGCTATATGCAAATCAGTCTGACCCTGTGTCTCATGGGGATAGTCCAGCCCAAACTGCCAAGTCATGTCTTCCCTGGACCGGAAACAAGCATCCTGGGACCGGTTTCGGGCTAACAGACCTCATCAGCCAGGCTAGCTTGAATACAGTGGCAAAGTGAGCAAGGGACCCACGAGTGGGCATACCCTGCCAACTTAGGACAAACAAAGCAAACACAAGGAGATGATTGACGGAGCACTGAAAGTTTTCAGACACTCACCCCCAGTCACAGATCTGGGTTGAATCCATCATCAATCTTTAGCTCACTTTGCCACCCCAGTTCAGACACAGCTATATGCAAATCAGTTTGACCCTGTGCCTCTTGGGAATAGTCCAGCTCGAACTGCAAAGCCATGTCTTCCCTGGACCGGAAACAAGCATCCTGGGACCGGTTTCGGGCTAAAAGCCCTCATCAGCCAGGCTAGCTTGAATCCAGTGGCAAAGTGAGCAAGGGACCCACGTCTAGGCATACCCTGCCAACTTAGGGCAAACAAAGCAAACACAAGGAGATGATGGACAGAGGACAGAAACTTTGCAGACACTCACCCTCAGTCACAGATCTGGGTTGAATCCATCATCATTCTTTAAATCACTTTGCCACCCCAGTTCAGACACAGCTATATGCAAATAAGTCTGATCCTGTGCCTCATGGAACAGTCCAGCCCGAACTGCCAAGCCATGTCTTCCCTGGAACGGAAACAAGCATCCTGGGACCGGTTTCGGGCTAACAGCCCTCATCAGCCAGGCTAGCTTGAATCCAGTGGCAAAGTGAGCAAGGGACCTACGTCTGGGCATACCCTGCCAACTTAGGGCAAACAAAGCAAACACAAGGAGATGATGGACGGAGCGCTGAAACTTTTCAGACACTCACCCCCAGTCACAGATCTGGGTTGAATCCATCATCATTCTTTAGCTCACTTCCCCACCCCAGTTCAGACACAGCTATATGTAAATCAGTCTGACCCTTTGCCTCATGGGAACAGTCCAGCCCAAACTGCCAAGTCATTTCTTCCCTGGACCGGAAACAAGCATCCTGGGACTGGTTTCGGGCTAACAGCCCTCATCAGCCGGGCTAGCTTGAATCCAATGGCAAAGTGAGCAAGGGACTCACAAGTGGGCATACCCTGCCAACTTAGGGCAAACAAAGCGAACACAAGGAGATGATTGACGGAGCGCTGAAAGTTTTCAGACACTCACCCCCAGTCACAGATCTGGGTTGAATCCATCATCATTCTTTAGCTCACTTCGCCACCCCAGTTCAGACACAGCTATATGCAAATCAGTCTGACCCTGTGCCTCATGGGAACAGTCCAGCCCGAACTGCCACTCCATGTCTTCCCTGGACCGGAAAGAAGCATCCTGGGACCGGTTTCGGGCTAACAGCTCTAGTCAGCCAGGCTAGCTTGAATGCAGTGACAAAGTGAGCAAGGGACCCACGAGTGGGCATACCCTGCCAACTTAGGGCAAACAAAGCAAACACAAGGAGATGATTGACGGAGCCCTGAAAGCTTTCAGACACTCAACCCCAGTCACAGATCTGGGTTGAATCCATCATCATTCTTTAGCTCACTTCGCCACCCCAGTTCAGACACAGCTATATGCAAATCAGTCTGACCCAGTGTCTCATGGGAATAGGGAATAGTCCAGCCCAAACTGCCAAGCCATGTCTTCCCTGGACCGGAAACAAGCATCCTGGGACCAGTTTCGGGCAAACAGCCCTCATCAGCCAGGTTAGCTTGAATCCAGTGGCAAAGTGAGCAAGGGACCCACGTCTGGGCATACCCTGCCAACTTAGGGCAAACAAAGCAAACACAAGGAGATGTTCGACAGAGCGCTGAAACTTTTCAGACACTCACTCCCAGTCACAGATCTGGGTTGAATCCATCATCATTCTTTAGCTCACTTCGCCACCCCAGTTCAGACACAGCTATATGCAAATCTGTCTGACCCTGTGCCTCATGGGAACAGTCCTGCCAGAACTGCCAAGACATGTCTTCCCTGGACCAGAAACAAGCATCCTGGGACCGGTTTCAGGCTAACAGCCCTCATCAGCCAGGCTAGCTTGAATCCACTGGCAAAGTGAGCAAGGGACCCATGTCTGGGCATACCCTGCCAACTTAGGGCAAACAAAGCAAACACAAGATGATGGACGGAGCGCTGGAACTTTTCAGACACTCACCCCCAGTCACAGATCTGGGTTGAATCCATCATCATTCTTTAGCTCACTTCGCCACCCCAGTTCAGACACAGCTATATGCAAATCAGTCTGACCCTGTGCCTCATGGGAACAGTCCAGCCCGAACAGCCAAGCCATGTCTTCCCTGGACCGGAAACAAGCATCCTGGGACCGGTTTCGGGCTAACAGCCCTCGTCAGCCTGGCTAGCTTGAATCCAGTGGCAAAGTGAGCAAGGGACCCATGAGTGGGCATACCCTGCCAAATTAGGGCAAACAAAGCAAACACAAGGAGACGATTGACGGAGCCCTGAAAGCTTTCAGACGCTCACCCCAAGTCACAGATCTGGGTTGAATCCATCATCATTCTTTAGCTCACTTCGCCACCCCAGTTCAGACACAGCTAAATGCAAATCAGTCTGACCCTGTGTCTCATGGGAATAGTCCAGCCCGAACTGCCAAGCCATGTCTTCCCGGGACAGGAAACAAGCATCCTGGGACCGGTTTCGGGCTAACAGCCCTCATCAGCCAGGTTAGCTTGAATCCAGTGGCAAAGTGAGCAAGGGACCCACGTCTGGGCATACCCTGCCAACTTAGGGCAAACAAAGCAAACACAAGGAGATGTTGGACAGAGCGCTGAAACTTTTCAGACACTCACTCCCAGTCACAGATCTGGGTTGAATCCATAATCATTCTTTTAGCTCACTTCGCCACCCCAGTTCAGACACAGCTATATGAAAATCAGTCTGACCCTGTGCCTCATGGGAACAGTCCTGCCAGAACTGCCAAGACATGTCTTCCCTGGACCGGAAACAAGCATCCTGGGACCGGTTTCTGGCTAACAGCCCTCATCAGCCAGGCTAGCTTGAATCCAGTGGCAAAGTGAGCAAGGGACCCATGTCTGGGCCTACCCTGCCAACTTAGGGCAATCAAAGCAAACACAAGATGATGGACGGAGCGCTGGAACTTTTCAGACACTCACCCCCAGTCACAGAACTGGGTTGAATCCATCATCAATCTTTAGCTCACTTCGCCACCCCAGTTCAGACACAGCTATATGCAAATCAGTTTGACCCTGTGCCTCTTGGGAATAGTCCAGCCCGAACTGCCAAGCCATGTCTTCCCTAGACCGGAAACAAGCATCCTGGGACCGGTTTCGGGCTAGCAGCCCTCATCAGCCAGGCTAGCTTGAATCCAGTGGCAAAGTGAGCAAGGGACCCATGTCTAGGCATACCCTGCCAACTTAGGGCAAACAAAGCAAACACAAGGAGATGATGGACAGAGCACAGAAACTTTTCAGACACTCACCCCCAGTCACAGATCTGGGTTGAATCCATCATCATTCTTTAGATCACTTTGCCACCCCAGTTCAGACACAGCTATATGCAAATAAGTCTGACCCTGTGCCTCATGGAACAGTCCAGCCCGAACTGCCAAGCCATGTCTTCCCTGGACCGGAAACCAGCATCCTGGGACCGGTTTCGGGCTAACAGCCCTCATTAGCCAGGCTAGCTTGAATCCAGTGGCAAAGTGAGCAAGGGACCTACGTCTGGACATACCCTGCCAACTTAGGGCAAACAAAGCAAACACAAGGAGATGATGGACGGAGCGCTGAAACTTTTCAGACACTCACCCCCAGTCACAGATCTGGGTTGAATCCATCATCATTCTTTAGCTCACTTCCCCACCCCAGTTCAGACACAGCTATATGCAAATCAGTCTGACCCGGTGCCTCATGGGAACAGTCCAGCCCAAACTGCCAAGTCATGTCTTCCCTGGACCGGAAAGAAGCATCCTGGGACGGGTTTCGGGCTAACAGCCCTCATCAGCCAGGCTAGCTTGAATCCAGTGGCAAAGTGAGCAAGGGACTCACAAGTGGGCATACCCTGCGAACTTAGGGCAAACAAAGCAAACACAAGGAGATGATTGACGGAGCGCTGAAAGTTTTCAGACACTCACCCCCAGTCACAGATCTGGGTTGAATCCATCAACATTCTTTAGCTCACTTCGCCACCCCAGTTCAGACACAGCTATATGCAAATCAGTCTGACCCTGTGTCTCATGGGAACAGTCCAGCCCGAAGTGCCAAGCCATGTCTTCCCTGGACCGGAAACAAGCATCCTGGGAACGGTTTTGGGCTAACAGCACTCATCAGCCAGGCTAGCTTGAATCCAGTGGCAAAGTGAGCAAGGGACCCACGTATGGGCATACCCTGCCAACTTAGGGCAAACAAAGCAAACAAGATGATGGACGGAGCGCTGAAACTTTTCAGACACACCCCCAGTCACAGATCTGGGTTGAATCCATCATCATTCTTTAGCTCACTTCGCCACCCCAGTTCAGACACAGCTATATGCAAATCAGTCTGACCCTGTGCCTCATGGGAACAGTCCAGCCCGAACTGCCATGCCATGTCTTCCCTGGACCGGAAACAAGCATCCTGGGACCGGTTTCGGGCTAACAGCCCTAGTCAGCCAGGCTAGCTTGAATCCAGTGGCAAAGTGAGCAAGGGACCCACATCTGTCTGGGCATACCTTGCCAACTTAGGGCAAACAAAGCAAACACATGGAGATGATGGACGGAGCGCTGAAACTTTTCAGACACTTAACCTCAGTCATAGATCTGGGTTGAATCCTTCATCATTCTTTAGCTCACTTCGCCAGCCCAGTTCATGCACAGCTATATGCAAATAAGTCTGACCCTGTGCCTCATGGGAACAGTCCAGCCCGAACTGCCAAGCCATGTCTTGCATGGACCAGAAACAAGCATCCTGGGACCGGTTTCGGGCTAACAGCCCTCTTCAGCCAGGCTAGCTTGAATCCAGTGGAAAAGTGAGCGAGGGACCCACGTCTGGGCATACCCTGCCAACTTAGGGCAAACAAAGCAAACACAAGGAGATGATGGACGGAGCGCTGAAACTTTTCAGACACTCACCCCAGTCACAAATCAGGGTTGAATCCATCACCATTCTTTAGCTCGCTTCGCCACCCCAGTTCAGACACAGCTATATGCAAATCAGTCTGACCCTGTGCTTCATGGGAACAGTCCAGCCCGAACTGCCAAGCCATGTCTTCCCTGGACCGGAAACAAGCATCCTGGGGCCGGTTTCAGGCTAGCATCCCACATCAGCCAGGCTAGCTTGAATCCAGTGGCAAAGTGAGCAAGAGACCCACGTCTGGGCATACCCTGCCAACATAGGGCAAACAAAGCAAACACAAGGAGATGATGAACGGAGCGCTGAAACTTTTCAGACGCTCACCCCCAGTCACAGATCTGGGTTGAATCCATCATCATTCTTTAGATCACTTCGCCACACCAGTTCAGAAAGAGCTATATGCAAATCAGTCTGACCCTGTGCCTCATGGGAACAGTCCAGCCCTAACTGCCAAGTCATGTCTTCCCTGGACCGGAAACAAGCATCCTGGGACCGGTTGCGGGCTAACAGCCCTCATCAGCCAGGCTAGCTTGAATCCAGTGGCAAAGTGAGCAAGGGACTCACGAGTGGGCATACCCTGCCAACTTATGGCAAACAAAGCAAACACAAGGAGATGATTGACGGAGCGCTGAAAGTTTTGAGACACTCACCCCCAGTCACAGATCTGGGTTGAATCCATCATTATTCTTTAGCTCACTTCGCCACCCCAGTTCAGACACAGCTATATGCAAATCAGTCTGACCCTGTGTCTCATGGGAATACTCCAGCCCGAACTGCCAAGCCATGTCTTTTCTGGACTGGAAACAAGCATCCTGGCACCGGTTTCGGGCTAACAGCCCTCATCACCCAGGCTAGCTTGAATCCAGTGGCAAAGTGAGCAAGGGACCCATGTCTGGGCACACCCTGCCAACTTAGGGCAAACAAAGCAAACACAAGGAGATGATGGACGGAGCGCTGAAACTTTTCAGACACTCACCCCCAGTCACAGATCTGGGTTGAATCCATCATCATTCTTTAGCTCACTTTGCCACCCCAGTTCAGACACAGCTATATGCAAATCAGTCTGACCCTGTGCCTCATGGGAACAGTCCAGCCCGAACTGCCAAGCCATGTTTTCCCTGGACCAGAAACAGGCATCCTGGGACCGGTTTCGGGCTAACAGCCCTCGTCAGCCAGGCCAGCTTGAATCCAGTGGCAAAGTGAGCAAGGGACCCACGAGTGGGCATACCCTGCCAACTTAGGGCAAACAAAGCAAACACTAGGAGATGATGGACAGAGCGCTGAAACTTTTCAGACACTCACCCCCAGTCACAGATCTGGGTTGAATCCATCATCATTCTTTAGCTCACTTAGCCACCCCAGTTCAAACACAGCTATATGCAAATCAGTCTGACCCTGTGCCTCATGGGAACAATCCTTCCAGAACTGCCAAGCCATGTCTTCCCTGGACTGGAAACAAGGATCCTGGGATTGGTTTCGGGCTAACAGCCCTCATCATCCAGCCTAGCTTGAATCCAGTGGCAAAGTGAGCAGGGGACACACGTCTGTGCATACCCTGCCAACTTAGGGCAAACAAAGCAAACACAAGGAGATGATGGACAGAGCGCTGAAAGTTTTCAGACACTCAGCCCCAGTCACAGATCTGTGTTGAATCCATCATCATTCTTTAGCTCACTTCGCCACCCCAGTTCAGACACAGCTATATGCAAATCAGTCTGACCCTGTGCCTCATGGGAACAGTCCAGCCCGAACTGCCAAGCCATGTCTTCCCTGGACCAGAAACAAGCATCCTGGGACCGGTTTCGGGCTAACAGCCCTCGTCAGCCAGGCCAGCTTGAATCCAGTGGCAAAGTGAGCAAGGGACCCACGAGTGGGCATACCCTGCCAACTTAGGGCAAACAAAGCAAACACAAGGAGATGATGGACAGAGCACTGAAACTTTTCAGACACTCACCCCCAGTCACAGATCTGGGTTGAATCCATCATCATTCTTTAGCTCACTTCGCCACCCCAGTTCAGACACAGCTATATGCAAATCAGTCTGACCCTGTGCCTCATGGGAACAGTCCAGCCTGAACTGCCAAGCCATGTCTTCCCTGGACCAGAAACAAGCATCCTGGGACCGGTTTCGGGCTAACAGCCAACGTCAGCCAGGCCAGCTTGAATCCAGTGGCAAAGTGAGCAAGGGACCCACGAGTGGGCATACCCTGCCAACTTAGGGCAAACAAAGCAAACACAAGGAGATGGACAGAGCGCTGAAACTTTTCAGACACTCACAACCAGTCACAGATCTGGGTTGAATCCATCATCATTCTTTAGCTCACTTCGCCACCCCAGTTCAGGCACAGCTATATGCAAATCAGTCTGACCCTGTGCCTCATGGGAACAGTCCTTCCAGAACTGCCAAGCCATATCTTCCCTGGACTGGAAAGAAGCATCCTGGGACAGGTTTCGGGCTAACAGCCCTCATTATCCAGGCTAGCTTGAATCCAGTGGCAATGTGAGCAAGGGACCCACGTCTATGCATACCCTGCCAACTTAGGGCAAACAAAGCAAACACAAGGAGATGATGGACAGAGCACTGAAACTTTTCAGACACTCCCCCCCAGTCACAGATCTGGGTTGAATCCATCATCAATCTTTAGATCACTTTGCCACCCCAGTTCAGACACAGCTATATTCAAATCAGTCTGACCCTATGCCTCATGGGAACAGTCCAGGCCGAACTGCCAAGCCATGTCTTGCATGGACTGGAAAAAGCATCCTGGGACTGGTTTCGGGCTAACAGCCCTCATCAGCCAGGCTAGCTTGAATCCAGTGGCAAAGTGAGCAAGGGACCCACGTCTGGGCATACCCTGCCAACTTTGGGCAAACAAAGCAAACACAAGGAGATGATGGACGGAGCGCTGAAACTTTTCAGACACTCACCCCCAGTCACAGATCTGGGTTGAATTCATCATCATTCTTTAGCTCACTTCGCCACCCCAGTTCAGACACAGCTATATGCAAATCAGTCTGACCCTGTGCCTCATGGGAACAGTCCAGCCCGAACTGCCAAGCCATGTCTTCCCTGGACCAGAAACAAGCATCCTGGGACCGGTTTCGGGCTAACAGCCCTCGTCAGCCAGGCCAGCTTGAATCCAGTGGCAAAGTGAGCAAGGGACCCACGAGTGGGCATACCCTGCCAACTTAGGACAAACAAAGCAAACACAAGGAGATGATTGACGGAGCGCTGAAAGTTTTCAGACACTCACCACCAGTCACAGAACTGGGTTGAATCCATCATCAATCTTTAGCTCACTTCGCCACCCCAGTTCAGACACAGCTATATGCAAATCAGTTTGACCCTGTGACTCATGGGAATAGTTCAGCCCGAACTGCCAAGCCATGTCTTCCCTGGTCCCGAAACAAGCATCCTGGGACAGGTTTCGGGCTAACAGCCCTCATCAGCCAGGCTAGCTTGAATCCAGGTGCAAAGTGAGCAAGGGACCCACGTCTGTCTGGGCATACCTTGCCAACTTAGGGCAAACAAAGCAAACACAAGGAGATGATGGACGGAGCGCTGAAACTTTTCAGACACTCACCCTCAGTCATAGATCAGGGTTGAATCCTTCATCATTCTTTAGCTCACTTCGCCAGCCCAGTTCATACACAGCTATATGCAAATAAGTCTGACCCTGTGCCTCATGGGAACAGTCCAGCCCAAACTGCCAAGCCATGTCTTGCATGGACCGGAAACAAGCATCCTGGGACCGGTTTCGGGCTAACAGCCCTCATCAGCCAGGCTAGCTTGAATCCAATGGTAAAGTGAGCAAGGGACCCACGTCTGGGCATACCCTGCCAACTTAGGTCAAACAAAGCAAACACAAGGAGATGATGGACGGAGAGCTGAAACTTTTCAGACACTCACCCCCAGTCACAGATCTGGGTTGAATCCATCATCAATCTTTAGATCACTTTGCCACCCCAGTTCAGACACAGCTATACTCAAATCAGTCTGACCCTGTGCCTCATGGGAACAGTCCAGCCCGAACTGAAAAAGCCATGTCTTCCCTGGACTGAAAACAAGCATCCTGGGACCGGTTTCGGGCTAACAGCCCTCATCAGCCAGGCTAGCTTGAATCCAGTGGCAAAGTGAGCAAGGGACCACGTCTGGGCATACTCCGCCAACTTAGGGCAAACAAAGCAAACACAAGGAGATGATGGACGGAGCGCTGAAACTTTTCAGACACTCACCCCCAGTCACAGATCTGGGTTGAATCCATCATCATTCTTTAGCTCACTTCGCCATGCCAGTTCAGACACAGCTATATGCAAATCAGTTTGGCCCTGTGCCTCATGGGAACAGTCCAGCCCGAACTGCCAAGCCATGTCTTCCCTGGCTTGAAAACAATCATCCTGGGACCGGTTTCGGGCTAACAGCACTCATCAGCCAGGCTAGCTTGAATAAAGTGGCAAAGTCAGCAAGGGACCCACAAGTGGGCATACCCTGCCAACTTAGGGCAAACAAAGCAAACACAAGGAGATGATTAATGGAGCGCTGGAAGTTTTCAGACACTCACCCCCAGTCACAGATCTGGGTTGAATCCATCATCATTCTTTAGCTCACTTCGCCACCCCAGTTCAGACACAGCTATATGCAAATCAGTCTGACCCTGTGCCTCATGGGAACGGTCCAGCCTGAACTGCCAAGCCATGTCTTCCCTGGACCAGAAACAAGCATCCTAGGACCGGTTTCGGGCTAACAGACCTCATCAGCCAGGTTAGCTTGAATCCAGTGGCAAAGTGAGCAAGGGAACCACGTCTGGGCATACCCTGCCAACTTAGGGCAAACAAAGCAAACACAAGGAGATGATGGACGGAGCGCTGAAACTTTTCAGACACTCACCCCCAGTCACAGATCTGGGTTGAATCCATCATCATTCTTTAGCTCACTTCACCACCCCAGTTCAGACACAGCTATATGCAAATCAGTCTGACCCTGTGCCTCATGGGAACAGTCCAGCCCGAACTGCCAAGCCATGTCTTCCCTGGACCGGAAACAAGCATCCTGGTACCTGTTTCAGGCTAACAGCCCTCATCAGCCAGGCTAGCTTGAATCCAGTGGCAAAGTGAGCAAGGGACCCACGTCTGGGCATACCCTGCCAACTTAGGGCAAACAAAGCAAACACAAGGAGCTAATGGACGGAGCGCTGAAACTTTTCAGATACTCACCCCCAGTCACAGATCTGGGTTGAATCCATCATCATTCTTTACTCACTTCGCCACCCCAGTTCAGACACAGCTATATGCAAATCAGTCTGACCCTGTGCCTCATGGGAACAGTCCAGCCCGAACTGCCAAGCCATGTCTTCCCTGGACCAGAAACAAGCATCCTGGGACCGGTTTCGGGCTAACAGCCCTCATCAGCCAGGCCAGCTTGAATCCAGTGGCAAAGTGAGCAAGGGACCCACGAGTGGGCATACCCTGCCAACTTAGGGCAAACAAAGCAAACACAAGGAGATGAAGGACAGAGCACTGAAACTTTTCAGACACTCACCCCCAGTCACAGATCTGGGTTGAATCCATCATCATTCTTTAGCTCACTTCGCCACCCCAGTTCAGACACAGCTATATGCAAATCAGTCTGACCCTGTGCCTCATCGGGAACAGTCCAGCCCGAACTGCCAAGCCATGTCTTCCCTGGACCGGAAACAAGCATCCTGGGACCGGTTTAAATCTAACAGCCCTCATCAGCCAGGCTAGCTTGAATCCAGTGGCAAAGTGAGCAAGGGACCCACGTCTTGGCATACCCTGCCAACTTAGGGCAAACAAAGCAAACACAAGGAGATGATGGACGGAGCGCTGAAAGTTTTCAGACACTCACCCCCAGTCACAGATCTGGGTTGAATCCATCATCATTCTTTAGCTCACTTCGCCACCCCAGTTCAGACACAGCTATATGCAAATCAGTCTGACCCTGTGCCTCATGGGAACAGTCCAGCCCGAACTGCCAAGCCATGTCTTCCCTGGACCAGAAACAAGCATCCTGGGACCGGTTTCGGGCTAACAGCCCTCAGTCAGCCAGGCCAGCTTGAATCCAGTGGCAAAGTGAGCAAGGGACCCACGAGTGGGCATACCCTGCCAACTTAGGGCAAACAAAGCAAACACAAGGAGATGATTGACAGAGCCCTGAAAGCTTTCAGACACTCACCCCCAGTCACAGATCTGGGTTGAATCCATCATCATTCTTTAGCTCACTTCGCCACCCCAGTTCAGACACAGCTATATGCAAATCAGTCTGACCCTGTGTCTCATGGGAATAGTCCAGCTCGAACTGCCAAGTCATGTCTTCCCTGGACCGGAAACAAGCATCCTGGAACCGGTTTCGGGCTAACAGCCCTCATCAGCCAGGCTAGCTTGAATCCAGTGGCAAAGTGAGCAAGGGACCCACGAGTGGGCATACCCTGCCAACTTAGGACAAACAAAGCAAACACAAGGAGATGATTGACGGAGCGCTGAAAGTTTTCAGACACTCACCCCCAGTCACAGAACTGGGTTGAATCCATCATCATTCTTTAGCTCACTTCGCCACCCCAGTTCAGACACAGCTATATGCAAATCAGTTTGACCCTGTGACTCATGGGAATAGTCCAGCCCGAACTGCCAAGCCATGTCTTCCCTGGTCCCGAAACAAGCATCCTGGGACCGGTTTCGGGCTAACAGCCCTCATCAGCCAGGCTAGCTTGAATCCAGGTGGCAAAGTGAGCAAGGGACCCACGTCTGTCTGGGCATACCTTGCCAACTTAGGGCAAACATAGCAAACACAACGAGATGATGGACGGAGCGCTGAAACTTTTCAGACACTCACCCTCAGTCATAGATCAGGGTTGAATCCATCATCATTCTTTAGCTCACTTCGCCAGCCCAGTTCATACACAGCTATATGCAAATCAGTCTGACCCTGTGCCTCATGGGAACAGTCCAGCCCAAACTGCCAAGCCATGTCTTGCATGGACCGGAAACAAGCATCCTGGGACCGGTTTCGGGCTAACAGCCCTCATCAGCCAGGCTAGCTTGAATCCAGTGGCAAAGTGAGCAAGGGACCCACGTCTGGGCATACCCTGCCAACTTAGGGCAAACAAAGCAAACACAAGGAGATGATGGACGGAGCGCTGAAACTTTTCAGACACTCACCCCCAGTCACAGATCTGGGTTGAATCCATCATCAATCTTTAGATCACTTTGCCACCCCAGTTCAGACACAGCTATACTACAAATCAGTCTGACCCTGTGCCTCATGGGAACAGTCCAGCCCGAACTGCCAAGCCATGTCTTCCCTGGACTGAAAACAAGCATCCTGGGACCGGTTTCGGGCTAACAGCCCTCATCAGCCAGGCTAGCTTGAATCCAGTGGCAAAGTGAGCAAGGGACCCACGTCTGGGCATACTCCTGCCAACTTAGGGCAAACAAAGCAAACACAAGGAGATGATGGACGGAGCGCTGAAACTTTTCAGACACTCACCCCCAGTCACAGATCTGGGTTGAATCCATCATCATTCTTTAGCTCACTTCGCCATGCCAGTTCAGACACAGCTATATGCAAATCAGTTTGGCCCTGTGCCTCATGGGAACAGTCCAGCCCGAACTGCCAAGCCATGTCTTCCCTGGACTGGAAACAAGCATCCTGGGACCGGTTTCGGGCTAACAGCCCTCATCAGCCAGGCTAGCTTGAATCCAGTAGCAAAGTGAGCAAGGGACCCACAAGTGGGCATACCCTGCCAACTTAGGACAAACAAAGCAAACACAAGGAGATGATTAATGGAGCGCTGAAAGCTTTTCAGACACTCACCCCCAGTCACAGATCTGGGTTGAATCCATCATCATTCTTTAGCTCACTTCGCCACCCCAGTTCAGATACAGCTATATGCAAATCAGTCTGACCCTGTGCCTCATGGGAACAGTCCAGCCTGAACTGCCAAGCCATGTCTTCCCTGGACCAGAAACAAGCATCCTGGGACCGGTTTCGGGCTAACAGCCCTCATCAGCCAGGCTAGCTTGAATCCAGTGGCAAAGTGAGCAAGGGACCCACGTCTGGCCATTCCCTGCCAACTTAGGGCAAACAAAGCAAACACAAGGAGATGATGGACGGAGCGCTGAAACTTTTCAGACACTCACCCACAGTCACAGATCTGGGTTGAATCCATCATCATTCTTTAGCTCACTTCGCCACCCCAGTTCAGACACAGCTATGTGCAAATCAGACTGACCCTGTGCCTCATGGGAACAGTCCAGCCCGAACTGCCAAGCCATGTCTTCCCTGGACCGGAAATAAGCATCCTGGGACCGGTTTAAATCTAACAGCCCTCATCAGCCAGGCTAGCTTGAATCCAGTGGCAAAGTGAGCAAGGGACCCACGTCTTGGCATACCCTGCCAACTTAGGGCAAACAAAGCAAACACAAGGAGATGATGGACGGAGCGCTGAAAGTTTTCAGACACTCACCCCCAGTCACAGATCTGGGTTGAATCCATCATCATTCTTTAGCTCACTTCGCCACCCCAGTTCAGAAACAGCTATATGCAAATCAGTCTGACCCTGTGCCTCATGGGAACAGTCCAGCCCGAACTGCCAAGCCATGTCTTCCCTGGACCAGAAACAAGCATCCTGGGACCGGTTTCGGGCTAACAGCCCTCGTCAGCCAGGCCAGCTTGAATCCAGTGGCAAAGTGAGCAAGGGACCCACGAGTGGGCATACCCTGCCAACTTAGGGCAAACAAAGCAAACACAAGAGTGATTGACGGAGCCCTGAAAGCTTTCAGACACTCACCCCCAGTCACAGATCTGGGTTGAATCCATCATCATTCTTTAGCTCACTTCGCCACCCCAGTTCAGACACAGCTATATGCAAATCAGTCTGACCCTGTGTCTCATGGGAATAGTCCAGCTCGAACTGCCAAGTCATGTCTTCCCTGGACCGGAAACAAGCATCCTGGAACCGGTTTCGGGCTAACAGCCCTCATCAGCCAGGCTAGCTTGAATCCAGTGGCAAAGTGAGCAAGGGACCCACGAGTGGGCATACCCTGTCAACTTAGGACAAACAAAGCAAACACAAGGAGATGATTGACGGAGCGCTGAAAGTTTTCAGACACTCACCCCCAGTCACAGAACTGGGTTGAATCCATCATCAATCTTTAGTTCACTTCGCCACCCCAGTTCAGACACAGCTATATGCAAATCAGTTTGACCCTGTGACTCATGGGAATAGTCCAGCCCGAACTGCCAAGCCATGTCTTCCCTGGTCCCGAAACAAACATCCTGGGACAGGTTTCGGGCTAACAGCCCTCATCAGCCAGGCTAGCTTGAATCCAGGTGCAAAGTGAGCAAGGGACCCACGTCTGTCTGGGCATACCTTGCCAACTTAGGGCAAACAAAGCAAACACAAGGAGATGATGGACGGAGCGCTGAAACTTTTCAGACACTCACCCTCAGTCATAGATCAGGGTTGAATCCTTCATCATTCTTTAGCTCACTTCGCCAGCCCAGTTCATACACAGCTATATGCAAATAAGTCTGACCCTGTGCCTCATGGGAACAGTCCAGCCCAAACTGCCAAGCCATGTCTTGCATGGACCGGAAACAAGCATCCTGGGACCGGTTTCGGGCTAACAGCCCTCATCAGCCAGGCTAGCTTGAATCCAATGGCAAAGTGAGCAAGGGACCCACGTCTGGGCATACCCTGCCAACTTAGGGCAAACAAAGCAAACACAAGGAGATGATGGACGGAGAGCTGAAACTTTTCAGACACTCACCCCCAGTCACAGATCTGGGTTGAATCCATCATCAATCTTTAGATCACTTTGCCACCCCAGTTCAGACACAGCTATACTCAAATCAGTCTGACCCTGTGCCTCATGGGAACAGTCCAGCCCGAACTGCCAAGCCATGTCTTCCCTGGACTGAAAACAAGCATCCTGGGACCGGTTTCGGGCTAACAGCCCTCATCAGCCAGGCTAGCTTGAATCCAGTGGCAAAGTGAGCAAGGGACCCACGTCTGAGCATACTCCGCCAACTTAGGGCAAACAAAGCAAACACAAGGAGATGATGGACGGAGCGCTGAAACTTTTCAGACACTCACCCCCAGTCACAGATCTGGGTTGAATCCATCATCATTCTTTAGCTCACTTCGCCATGCCAGTTCAGACACAGCTATATGAAAATCAGTTTGGCCCTGTGCCTCATGGGAACAGTCCAGCCCGAACTGCCAAGCCATGTCTTCCCTGGACTGAAAACAAGCATCCTGGGACCGGTTTCGGGCTAACAGCCCTCATCAGCCAGGCTAGCTTGAATCCAGTGGCAAAGTGAGCAAGGGACCCACAAGTGGGCATACCCTGCCAACTTAGGACAAACAAAGCAAACACAAGGAGATGATTAATGGAGCGCTGAAAGTTTTCAGACACTCACCCCCAGTCACAGATCTGTGTTGAATCCATCATCATTCTTTAGCTCACTTCGCCACCCCAGTTCAGACACAGCTATATGCAAATCAGTCTGACCCTGTGCCTCATGGGAACAGTCCAGCCTGAACTGCCAAGCCATGTCTTCCCTGGACCAGAAACAAACATCCTGGGACCGGTTTCGGGCTAACAGACCTCATCAGCCAGGCTAGCTTGAATCCAGTGGCAAAGTGAGCAAGGGAACCACGTCTGGGCATTCCCTGCCAACTTAGGGCAAACAAAGCAAACACAAGGAGATGATGGATGGAGCGCTGAAACTTTTCAGACACTCACCCACAGTCACAGATCTGGGTTGAATCCATCATCATTCTTTAGCTCACTTCACCACCCCAGTTCAGACACAGCTATATGCAAATCAGTCTGACCCTGTGCCTCATGGGAACAGTCCAGCCCGAACTGCCAAGCCATGTCTTTCCTGGATTGGAAATAAGCATCCTGGGACCGGTTTCAGGTTAACAGGCCTCATCAGCCAGGCTAGCTTGAATCCAGTGGCAAAGTGAGCAAGGGACCCACGTCTTGGCATACCCTGCCATCTTAGTGCAAACAAAGCAAACACAAGGAGATGATGGACGGAGCGCTGAAACTTTTCAAACACTCACCCCCAGTCACAGATCTGGGTTGAATCCATCAATATTCTTTAGCTCACTTCGCCACCCCTGTTCAGACACAGCTATATGCAAATCAGTCTGACCCTGTGCCTCATGGGAACAGTCCAGCCCGAACTGCCAAGCCATGTCTTCCCTGGACCAGAAACAAGCATCCTGGGACCGGTTTCGGGCTAACAGCCCTCGTCAGCCAGGCCAGCTTGAATCCAGTGGCAAAGTGAGCAAGGGACCCACGAGTGGGCATACCCTGCCAACTTAGGGCAAACAAAGCAAACACAAGGAGATGAAGGACAGAGCACTGAAACTTTTCAGACACTCACTCCCAGTCACAGATCTGGGTTGAATCCATCATCATTCTTTAGCTCACTTCGCCAGCCCAGTTCAGACACAGCTATATGCAAATCAGTCTGACCCTGTGCCTCATGGGAACAGTCCAGCCCGAACTGCCAAGCCATGTCTTCCCTGGACCAGAAACAAGCATCCTGGGACCGGTTTCGGGCTAACAGCCCTCGTCAGCCAGGCCAGCTTGAATCCAGTGGCAAAGTGAGCAAGGGACCCACGAGTGGGCATACCCTGCCAACTTAGGGCAAACAAAGCAAACACAAGGAGATGAAGGACAGAGCACTGAAACTTTTCAGACACTCACCCCCAGTCACAGATCTGGGTTGAATCCATCATCATTCTTTAGCTCACTTCGCCACCCCAGTTCAGACACAGCTATATGCAAATCAGTCTGACCATGTGCCTCATCGGAACAGTCCAGCCCGAACTGCCAAGCCATGTCTTCCCTAGACCGGAAATAAGCATCCTGGGACCGGTTTAAATCTAACAGCCCTCATCAGCCAGGCTAGCTTGAATCCAGTGGCAAAGTGAGCAAGGGACCCACGTCTTGGCATACCCTGCCAACTTAGGGCAAACAAAGCAAACACAAGGAGATGATGAACGGAGCGCTGAAAGTTTTCAGACACTCACCCCCAGTCACAGATCTGGGTTGAATCCATCATCATTCTTTAGCTCACTTCGCCACCCCAGTTCAGACACAGCTATATGCAAATCAGTCTGACCCTGTGCCTCATGGGAACAGTCCAGCCCGAACTGCCAAGCCATGTCTTCCCTGGACCAGAAACAAGCATCCTGGGACCGGTTTCGGGCTAACAGCCCTCGTCAGCCAGGCCAGCTTGAATCCAGTGGCAAAGTGAGCAAGGGACCCACGAGTGGGCATACCCTGCCAACTTAGGGCAAACAAAGCAAACACAAGATGATTGACGGAGCCCTGAAAGCTTTCAGACACTCACCCCCAGTCACAGATCTGGGTTGAATCCATCATCATTCTTTAGCTCACTTCGCCACCCCAGTTCAGACACAGCTATATGCAAATCAGTCTGACCCTGTGTCTCATGGGAATAGTCCAGCTCGAACTGCCAAGTCATGTCTTCCCTGGACCGGAAACAAGCATCCTGGAACCGGTTTCGGGCTAACAGCCCTCATCAGCCAGGCTAGCTTGAATCCAGTGGCAAAGTGAGCAAGGGACCCACGAGTGGGCATACCCTGCCAACTTAGGACAAACAAAGCAAACACAAGGAGATGATTGACGGAGCGCTGAAAGTTTTCAGACACTCACCCCCAGTCACAGAACTGGGTTGAATCCATCATCAATCTTTAGCTCACTTCGCCACCCCAGTTCAGACACAGCTATATGCAAATCAGTTTGACCCTGTGACTCATGGGAATAGTCCAGCCCGAACTGCCAAGCCATGTCTTCCCTGGTCCCGAAACAAGCATCCTGGGACAGGTTTCGGGCTAACAGCCCTCATCAGCCAGGCTAGCTTGAATCCAGGTGCAAAGTGAGCAAGGGACCCACGTCTGTCTGGGCATACCTTGCCAACTTAGGGCAAACATAGCAAACACAACGAGATGATGGACGGAGCGCTGAAACTTTTCAGACACTCACCCTCAGTCATAGATCAGGGTTGAATCCTTCATCATTCTTTAGCTCACTTCGCCAGCCCAGTTCATACACAGCTATATGCAAATAAGTCTGACCCTGTGCCTCATGGGAACAGTCCAGCCCAAACTGCCAAGCCATGTCTTGCATGGACCGGAAACAAGCATCCTGGGACCGGTTTCGGGCTAACAGCCCTCATCAGCCAGGCTAGCTTGAATCCAATGGCAAAGTGAGCAAGGGACCCACGTCTGGGCATACCCTGCCAACTTAGGGCAAACAAAGCAAACACAAGGAGATGATGGACGGAGAGCTGAAACTTTTCAGACACTCACCCCCAGTCACAGATCTGGGTTGAATCCATCATCAATCTTTAGATCACTTTGCCACCCCAGTTCAGACACAGCTATACTAAAATCAGTCTGACCCTGTGCCTCATGGGAACAGTCCAGCCCGAACTGCCAAGCCATGTCTTCCCTGAACTGAAAACAAGCATCCTGGGACCGGTTTCAGGCTAACAGCCCTCATCAGCCAGGCTAGCTTGAATCCAGTGGCAAAGTGAGCAAGGGACCCACGTCTGGGCATACTCCGCCAACTTAGGGCAAACAAAGCAAACACAAGGAGATGATGGACGGAGCGCTGAAACTTTTCAGACACTCACCCCCAGTCACAGATCTGGGTTGAATCCATCATCATTCTTTAGCTCACTTCGCCATGCCAGTTCAGACACAGCTATATGCAAATCAGTTTGGCCCTGTGCCTCATGGGAACAGTCCAGCCCGAACTGCCAAGCCATGTCTTCCCTGGACTGAAAACAAGCATACTGGGACCGGTTTCGGGCTAACAGCCCTCATCAGCCAGGCTAGCTTGAATCCAGTGGCAAAGTGAGCAAGGGACCCACAAGTGGGCATACCCTGCCAACTTAGGACAAACAAAGCAAACACAAGGAGATGATTAATGGAGCGCTGAAAGTTTTCAGACACTCACCCCCAGTCACAGATCTGTGTTGAATCCATCATCATTCTTTAGCTCACTTCGCCACCCCAGTTCAGACACAGCTATATGCAAATCAGTCTGACCCTGTGCCTCATGGGAACAGTCCAGCCCGAACTGCCAAGCCATGTCTTTCCTGGATTGGAAATAAGCATCCTGGGACCGGTTTCATGCTAACAGGCCTCATCAGCCAGGCTAGCTTGAATCCAGTGGCAAAGTGAGCAAGGGACCCACGTCTTGGCATACCCTGCCATCTTAGTGCAAACAAAGCAAACACAAGGAGATGATGGACGGAGCGCTGAAACTTTTCAAACACTCACCCCCAGTCACAGATCTGGGTTGAATCCATCATCATTCTTTAGCTCACTTCGCCACCCCAGTTCAGACACAGCTATATGCAAATCAGTCTGACCCTGTGTCTCATGGGAATAGTCCAGCTCGAACTGCCAAGTCATGTCTTCCCTGGACCGGAAACAAGCATCCTGGAACCGGTTTCGGGCTAACAGCCCTCATCAGCCAGGCTAGCTTGAATCCAGTGGCAAAGTGAGCAAGGGACCCACGAGTGGGCATACCCTGTCAACTTAGGACAAACAAAGCAAACACAAGGAGATGATTGACGGAGCGCTGAAAGTTTTCAGACACTCACCCCCAGTCACAGAACTGGGTTGAATCCATCATCAATCTTTAGTTCACTTCGCCACCCCAGTTCAGACACAGCTATATGCAAATCAGTTTGACCCTGTGACTCATGGGAATAGTCCAGCCCGAACTGCCAAGCCATGTCTTCCCTGGTCCCGAAACAAACATCCTGGGACAGGTTTCGGGCTAACAGCCCTCATCAGCCAGGCTACCTTGAATCCAGGTGCAAAGTGAGCAAGGGACCCACGTCTGTCTGGGCATAACTTGCCAACTTAGGGCAAACATAGCAAACACAAGGAGATGATGGACGGAGCGCTGAAACTTTTCAGACACTCACCCTCAGTCATAGATCAGGGTTGAATCCTTCATCATTCTTTAGCTCACTTCGCCAGCCCAGTTCATACACAGCTATATGCAAATAAGTCTGACCCTGTGCCTCATGGGAACAGTCCAGCCCAAACTGCCAAGCCATGTCTTGCATGGACCGGAAACAAGCATCCTGGGACCGGTTTCGGGCTAACAGCCCTCATCAGCCAGGCTAGCTTGAATCCAATGGCAAAGTGAGCAAGGGACCCACGTCTGGGCATACCCTGCCAACTTAGGGCAAACAAAGCAAACACAAGGAGATGATGGACGGAGAGCTGAAACTTTTCAGACACTCACCCCCAGTCACAGATCTGGGTTGAATCCATCATCAATCTTTAGATCACTTTGCCACCCCAGTTCAGACACAGCTATACTCAAATCAGTCTGACCCTGTGCCTCATGGGAACAGTCCAGCCCGAACTGCCAAGCCATGTCTTCCCTGGACTGAAAACAAGCATCCTGGGACCGGTTTCGGGCTAACAGCCCTCATCAGCCAGGCTAGCTTGAATCCAGTGGCAAAGTGAGCAAGGGACCCACGTCTGGGCATACTCCGCCAACTTAGGGCAAACAAAGCAAACACAAGGAGATGATGGACGGAGCGCTGAAACTTTTCAGACACTCACCCCCAGTCACAGATCTGGGTTGAATCCATCATCATTCTTTAGCTCACTTCGCCATGCCAGTTCAGACACAGCTATATGCAAATCAGTTTGGCCCTGTGCCTCATGGGAACAGTCCAGCCCGAACTGCCAAGCCATGTCTTCCCTGGACTGAAAACAAGCATCCTGGGACCGGTTTCGGGCTAACAGCCCTCATCAGCCAGGCTAGCTTGAATCCAGTGGTAAAGTGAGCAAGGGACCCACGAGTGGGCATACCCTGCCAACTTAGGACAAACAAAGCAAACACAAGGAGATGATTAATGGAGCGCTGAAAGTTTTCAGACACTCACCCCCAGTCACAGATCTGTGTTGAATCCATCATCATTCTTTAGCTCACTTCGCCACCCCAGTTCAGACACAGCTATATGCAAATCAGTCTGACCCTGTGCCTCATGGGAACAGTCCAGCCCGAACTGCCAAGCCATGTCTTTCCTGGATTGGAAATAAGCATCCTGGGACCGGTTTCAGGCTAACAGGCCTCATCAGCCAGGCTAGCTTGAATCCAGTGGCAAAGTGAGCAAGGGACCCACGTCTTGGCATACCCTGCCATCTTAGTGCAAACAAAGCAAACACAAGGAGATGATGGACGGAGCGCTGAAACTTTTCAAACACTCACCCCCAGTCACAGATCTGGGTTGAATCCATCATCATTCTTTAGCTCACTTCGCCACCCCAGTTCAGACACAGCTATATGCAAATCAGTCTGACCCTGTGCCTCATGGGAACAGTCCAGCCCGAACTGCCAAGCCATGTCTTCCCTGGACCAGAAACAAGCATCCTGGGTCCGGTTTCAGGCTAACAGCCCTCATCAGCCAGGCCAGCTTGAATCCAGTGGCAAAGTGAGCAAGGGACCCACGAGTGGGCATACCCTGCCAACTTAGGGCAAACAAAGCAAACACAAGGAGATGAAGGACAGAGCACTGAAACTTTTCAGACACTCACTCCCAGTCACAGATCTGGGTTGAATCCATCATCATTCTTTAGCTCACTTCGCCACCCCAGTTCAGACACAGCTATATGCAAATCAGTCTGACCCTGTGCCTCATGGGAACAGTCCAGCCCGAACTGCCAAGCCATGTCTTCCCTGGACCGGAAATAAGCATCCTGGGACCGGTTTAAATCTAACAGCCCTCATCAGCCAGGCTAGCTTGAATCCAGTGGCAAAGTGAGCAAGGGACCCACGTCTTGTCATACCCTGCCAACTTAGGGCAAACAAAGCAAACACAAGGAGATGATGAACGAAGCGCTGGACGTTTTCAGACACTCACCCCCAGTCACAGATCTGGGTTGAATCCATCATCATTCTTTAGCTCACTTCGCCACCCCAGTTCAGACACAGCTATATGCAAATCAGTCTGACCCTGTGCCTCATGGGAACAGTCCAGCTCGAACTGCCAAGCCATGTCTTCCCTGGACCAGAAACAAGCATCCTGGGACCGGTTTCGGGCTAACAGCCCTCGTCAGCCAGGCCAGCTTGAGTCCAGTGGCAAAGTGAGCAAGAGACCCACGTCTGGGCATACCCTGCCAACTTAGGGCAAACAAAGGAAACACAAGGAGATGATGGACGGAGAGCTGAAACTTTTCAGACACTCACCCCCAGTCACAGATCTGGGTTGAATCCATCATCAATCTTTAGATCACTTTGCCACCCCAGTTCAGACACAGCTATACTAAAATCAGTCTGACCCTGTGCCTCATGGGAACAGTCCAGCCCGAACTGCCAAGCCATGTCTTCCCTGAACTGAAAACAAGCATCCTGGGACCGGTTTCGGGCTAACAGCCCTCATCAGCCAGGCTAGCTTGAATCCAGTGGCAAAGTGAGCAAGGGACCCACGTCTGGGCATACTCCGCCAACTTAGGGCAAACAAAGCAAACACAAGGAGATGATGGACGGAGCGCTGAAACTTTTCAGACAGTCACCCCCAGTCACAGATCTGGGTTGAATCCATCATCATTCTTTAGCTCACTTCGCCATGCCAGTTCAGACACAGCTATATGCAAATCAGTTTGGCCCTGTGCCTCATGGGAACAGTCCAGCCCGAACTGCCAAGCCATGTCTTCCCTGGACTGAAAACAAGCATACTGGGACCGGTTTCGGGCTAACAGCCCTCATCAGCCAGGCTAGCTTGAATCCAGTAGCAAAGTGAGCAAGGGACCCACAAGTGGGCATACCCTGCCAACTTAGGACAAACAAAGCAAACACAAGGAGAGGATTAATGGAGCGCTGAAAGTTTTCAGACACTCACCCCCAGTCACAGATCTGGGTTGAATCCATCATCATTCTTTAGCTCACTTCGCCACCCCAGTTCAGACACAGCTATATGCAAATCAGTCTGACCCTGTGCCTCATGGGAACAGTCCAGCCTGAACTGCCAAGCCATGTCTTCCCTGGACCAGAAACAAGCATCCTGGGACCGGTTTCGGGCTAACAGACCTCATCAGCCAGGCTAGCTTGAATCCAGTGGCAAAGTGAGCAAGGGAACCACGTCTGGCCATTCCCTGCCAACTTAGGGCAAACAAAGCAAACACAAGGAGATGATGGATGGAGCGCTGAAACTTTTCAGACACTCACCCACAGTCACAGATCTGGGTTGAATCCATCATCATTCTTTAGCTCACTTCGCCACCCCAGTTCAGACACAGCTATATGCAAATCAGAATGACCCTGTGCCTCATGGGAACAGTCCAGCCCGAACTGCCAAGCCATGTCTTCCCTGGACCGGAAATAAGCATCCTGGGACCGGTTTAAATCTAACAGCCCTCATCAGCCAGGCTAGCTTGAATCCAGTGGCAAAGTGAGCAAGGGACCCACGTCTTGGCATACCCTGCCAACTTAGGGCAAACAAAGCAAACACAAGGAGATGATGAACGGAGCGCTGAAAGTTTTCAGACACTCACCCCCAGTCACAGATCTGGGTTGAATCCATCATCATTCTTTAGCTCACTTCGCCACCCCAGTTCAGAAACAGCTATATGCAAATCAGTCTGACCCTGTGCCTCATGGGAACAGTCCAGCCCGAACTGCCAAGCCATGTCTTCCCTGGACCAGAAACAAGCATCCTGGGACCGGTTTCGGGCTAACAGCCCTCGTCAGCCAGGCCAGCTTGAATCCAGTGGCAAAGTGAGCAAGGGACCCACGAGTGGGCATACCCTGCCAACTTAGGGCAAACAAAGCAAACACAAGATGATTGACGGAGCCCTGAAAGCTTTCAGACACTCACCCCCAGTCACAGATCTGGGTTGAATCCATCATCATTCTTTAGCTCACTTCGCCACCCCAGTTCAGACACAGCTATATGCAAATCAGTCTGACCCTGTGTCTCATGGGAATAGTCCAGCTCGAACTGCCAAGTCATGTCTTCCCTGGACTGGAAACAAGCATCCTGGAACCGGTTTCGGGCTAACAGCCCTCATCAGCCAGGCTAGCTTGAATCCAGTGGCAAAGTGAGCAAGGGACCCACGAGTGGGCATACCCTGTCAACTTAGGACAAACAAAGCAAACACAAGGAGATGATTGACGGAGCGCTGAAAGTTTTCAGACACTCACCCCCAGTCACAGAACTGGGTTGAATCCATCATCAATCTTTAGTTCACTTCGCCACCCCAGTTCAGACACAGCTATATGCAAATCAGTTTGACCCTGTGACTCATGGGAATAGTCCAGCCCGAACTGCCAAGCCATGTCTTCCCTGGTCCCGAAACAAACATCCTGGGACAGGTTTCGGGCTAACAGCCCTCATCAGCCAGGCTAGCTTGAATCCAGGTGCAAAGTGAGCAAGGGACCCACGTCTGTCTGGGCATACCTTGCCAACTTAGGGCAAACATAGCAAACACAAGGAGATGATGGACGGAGCGCTGAAACTTTTCAGACACTCACCCTCAGTCATAGATCAGGGTTGAATCCTTCATCATTCTTTAGCTCACTTCGCCAGCCCAGTTCATACACAGCTATATGCAAATAAGTCTGACCCTGTGCCTCATGGGAACAGTCCAGCCCAAACTGCCAAGCCATGTCTTGCATGGACCGGAAACAAGCATCCTGGGACCGGTTTCGGGCTAACAGCCATGGGTTGAATCCATCATCATTCTTTAGCTCACTTTCACCACCCCAGTTCAGACACAGCTATATGCAAATCAGTCTGACCCTGTGCCTCATGGGAACAGTCCAGCCCGAACTGCCAAGCCATGTCTTCCCTGGACCAGAAACAAGCATCCTGGGACCGGTTTCGGGCTAACAGCCCTCGTCAGCCAGGCCAGCTTGAATCCAGTGGCAAAGTGAGCAAGGGACCCACGAGTGGGCATACCCTGCCAACTTAGGGCAAACAAAGCAAACACAAGGAGATGAAGGACAGAGCACTGAAACTTTTCAGACACTCACTCCCAGTCACAGATCTGGGTTGAATCCATCATCATTCTTTAGCTCACTTCGCCAGCCCAGTTCAGACACAGCTATATGCAAATCAGTCTGACCCTGTGCCTCATGGGAACAGTCCATCCCGAACTGCCAAGCCATGTCTTCCCTGGACCAGAAACAAGCATCCTGGGACCGGTTTCGGGCTAACAGCCCTCGTCAGCCAGGCCAGCTTGAATCCAGTGGCAAAGTGAGCAAGGGACCCACGAGTGGGCATACCCTGCCAACTTAGGGCAAACAAAGCAAACACAAGGAGATGATGGACGGAGAGCTGAAACTTTTCAGACACTCACCCCCAGTCACAGATCTGGGTTGAATCCATCATCAATCTTTAGATCACTTTGCCACCCCAGTTCAGACACAGCTATACTCAAATCAGTCTGACCCTGTGCCTCATGGGAACAGTCCAGCCCGAACTGCCAAGCCATGTCTTCCCTGGACTGAAAACAAGCATCCTGGGACCGGTTTCGGGCTAACAGCCCTCATCAGCCAGGCTAGCTTGAATCCAGTGGCAAAGTGAGCAAGGGACCCACGTCTGGGCATACTCCGCCAACTTAGGGCAAACAAAGCAAACACAAGGAGATGATGGACGGAGCGCTGAAACTTTTCAGACACTCACCCCCAGTCACAGATCTGGGTTGAATCCATCATCATTCTTTAGCTCACTTCGCCATGCCAGTTCAGACACAGCTATATGCAAATCAGTTTGGCCCTGTGCCTCATGGGAACAGTCCAGCCCGAACTGCCAAGCCATGTCTTCCCTGGACTGAAAACAAGCATCCTGGGACCGGTTTCGGGCTAACAGCCCTCATCAGCCAGGCTAGCTTGAATCCAGTGGTAAAGTGAGCAAGGGACCCACAAGTGGGCATACCCTGCCAACTTAGGACAAACAAAGCAAACACAAGGAGATGATTAATGGAGCGCTGAAAGTTTTCAGACACTCACCCCCAGTCACAGATCTGTGTTGAATCCATCATCATTCTTTAGCTCACTTCGCCACCCCAGTTCAGACACAGCTATATGCAAATCAGTCTGACCCTGTGCCTCATGGGAACAGTCCAGCCCGAACTGCCAAGCCATGTCTTTCCTGGATTGGAAATAAGCATCCTGGGACCGGTTTCAGGCTAACAGGCCTCATCAGCCAGGCTAGCTTGAATCCAGTGGCAAAGTGAGCAAGGGACCCACGTCTTGGCATACCCTGCCATCTTAGTGCAAACAAAGCAAACACAAGGAGATGATGGACGGAGCGCTGAAACTTTTCAAACACTCACCCCCAGTCACAGATCTGGGTTGAATCCATCATCATTCTTTAGCTCACTTCGCCACCCCAGTTCAGACACAGCTATATGCAAATCAGTCTGACCCTGTGCCTCATGGGAACAGTCCAGCCCGAACTGCCAAGCCATGTCTTCCCTGGACCAGAAACAAGCATCCTGGGTCCGGTTTCGGGCTAACAGCCCTCGTCAGCCAGGCCAGCTTGAATCCAGTGGCAAAGTGAGCAAGGGACCCACGAGTGGGCATACCCTGCCAACTTAGGGCAAACAAAGCAAACACAAGGAGATGAAGGACAGAGCACTGAAACTTTTCAGACACTCACTCCCAGTCACAGATCTGGGTTGAATCCATCATCATTCTTTAGCTCACTTCGCCACCCCAGTTCAGACACAGCTATATGCAAATCAGTCTGACCCTGTGCCTCATGGGAACAGTCCAGCCCGAACTGCCAAGCCATGTCTTCCCTGGACCGGAAATAAGCATCCTGGGACCGGTTTAAATCTAACAGCCCTCATCAGCCAGGCTAGCTTGAATCCAGTGGCAAAGTGAGCAAGGGACCCACGTCTTGGCATACCCTGCCAACTTAGGGCAAACAAAGCAAACACAAGGAGATGATGAACGAAGCGCTGAACGTTTTCAGACACTCACCCCCAGTCACAGATCTGGGTTGAATCCATCATCATTCTTTAGCTCACTTCGCCACCCCAGTTCAGACACAGCTATATGCAAATCAGTCTGACCCTTTGCCTCATGGGAACAGTCCAGCTCGAACTGCCAAGTCATGTCTTCCCTGGACTGGAAACAAGCATCCTGGAACCGGTTTCGGGCTAACAGCCCTCATCAGCCAGGCTAGCTTGAATCCAGTGGCAAAGTGAGCAAGGGACCCACGAGTGGGCATACCCTGTCAACTTAGGACAAACAAAGCAAACACAAGGAGATGATTGACGGAGCGCTGAAAGTTTTCAGACACTCACCCCCAGTCACAGAACTGGGTTGAATCCATCATCAATCTTTAGTTCACTTCGCCACCCCAGTTCAGACACAGCTATATGCAAATCAGTTTGACCCTGTGACTCATGGGAATAGTCCAGCCCGAACTGCCAAGCCATGTCTTCCCTGGTCCCGAAACAAACATCCTGGGACAGGTTTCGGGCTAACAGCCCTCATCAGCCAGGCTAGCTTGAATCCAGGTGCAAAGTGAGCAAGGGACCCACGTCTGTCTGGGCATACCTTGCCAACTTAGGGCAAACATAGCAAACACAAGGAGATGATGGACGGAGCGCTGAAACTTTTCAGACACTCACCCTCAGTCATAGATCAGGGTTGAATCCTTCATCATTCTTTAGCTCACTTCGCCAGCCCAGTTCATACACAGCTATATGCAAATAAGTCTGACCCTGTGCCTCATGGGAACAGTCCAGCCCAAACTGCCAAGCCATGTCTTGCATGGACCGGAAACAAGCATCCTGGGACCGGTTTCGGGCTAACAGCCCTCATCAGCCAGGCTAGCTTGAATCCAATGGCAAAGTGAGCAAGGGACCCACGTCTGGGCATACCCTGCCAACTTAGGGCAAACAAAGCAAACACAAGGAGATGATGGACGGAGAGCTGAAACTTTTCAGACACTCACCCCCAGTCACAGATCTGGGTTGAATCCATCATCAATCTTTAGATCACTTTGCCACCCCAGTTCAGACACAGCTATACTCAAATCAGTCTGACCCTGTGCCTCATGGGAACAGTCCAGCCCGAACTGCCAAGCCATGTCTTCCCTGGACTGAAAACAAGCATCCTGGGACCGGTTTCGGGCTAACAGCCCTCATCAGCCAGGCTAGCTTGAATCCAGTGGCAAAGTGAGCAAGGGACCCACGTCTGGGCATACTCCGCCAACTTAGGGCAAACAAAGCAAACACAAGGAGATGATGGACGGAGCGCTGAAACTTTTCAGACACTCACCCCCAGTCACAGATCTGGGTTGAATCCATCATCATTCTTTAGCTCACTTCGCCATGCCAGTTCAGACACAGCTATATGCAAATCAGTTTGGCCCTGTGCCTCATGGGAACAGTCCAGCCCGAACTGCCAAGCCATGTCTTCCCTGGACTGAAAACAAGCATCCTGGGACCGGTTTCGGGCTAACAGCCCTCATCAGCCAGGCTAGCTTGAATCCAGTGGTAAAGTGAGCAAGGGACCCACAAGTGGGCATACCCTGCCAACTTAGGACAAACAAAGCAAACACAAGGAGATGATTAATGGAGCGCTGAAAGTTTTCAGACACTCACCCCCAGTCACAGATCTGTGTTGAATCCATCATCATTCTTTAGCTCACTTCGCCACCCCAGTTCAGACACAGCTATATGCAAATCAGTCTGACCCTGTGCCTCATGGGAACAGTCCAGCCCGAACTGCCAAGCCATGTCTTTCCTGGATTGGAAATAAGCATCCTGGGACCGGTTTCAGGCTAACAGGCCTCATCAGCCAGGCTAGCTTGAATCCAGTGGCAAAGTGAGCAAGGGACCCACGTCTTGGCATACCCTGCCATCTTAGTGCAAACAAAGCAAACACAAGGAGATGATGGACGGAGCGCTGAAACTTTTCAAACACTCACCCCCAGTCACAGATCTGGGTTGAATCCATCATCATTCTTTAGCTCACTTCGCCACCCCAGTTCAGACACAGCTATATGCAAATCAGTCTGACCCTGTGCCTCATGGGAACAGTCCAGCCCGAACTGCCAAGCCATGTCTTCCCTGGACCAGAAACAAGCATCCTGGGTCCGGTTTCGGGCTAACAGCCCTCGTCAGCCAGGCCAGCTTGAATCCAGTGGCAAAGTGAGCAAGGGACCCACGAGTGGGCATACCCTGCCAACTTAGGGCAAACAAAGCAAACACAAGGAGATGAAGGACAGAGCACTGAAACTTTTCAGACACTCACTCCCAGTCACAGATCTGGGTTGAATCCATCATCATTCTTTAGCTCACTTCGCCACCCCAGTTCAGACACAGCTATATGCAAATCAGTCTGACCCTGTGCCTCATGGGAACAGTCCAGCCCGAACTGCCAAGCCATGTCTTCCCTGGACCGGAAATAAGCATCCTGGGACCGGTTTAAATCTAACAGCCCTCATCAGCCAGGCTAGCTTGAATCCAGTGGCAAAGTGAGCAAGGGACCCACGTCTTGGCATACCCTGCCAACTTAGGGCAAACAAAGCAAACACAAGGAGATGATGAACGAAGCGCTGAACGTTTTCAGACACTCACCCCCAGTCACAGATCTGGGTTGAATCCATCATCATTCTTTAGCTCACTTTGCCACCCCAGTTCAGACACAGCTATATGCAAATCAGTCTGACCCTGTGCCTCATGGGAACAGTCCAGCTCGAACTGCCAAGCCATGTTTTCCCTGGACCAGAAACAAGCATCCTGGGACCGGTTTCGGGCTAACAGCCCTCGTCAGCCAGGCCAGCTTGAGTCCAGTGGCAAAGTGAGCAAGAGACCCACGTCTGGGCATACCCTGCCAACTTAGGGCAAACAAAGGAAACACAAGGAGATGATGGACGGAGCGCTGAAACTTTTCAGACGCTCACCCCCAGTCACAGATCTGGGTTGAATCCATCATTATTCTTTAGCTCACTTCGCCACCCCAGTTCAGACACAGCTATTGGCAAATCAGTCTGACCCTGTGTCTCATGGGAATAGTCCAGCCCGAACTGCCAAGCCATGTCTTTTCTGGACCGGAAACAAGCATCCTGGCACCCGTTTCGGGCTAACAGCCCTCATCAGCCAGGTTAGCTTGAATCCAGTGGCAAAGTGAGCAAGGGACCCACGTCTGGGCATACCCTGCCAACTTAGGGCAAACAAAGCAAACACAAGGAGATGATGGACGGAGCGCTGAAACTTTTCAGACACTCACCCCCAGTCACAGATCTGGGTTGAATCCATCATCATTCTTTAGCTCACTTCGCCACCCCAGTTCAGACACAGCTATATGCAAATCAGTCTGACCCTGTGCCTCATGGGAACAGTCCAGCCCGAACTGCCAAGCCATGTCTTCCCTGGACTGGAAACATGCATCCTGGGACCGGTTTCGGACAAACAGCCCTCATCATCCAGGCCAGCTTGAATCCATTGGCAAAGTGAGCAAGGGACCCACGTCTGTGCATACCCTGCCAACTTAGGGCAAACAAAGCAAACACAAGGAGATGATGGACAGAGCGCTGAAACTTTTCAGACACTCACCCCCAGTCACAGATCTGGGTTGAATCCATCATCAATCTTTAGATCACTTTGCCACCCCAGTTCAGAAACAGCTATATGCAAATCAGTCTGACCCTGTGCCTCATGGGAACAGTCCAGCCCGAACTGCCAAGCCATGTCTTGCATGGACTGGAAAAAGCATCCTGGGACCGGTTTCAGGCTAACAGCCCTCATCAGCCTGGCTAGCTTGAATCCAGTGGCAAAGTGAGCAAGGGACCCACGTCTGGGCATACCCTGCCAACTTAGGGCAAACAAAGCAAACACAAGGAGATGATGGACGGAGCGCTGAAACTTTTCAGACACTCACCCCCAGTCACAGATCTGGGTTGAATCCATCATCATTCTTTAGCTCACTTCGCCATGCCAGTTCAGACACAGCTATATGCAAATCAGTCTGGCCCTGTGCCTCATGGGAACAGTCCAGCCCGAACTGCCAAGCCATGTCTTCCCTGGACTGAAAACAAGCATCCTGGGACCGGTTTCGGGCTAACAGCCTTCATCAGCCAGGCTAGCTTGAATCCAGTGGCAAAGTGAGCAAGGGACCCACAAGTGGGCATACCCTGCCAACTTAGGGCAAACAAAGCAAACACAAGGAAATGAATAATGGAGCGCTGAAAGTTTTCAGACACTCACCCCCAGTCACAGATCTGGGTTGAATCCATCATCATTCTTTAGCTCACTTTGCCACCCAGTTCAGACACAGTTATATGCAAATCAGTCTGACCCTGTGCCTCATGGGAACAGTCCAGCCTGAACTGCCAGCCATGTCTTCCCTGGACCAGAAACAAGCATCCTGGGACCGGTTTCGGGCTAACAGCCTTCATCAGCCAGGCTAGCTTGAATCCAGTGGCAAAGTGAGCAAGGGACCTACGTCTGGGCATACCCTGCCAACGTAGGGCAAACAAATCAAACACAATTGTTGTTTTTGCAGTTTTATGGTAAGGGCATTTCTGAAATTTTTGGAAATGTTGATTTCATTTTCCACTTCTTCTTCCCTAACTATAATGTGTTGTGCTGGCACAGCGTCGTCTTCTTCAGTCATTGTTGAAAAAGTAAAAACTTTCAAGGGAAAGTTTCAAGGAAACTGAGATAAGGTTTTATACACAATAGGAACTGTGTGTCCTTCAAGCTTGATAAACCTACAGCCAATACATTGCATATGCCTACTCAGCTGTGGCGGATAGTTCCCTTCCTACTCCAGACGTCTCTGTGGAAATGTGAGTAGGGGTCTCTGAGAAAAGCATGACTGAACTACTCAGATTTGACTATAAAATAAGTGCCAAGCAAACGTTGGCGGCGCCATTTCGTGTAGTTCCTGTAAACCTCTATACGATATGCGCCTTTAGACAACATACACTGTAGGACTGGTCTCCGGACTGATTCTAGACACCCCTACTGGGTATGTTAGCCTGTATACCAGCTAGCTCACAGTGCCACTAGAAACCCCTCTTACCAATGGGATAATAGTTCTTGGCAACTATCGAACATAACAACCCTGATCCCTCAGGATCGTGGTAACAGTGCAATCATTTTTGCTCAGTTACTCGTGCGCACTTTGTCTCAGATAGATACACAGAATAAATGGTGGGGACGTTTTTCAATAAGCATTTATTGAACCGGCGTCATTCTAATATAAAATAGGTGTGCTGAAACAACCATAAGACAGAAACAGATATAAATGATCGTAAGCACCAACACAGTAAAAGGATGGCAGATTGCTACCATAGTGCTAAAACAATTAATACAGGCAAGTATATAAAATACATGACAGTAGTAAATGCGTACTCCTACAATGCTACCCTAAGTGTACCTAGCATGTATGTGGGAGTAAAAGCCAAGAATCCCTCTAGGATAAAGTCAACATCATTACCTGAAGTGAGAGACTGTGGGACCCCATCTTGGTCTCGAGATAGACACCCCGCAAGGGATGTCAGACCACTGCGAGCTGGAGTGTCTGCGTGTAGGAACCTCAGCGTCTTGCATCAGTGTGTCAGCATGGAAGTCCTTTTCTCCTCTGACTACCTCAGCAAGATATGGTGTTTATATACCCAATGTGATACCCCCAGGGGATATACCTTGCTGTTTCATGTCGGACTAGGATGACGGAAGGAATGACCCATGTACATAGTTATTATGCAGGAGATGATGTCCTGCTGTGATTCCAAGAATCTTCATGCATAATGGATGAGGCTAGGTTTCAGAGAAAACCCCATGTCATTTAGGCATTACCTTAACTAGGTAAAAGGTCAGTCCCAAGAACCGTTATGTAGTGTAATGGCAGGGGAAATATAGGTGAAAGGTCGGGTTGCTACCTGAGCCTATATTGGGCACCTGTATGAAACATAACACTACTGTTGTCTACGTTGCTCAGTTTCTTGCAACAATTGGGTACTAGTTTGCGGCTGAGACAAATCCAGTTCAGACTCTGTGCTCATCACAATGATTGCAGCAGCTGCCTCGATGAGAGACATGGCCTTGTGCTTAGGTTGGGGTGGTGCTGTTGATGCAGGAGTGCTGCTCTCAGCTTTCTGCGCAGAGGACGGTGCAGCAGTTACACGTTTCCTGAAAAAGGTTTGGGCTGCCAAACCAGTGGTGGAAATCTGCTTCTTCTTCTCCTCCTCACTGGCCACTTTCTTGGCAGCACCTTTCTTTTGGGCCATATTCAAGCTCTGTCAGTTGACAGTGCATTTAGCTGAACAAGCGGAAGAGACAGGAGGACTCACGTGTTGTGGTCACATCACTCTGTGCCAGTCTTCAGTCTGGCAGTGCTGTGGGTTATATCTCTTGTGCACCTAAACGCACACAAGCAAGAAAAACATTTAGTGAAACGAGGCATTTTTGCAGTTTGAATTACTTATAGAACAGACAATATAATTTAGTGTGGGTAGTATTTATCCTAAATAATTAACAACAATAGTGTATCCTTTCCAAGTCAAACCACACTACCATAACATAATATTTCATTTTCAATCAGGATAACAACATACAGATGTAACTCTCTGGTTTATGTACATCTAAGGGAAGACACCTGTTTTTATTTTTATTTTTAATAAATTTTATTGATACTTTTGCAGAATACATATACAACAACAAGTCGCAATTGTCTTTGCAACAATAGAACAGTATAAACACCCCGTGACCATACATAGCAATGAAATATGCAAAACTCAGACAACGGTTGCAGTACAGTGAGATGCCATACACATAGTTTACCTACACAATCTTAATGCTCTACGATTCCAGGGGATTCATCCTGCTCAATTAAGCGTAAATATTGCACCAAGGGGTCCCAGATGTCTTTAGGCCTAGAGGGGTGGGGAGTTCCTCTGCATAGAGCGCCAAGTTTTCCCAGCAGTATACCATGTCTCGGATCCACTGATCAGGAGACGGCCCTGCTGTGCTCTCCCATGCCATTGCCATCCGCCGTTTAGCAAGGAGTAAAGCTATTCCCACAAATTTACCCAAGCTGTCTTTCTGAAACGGCACCAGGCCCAGCAGATACACTCGTGGGGAGCATGGCACCTCCACAGGAATCATACCTTGCAACCTGCGTATCACATCGGACCAGAACACAGCCACACGTCTGCATTCCCAGGCCAGATGCCAGAAATCGGCACCCATCTGTCCGCATCGTTTACATGCATCATTAACTCTGAGACCATATTTAAACCATTTGTGTGGGGTGTGGTACATACGGTGTATATATTTGAAGTGGACTATCCGCAGATTCCCATTTGATGTGAGGGCATTAGTTAGTTGACAGCAGTGTTCCCATTCGTTCTGTGTGAGTTTTGGGGTGAGTTGCGCATGCCACTGCTCCGTACTTTTATTAGGGGGCATAACTTTCAAGTCCCTAGCTGCTTGATACAACTTAGTGATCAGTTTATGCCTTGTTGGGCTAACCAACACAACTTGAAGGGCCTGCAGAATCGGTGGTTCAGTTGGAAACGTGAGGTAGTGTGCTCGCATTGCTTTCTGCAATCTGTGGAAGATGAAGGGGAACAGTGGAGTTTTATTGTGTATGTAGGTTAAATCGTTTGTCATAAGAAATGTGCCGTTGGGAAATAAATCCTGCATTTTATCGATCCTGGCCAAGGTCAAAGCACGCATAGCCCCGTTTTCTGTGCCACTGACACGTTCGCCTGATGTGCGATGGGCAGTAAGGGTGAATATATTGGCAACTTCGCAGCCATACGGCGAGCGCCTGCCAGGCAGCAATCGTGGTGTCAATCGTATTGATTTCGTTTGCGGGGGTACCCCTACGTGTATGTGTTAATATAGATCAAAGGGGGATGGGGTGTGCATCGCCGTCCTCTACAGCAGCATGTGGAATAAAGTCATAGGTGTTGTACCAGTAGTGTGCGTATTGTGCATGAGCGCGCTAGATAATACAGATATATGTCAGGCAAACTAAAACCCCCACTTCTTGTAGTCTAGGGTAAGGGTCTCCCAGCTCACTCGGGCTTGCTTACCACCCCAGACCAGCCGGAGAAGCAGCGACCGTACTTGTTTAAAAAAGGTTTTTGTCAACGAAATAGGTATGTTGCTGAACAAATACAAAAATTTAGGTAACACGACCATCTTGATGAGGGCGATGCGGTCGGCCAGCAACAGTGGCAATCTCAACCATCTCTCCATCTGCTGCTCCAGTGCCGTGCATGCCGTGCCATAGTTTGTGCGCATGACCGTCGCAGGGTCACGGTAAACCCAGATCCCTAAATATTTTACGGGGTCCGCAGACCATATAAGAGGAAATTCGAGATCGTGGGGAGAGGTATTTTCAGTAAGCGGCACCACCACAGACTTGGACCAGTTTATAGTTAATCCCGTGAACAGCCCAAACCGAATATATTAGCGTAGGATTGGCTCCATGTAGGTGTGCGATTCTCTAATACATAGCAGCATATCGTCCGCATATAGTGATATGCTCACTGGACGATGGGCAAAGCGGAGTGCCGCCGAGCCGTGACGTTGTCTAATGATGCAGACCAGCGGTTCCAGCATTAGCGCAGAGAGGAGCGGTGAGAGGGGGCTTCCCTGCCTAGTCCCTCCGCTAATCTGTATGGGGTCCGAAATGCTACCCTCCACCCGGATCCGTGCTGTGAGGTCGGTATATGGTAGTCTCACCCAGTTGCTAAAACTGGGAGGGAACCCCATTTGTTGTTGAATATGAAATAAATAGTCCCATTCTATGGAATCAAAGGCTTTGGCAGCATCAAGCATCACGGCCGCCGCCTGGAGATTGGGATCAAGTATGTGAAACATTGCGAAGATCGTAGGCAGGTTGTGCGATGTCGGCCTGTCAGGGATGAAACCAGATTGGTCGGGAAGGACCAGATTTGGCATCAGGGGCTGGAGCCTTGTGGCCATGATCTTCGCCAGTATCTTTGCATCTTTATTAATAAGTGACAGCGGCCTATACGAGTCACAGCGAGATGGCGGCTTGTCTTTCTTCAATAGGGTTATTATTAGTGCTTCTCTAAGTGTTGGCGGTAATTTGCCCGTCTCGTAAGCTTCAGCATACATTTCAAGCAAATAGTGTGTCAGTTCCTCAGCAAACTCTTTATAGAATTCACAGGTGAGGCCATCAGGCCCTGGGGCTTTCTTGTTCGGCAGAGCTTTAATCGTCGCTTTGATTTCATCCTCAGTGATCGATTGACTGAGGTATTCCCTGTGACCGTCTGATAGCCATGCAATGGCCACATCCGATAAATATTCATCTAGCGCAGTGAGATCAGACCTACCCTGTGAAGTGTATAGTTTTGCGTATGTGTTCCGGAATTGAGCTACAATGTTGTGTGTTTGATAGTGATCTTCTCCAGCGTCGTCAGTTATCTTAGTGATGGTTTGCTTGATTGTACGAACCTTGATCTTAGTAGCAAGATTGTGCCCCGGTCTGCCACCTTCCCCGTATGCACGGGCGACATGCCTTCTAGACAGATAACGGACCTCGTCTGCCGCCAATTCATCATATTCTAGAAGCGAATCTTTATTTTTGGCCAATGTCTGTTCACGGGGTGAACTATCATAGTCCCGTTCGAGCTGAGTCAGAGTGGTTTCTACTTTAGATAGTTGACCCCTTATGTCTTTTAATATACCCGCAGAGGTGCTAATGCATTTGCCTCGTACAGTGGCCTTGAAAGCCTCCCAAAGAATTGCTGCACTGTCGACTGAGCCTTTATTCTGATCGAAGTATTGTACAATGGCTTCGCGGATCGTGTGAACATATAATGGATCGAGTAGCGCTTCAGAAGGAAAACGCCAAGTGAAATGACAGTGGATAGTTTGTGGAATGTGCAATTGAAGTCTGACGGGATTATGATCCAACATTGTTCGTGGCAAGCCTTCTATTGTGGATACCCAGGCCCACGCGCTCTCGCTCAGCAGCCAGTAGTCTAGCCGCGACCAGCTGCCATGGGCCGTGGAAACGTGCGTGCCCTCCAATTTCTCAGCATTGTGCAAGCCCCACACATCTAGCAAACCCAACTCAGCCATCCCCTCGTGTTAACCAGGGCCGCCGTGGGCGATTGTCCCCCCGTTCCACTTGATTTTTCTTTACTAGGATCTAGATGTGTGTTGAGTTCGCCACCCCATATTATTACAGCTTCAGGCCAATCACGTAATATAGAGACGATACGTACAAACAGGTCGGGTTCGTCAGTGTTGGGGCCATAAACATTCACAATGGTCAACAGTGTATCAGCTAGTTTACCCTGTGTTATAGCATAACAGCCAGCGTCATCAGTACAACTTTGAGTATGGTAAAAAGAAGGTTTTTTTTTAATAATCGTGAGCACCCCTCTAGCGTAGGCGGAGTATGAGGAAGCCAACCTATATCCTGCCCATTGTGCCCCAATGTGTGTTTCAGTATACTTTGTCAGGTGTGTTTCCTGAATTAGGGCTATGTTCATGTCATGGCGATCTAGGTACGCAAATACCTGACGTATCTTTTTGGGCGAATTAAGCACCCGTACATTCCACGTTAAGCAGGTAAGTTTTACATTAGCTAGTTGTGGCATCTGAGTACATTATATAGCATGCATAACATCCCAATATCAGAGGCACTTGTCCATAAAAAAACATGTTATCTGAGTCACATTTAGGCATATTGCTCAAACCCCCCACCCACTTCAGCTTCCCCAACTTGCTAAAGCCATCCCCAGCCACCCTTAACAATACCCAAGTGGAGAAATAAAATTATAAACAACTGTGGGGAACACCCATGCGGGAGCGCTGGAGCACAAATTACCCTCCCAGATGCCAGAGAAGGGGGCCGAATAGCAACAGGAGAATTTCCAGGCCTAATTTCAATATAAATTGTTATACATGAACAAATTACATTAATACAAACAAAAGTAAAAATCTTATCTGCATAGTTAGGGTCCAAATACAGAATCCAGTTCTGCAGCCACGGGCATGGAAATGCTGAGATCGATTGTGTCCAGTTCGTTCAGTACAAGGAAAAAAACAGCAAGA
Organism: Calotriton arnoldi; assembly: GCA_963921515.1. Taxonomy (NCBI): domain Eukaryota; kingdom Metazoa; phylum Chordata; class Amphibia; order Caudata; family Salamandridae; genus Calotriton; species Calotriton arnoldi. Next base: position 546,641 of record CAWUFW010004593.1, on the reverse strand, counting down.
GCTCAGCAGTGCGCGTTCTCTCGCTCTCCCGATCAGTTTATCAGTCAGCTGTGGCACCCGAGGATTCACCGCGGTCATCGTCTGCCACATTGGAGGAGTCCCGGCTTTTTTGCTTGAGAGATTTGACGAAGTCCATTGCAGACTTTGGAGTGGTGAAGATTTTCGGTCGTCCATTCGTTTCAATTCGCAATCACGCCGGATAAAGCATGGCATAAGGAATCTTTTAAGCTATAAGGAGTTTCTTGACAACTTGGTATTCTTTATGTGCTTCCTGCACGGCCATTGTGAAGTCTGGGTAGAAAGCCAGAGTGTTACCTTCGTGGGTTATAGTGCCTTTCTCCCTGGTCAAGCGGAGGATGGTGTCCCGGTTCCTATAATTTAGCAGGCGTGCAATTATGGGACGTGGAGGGGCACCCAGGGGGGGGGGCGATTAGCCAGTGAGCGGTGCGCTCTCTCCACTATCAGAACTGATGATAGATGTTCCGCTCCGAAAATTCGTTGAAGCAAGGTTTCTACATAGGACTCCAGGCGACCAGTATTGGTGGATTCTGGTAAACCGGTGATCTGTAGGTTGTTACGTCTGGATCTGGCGTCCAAATCTTTGTTCTTCGCTTGTATGATGGTGAGCACTTTTTCCATGGCCAGAGTCTTGGAAGTCATTTCTTGCAGGCCGTCCTCTGCATCTGATATCCGCGTTTCCGCCTCCCCCAGGCGTAATGCACGTTTGTCCAGCTTTGTGGACATGTGATCCATCCGCAAATTCAGGTTGTCTATTTTGCCATCAACAGACTGTAGGCTGGCCTGTACCGCTAGAAGCGTCTTCTCAATGGAGGTGAGACTTTCGTTGGGAGCGTCCAATTCCAAACCAGAGGTTGTCTGTTGCTGCGATTTGTCCGTCTTACGGGGTTCAAATGTGAGGCGAGATTGGCCTCGTTCGGTTTTCCCCATGACTTTCCCTCACCGTTTGACCACACAGATGAATATACCGCCTCCCACTCGATGATGCTTTGTCCGGCTTGAGATAGAGTCCGCCGCACGCTGTAAGTGCACGTAAGCGTGCCAGGAGATTGAGGGTAGTAAATCGTACCCGGCGCTACCTCAAGAGCACCGCACCATACAGCGACGACCTCACAGGCTAGTGGAAAGATAGAGGGAGCACAGCGATGCAATACAATCACACCTCGACCGGACTCATGCTCAGGACCTCCACGTGCAGCACTGATCTACGAGATAGGTCTCTGGGACTTCCTAGTGGCTCCCGGCTGTAGCAAGAGTTACGCGCTTCTGTACTTCAGATTATCTGGCCCAGTCCTTCCCAGCAAAATTGTCATGTCACGCACTCCGAGATGCGCCACACACATCCAGCCACGGGGGCTCACCGCTACAATCGTCGCTCCCGGTATAGAGTTCGTACTACTGGGCAAACAGGGCGCACTGGGTTACTCAATTGAATGTAATAGTGTGGTTGTGTGTCACTGTAGGGGTATACCAAGCTGCCACACGTTTTTTCGGGGCTTACATGAAGAAACATAGACGAAGCAGTGATTATTAAAGTGCCCCTCCACTCCTGCTGAGGTGCCGATACACGCTGTGCGTCGGTCTGGAATCCGCCGCGTCTGCACACGGCCCTCTCCCGCTGCACGATGTTAATTAGGCCACAGGCCCCGTTGGGGTAGTGACACCAGGCCCGAGTGCAGGCGCCAGCAGCACCGGCCACACTCGCCGGCCTGCGCCACGCACAGCACCTCTCTTGCGAACTGCAGCCGCGTTACACCAGCTCCTAGCAGCCTTTATGTGGTCCGGAACTCCGCACCGGATCGTACAGCCGAGTCCTGGAACCCTCGGCCTCCCCCGCCGATGACGTGCTTCGGGATGAAAGGGAGAGCAGGCCCGCAGTCCCGGCAGTGCCGCACGCCTCGCTAGACTGCCTACCGTAGCCTCGCCGGTCGTTTCAGCGGCGTCGACCCCCAGGTAGGACAGCACGGGCCCCTGACTGCAGGCTCCAATCTCTTATGCGGTCACTCGCCCCACGTTGGTATTCAGCATTCGGTGCGTCCGCTAGGCCGCCATGATGGTGTCACGGGCCTGAGTGCTTAATAGCAATGTTCTCAGCACTCCGGTGTATGTTTCACCAGAAAATCACACCCCGCAGGTCCGGAGTGGTTGTGCTGCAATATACCGTTGTTTTTTGCTTCGGATGCAGGCGGGAATATCAGGATTGTTGAAGGATTGTTCCTTCGGCCGGCAGAGCTGCTTAGAAAATTAATTCTGAGGTGCGCTTATGGCAGGCAGGGGTCCAGGGGAAAATGGAATAATCTTTAAAAAAATTGAATGCTGGTGTGAGCCTATGGCAGGCAGGGGGGTCCAGATCAAAATGGAATAATCCTTAATAAATTAATGCTGCTGGTGTGCACCTATGGGGGGGGGATCCAGGGGAAAATTGAATAATCCTTAAAAAATGAATGCAGGTGATCAGATATGGCAGGCAGGGGGTCAGGGGAAAATGGAATAAAAATGAATGCTGGTGTCCGCCTATGGCAGGCAGGGGGTCCAGGGGAAATGGAATGATCCTTATAAAATGAATGCTGGCGTGCAACTGTGTGCCTATGGCAGGCAGGGGGTCCAGGGGGAAATGAGTAATGACAATCCTAAAAAAATAAATGCTGGTGTGCATTAGGCACCTATGGCAGGCAGGGGGTGGATGGAGAGAAAATGCAACAAAAGAAAGAAAAAAGGTTAAAAATAAATAAATACATAAAAAAGAAAAAAAGCAATTAATTGCTGGTGTAGGGGACTATGAGAAACACATTGGGAGGCAAGGATGTGCAGGGGAAAAACAGAACAAAATGCACTGTTCATATATACATATACTACAATCATCCTCAAGCATAATAAACTGATATCAGGGAAAAGTTTAAAAAAATTAACAAAAACAAAATGGCACAGCTCTCTAGTATCAACCTCCCTAGAAAATGGCTTTGAAAACTGGAAATACAGGATTTACACACTAGCTGGCTGCACAAAATGGCCACCGGCCACATGGTCAACCAACAACAACAAGCATGGAGGCATGGACACAACAAAGACGTGCAGGTCTATGTCAAAAGCGAACTGGCTGGCTACACAAAATGGCCACGGGCCACATGGTCAAATAACAACAACAAGCAAGGAGGCATGGACAGCAAAGATCACATGCAAGCCTATGGAAAAAGCACACTGACTGGCTACACAAAATGGCCACCGGCCACATGGTCAAACAAAAAGCAAGGAGACATGGACAGCAAAGAAGAACACATGCAGGTCTATGGCAAAGGCACACTGGCTGGCTACACAAAATGCCAGAGGGACAAGAGTGGCCGATTAGGAGACTACCGTACCTTGAAGTAAGTGTGACTACAGGACGGGGTCCCCACTCTGTCCCCGAGTTAGGATCATCATTGATGAAACTCGGGTACACAGATGATGTGTGTCTACGAAAATGGCAAGTATAGGCACTTATGAGTTCCCTACCATATAGTGACAAGACTAGGAGGGTACTTATCTAGAACCTTCTTTAGGGATCCGTATCATGATGAATGCCATCGACCCATACGGGCAGCAACCGACGGCAGAAACATGTTGATACAGCAGACAAGGTAATGTTGTTGTTACTTTCCCATATACCCCATAAAACCCATATACCCTTATTTGAACCTTTTTAATCCTGCCAAGTGGGATCCATAATAAAGATAGTGGATACCCACTTAGACAGTTTTAGAATTTTTTCTCTGAGTGAGGGATCCCCAATCTATGGTTTCTTTCTTTTCTATATTCTCTTTTTTTCTCAGCGCTCCTCCCTGGATGTTGGTCTGCACCAGGAAGTCGCAGAGGCCCTATGATGAAGCATGCCACTCAGTGAGTAGGTGAGGGCAGTATTTACACTCCTTTGGGATTCCCAAATGGTGTCATTATTTTTCATCCCTTGCCTCTTTTTCAAGTTTAGGTGAACACTGGTGTTTTCCCCCTTTCTTCTTTTTTTATTGGTCACAAAAATGTTTTGAACTAGGAGGGGACCGGCTGGCCCACATCCTAAAGGATAATACATATAAAAAAAGTTTTTGGTCAATACCCTTATTTTCAAGTCCTTCTCGTGAAGTGAGTAGTACACAAAATGCCCACCAGCACATGGTCAAAGAACAAGAAGCAAGGTGCCATGGACAACAAAAAACATACGCAGGCCTATGGCAAAAAGCAGTGGGTGGCTGCACAAAATGGCCGCCTGCCACAAGGTCAACCAACAACAACAAGCAAGGAGGCATGGTCACAAAAAAGAACACATGCATGCCTATGGCCAAAGCAAACTGTCTGACCACACAAACTGTCCACTGGCCACATAGTCAAACAACAAGCAAGGAGGGCTGGAGAACAAAGAACACATGCAAGACAAATGGTGGCCTATGGCAAACACACACACACACACACTGGACAGACAAAGGAGGCATGGTAACAATGAAGAAAACACTACCATTATTTCAGCAATGCCAAAAATGGAAATTAAGTGAGCTATACATTTTTTACGACAACACACATCCTCCCAAGGCATCAAATATTACCCCACAACAATAAACATTTGCAGACAAAACATGAAATACAGAAAGAAAGAAAACTCACATTTTCAACTTAATTCAATGTCATCCCTGGCCTAAATTAGGTTTTATAACAACATATACTACAGTAGCAGTTGTTTCATGTACCTGATGACTAGTACTGGTAGGATGGCCCGTGGGCAGACTAGGCCACATAGTAAAATAAATGAATAGCGCAAATTTAACAAACATAGAGAAAATGTACTGAACTGTGCAAACTTCTTCCCTTACAAAAGATAAAAAATTAAATGCAAAAAAATAACAAGGTGCTTACTGAAACTCCAGAGCACCCACCACAGCCACAATCAAATTTAAAATTTGAATAAAAGTACAAATAAATACTGGTGCATGCCCTCTATCAAACAAACAACATCCTTATACAAATGTTTTTGAACTTACTTGTGATATCACAAAGCAAAGTCCTTAAAATCCAATGGTATATATGGAGCAGGAATTGCACAAAGTGTGTGATGATTCCACCTTGAAATCCAAATGAAAAGGGACCAGGAGATTGACGAAGCACTGGGAGGAGCCTGCTGGACAGGAGGAGAAAGTTGGAGTTTCTGGGACACTTCCTTCTTGTTGACAAAAAAAGTAAAATCAAAAAAATGCATTTTGCATTCAAAAACAACTTGAACGGTCTGTTGAAGTAGAGTATTCACCAGAAAACCTCTTTTAGAGTTGATTTAGCTGCATCTGGAGTAGGGAATCTGCCAGAGAAGAAGCCATAGCCACTTGCGCTCGCCAGCGTCATGAAAATGGTACCAGAAGGCTCCAAGGCGACTGGAAATCGCGCTAGTGGCTGGCAAATCTCATTGCGCAGGCCCGCATATGTCAAAACAAGTTTCATGCGCACCAACGGAAATATAATTCTGTCATATGCAGGAAGGTGGAATTTAGCTGGAACTCTGCGGAGTTCCTGAATTTCCACAGACTCACCAAGCAAAATAATATTTCCACACAGCCCTAGCGGTCGGCAGCCTTTCAGGCGCTCTGTGTGGCAGTAGCCTAGCACTGAGGGCTGGGAGCAGCCATTTTGCACAGGTCGACCTTGCGGCTTCACCACCTTCCATCTCTTCTCACAATCCTTTGGCTCCTGTACCTTTGCAACAAGCAGCCGGGCATCCACAGCATACAGGGAAGGTGTCAGGAGGTTCAGTCATCCGTGTCCTGGCGGCCGATGTTGAAGGATTTATGAGGAGGTCAGAAGCGAGCTCAAGTTGCGGCCGCCATCTTTGCTGACTTGGCCACACCCCCTAAAACTGGATCTATGTCAATATTTTTTTTTCCTCACAACAACTACCTAGGGGTGCAAATGTCTTGATTTTAATATCAAAACCCATATGCTGAAAAATTTCTGAACTACAGTTCTAATCATAATATTTCTCGGAAATTCAAGAGAGAAAACCTTTCCAATGTGGACTACAGGGTTTACTCATGATTTAAAAATAGAAATGGCAGGGTGAAAGGTGCTGTTGACAAATGTGGTGTGTGTAAAGTGAGTTACAGTCTGTATTGCAATGAAGTTATGAAGTTTGCGTCAAAGGATGGTGTGAGAAGTTGGCCTTGTATATGCTGTCCACTTATTAAAGTGGCCACCTTACACCAGTCCAAACAACCCTTATGGTGATTTAAGAGGTCAAAGATAACCTTGAAAAGCTACCAAATGGTAGCTGTGGAGAGCAGCCTTCAGGCTTAGTGTGTGAAGGAATGTTAAGCAGTTTGTTTTACCAGAATGCAACCTTATAGTATTGGTTAAATGAAAAGAGAACCACACAGTAGTTCTAAAAATATGTATTTATTAATATAACACTCTCTAGTACGACACAGTATCTTCTACATGAAGATACTCTCAAAGCACACAATACTGTAGCACAGAAACAATAGTAAATAGCACAAATACACGGTGGGCCCCAGGGGTGGACCAAATCATATATTAAAATAGTGGTATAAGAACCACGACTCGAGTCAAGACAGTGTCTAGAGGACGTAAAAACATTGGGACCCCAAGGAACCACATAAGGTGAGTAAGTAGGAACCCCACGGAGGACGGGTGCAGTGTAGGAACACGACTCCGTGCTCCATACACTTCTATGGGAAAGTCGCGGTTGAAGTTTTAGAGTTTAAGGACCCTTCCCAGTGGTCTTCAAAGAAACCCTGTGGAAGTTAGGAGGTTGGAGAGCCACCCCACCTGTGGATACTGTAGTACCAGAGTTACCTATCCCAGGGCAGCCGAGTGCATAGATCTGAAGTGGCGTTGGAAACTGCTGTCAATCTCAATCGAGGACTTCAATGAAGAGCCACTGCTGGAAGGAAGAAAAGTGTCCGTTGGAATCCAAAGGTGGATTCTGGTTGAAGAGTACCTGAAAGCAGAGGGGACAGAGTCTGGGTCACTCAGGAGTGACCAGGGGCTCGGTAGACGAATGCCCACCGATGTCGGATGCTTCAGGTGCGTTGAGGGGGTTCTTGACTCGGCAGCCACGAGGACCAGGAGATGTCAGGGACAACCAGGAGCCGGAAACGAGCTGTTCCACAAAGGATGTCGAGTGCTGAAGGGTCAGTGTAGGGCGGGAGCACCAACAAGCCTTGGCAACGGCAACCCACGCAGAAGGTCAAAGAAGGATACGGTTTGGACCAGCAAGGTCCAGGATACTCAGCAAATCAAGGGGAGTCAGAGCAGGCCTGGAGCAACTAGGGGAGCCCAAGAAAAGCAAAGTTGACTCTCAAGTGGACTCACAAGCCGGAGGCACAGGAGTCGCAAGAGGACCTAGAGCGTTTTCACCAAACATCAGGCCACAGAGCACTCCGTGCAAGGAGGCCAGAATTCTTGTTAGGAAATAGTGCCAGAGGTTGGGGCTACTCGAAGCCCAATGCACTGGCTAGGGAAATACCAACAAGAATATGCACTTGCAAATGAACTCATTGCACAGGGGTATGGGTAATGCAGCCCCCACAAGAGATTCTGACCTCAAACTTGGTAAGAGGGCAGCTCGGACTTCGGGGAACATAGGGACCCACCTCCTGTGTTGTTGGAGCCTTCAGAGTCCGTAGGAGCTCAGGAGCAGCAGACTGGTCAGTCATGATGTGGTGCCTGAAGATGCAGGGGAGTGACTCCTTCACCCCAAGGGAGATATATTCGGTTGTCCTTGATACCCCACAGGTCCTGCATTGAGCCTGTATGGTGCATGGGCACATACAATGCTTTGGACTGAGAGGGAGACAAAGTCAGGCCCAAACAAAGTCCAGCGAAGTCCAGAGTGTCCAGACAGTCGAAGGTCAGTAGTTTCTGGTTCAGAATCTTGTCCAAGTCGAATCTAGGGTCCTACAGCCAGGTCATCCCTTTTGTATCCACAGGAGAGGGTTAGACAGATTCAGGGGACCCTCCCATGGGAGGGTCTGGACAGTGGGAAGGTTACTCCCATGTCCTTTGTCCAGTTTTGCTCCAGAGCTGGAGCCAATGGCTCCCAGGACTGGTTTTAACTGGACTATGCACAAGGACACCAAATGTGCCCCTCATGCAGACTTTCAGTCGCTGGAAAGCGCACCCACCCAGGCCTAATATACCAAATCCTGTCTGGGAGGTGGTCACACCTCCCTGTGACAGGATGCCTATTGTTCTGCCTTTCCCTGCTCGAGCTTGGCTCAGCAGCAGGAGGGCAGAAATATGTCTTTGGTCGGCAGCAACCATTTTGTGCTGTCTGGGACTAGATGGCTGGTACTGGGAACACCAGGAACCCCACGAAGCTCGCTTCTGAGGGGTGGAATCATACCTCCCACACCGGTTACTGGTGTGAGGGTATGATTCCAACATGTTTGATACCAAACACAATAGGGTTTGATTCAGCCACTTTAGAGTTAGTCAGTACGAGGTCGCATAATGCCAATCTATATGTCGTATATGGCTGTATCACTGACAACCCGGGAGAATGGACTCCGTAGGCTGCAGTGGTGTCCAGCTCGTGCTAGGACACCATGTCACTTAGAACCAAGCACCCTGCCTTCAGGATTGGTAAGGCCTGTGATGGAGCAAGGTAAATGAAACAAATTTGTAACACCCCATAATAGGGATAATAATTTAACGATATTAATTGTTTGCAATATTAATCAACAATTTGCACTTTTATAAACATTTACATAAGTGGGTGGTAATTGCTATTTATGTGCAAACTAACTTATTTACTATTGTAAAGTAAAATAATAGTTAATATAGTAATTTGCGTACTAATTAGAGTAAAATCGCATGATTTGTGCTATGTAGTAAAATTGTATTGTGGCAAAGAATGCGGATGGTAAGTAAAACATGGCTTTAAATGTCGCTTCTGCTAGGTAACACCTAACTTGGGTACTTAGAATGACGGGTGGGAAACAGAAAGGCTTATTTTCTTTATTTTAAATATGATTGTGTTTGTTCTTATGATAGTTCGTTTGGGCCTGCTAGGCCATGCTGCAAATATGGCTGCCGAGGCAGATGAGGTCATGCGCAGACACAAAGATGGCCTCTAAGCGGAAGGAAGCCACAGAGCTAAAGTCACGTGGTTACCGAGTGAGCCCAGAGTGAGAGGAGTCAAGGTCATGCCGACCTGACACGAGGAGAATGCCAAGAAAGACTCAGCATCCATCCGTGAGAAACATGGGATGAGCCTCAATGAATTAACAATGGACTGTTTTAAAATGTATAACAAAAAGTGAAACATTTAGCGAACTGTCAATTGGACTGCTATTACCCAAAGGTCATGTGAAAATATCATCCTTAAACAATTTTAGAACCAGTTTGAACAAGGAGGGCAATGAGGTGATTCTAGCCACCCCTCCAATGGACCAATTAGCGCGATTCTCGCCCCAAAGATTGCAACTTTTTGTTTAGTAAGCTAGTAGTAGGGTATAAGAGGACCTGCTCTTAAGTAGGAGGAGCGTTATTCCGGCATAATTTTTGGACACTGAGCGTGATACTGATGAAGCTGCTGCCATTTTCTATAGGCCGCTTTTCTTTGGAGAATTCTTTTTCAGAACTTTAAAACTTGACGGGGAAAGGAACGAGACCGATGCGGGAAACCTGTAAGGGAGGTCCGTCGAGGAGGCTGTTAGAGGGACAGTCAGTCAGTTTTTGGGAGTTCAATGCTGTGATCTGCTTTTGATGAATTTTCCTAAACCGCAACAAAAGGGTATGCATTTAATCTTTTCTAAAAATGTATTTCTCATATGCTATTGAAGTGTAATAAAGTGATTAATAAACTAAGAATCTCACTCATGCAAACTGAATTTAGATAAAATCTATTTCTAATTACATTAACGAGTCTGTGGTTCTTTAGCTCAATATTAAGTATAATGATTAAGAAGGTTCTAAATGTGATTGAGCTGGCCTTAATCACCATCAACTTATCCTACTAGTTGGTCCATCGACCAAAGAGCGGAATACCTTGATGTTTAGAACTGATAGGATTAAAACTGATTATGCCTGATGTTTAAGGTAATATTCTGTTAATGTTAACAAGGTATTCTGTTCCTCTAGCAGTTTAATCTTTCTCCTTGGTGAAAGTGGATGTGACCCAGGGAATATTTGAGTGAGTGAATGTCTATGCGGTGTTATGGGCCCCACCGTCATATGGTATAGTTGTTAAAGAGTGATTTTACCTGGATGTTATGTCCAAAGGAGAAGAATTTATATTAGTCGCGCTGGATCAGATTTCTTGGTAGCAGAGTTATGGTTACTATAGATTAGTTTGGTGATTATTGATTATTGATTATTTCATGTCTAACACTTTATGTCGAATTGTATCATGTTATATGTAAGTCGGAAATTTTGAAGCTTCCAGGAAGTAGGAAGTGGACACGTGTGGCAAGAGAAGTCACATGCAATAGTGCATTGTCTGATTTTCAAATTGGTGATAACACAGGTTGTGTTATGATAGGGACATTTCATGTATAAAACGTGTATGAGTGAAAAAGCAACCGGTTTTCTTGTGAAACTCTGGCCTTAATTCTCAGGAGCAGTGTAGTCTCCACATGTGTTTTATCCCCAGAGAAATGGGTTTACCCCTTGCTTGAAAGAAGGGTAAGGTAGAGGGAAGTGCTATACTTATCGAACGAAACAGTATTCTTGCAAGATAGAATAAACTATCTCTTTTGTTTAGCGAAAACAGGCAATGGAAATGTGTTTTACGTCGTAACTAATAAAAATTCAGTCAAGAAAAAGTTGCCGATAATTTTTGTAAAGGAGGGGTCAGGAGTAGAACTGACGTTAACAAAAGACCGCGCTGGGATTGGCCAGTGCTGGGAAACACGAAGAACGACCTGATTGGTGCGTTGGTGTGAGACGCGCTGGGATAGGTCTGTAGAGAGTGACGTACAGTCTTCGGATTGGTGCGTTAGTGTGAGACGCGCTGGGATAGTTCCGAATAGCGTGTAGTAAACAGAACCGAGTTGTGAGTCTGTCAGAAGAGAAGAATAGCGAAATATGGCTTATTATGAGTATTGTAGAGAGAAACCGTCATGGATGGCGAAAATTTAAAACTTTTTCAAGAAAGACAAAAAGGTAGTGACTAGAGAGGGACAAGCAATTCCTCCGCCGAAGACACCAGCTTCTCATTTGATGCTGAAATATGGTTATCATACTTGTATTTGGTTAGAGAATTGGACGAAATATACTCAAAATGATGGAGTATTGGCTTTTCCAGAAAATGGATCATTTAGCACAGCTGTACTATGGAATTTGAGAGAGAAAATGATGAAACTTGAGCCAAGACCTAGACCAACACAGTTTGAAGCATTAGGTGAATGGGAAGACGAAATGTATGAGAGAGAAAGACATAGAGGTGCAAAGAATTATAGTTTGGTTCATGGAAGAGTATGGGGAGTGAATCATGAAGACAGGATGAGACGTTGGGGATATGCTAATATGACAGATGGTTTGTTTCCAGCTGTGACAGTCGAAGAGGTTGCAGGAAGGAAGTGTACAGAGAAAAAGAAACATGCAGCTACAGAGAGGTACGGTATGGAGGTAGTGAAACAGAGGATGAATTGCTGGAAGATATTTTAAACAGAAAGCCACCTCCATATCAACAGAATTCTGCGGTGGTGACACCCAATGCACCGCCAATGGAAACTGGGAGGAATAAAAGTCCAGAACGAAGATATGATATAAATAGGTCAAATGAACAGTTAGAGACTCCACAAAGTGAGAAATCTGACAGTGGTAATGCAGCTGAGTTAGCAAAAACCACAAGGGAATTGACTGAGAAAATAAGAGAGTTAACAATGAACATGGAAGCTGTGACTGTGCCAGTGACAATAGGACCCGTAATACCAGTTTTTGAAAACCAAAGAATAGATGAGCATTCCTTAACCATCCCAGTGAATTCGAATATGCAAAGAATAAGAGAAGGGATGATTACAGAAACAAGAGAGACAAGAGATTTGGTCAGCTCGTATAGACCGAGTCCGCCTACCAACCTGACAGTAAATGAGAGTGAGATAAAAAGGATACCTATGGGATCCGAGTCAGCATCTGAAACGCCAGAGAGAAACAGAAACTGGATAGAAATAAATAGTACCCCTGTAGGTCCAACTCCAGAAGAATTAAATGAATGGATGAGAAATTTGCAGAAGAAAGATGCAGAACCGAAACCATTCAATGTAATCAGCCTAAAAATAGACATGGAAGAGTTGATTTTAGGGACTATTGGTACAGAAAAATTGAAAACTTATCAGGACGAGGAGATCATGTTCTTATGTAAGAGCATTACTTGGAGAGCTAGAAATTTACATGAAAAATTGGAAGAGACAGCGAATGAATTAGGAGTAGAATTTGTAAAAGTCAGGAGTTTACAGAAACCATATAGGGTAGATATTTGTGAGAAAGATACAGAAAATCTGAACACATCAGGACGATTAACCCAGATAAAAGAACTGATCGTTTTGTTGAGAAAATGGGGAGATGTGGACAGATGGAGGAGCAGGTGGAGCAAAAGAAATGAGAGAACAACCGACAAAGCATCTTTGGCTTTTGCGGTGACAGACAAGGAATCAATCGTACGGGAGTATCCAATGAGAGAAACTCCAGGAGGTAGTTATGTACATGTTCCATGGTCCAGACAAGATATACTGTCATTTACAAATGACTTTCCGAAATTGAGAGAAAAGCCTGTAGAATGGTACAGACAAGTGGAAAGGTTTATCAAAGTTTCAAAAGTGTTGTGGGTAGACTTGGATGGATTGTTTGAGATTGTAGTACCAGCCGATTTATGGACAGAATGTAAGATTACCATTGATTGGCCAACGGTAGAATACCCAAGAGATGCAAAAACTGGAGCGCCAGGTCCAGAAGTAATGAGGAAGTATGAGCAGGTTATTACATTTTTGAAAAACAAAATTCCACCCAAAGAAACTGATTGGGTAAAAATTGACAGAACTACACAGGAGAGTAAGGAGTCTGTACACGCCTACTATGAAAGGCTACTTTTAGTTTTCAAACAGTATAGCGGTTATGAGACTTTGAGTGAAAAGGACATGAGTCATTTTGTATATAGGTTTGTTTATGAACTGAAACCAGAAATAAGTTAAATGATTAAGCAGCATATGTTGTGCTGGCAAAACAGCACTGTGGACGAGGTGTTGAGATATGCCAAATATTGTAGTGATGACATTGAATGTAGACAGCGTAAATTAAAAGAAAAAGCGATGTGGGCACAAGTAAAGGTTGCAGAAAAACAAGAAGCTCAAATGAATAATCAGACTGGTGAGACAGGACAGACTAAATCCAAACCGAATATAGGTAAAGGTAAAGGTCAAATGAGTATAGAAGAGGCCAAAAAGAAATGGCCTTGTCACAAATGCGGAAAATAAGGGCATTGGAGAAACGAGTATACATTTTCTCCAAAAGCTAATACGGAAAATCAATCATTAAATCCACAGGTGCAGAGTGAGGTGAGTTACCAACAGCTGCAGCAACCGCAGGTAGTTACTCAACAGAGTTAGGTGCCACAACCACCTCTTCCCAAGAGTGTAAACCCCCAGAGATACAGTGCAGAGACAGAATTCTACGGAGGAGAGCAGGTAACAAAATTGCCGCGCGCAGCTGCAATATCGCAGTATTGGTTGCGACAGGATGGAAATGAGTCGGATGAAAGTTTATGACGGTGCCTAGGAGAGGAGGAAGAGTGTGTACTTGGCGCAACTCTAGAGGTAGACCACACAGGTCCATTTGTGGATGGGGAAATGAATGGTGCAAATGTTACATTCCTTGTGGACACTGGAGCTACCCGTTCTACTGTCAGGTCAGTAGAAATTCCAAACCTTCCTCTCTCAGGTGAATATATCCAAGTCGTAGGTGTTTCAAATCAACAGATTAAAGTGCCTCTTACCAGACCAGTAGAGGTGAAAGTTGGACCATTCAGAGAAATGCATCGATTTGTGGTGTGTGATTGCAGTCCTGTAAACTTACTAGGACACGATCTACTTTGTAAAATGAATTGCACCATTTATTGTACTCCGGATGGTATTGCATTTCAGACACCAGATGAAGATGTACTGTATAAAATGACAATGGCAGAACTAGAACCAGGAGTAAATGACATGTTTCCTGTGTTTGATGTAGAGAAAATCCCAATTGAGTTAAAAGAATCGGTCAGACCTGAGGTATGGGATTTCACAGGTGAAGATATTGGGTTAATGCAAGGAGTAGACCCTGTAAAAATTACTGTAAGAGAAGGAACAAACTTTCCAAACACTCCACAGTACAAATTAACACCAGAAATTATTGAAGGAATAACACCCGTAGTTAATAAAATGATTGAACAGGGAATTTTGAAAGAAATAATGAGCAGTCCATGTAATTCACCTATAATGGGACTGAAAAAGCCAAATGGTACATATAGGATAGTACAAGATTTACGAAAGATCAATAAAATTGTTATCCCTTGTTGTCCAATTGTGCCAAACCCCGCTGTAATACTGTATCAGATTCCACATGATGCAGAGTGGTATACAGTCATTGATTTGTGCCATGCATTTTCCTCTATTCCATTACATCTAGATAGCCAGCCATTATTTGCGTTCCGGTTCGGAGAGCGTATTTTGGCATGGTGCCGAATTCCTCAAGGGTATACAGAAAGTCCCTCAATCTTTAATCAGATCCTAAAGAAATCCTTAGAAGATTTAAAAATGCCTGAAAAATCTGTGATGGTTCAATACATTGATGACCTATCGGTGGCATCAAAGACCAAAGAAGCATGTGTTACCGACACCATTGCTTTATTGAACCACTTAGCCGAAGGAGGACATAAAGTGTCTCCGTCTAAATTACAATTTTGTCAGCAGGAAGTTCAATACTTAGGTCACAAGATTGAGAGAGGGATGCGAAAAGTAACAACAGAGAGAATAAAGATTATCCGAGACTTGAGAGCTCCAATGACACAGAGAGAGGTGAGAATGTTCCTTGGAATGGTTGGGTATTGTCGACAGTGGATAAGTGGATTTTCATTCATTGCAAAACCTTTACAGCGTTTGACAAAAAAGGATGTTAAAGATCCGTTTGAATTGAATGACGAAGAAATGAAAGCTTTCAAAGAACTAAAAACAAGGTTGTGTGAAGCACCGGCACTGGGAATGCCTGATTATGAAAAAGAATTTGAACTATACTGTAGTGAGAGAGATGGATGTGCACTTTCAGTTTTAGTGCAAAGACATGGAAAAATGAAAAGACCTATTGTATATTTTTCAGCTGTTTTAGACCCGGTAGCAAAAGCGTTGCCTGGCTGTCTGAAAGCAGTAGCTGCTACTTGTGTAAGTCTGGAACAGAGTGAAGGCATTGTGATGGGGTATCCATTGAGAGTATATGTTCCACATTCTGTTGAAGTTCTTTTGACAAGAACCAAAACTCAATTCATGACACATAGTCGACTGACTAGGTATGAAAAGGTGATTTTGAGTGCAGACAATGTAACCATTGACAGATGCACAAGTGTGAATCCTTCAACATCATTGCCAGATGAAGGAAGTGTAGGAGACAAAGATGAAGTCGATCACAAATGCCTGGATGTGCTTGAATTCTGTATGAAACCTAGGCCGGACATAAAAGATGAGCCTTTAAAGGAATCAGATTATGCGATGTTTGTAGACGGTTCGTGCCTGAGGACAAGTGAAGGAGTTTTGAGTGCGGCGTACGCTGTGTGTACAGTAGCTACAATAATGGAAGCATCTTGTCTGAGAGGGGTACATTCAGCCCAAGTGGCTGAGCTGATTGCTCTGATTCAGGCATGCAAACTGGGAAAGAATGTTCGAGTCACGGTGATCACGGATAGCCAGTATGGCTTCGGAGTGGTCCATGACTTTGGACAGATACGGTCTCAGAGAGGTTTCTTGACGTCTGCAGGGACTCCAATCAGGAATGGTGAGTTTGTGAAGAAATTGCTTGAGGCGATACAGCTGCCTAAACAGATTGCAGTAGTGAAGTGTGCTGCACACAAAAACGAAGCAGATTACATTACCGTGGGCAATAGGTACGCCGATGAAATAGCCCAATATTGTGCTAGAAATATGGTTTAGTTAAATAGAAGAAGAGAAAGAGAGCATGTTTCATGTCCCTTGCTGTTTACTAACATTGTTGAAACATGGGATGAAGTAAGACAATTACAGGAGGAAGCAAAAGATGAGGAGAAAGATGGTTGGATAAAAGCAGGATGCAGAAAAAGGGAGGAAGATGACGTTTGGGTTTATAGAGATGAAAGACCAGTTATGCCTGATAGCATGATTTCTAACATGGCACGGATGTACCATGGACAGGCTCAAATTGGAAGGGATGCCGTGATCCGACTTTTCAGACAAACCTGGTATAATCCAAAATTCAGAGCCATAGCTGAGAGTCTTTGTCAGAGATGTCTTATCTGTCAACAGATAAATCCAGGAAGAAAAACAGTTGTGAGTCTAGGGACAATAGGGCGAGAAGGAGGTCCTTTTACTAGAATGCAACTGGATTTTAGCGAAATGCCCCCAAGCAATAGACTGAAGTATGTTCTTGTGGTCGTTTGTTTGTTTTCTCGTTGGGTGGAAGCCTATCCGACAAGAAGGAATGATGGAGTTAGTGTAGCTAAACTCCTACTGAGAGAATTCATTCCAAGATATGGATTTCCAGTAACGATTGAAACAGATAGAGGTACACATTTTCAAAATGAACTAATTCAACTGATATGTGAAGCTCTTGACATTCAACAGAAATTACACTGTGCATACAGACCAGAGGCTTCTGGAGTGGTAGAACAAGTGAATGGGACAATAAAGAATAGGTTAGGGAAAATGTGTCAAGCCACAGGACTCAAATGGCCTGATGCCCTACCATTGGTGCTGATGACTATCAGAAGCATACCTGACAGAAAAACAGGTCTAAGTCCTCATGAAATAGTCATGGGATGAGCAATGAGACAAGCACAAGTACCTGTCAACAAACTGCTGACTATAACTGATGATCTCGTATTGGATTATTGCAAAGGATTGGCTGATGTGGTACATTCTGTGTTTCATCAGGTTGGACCGGATGCGACCACTCTTGAAAGAAAACCAGCTCATGATTTGAGTCCAGGAGACTGGGTCCGCATAAAAGTCCACAGAAGAAGAAACTGCTTGGTTCCTCGCTGGGATAAGCCACGTCAAGTGATTCTGGTAACAACAACTGCTGTTAAATGTGCTGGAGTGAAAAACTGGGTGCATGCCAGCCACACTATCAGTGTTCCAGATCCTGAAGATCGACCTGTAAGTCGACATTTGAAGATATCTGATACCAGTTCAGCATCCGATGCAGAAGTCGAAACAAGCAGGGCTCCAGATCCCGAAGCTCGACCTGTAAGTCGACATCTGGAAGATTAAGGTACAAGCTTGACAACAGAAGGAGAACCTGAAGTAACAAAAATTCCAGAACTTGAAGATTGACTTCTAAGTCGACATCTGGAAATATCAGATACCAGTTCAGCATCTGAAACAGACCAGTCAGATTGTGATGAAAAGCAAAAGAATAAATGGAAAACTGACACTATAAGCGAAGAAATTGAACCAAGAGACAGTGACGAAGATCAGCCAAGCACAAGTTATAGTAGAATTCCTTCAAAGATTGTCGAATTAGTTGAGGGAGGGATAGATTCAGGTAGAGAGATAGAAGAAGAATCGGAAGAACCCCGAGGAGCAATAGGGACAGACCAACAAATAGAAGAACAACAGGGAAATTTAGAAACAGAGAGATTAACGAGAATCCAGAAGAAACTCGAGGAGGGATAGAAACAAGTGTCCCAACAGAAA
This sequence comes from Calotriton arnoldi, assembly GCA_963921515.1. Taxonomy (NCBI): domain Eukaryota; kingdom Metazoa; phylum Chordata; class Amphibia; order Caudata; family Salamandridae; genus Calotriton; species Calotriton arnoldi. Next base: position 528,735 of record CAWUFW010004593.1, on the reverse strand, counting down.
AGACACAAGAAAGTTCAGATTTAGACAATGAAGGAGAAATCATAAAGTTCAAAATAAGAGGAAGTGAAATAAGGTCTGAAACAGAATCAGAAGACAGTGAAGAAGAGAGAAAACAGAGGCTAGGAAGAAGAAAGAGGACTTGGAGAACAGAACGAGAGGAAAAGGAAAGTGAACCAAAAAGGCCAAGAAAAGGAGACAATTGGCCCCACGAAGTCAAAAGACTGAGATACAAGATAATAAACTTAAATAAAAATAATGCAGAACAAGTAAATGAGATAACAAGTCAAAGGGAACAAGGAAAACAAAGTGGAAAACAATTGCAGAAAACGAAGAGAGTGAAGAAACCTAATCTGAAATATAAGTCGCCTGAGTGGCTATACATCGCATTGACTGATATCAAAGAAGAAGATAACACTCACGAAAGCCCAGAAGAAAGCAGCAAACCAGTGGGTGAGAGTGAAGTGCAACAAGACTGAAAAGATAAAGAGAAAACCCGGACTGGACTTTAAAACTTGAACGAGACAAGGAAGAGTTCTGAAAAGAACTGAAGAGAGTACCAAACGAGACAAAGTGAAAGGGTAGAGTGGCTGATACGTCATTCTGAGGTGTGGTGACACATTTTCTGTACACATATATATATAGTTAGGTAATAGAACAGAATGGTAGACACAGAGAATAGAAAATCTAGATGTGATTTCTTACGTAGATGGTGTTGAATGTGTTTTTATTGTACCGGATTAATAATGTTTGTTTGGCTTATTATAGCAATAACCATTCCATTAAGATTAGCTGTAGAAGAAACAGCCATAAGGGAAAATAACACGAAAAAGGATAAAGAAGCTAACACACCAAACACAGCAACATTAATAGATAGTACTGAATTGCACAAGGATAGGTCCATAACTGATTTTTCTAAGAACATTTTCACAAAATTGTTATATGAGAATGTAGAAACAATGGATGTAAGAGTTTGTTATGTTTGTATGCAATTACCTGCGTCTGTCACAGAAGGTGTGACCTATCATCACCTTCCTTTGACGTATGGGATAACATGTAGTGTTTTAGCTAGTTTATTTTATAAAACAGGTAGATTAGAATATTATTATACTGACATAAATAAGGTTTTTGCGAAAGTTCCTATAATCTCTGAACTGAACAAAGTGAAAGAAGCAAGAATATTTGGTGAATTTTTCCTAGAAAATAAAGATTTAACATTAGAGTATGTAGTTAGGCACAATCTTACCTGTGAATTAAAGGAAGAAGAAAAGGTATTTTTAGAGATGGTAGAAAACAGAAGAGTTAAGTTTCAAAGAAAAGTAATAGAAGAAGAGACAAAAACACCCCTTTGGGCGTTTGAAGAGAAAAATAAAGATAAGAGAGAGACAAATGCAGCTATGACTTTAGATTGGCCCCAACAGGGAAAGTTGTGTATTAGTAGAAATAAGACTAAATATGATAACTATTTCGTGGGTTCCAGTGAATGCCGAGATACTTACAAAATTTTAGGAGGATGGGGATTCAAAGGAGGAAAAGATCCAATATTTCCAGGGATCTATTATATTTGCGGAAATAGAGCTTATTACAGATTACCGGACCATTGGTACGGGTCATGCTATTTAGGCCTGGTCTTTCCAAAGATTTTTCATGTGGAGAGAGGAGAAAAAGGAATTCACGAAATGGGTGAAACATTAACACGTAGGAAAAGGGAAAGCTTTTCAGAAATAGTTGGTGACATTTTTGGAGCATTGATACCAGCAGTGGGTATATCTTTGAATGCATTTAAGATTCGGAAACTGTCCACAGTGGTAGATCGTTTATCAACGAATACTGCTGGAGGGTTCTTGATGGTAAATACCAAGATGGTTGCCATGAGAGCTATGGTGATGCAAAATCGACTTGCCCTTGACATTCTTTTGGCAAAAGAGGGTGGAGTCTGTGGAATGCTGAAAGTCCAACATTGTCGCACTTATATTCCAGATAAAAGCGAAAATATACAGAAGTATATAAAGAATATTACTAATTTGCACAAAGAACTTGCTCCACTGGAGGTTGAAGGTGCCTGGGAGAAACTTGGTAAGAGTTTTTCCTCAATACAGAAATGGTTCACTGAAATAGGTGGTTCTATTATAGGGAACGTTTTGATATCAACAACAGTAATAATATTTGTGGTGTTATTAGTGAAATTAGTTTATGAATGTATTAAAAGGAGAAAAAGACATGATAAGATAAAAAGAGAAAATAAGATAAATAAAGAAAGAGAACGAGAAATGGGAGAAATAGAACTAGAAGAACTAAAAGAAAACATATATAAGAGAACAAAAGATCAAGATGAAAGGGACACTGATGTATGAACTAACAAAAGCAAGTGGACACGAGACATTTTATCTGAAATTTGTATGACATGGGTTTTTTGGTGATATTAAAAATCACCAAAGGGGGGATTGATGGAGCAAGGTAAATGAAACAAATTTGTAACACCCCATAATAGGGATAATAATTTAACGATATTAATTGTTTGCAATATTAATCAACAATTTGCACTTTTTATAAACATTTACATAAGTGGGTGGTAATCGCTATTTATGTGCAAACTGACTTATTTACAATTGTAAAGTAAAATAATAGTTAATATAGTAATTTGCGTACTAATTAGAGTAAAATCGCATGATTTGTGCTATGTAGTAAAATTGTATTGTGGCAAAGAATGCGGATAGTAAGTAAAACATGGCTTTAAATGTCGCTTCTGCTAGGTAACACCTAACTTGGGTACTTAGAATGACGGGTGGGAAACAGAAAGGCTTATTTTCTTTAGTTTAAATATGATTGTGTTCGTTCTTATGATAGTTCGTTTGGGCCTGCTAGGCCATGCTGCGAAAATGGCTGCCGAGGCAGATGAGGTCATGCGCAGACACAAAGATGGCCTTTAAGCGGAAGGAAGCCACAGAGCTAAAGTCACGTGGTTACCGAGTGAGCCCAGAGTGAGAGGAGTCAAGGTCATGCCGACCTGACACGAGGAGAATGCCAAGAAAGACTCCGCATCCATCCGTGAGAAACATGGGATGAGCCTCAATGAATTAACAATGGACTGTTTTAAAATGTATAACAAAAAGTGAAACATTTAGCAAACTGTCAATTGGACTGCTATTACCCAAAGGTCATGTGAAAATATCATCCTTAAACAATTTTAGAACCAGTTTGAACAAGGAGGGCAATGAGGTGATTCTAGCCACCCCTCCAATGGACCAATTAGCGCGATTCTCGCCCCCAAAGATTGCAACTTTTTGTTTAGTAAGCTAGTAGTAGGGTATAAGAGGACCTGCTCTTAAGTAGGAGGAGCGTTATTCCGGCATAATTTTTGGACACTGAGCGTGATACTGATGAAGCTGCTGCCATTTTCTATAGGCCGCTTTTCTTTGGAGAATTCTTTTTCAGAACTTTAAAACTTGACGGGGAAAGGAATGAGACCAATGCGGGAAATCTGTAAGGGAGGTCCGTCGAGGAGGCTGTTAGAAGGACAGTCAGTCAGTTTTTGGGAGTTCAATGCTGTGATCTGCTTTTGATGAATTTTCCTAAACCGCAACAAAATGGTATGCATTTAATCTTTTCTAAAAATGTATTTCTCATATGCTATTGAAGTGTAATAAAGTGATTAATAAACTAAGAATCTCACTCATGCAAACTGAATTTTGATAAAATCTATTTCTAATTACATTAACGAGTCTGTGGTTCTTTAGCTCAATATTAAGTATAATGATTAAGAAGGTTCTAAATGTGATTGAGCTGGCCTTAATCACCATCAATTTATCCTACTAGTTGGTCCATCGACCAACGAGCGGAATACCTTGATGTTAAGAACTGATAGGATTAAAACTGATTATGCCTGATGTTAAAGGTAATATTCTGTTAATGTTAACAAGGTATTCTGTTCCTCCAGCAGTTTAATCTTTCTCCTTGGTGAAAGTGGATGTGACCCAGGGAATATTTGAGTGAGTGAATGTCTATGCGGTGTTATGGGCCCCACCGTCATATGGTATAGTTGTTAAAAAGTGATTTTACCTGGATGTTATGTCCAAAGGAGAAGAATTTATATTAGTCGCGCTGGATCACCTGCTATAGGGGTGACTTATAGGTTTTAAGTGCAGTGACCCTTTAGATATAGTGAACCTATATCTAAAGTAAGTGGTGTATGCACCATCTTACACAGGCTGCAATAGCAGGCCTGTAGTTCCATTTTGCATTACCTCTCATGGGTGGCATAATACATGCTTCAGCCCATGGGAGGCCTCTGGGGTACCTATGCCCTGAGTACATGGGTACCATATACTAGGGACTGACAAGGGTACCCCAGTATCCAATCTGGAGTGTACCTAAGTACATAGCATAACAGCTTAAGGAGAAAGCAGATAAACTAGGGTCCTGATTAGCAGGATCCCAGTCAGACTAGTCAAAAACAGTGTCACATTTAGCAAAAAGTGGGGGTAACCATAAAAACAGATCCTACTTTCCTACGGATGGCATATGTAAAGTTTTGAGGCTGAGCATGGGCATATAATTTCTAAAATATCCTTGCCTATCTCTATCATTTGTTATACCACAGAGAATATGACCATGTGGGTTCCTATCAAAAACTGTGTAAAGCTGGCTAAAAGTCTTCAAATATGTGTGCAATAAATATTGAAAAAACAGCTATAAAATGTACTGTCCCATTGTCATATTGTCTCTCCTAGTTTGTCCTGATCAATTTTTTTTAATTTTTTTATTTGATATATTCTGATTTCACCAAGACTGTGTGCACCACACTCTGATAACTCAAGCCCATTGGCGCCTGATTTACTGTTGATTCAGATTTTAATTTCCCAAGTAATCATGATGGAAGGTCCAAATTGTATTAAGGACTCAGACGCAAATAGTATGCTTCACTCCCCTGCTTTATTACTCACAGCAGCAAGTGAAGAAAAGTGATATGTTATTGAACTAACAAACAGATGGAAAAACTACAAAATTGCACAATAAAGGTTCTCAAACGGTTTGAGTAGTAAAGGATGACATTGCATCAATTTCACATCATATTTATTTGAACAAATACATTTAATCTATACAAAAACTATGAAGGGGAAATTAACCCCTGAAAAATAATTGGTGGGATAATATCTGTCTCCATGTCCAGATTTTATGCTATTTCAAAGCACATTAATCATTGGTAAAGAAACGTGTCAATGGGATTATGATAGAAAGTTTTGAAGGTGGAAGATGAAGACCAGTCGGACAATCAAGATATCCTCCAATCTGGCATGCACAAAAAAACTTTAGATGTGATAGCACCTCTAGAGAAAGGAGCACCAAACTGAGAAATACTAATACCTGCTTGCGACATAATCCTTTTGATCCATCTAGCTAAGGTGGCAGAGGAAACAGGGGTATGAGGTTTAACATAAGAAATTAGTAGCTGGGACACTATAGGAGATACACATAGGGCCTCATTACGATGTCGGTCGGAAAGCATTCCGACCGACTCCTTGTCGGAATCGTTTCTCACCGACTCGTGTTCGGAGAGTCCGACCAACTGATTATCATGGTTCCTAACACCGTTCAGAAACTCTCCCACTGACTCCAATGGGAACCTGTGTTCTGACCAACAACACAGGATCCCATTGAAAAAAGGGGTGGTTGCAGAAAATCTGGCACCCTGTCGCAGGCACCCCATGGTGCCTGCCACACTGTGCATGGTTTTAAAGGGGGGCCCTTGGGTACCCCCACAGGCCCCAACCAGAGCCCTCAGGGTAAAGGGGGGCCTGCTAGGGGCCCCCAAAGTCAGTTTCCGACAGCCTTTTCATGTCGGCACTCCGACTCTGAAAGGCTACCAGACTCCAACATCGTAATCGGTCGGTCAGAAACGCTGTCCATTGAGCTGTACGAATCAGCTCCAACCGACTCGGATTCTCCAAATGCTGGTCGGAACCGATTCGGAATGACCAAATGGATTCCTTCCATCGCAATCGGTCGGTCGGAAATATTTCGGAGTCGATCAGAAACATGGGTTCCGACACGGGTTAGGAAAATCCGCAAGCCATTCGGAGCCTTTCCGACCGACATCGTAATGAGGCCCATAGTTGTGGAATTAACAGGAAAGAGGGATACTGCACCGAAGACAAGACGGTCTTTGTTCTCCTAAAGATAAAGAAAAAGACTCCAGTAAAAGTATTTTCCCTACCTGCAAGATCTAAAGTTCTTACGTCTGAAATTCTTTTAAAAGAAATTTAACATAATAGCATAGTTAACTTTGTTGATAGTTTTTTGAGTGACAATGAAACATTATTTGGCCATTTGTAATATAATATTCACATCCCAAAGAAAAGAATATTTAAGAAGAAGGAATACTCATCTTAATTCCACAAAGTAATCTGCAAATTATAGGATGTTCTCTGACAGTTAGCTTATTTATGAATTTATGGTTCAAAGCAATTGATGATCTGTGAGTGTTGATAGCTGTGATATTGTCCATGCCATTACCTGGAGATGGCTTATAAAAATATATTGTGACATTAGTCTATATGATTCAAGTAGGGATAACTGACTTCTGAAAACAGGCGAAGAAAAGCTACCGACATCTGAAGAAGATCTGGGACATGGGAGACCTGTGCTGTACTGTTGAATAAAAGCATCCGTTGCAGTGGCCAACAGATCCGGTCTCTAACTGAAGAAGTGAGCAAGTTGGTTGTTGAGTCGTGATGTAAATATGATCTATGGATAAAGGACCCCAAATCGATTTAATTATTTTGAAAAATGGAGGATGAATCTTCCAGTTGCTGTAGTCCTTTAAATAATAACATAACACGTGTATTTGTAAAGCGCACATTCATCTGCAGGCATCTTGGCGCTGAATAACAGATGTTTATTTTTACCCAACTCAATGGTACTCATTTATTGACCTCACATAGATGAAAGGCTGAGTGGACCTGCCAGGATTTGAACCTGTGACCATGAGGTCGAACACAGGCCCCTGCAGTGGACACATCAGTCCACGGAGCGACCAGACCCAGGAACAAGAATTCAAGCCCTGGCAGAGATCTGGTGAAATACGCGAAATTCCCAAAATTGCTTGGCTAAAATGGCTGGGATTTTGTTCAAGTGCCTCCCAGATGATTTATGTATTTGACTACAGTGAAATTGTCCATTCGAAGAAGGACTGAACATCTTATGTGATTTCTTGTAAAATATGTTGACAGTTGGCACGCCACCCCCATGGGCTGCAGGAGAGGGAGTACACTCTGCACAGCCAGCTGTCCAGACCAGGACAGGATATCAGGGCAAATACACCCAGGTGGGCAACTGTAGCTGATAGACGGGGCCAAGAGAGGCCAGGCGTAGCCCCTTGCAGCAAGAGCGGGCAGGGTTACTTTGAGACAGCATTGCAGGTCCACCACAACCTTTGCTGTCCTCCACTCTCTCCAGATGAAGCCCCTAAGGTTAAAGAGTGGGTCCCCACTACCCTTGTAGTCTCTGTAGGGCAGGTTCAGAGTACTCTTAGCTGGGTGCCCACACACTATAGAGGGGAAGAAGGTGGGAGCGAAGTGTAGAAGTGGGGGAACCCCAGTAGTCCAGGTCGGGCGCCCGCAACAGCATTAGAAGGGAGGCCCGGAAACGAAGCGGCTTGGTCTAAGGTGGATAATCTTTGGGGACTTAGCAGCTGCATGCAGCCCTCTGTGGGGTCCAGGGGCCAGGTGAGGCTCTAGAGTCTAGGACAGGCCCCCACAGGAGCCGGCCGGGAGAGGCCCAGGAGTGGGTCCAGGAACAGTATAGCCCAGGCGGACCAGCTAGTGGCTGGGGCCACAAGAATTCCTCCAGTTCCTCCAGCTCCACCCGGGCCCAGTGTTGATTACATGATGGAGAGGCGAAGGGGGGGCAACAGTCCTGCACAGGTCACCACCTCAACTGGCTATAGGAGGCCAGGAAGCGGGCCCTAGAACAGTGCAGCTGGGCCGAACTTGGCCAAACACAAAGGCTACAACAGGCCACAGGAATCCTCCTTCAGGGTGTGGGGGCCACCGAGGCACCGTGTAGGGAATGGTAGGGGGGGTCAGGCAGCCCCAGTAGTCCAGCATGGGCCCTTGTCTCAGTGGGCCAAAGGCGGCTCTGGAACGGGCCCCAATGACGTGCTGCATGGCAGTATCTGAGGCCGATCCCTCTCCATGGTTGCAGTGGGCTGGCACGATTCTCAGCTGGATGTGGGTGCCCCACGAGAACCGCACCATCGATGGTAGGCCCCAGAGTGGAGCAGACTACAATAGCGAGGGATGCAGCTGCCTATCGGGCAAGCACTGTCTGGGCCATCTCCCAAGCCGCAAGAGTGGGCACAAGACCATACCCCATATTATCCGCTGTCCTCGTGGTCCCCAGGTTTCCCACTTAGGCCATCCAGAGCTTCAGGCTCCATGCCAGGGGGTGGGGAGCATGGCCGGCGGACCCCAGGGCTAGAATGCCCCTTGGGAAGGCACCATAGGCTCTCCGGCAGGCCGTAGTCTTGAGAAGCTCTAACGTCAGGCGGCCAATGCTGTCGGCAGGCAAGCTCTGCCCGACCATAAGACTTTAAGGTGGACGGCTTTCTAGACTGCTAGATGGTAATGGCTAAATGTCTAGGCAATCTCTTGTTCTGTAACCCCCTCCTCTCAACCTCCACACCGAGATGTGAAGCCTGTGGACCGAGAGAACATGAGACACCCTCAGAGGAGATGAGGATATCAGCAGAAACAACGGACACTGAACAAAAGGAGACTTCAGAAGTGGAAACCAAGACCGACACCACCAAAACAGGACCACTGAGATCACTTTCCTGTGTTCCCTCAACATCCTGGTCAATAATTTGGAAATAAGAGGTATTGGCAGAAACGCATAGAGAAGAGGCATCAGCCAAGTGATCGACGATGCAACCACACCCCAAGCCCCCTTCTGGGGGACCCTGGCACAAAAATCAAAAATAGGGAAGCTGAGCATTGTGATGGTAAGCTAACAGATCCAGGCCCAGCCTCTCAAACCTTATGCAGAGCTGACATAAAACTGTCCTGGTCAGGGACACCTCTTCGTAAGAGGGAAACACTCTTCTGAGGGAATCCACCCCCACATTGTCCACCCCCTGATGTCTTCTGCTAGAAGGAACACCAGATTATACTATGCCCATTGGATATAAAGGGGAGGCAACCAGATTCAAGGACTTTGATATAGAACACCCCTAGTTGTTGAGATATGACACTGCCACCATATTGTTAGCCCTGACAACCAAAGTTCAATTCTTCAAAACCTGCAGGAACCCTAAGACCACTCTGAACACAGCTGTGAGTTCCCTCCAGTTGGAGGAGTGTCTGCTGTCGGGAAGAGACCATCTGGCCTGGATCGACTGTCCCTCCAGAGTGGCACCCCAACCAAAAGAGCTGGCATCAGTTACCAGCACTTACAGGGGATCTGGATGAAGAAACACCTCTTTGGAACGACAGGAGGGATTAATCTACCACAGGTGCTCCAGACGCATATCCAGAGTCACTGGCACCATCACATTGATGTCCCCGGAGGCTGGACACCATCAGGCATGCTGATGAGTCCAAAAAGGTCAGAGATGGAACCTGACCGAAGGCTCTGTGAACACTGCCGCTGCTATGCGCCCCAGAAGCCTCAACCAGTCTATTAGAAATGGGGGTCTCTAGTTGCAATGGTTTGCACCTTTGTCCAAGTAGGGACACTTCTTCCTAGTCGGGGTAAGGGGATACACTTCTAAAATAACCCCTGCTCACTCCCTTGGTAGCTTGGCACGAGCAGACAGGCTTATCTCAGAGGCAGTGTGTAAAGCATTTGTGAACACATACAGTAACACAGTGAAAACACTACAAATGTACATCACACTAGTTTAGAAAAATAAGTAATCTTTATCTAAACCAAACAAGACCAAAACGACAAATATCCACAATATAGTAATTAAAATGTAATCCTTAGAAGGCAAAAACAGTTCTGTCCATAGCAAACTATAGATGCAACACTTTCAACACAAAGTACCTTGGATGTGTCAAAATCATGAACAAAAACAGCTGCAGGGAAGGTGATGTGTCGGTTCCTTAAACCCAGCGAAGGTGATTCGTCGGTTCCTTACTCCAGGGGAGGTGATGCGTCGGTTCCTTACTGCCACGCAGGGGAGGTGATGCACCGGTTCCTTACCAAAGGGGAGGTGATATGTTGGTTTTCTTACTGTGCGGGGAGGTGATCTGTTGGTTTCTTGTCGACATGGTGCCCTGGTGGGATGCGTCGGTTCTCGATGCGGCGGCAGCAACGGCACTGCGTTGGTCTCTCCAGCCGTGGTCCCACGATGCGTTGCTTCTTGCAGCCACACAGCAGGGCCTGCATCGGAATCAGTGCAGTGATCTCGGACTTCGGAGATCGATGCACGGGATTCAGCGTGTGGCAATTTCTTCCGCCACAGGTAGGCGCTGTGTCGGTTTCTTCAGCAGCACAGAGGCGATGCATAAGAAATGAGTGCAGATGTGTTGCGCGTAGTTGCATCTCTTTTCCAGCTCCCAACAGCAGGAACAAACTTCAGAGGCACAACTCAGCAACAGGCACCTCTTGGCAGGTCGGAACTCCCAGCAAGGAAATTCATGGGAGCTGGTGGTGAAGTATTTGTGTCCCTGAGACTTCAGAGCAAAAGGCAAGCTCTACTTCAAGCCCTTGGAGATCTTCTTCAAGTAGGATACACAGAACACAGCAAAGTCTTGGTCCTCTCCTTTGCAGAAACAGCCACTGCAGGCCAACCACAGACAGCACAGAGCAAAGGTGCAGTACTTCTCCTTCAGCTTTCCCAGCTTTTCTCCTTGGCAGAGGTTCCTCTTGAGTCCAGAAGTAATCTAAAGTTCTGGGGTCTGGGCCCCAATATTTATACAGCATTTTCCTTTTTCTCTGGTAGCAGAGAGGCTCTGTGCTCAGGCAAAACCAGTTCTGTCCTCTCTGGTCCAGCTTACCGGCAGGAGGTTGAGACAGCATTGTATAAGGCAGACCAGGCCCATTCAGGTGAAAGAAAATCTCCTCCCCCTACTCTAAATGCAGCCCAGGTCTATTCAGTCCAGTCCCATCTATGATGTTACAACGCATGCTTTTACAACGCAGTCTTTACATCGCAACTACCATTACATTCCATGATTTTACAACGCATGCCATTACAACTCATTTTTAAAAACTACCATTACAACGCATTCCATTACAACGCATACCATTACAATGCATACCATTACAATGCATAATACTTTTAGGGCAACAGTAGGGTAAGTGTTGGATAGTGTAGAGGTAAAAATTACTATTCCCACTCCAGTGAGTGCAACAGTAGGGTAAGTGTTGGATAGTGTAGGGGTAAAAATTACTAAGTGGTGGATAGTGTAGGGGTAAAAATTACTATTTCCACTCCAGTGAGTGCAACAGTAGGGAAAGTGTTAGATAGTGTAGCGGGTAAAAATTACTATTCCCTGTTGTAGGGATTCTGCACATACACAGAGCTATGCACAGGATAATAGGACCTCGGAGTATAGTGGTGAGCCAACCATAAACCTTAGTACCCACAATCCCAATCCGCCTAGCTTTAGCGTCTCATGAGCAGTGATGCTACCAATGATTAGACAACCCAGAACACGGTATCTCTCTCTCTCAGGATTCGCGGGAACAAGAACACCCTTTCATAACTCACTCATACCTGTCCACAACGTGCGTAATAGGAGACACTGTATAGTTCAAAATATTTATTTCGACTACCGTGCTCTAAGATACAGTACACGTGCCAGTACTATCAGCATAATGCATAAGGATAATATCATCAGCATAGTTACAATTCCATAGAATACAAACGGGGAAAGCATTTCATAAAGCAGTGGATATAGGGCTAAATGACCATACCACCCTCCCCGTGCTAGTAGCTAGTTTATTATAAAAACAGAGAACCTCTGGGCATTGTCAGGCGAACCCCCATACCTCAATATCTAGATGCAAGATTTACATCATCAGACACGCACAGCTCTTCTCTCTGGAAAGGTTTTTCTCCAAGTGTCTCTAACCGTGAAATCACAATATTAAAAGCACACAAATTTCTCCAGTGCAGCTGTACTTAGTGTTATGTCTAAGTGCGAGGCACTGGCCAGATCAGCAAGAACAAGGGACGTTGTTTTTCGACCTTGTACATGCTGTGCAGACGTAACCCAAAGGGAACAGGAGAAAAGGTGAAAGACAGAAATGCAGACAGTTCTAAAATAGCCGGGCAGAAGCAGAGGCTGGAAAAACAAAGGCACAAAGTAACGTGCGCAAAAAAGCATCATGGCAGCCAGGCCTAAGCCAATGTAGCAAGGCAGACCAGGAGGTCACAAACCACACGACACCCTCCCCTGGGCAGTCCATTGGCTAAGACATAGGACGAAGACAGAGTTCAAATAGATGGAGCAGAACAGAAACGTCTGTTTTGGAATAGTCCCCATGAAGGACAATGAATGGGAGAGGAAAAAAAATAAAAAATCCAGCGAGGCAGGTCGCAGAAAGCGAAGGCCCTTTCAATCCAACAGAGTGTAAGTGCAGAAAAACGCCACATTTTCCAAGAGGACATCATTGGAATCATCGGAAAAAAGTGACGCCATCCAGTCCAATAAATCAAAACTGAAGTCATGTTCCTCGCAAGAGGGAGCAGCGAACAGCATTGCGGGACAACTTGCGTGGTACTCAATATAACTTTGTTGTAGGAGATTCTGAGCAGCCGCCCAGATATCCCATTGTGCCAAAATCCCCAGTGCAGCCGCACGTGCCATGTAGCCTGCACCGGAACAGTCCCGTTCATGGGCAACTAAGGGACCCACCAGCAGGACAAAATCCGGTTGAGACAGAGACGTATTGGAGAGGCAATAATCCAAGGACCACGAGAAAGGACATCTGATGCAAGACATCACAGGTTGCACGCAAGTGAAATACGCAAAGCGAAAAGAAAGTCTATAGGACACACTGAGCATCGCCAATGGCAGGATGCCGAAGCCAGTGAGGATGCGCTCACGGAGCATCTGGAGTCGACCTGGGTCGAGAAGGGCCCAAGGAGGTGCAGCCATTGCGTAGTAAACAGACCAAAAGCAGTATACCAGCCGCTAAGGCGAGCATCAACGGAAAGCCGCCAAAGACGCTGGAAAAAATGGAATGAATAAAAGCCGGTATTACACCAAAGATAGTCTGAAAGGAGGTTACAAGGCCAGAGCCCACAACTTTAAAAAAGTGCACCAGACCTTCGGTGCGTGATGCATTAAAAACACGGTGAATCAGTTCACCGAAATGTTGTGGGAGGTTAGTGTTCAAAAGGGCCTGTATTTCACTATGGGTACTCGCCACCTGGAGAATGAATGTCTCCCGGGCGGATGTGAGCATAACCTCCTGGTTCAATAACAGCGCCTTTATTCTGCTCAATTTATTTAAATCCGCCTTCAAAGTAGGAATGGAAGGCCAAATGGAACTATCTATGATGTCGTGCGGGGGAGGAAAAAGCACATTTTTGCAACAGACAACCCTGTGTGAAACTGTAACAATATAGGGTATGCCGGCCACCATGCCACAGCAGTCTTGATTATTCAAAAGCAGATAGCTACCATTTGCAAGCACAGTGAAAGTAGGAGAAATAGCAGGAGCAGGAATGCCCTTTAAGACACAAGCAAGATTCGGAGCCGAAACGTTACAAGCTCCGTGCAATTTAATGTTCTTGCAAATAAGGGAATGACCCACAGTAGAATCGCATGACTCCCCTGTGAGAAAAACCTCCTTCCCGTCCCTCAGGCATTTATACATGAAAGGCAGGGACCAAAGTTCATGCAGGAAGGCACTGCCCAAGGGCTGGAAAAGGCCCACCGGATAATGTTTCATGCATGAACTAAATTCAAATAAAGAAAAAGGCAAGGCGATAACCCCATGCACTAGCCATACGGCAGAATCCAATTCCGCCACAGAGAATGTTAAGGGGTCTATCTTCTCGATATGTAACAGAGTGTATGCTGCATCCTTCATGGACATGAACTGCAGTTTGTCAGTTAAATTAAAAGGCAGGAATAAGGCAGAGGTGTTCAAAAAGTGCCAAGGAACTTTACCCATCTTAAGTGTTTGCAAAGTCCATGCAAACTGCATTACTGAACGCAATTGATTCTGACCATGATATAACACAGAAACATCATCTTGTACAATATCAACAACAGAGGACACAATATTCTCTAACGTGTAAATGCGGGAAGACAGGGTATTAATACTATTGTCAACAACAGCAAGCACCTTTTCCAAATTTGCCTGATCTATTTCCCTTAGACGGGAAGCAGCTTCAATTTGCGAAAGCTTCCATAGTTCATTATAGGTCTCATAAATGAATCTCTTAGGTCGAGGGTCACGAGGCCCCAGAACAAAATCTGACAGATCAATGTTGCCTGATAGCAGGGACAAATGCTGTTTTACAGAATCTAAAGAAGAGTGCTGCAACCACTGTTTACATAATTTACCAACAGAATAGGTTGTAACAGTACGAGAGTCAGAAAACCTCGGGTCTGGCCTATCCTGTTTGTACCCAGGAGCTGAGTCATGAAAACGCAGCTGGCATGCGTCTGCTGCCGTCGGCCAAGCCAACCAGGGTGACTGAACAAACGTGGAGACATTAAACGAATTGTTCTGAAACAAAGCTTGCACCGATGCAAGGGACATATTGAAATGCAAGCTTGAGTTGGGAGCGGATGACAATACAGGAATGGAAGGTGCATTCAATTGTTTGGAAGTAGCCAAACCCCAACATGTAGTTTGATAGATGGTATTATTCAAAAATAAAATTTGGGCCGGGATAAGGCAAGCACGGTGCAAGGCTTCTGTGTCCTTCCAGTATTCATAACCACCCACAGCTAAGGCACTCAAAAAGGAACCCGAATATAGCAATTTGGTGTGGGTCAGCATGATTTTCTGCTTGGATGAATTGTTCAATTTAAAATAATAGGACCCAGGGTTCGATCTATCAAAGTCTGTAAAGTAAGTAAACTTATTTCTAAGAGTCTGGGAGCTACCTGGCAAAGGGGTTGGACAATGTTCCCATTGGGTGTAGTTAAAAGGACCACGCAGTGCACTTGGTTTATGGACAAAGTGGTTGCCCCAAAGCTGGTAACAATATAAATCGGCATAACTTGCAGAATTCATGTACAAATCTGCAGCATAATATTTCAAATCAGTAAATAATGATTCAACCGCATGCACATCCCAATCGTCAGAATGAATATTACTTTTAACGACATCACCCATTGAAACACGGAGGACATTTGGTACATTAATAATCTCGGTTGGTCCATGAATTTGGAAATTTACCGCATCCCATACGATGCCATCGGCGACTGGAAAAGCCGAAATGTTCACAAGTGTGTGGTCACGCTTCATGATGTGTGATGAAGAGTGCGGAGCCAAAGTTCCAGCGACACAGTTCACAGTAGAGCATTCTGGTAAATAGTGACCATTGATGAGTAGAAAAAACACTGTGACAAAGCCAATGGACATGAACAGAAAAATCAGGAACAGTACCAACCAGATGTATGTCCAAGGGGGAATCAAAAAATTGTCTCTGAACCAGGATACAAAAATACTGAATTTTGACGGGACAAGTGATGAGGTGGAATCCGAGTCAAAGGAATAACGTGTTGGGCTCAGTGGCGTAGTTGGTAGGTGAGCCACCGACTCGTTGGCGGGGTATGTATACTCAGTCTCCTCGTTGCAGGGGGAGTCCGGTTCGTCGAGTAAGCAATCAGGCAAATCTACCATCTCGATAGCAACATCAGTGACCGTTCGGGCCGGAGGGCCACAAACATTTGTCCGGGAAATGACAGGACAAGAGACCGCTGGGGTTACACTATTCAGGATGGGCCAGATGTTGTAGCTTGACATTTTCCACTGAGATGTATCTGTTCTCTTTGCGACCAGGAAGCGGTGGTAAGATGACTGTACGAGTTCCCTTCAAGCCAAGGACTGGAACCGGTGCACGATAAGAGGGGCCGAATTCTTTTTTGTTCTCCACCTTCTCTCGAACCAGATCTCCAATCTTCGGAAGCCAGCCGGCAACCGGAATCTGCAGCACAGCGTCTGTGGCTGAAGGTAAATGTTCGATTGCAAGTTTGTCTCGGGCTTCTTGTAAGTCCTGTAACATAGTAGAATGATTATCTACATCAAAGATGGCGGATTGCGCCGCCATGTCTAGACCATCAAGGTCGGGCACAAACATTTGTATGCCAAAGAGCATTTCGTATGGGGTCCGCCCACCCAGAGGTCTTCTAGGGAGATTATTAAGTGAACGTTGTACGGTATACAAGTGGGCCAGCCAGTTCCTGCCAGTACCTAAGACTCTAGCTGTCAAGGATTGCTTTAAGTCACGGTTCATTCGTTCAACAATCGAATTGCCCTCAGGCCGATATGGAGATGAAAATTTCACCCGCACCCCCAGTGAACCCATTGCGTCCTTGTAAGCCTTAGAGGCGAACGCCGGACCTTGGTCAGAATGGAAGGTGCCACAGGCGAAAATTCCCACAAAGACACGCAAATCCCTTATGACATTTCCGAGCGTCAGCACTCTGTTGTGGCCAAACCCAGATGAAACGTGTGCACGAATCAACTGCAACTAAGATGTATTTATATGCAGTGTCAGAAGAAAATGGACCGCAGTGATCCAGGTAAACACACCCAAAAGGTCTGTTAGAAATGCAGAGCGGGGTCTGTGGTGGCCGTGTAACCGTGGAAGGCTTAATCTGCTGACAAACGTCACAGGAAAGCACATAAGTACGGGTTTGTTTGTATAAACCACACCACCAGTAACGCTGCTGCCAGATGGAAACCGTCGCAGACACGCCAGCTTGAGCCGAAGCCATGCCTTCGTGTGCGGCTGTTATCAAGGAAAGTCTGCGGTCCGCATTGGGAATCAGCCGATCACCAACGTCTGGAATTCTTACGTAAGGAGCCTGTTCGGGACCTAATTGATAAGAGTATTTGGAAGGGAAACCCCTAGGGTAATTAGCACCTTCCTTCGTTGCAGCAATAGCTGCCAAAATATCAGTATCTATTTTAGACATGGATCTTGTAACTGCTGCGACTGAGCACGTGGCTACTGCTGATTTGGCAGCTTCGTCCGCCAAACTGTTACCGACAGCGTGTGCGCCCACACGCTGGTGGCCAAGAGTGTGAATCACCTGTGTGAGTGGCAGACGTTGTTTCAAATCTGCCACTCGAACCCAAAGCATTTTATGCTTAATTGTGCTACCTTTGGCGTCTCTGTAGTCGTTTTGCGACCAAAAGAACAGTTTGTCATTGTAAGACTGAACATAGTAGTAAGAATCGCACACAATTAGAGTGGTCACATACGGATTAGCAAACTCAAGTGCGAGCACCAATGCGCGCAGCTCGGCCAATTGTGCAGTACTGTCTCCTAGTGCCTGAGTGTGCACTACAGTTGATTTGAACTTACCGTTCACCATGGTACCTGCAACAATAGCACATGCTGCTGAATAAGCATGCTTGGAACCCGTGGCCGGTTGTGCCGAACCATCGGTATAGATAATACATTCGTATTTCTCAAGCGGTAGCAAGGACAGAGGAGGAGGATGAACAAATTCATACTGTAAAAACTCCTGAGTCTGAAGAGAAGAATCAAAGATAAAAGTGACATCCGGAGACGTCAAAGATGTTGCCCATTGTATCCAACGGGGTGCAAAGCTTTAGAGTTCGGAACACTTGCTTTCGTCACTGCCTCCAGGGCAGGATATGGTGTTACCACCAGAATGCGTTTTCCCTGTGCCAGTGCGCGTTCCTTTAGAATCGCCACTTGCACTGCAGTCAAAACTTTCTCCACAGATGAAAAGCGCATTTCTGCGGAAGTGTAAAGATGTGACTTGTCTGCGATCGGTACTGTGTCACCTTCGTTAAAGGTTAAGTACGTGAAACCCACTGCCCCTGGAATGATTCTAATCACCAGGTTTGTGTGGTTGTCACGTGTCAACAAGAATTTAGATTCAAGTAGGTCTGTCTGCAAAGACTGCAGTATGGAGGAATGCTCCGGAAGCCAGCATGACTTCGAAAAGTTAGGTTGTATCAAGGCATATAGTGGCTTGATACGCTGGGCATATTCGGGAATGTAAGTACGCCCGAAGTTTAGAAAACCCAGTAAAGACTGAAGTTTCTTCAGGGAGGTTGGAGGGCACAAAAGTGCACATTTCTCCAGGAAATGGGGGGCTAAGCCCTTACCTTCATTGTTGAGCTCATAGCCCAAAAACAAAACGGTAAATTCAGCAATGTGAGATTTGGCAAAGTTAAACTTGTAACCTAAAACCGCAAATTCTAGAATAATGCTGTCCACTCGGGAAAGATGCGGGTATAATTCGTTGTCTGTCAGATAGATATCATCGACGTACGAACATGCATCTGGGTCTATGCCGTCTAACAAAGAGACGATACAAAAGGGGATGATGGACGGAACGTTTGAGCCAATCAAACACTCACCCCCAGTCAACTGATCTGGGTTTAATCCATCATCATTCTTTAGCTCACTCCACCACCCCAGTTCAGACATGGCCATATGCAAATCAGTCTGACCCTGTGCCTCATGGGAACAGTCCAGCCCGAACTGCCAAGCCATGTCTTCCCTGGGCCGGAAACAAGCATCCTAGGACCGGTTTCTGGCATTTCAGCCGTCATCAGCCAGGCTTGCTTGAATCCAGTGGCAAAGTGAGCAAGGGACCCACGTCTGGGCATACCCCCGCCAACTTAGGGCGACCAAAGCGATACAAAAGGGGATGATGGATGGAACGTTTGAGCCAATCAAACACTCACCCCCAGTCAACTGATCTGGGTTTAATCCATCATCATTCTTTAGCTCACTCCACCACCCCAGTTCAGACATGGCCATATGCAAATCAGTCTGACCCTGTGCCTCATGGGAACAGTCCAGCCCGAACTGCCAAGCCATGTCTTCCCTGGACCGGAAACAAGCATCCTAGGACCGGTTTCTGGCATTTCAGCCGTCATCAGCCAGGCTTGCTTGAATCCAGTGGCAAAGTGAGCAAGGGACCCACGTCTGGGCATACCCCCGCCAACTTAGGGCGACCAAAGCGATACAAAAGGGGATGATGGACGGAACGTTTGAGCCAATCAAACACTCACCCCCAGTCAACTGATCTGGGTTTAATCCATCATCATTCTTTAGCTCACTCCACCACCCCAGTTCAGACATGGCCATATGCAAATCAGTCTGACCCTGTGCCTCATGGGAACAGTCCAGCCCGAACTGCCAAGCCATGTCTTCCCTGGACCGGAAACAAGCATCCTAGGACCGGTTTCTGGCATTTCAGCCGTCATCAGCCAGGCTTGCTTGAATCCAGTGGCAAAGTGAGCAAGGGAGACAACACGGGTAGCGAATATGCCTGGACTGTTTTGTAGCCCATAGGTAAACGCCGGAATTTGAATAGTTTACCACCGGAGGTAAAAGCGCTCCATTAGCTACTCTCCGGGGCCAAGTTGTGCGTGTAGAATCCATTGGATAGGTCAAGTGTAGTTTTATATTTCTTACGAACAAGACTGTCTACAAGCGCAGAACTGTATGTGTTTTGCACCGCAAAGGTCCGACAATGAGAGTTCAAATGTTGGTAATCCAAAACTAAGCGGTACGATCCATCGGGTTTAGAAACCGCAAAAAGGGGATTATTCATCGGTGACACGCATGTTTCAATCACTCCTTGATATTCTAACTGTGTCAGAATTTCGGAAACGGGACCTTTAGCTTCCCGTTTGATGGGATATTGGGGTTGTGGCTGTGGCAGCGACCGCAAAGGAATATCATGGGGGAGAATCTTCATCCCAGCCCACGTGGTTGCGGTATAACGCTGGAGCCAGGGACACAGCCCACTCAGTTGCGAGAGCCTCCGCTTTGTCCTTGGGGACATGACGAGAAAAGATCGGAAGGATTACCTCCTCCCCTTTACGCGCAGCAAGTACGAATGGGGGCGGCCAATCCGCCTCTGCCAACAGAATGTCGTACGAAGAGGTCAGATTCTGCAAAAAAATCCCTTTAATAACACGCTGAATGTCACCTTCAATATGAATGACAATATTATATAGTCTGTCAGGGGGTGCCACTCTGGTGTCTGCTGTCTCGACAGTAATGAATGTTTCAGTTGCTGTCGCCTCCACATGAGGACGTAGCGCCTCCCGCACTATGGTAACTTCCGCTGCGCTGTCTAGGAGCGTCACTGCCCACGTCCAATTCAGGAGTCTCGTTCTCACCATCTGTGGCATACCTCGCTGTTACAGCTGCAACTTTCTTTTTCTGAAACTGTGGGCGAGAACGTTGAAATTCTTCTGATTTCCCTCGGACTTGTTGTCGAGGTTGGTCTCGTCCCTGTGGAGCCTCTCGACCCCTGCCTCTATCTTGGCGATCTCCTCCACCAGCCTGTGAGGTTGTTGGTGCCTGTGAAGAACGAGGAGAACGCGCATCAGGGACTTGAAATCTCTTGGGAGATTTAATTCTCGCCCTATCGCGCAAATCATAAGTACGTTCAGAAGAGACGGAAACCGGGGAAGCACCTCGCGACCCTGGCTTTTTCTGTTGCTTA
The DNA here is from genome assembly GCA_963921515.1 of Calotriton arnoldi. NCBI lineage: Eukaryota > Metazoa > Chordata > Amphibia > Caudata > Salamandridae > Calotriton > Calotriton arnoldi. The sequence continues at coordinate 508,090 of CAWUFW010004593.1, read as the reverse complement.
CCCTGTTTTTTCAACCTCCAGCTCTTTTTAGTAAAGAATGGTTTCTCATCTTTCTCAGATTGAGTTTTTGGTTGTTGTTGCGATTGTGTTTGCGGTTTAGCAAAAGGCTTGACTCCCAGGCTATTGCGGCCAATTGTTTTGTAAGCCTGTGCACTAATTTTCGGAAATTAGCGCGGCTTGTCCGGTTCTGGGATCAAAGCCAAAGCATTAGCTACTTGAAAGTTAACTGCATCGCCCTTGACATTTGCAAGGATCAAATCAGCTACTACGTCGAACACTCCCACCAGTCTCATCCCTAATTCCACAGCCGCTTCAGGGCCATGCTCATCCTGCACTCGTTTAATTACAGAGGGGAGAACCGTCATGGAAGGAGTGCCGAAACACTTCGCATATACTGCTGCGAATACCTTACCCCAGTTGTTGCATTCTGCCAACTCGGGGATCAAGTCTTTGGCAAACTAATCGTCAGAATCCTGTGTTTTTCCACGGGAGAGGTATTTGGAAAAACTGCCTCCAGCTGGTCAAATTTTTCTGCAAGCCAATAAGGAAAATCATCCTTATTTTGTGGGCGCTTGCCCATCACCGAATTAACCATGACAGGACTTATGGTTACACCACCTGCTCCAGCTGGATGGGCTGCAACTCCAGGCAGGGCTCCCTGGAGGTTGCCTGTAACAAACTGTACTAAAGCTCTATGCACACGTATCAAAGACGAATGCAAATTACGCAGTTCACCGACTGCAAGCGTCATATAACGCGGATGTGGGGTGTACCCGGCCAAAACAGGCCAAGTGGCCCCTTCAATCGATAAGGGGCCTAAACGAACCGCGGTAACCGGTTGGGGGAGGGCGCCATCAAACCAAACACGGTGTTGCCATGCCGTGAGCGGTACTTCAAGATTCCTATACGGTCTATAGAGATTAGGAACAGTGGTGGCTGTATATTCATGGAACAAATTATCAGTCCCATCCACCGCCGGAAAGGTGACCCAAGAGTGAAACACCTCAAAGTGGTAAGCAGGATCTGCTTGTACCACAAAGATCAGATCAACACCGCGTCAGGCACTCCATACACTGTTAAGTGAGCCCAGAGCGCTGCGCGGCTATGTGCCGCAATTTGAACAGCCATTTTAGGCTAAAAAGATTCGACAACCTAATATGAGACAGCACAATATAGGGTTTTATTTAAAAACCTTTTAACAACTTCAAGCTTGAAAGAACCTATAAAAACGTCAATATAGGAGGTATCACCGTCACACACGCTTCCGGAAGCGTCTGCGAAGGGGGTTGTGGACAAGCACAAGTACTACTCAAGCGTCTCGCAGATAAGCAGCCCACTCGTTGGTTGCACCATGTTGTAGGGATTCTGCACATACACAGAGCTATGCACAGGATAATAGGACCTCGGAGTATAGTGGTGAGCCAACCATAAACCTTAGTACCCACAATCCCAATCCGACTAGCTTTAGCGTCTCATGAGCAGCGATGCTACCAATGATTAGACAACCCAGAACACGGTATCTCTCTCTCTCAGGACCTGCGGGAACAAGAACACCATTTCATAACTCACTCATACCTGTCCACAACGTGCGTAATAAGAGACACTGTATAGTTCAAAATATTTATTTCGACTACCGTGCTCTAAGATACAGTACACGTGCCAGTACTATCAGCATAATGCATAAGGATAATATCATCAGCATAGTTACAATTCCATAGAATACAAACGGGGAAAGCATTTCATAAAGCAGTGGATATAGGGCTAAATGACCATACCACCCTCCCCGTGCTAGTAGCTAGTTTATTATAAAAACAGAAGACCTCTGGGCATTGTCAGGCGAACCCCCATACCTCAATATCTAGATGCAAGATTTACATCATCAGACACGCACAGCTCTTCTCTCTGGAAAGGTTTTTCTCCAAGTGTCTCTAACCGTGAAATCACAATATTAAAAGCACACAAATTTCTCCAGTGCAGCTGTACTTAGTGTTATGTCTAAGTGCGAGGGACTGGCCAGATCAGCAAGAACAAGGGATGTTGTTTTTCGACCTTGTACATGCTGTGCAGACGTAACCCAAAGGGAACAGGAGAAAAGGAGAAAGACAGAAATGCAGACAGTTCTAAAATAGCCGGGCAGAAGCAGAGGCTGGAAAAACAAAGGCACAAAGTAACGTGCGCAAAAAAGCATCATGGCAGCCAGGCCTAAGCCAACGTAGCAAGGCAGACCAGGAGGTCACAAACCACAAGACATCCCATGTACCCCAAAACCCATACCCACCCTAATACTAAAAAAAAATCCATTACTTACCTTATAATGCATTGTAATGGCATGCGGTGTAATGGTATGCATTGTAATGGTATGCGTTGTAATGACATGCGTTGTAGTGACATGCGTTGTAATCTCTCTCCCTCTCACCCTCCCCCCCCCAAGCCAGATGCAATCAGCCTCAGGGAGCTGGGGAAAGTGAAAGAGGCACCAGGATCAGCCTTGGGCTCTTAAAACCAGCCTCCAAGGCATAGACATCATTTAGGGGTGGCAGCTGTGACCCCTGGCTTGCCCCTTGTGCTCCATGCGACTACGTTTGTGACCCCTAGTCTTAGAGGTGGTAAAGACACAAGGTAAACAGTACTATGACGTGCCCTATTTGCACTCCGACATCAGGCATTAAACCCTTAACTCTGCAAAACACATACACAGGAGTTCAAAGTAAATTCTCCTGAGTTAAATAAAAAAATGAAATAAAAAATACACATTTTCTAACAAAATGTTGTCAACTTTCATGATTGCAAACAGATGGAAAATTATGTGTCTGAATATAAATATCACCGGTGTGCTTTAGTAAATTATATTTCCTTTGCAGTGATGCTAATAAATAATGCATACAATGCAAAGGAATAATTTATGTCAGTTAGGGGCAGATGTATCAAGGATTGCATTTGCGATTCCTTAATAGCGAATTTTAGCGAATTGCTATTAAGGAATCGCAAAATGCTATGTATGTAGCAATCGCAATAATAATTGCGATTCCTTAATATTCCTTAATTGCGAATCGCAAATTGCGATTCGCAATTAAGGAATACCTTCCCATTCATTCCTATGGGCGTAGAGGCCCATAGGAATGAATGGGAAGACATTCTCAATTTGCGAATCGCAATTAGAGAATCGCAAATTGAGAATGCAATTTCAAGGGTGCCAGGGTGTCCTTTTGACACCCTGTTGCACCCCTGAAATATGTATGTGTGCACCTGTGGCGCACATACATGCCCTACGGGCATGTATGTGCGCCACATGGCACTTTGAAAAATGCTAAAAAGTGCATTTTTCTAAGAAATCGCATATTACCACCAACTTGAAGTTGGTGGTAACTTGCGATTCCTTAAGGCCAAATTGCACTTTTTTGGTGCTTATTACATTGGATTTAAGGAATCGCAATTTGCGATTCCTTAAATGCAATCGCAAAATAGGGAATTGCAAATTATGCGATTCCTTATTTTGCGAGGCAGTTTTGCCTTAATACATACCACTAAGCAAAATTGCGTTCGCAAACGCTGAAATTCTGCGAATTTTGGCATTTGCAAACGCAATTTTGCTTGATACATCTGGCCCTAACTTAGTTAACATCCAATATATGGTCTACATGAAGAAATACACATGAACAAAACCACTATTGTGTTTTTTAATCTTTTTTAGTCTTGTACACTTTGTGCTTGAGGTATAGGCTAGAAAGACCATTAAATCATGACAGTTTGTGGTTTAATTTAAATAATGTGACTTCCATGTGTTGTTTTATGTTTTTTTGCGGCACTATGTATTTGCCTCTTCAAACAAACACATACGTTTTCATGCAATAATAAAGAGAAATGTGTAATGCTCTTATCGTATAAGGGCCCTATTTAAAATATATGTGGTATAGAAAGTGAAATTTTATCTGTTAGCAACTATTGTGTTATTATATAATTGTGTGCTTAAGAGGTTCTTAAATTCAGTATTGTTAGTTATTGTGATGTAATCAGGATTAAGGCCATATGACATCACCATCTAGGAAGATTTGGTGCCAAAGTTCATGCAATGTCATATTGTGTGATGTTGGTGGGTCAAAAGGTGGTTATGTAATATCACTTCCCCTACCCCATTCAATTCAATTCAAATTCAAAATTCTTTACTCAGCCAAATAAAAATAGACCATAAAAGCACATAGTAACAAATACAGTCCACAATATAACAATAATATAAGTCCAAGTTTACATTATATTAAAACGAATACAAATATCATAACAGCAGTGCACTTTAGGTCTCCAAGTTCATCATATGACCGGGATAAAAACTCATGCTATAGACACAAAACACGTTCACAAAAACACAGTTATTAATCAAAATAGGAGGCCAAAAACCTCTAATAGGGTCCGTCGTGTGCTCCTAGCTGATATATATATTAAAAAAAAGAGGAAAATGCCTCACTCTAACGCCATCTAACTAGTAGGAGGTTCGGTGCAAGCAAGTTAGCCATCCATAGATTTTCTGCCCCGAATGGCTGCTTTCAGAAAAGCACACACGCAGTAAAACATTTTGTGTGAGCTTAAAAACTGTATATAGAGAAGGGCTACTCTACACTGTTGAAAGCCTAACTCGCGTAACAAAGGCTGAATAAAGTACTTGCGTGCTAGTCTATAAAAATTGCAGAAAAACATGAAATGCTAAAGCGATTGTGCAGATTGATTATCACAGGGGCAGGACAGGACTGTGTTGACAGCGGAGTCAGGGGGATTTTAAAAAACAATGACCAGTAAACGGATCCTGCCCTAAAACAGAAAAGAAGAGATCTCTCCCATCTTGTGAGGTCTAAGGACAGATACATGGACTGTATGCTTGGTAATAAGGATCTATAATAAGTAAAAACTGAAGGTTTACCAAATAATTTTTCATTCTTTGGACTTCGCTGTACTGTGAGTAGGCTGCTTTCACCTCTGCCTTTGCAGTTTTTGGGATACTGGTGGTTCCGAGACCCTGAGAAGCTAAAAGTTGGACCTGAGTAGCAGAAGTTGCCCACAGCAGTTAGGTCTTGCCCATTAAGGCTGATTTTATTCAGCCTTATTTTCTCTGGTCCACAGGACATTATGTGCGATTTTGTGTAGTTTGTTTTCAGATTCAAATTTGACATGAAAGAGTCAAAGACCTCCAGCTGATGCCTCAATGCATTTTGAAGTGAGGGCAAACAGCACCGCTTCATCAGCGTAGAGTAGCACGAGATTGAAGAGCCTGCTATTCTAGGAGTGTCTGAGGGGCGGGAGGTTAAATGGACTGTTATTCCATTTATATATAAAATGAATAATAGAGTGGCCAATATGCATCCCTGCCGCACTCCACTCCTCAGGAGGAAGGCAGCAGAAAGCTAACCATAAGAATTTAAGCGCACTCTAGACGATAAGTCTAAGTGCAGTGAGAATAAAAAAATAATAAGTGGGGGTCCACTCCTTGATCCAGCAACACTGTCCATAACTTGGTTCTGTCCGCTGAATCAAAGGCAGTGGACAGGTCCATAAAAGCAAGATAGATGGGGGATCACCTGGCATTGATATACTTAGAAATTATCAGTGCCAGGTTAAGACATTGTTAGTTTGTGCCTAATTTCAAGCGGAAACCATATTGGAAAGGGAAAGAACGCTCTTGTCCGCCGCCCAGTTTACTGGGTGGTTATAGATGACTCTGCCAATAATTTTGATTGTGCTGTCAATAAGTGATATAGGGCGGTTACATTTAGGGGACAAGCAATCGGCCTTTTTAAATATCAGCACAATCGTTGCGGTGGCCCGGGAAGGGGGAATATTTGTGTTTAAACAGGAGTTGACTATGTTAGTGCTAAGGGGGCCCCAAATTTTAGGCATAGATTTCACCGAATCCATAGGTACCCCATCTGGGCCCGGTGCTTTCCCTCCCTTACTATGATGGATGACCAAGTCTACTTCGCACAACGTTAATATGAGAGGTGGGTACTCTGTAATCTGTTACGTAATTCAGATAGCGCACTAGAAGCTTCCGCAAAAGAGTAAATGGAGAGGAAATGAGTAACCCAATCTGAACCTAAAATGTTATTTTGCAGAGGGGAGTTAGTAGAAGAATTTCTGGATTTATTTGATTTCACGAAATCCCAAAAGGACTTAGTGTCCTTCTCAAGTGCTGCAATTTCTAGTAGCTCCCAGATCCGTTTGTGGAGTTCCCTCTTCCTGTTTAAAAGCACAATATTGTGCTGTCCCCGAGCCAAGGAGATCTCGCTCCTAACCCTAGGCCGTGCGTTTAAGGCCTTCCTCTGCTTTCGATTAGGCTTTGAGCAGGTCTCATCGAACCATCTAGGATCCCTATTGCTTGGATGGATTGGCTTGCACATTGACTCTTTAATGATCTCTGTTAGCCTGTGATAGGGAGTAACTGCCAACTCTTGCCCAGTCTTTGCTAGAGAGTTAAGAAATGCTCCTAAATGAGTTTTAAGGATAGTGGATAAGGTTTCTAAGAGCTTTTTCAGGCGCCAAACTAATAGTAGGCCATCCAAAGAATATTGTGTAATGGATACCAAATTACCATTGCAAGCGAGTCCCATAATCGGGAAGAGCATTGAGGAACATAGGGCTTTATGATCTCCCCACTCTGTGGGTAAAATCTCCACTTTTTGAAACCAAGACAAACAATTGGAACTTGCAAACATATAATCGATTGTTGACGCCCTCCCCCGCCTTCTAAAAGTCGGAACTGTGTGATTTGCATCTCCTAAAGTCTCAAATAAATCAACCAATTCAAAGGCATTAGGTTACTCACGGAGCTCTGCCCCCCTTGCAGCCTGGGTGGTTACATAGCCACAAATGCATCAATCACCACATATATTAAAGCATGGTTGAGCGTGTCTATTTTCAGTCTTAGTTTGTATGTCTAATAAAAAATTAAACAGACCGATAAAGTGCTTGCAATTGGTGTTACCAAGGTCATTGTTATAAAAATGTATCAAATAAAAGACTTTGACTTTGGAATGCAAATTAATATTGCTAAAAAAGTAAGTGACCCAGAATTGACCCGAAATACTGCCACCTTGAGTCTTAGACTCACCCAGATAGCCAATCCTCCCATGGCCCAACCCTGGTTTGAAGGGATGGCCACACTGGAATAACAGACATAACCCTCAATGTGCTGTGCAGAAGTAAGCCACATTTCTTGTAGTGCAATGATGTCAGATTTTGTCACGAATGCCCGCCAATCACAATGTTGATCTTCCCCTTTAAGTCAGCCCCATTCAAGCTCAATATAGAGAGAGATCTGTACTGTGAGGACAGAGTAAAAGAGGTGACTCTGTTGGGCTGTGGGACAGGTGGGACAGCTAAAATTGTTGGTGATATATCAACCCAAATTTTAGTAGAAGTAAGAGCAGGGACTACAAGGGCCTTATTACCCATATGCCAATCCAGGGCAGAAAGTGCATCAAACCAATTGGACAGAGATACAGCACGCGGGGCACAGCACTGACTGAGACATTGCTGGAAGAGGTTCTAACTGGACATGGGGGATTAAGGTTAAATGAGCACGATTTGTCATGCCCCCGATAAATAGATGTACACGTATCTGGTGCGCAGTGTAGCTTGAGTGGTAAAGGATTACAAGACTGGTGCCATATAGGAGGAGGGGGGTCTATAAAAGTGGCCAAGTGGGACCAGAGTAACAGAAGTACTAGATAGGGTACTGCGCTTGAAGTAAAAAAGCAAATGGTGTAGCAAGTTAGGAGTTCTGAAATTTACCACAATGCAATCTCCTTGTTGGTCCGGGTGGTTTGGCCCAATCCAAGCACATCTCCTTACCTGTAAGATGTCTCCTGCATGACAGAGAGACATGCTTCTGTGACGGGCCAGCCAATCTAAGGTTTTAATGAAGAGTTCTTCATAAGATTCATGCTGATCATATCTTTACTGAGGGACACCCATCAAAACGGGGATGTAAGGGCAGGTTTTTGGGGGAAGATCAATAATTGGAAGTTGATTTTGCGATTGCACTAGAGAAGTTTTACCATCGGGTGCCTTTGTGACGGGGAGGCAGCTAGTGACTAAAGTAGGCAGATGGTCTATGTTTTGCCTAGCTGATGTAATGTTATTATTTGAGTGGACTGATCCAACTATCAGGATACAGGAAGCAGGGGGAGCGCTGTTGGGAGGGCATGGTCCCTCTGGGGGTGAAACAAGTGTTTTAGATGTGGCATCCTGCCCATTGGTTATACTTTTGGTACTACCTGGTTCGGAAAAAGAATGAGCGCTACTAGATAAAAAAAGAAGCTAGTTTAGATTCTATGTTATTCAAACGTAAGGCCAGAGGAGAGAAAACAGTGCTAAATATCGTATGTAACTTCTATAGAAAAGACTCCAAGTGAGTAGCCATAAGATCATTAACAACATTTTGAAACCAAGTCTTTTCAAGCTCCAATTGTGTCACTAGGGGTCTTGGGCTAGATGTTACTGCTGATGTGTTCTTGGGTCCTTGCTGAGTACCAAGTGGGGTTGGATGTGTGCTGACTGATTGTTTACGGCCCATTGCCTCGTTTGGACTTCTTTGGCAGTTTCTGATGAGCGGCCCTTTTAGTTATTGCAAGGGGGGGAATGGACTCTGTGGGCTCTGTAGGTAGTGTTCTCACTAGTTACACTTAGACGTTGGGCAGGCGGAGATACCAAGCAATTTGAGGGGTGAACAGAAGTGCCCAGAATTGGAACAAGAGGGTGGGGGCTCAATAGGCCCTCGCTATCGCCTCCTTGATTCAAAGAAAGTCTCTGCTCTGTGCGGGCGATTTCGCTACTGATGACATTAACTGCTCGTTCCAACATCCAGGCTATTGAGGTTGGTTTTGCTAAAGGAGTTAAAACAGGCCCCTAAGTTTAGAAAGTATCTACTCAACCATAAACCCCTCAAGAACACACTAGGATCTATGCAATGAAAGAATACACACTAACTTCTGCGAAGTGGTTCTAGGTCCTCCTTCAGCTCCCTCAAAACGCTAGTTAAAAATTAAGATGTTATAGCCAGGGGCTCAGAGAGTAGGCCTAGCCCAGTCACAGCAGCCACGGACGGGCACAGACGGGCCCGCTTTTGGCCCGGTTTCTGCTGGGGCAGGCGCCTGGGCGCATTCTGTGAAGCGGGAGCCCCGACAGCAGAAGTAGGCGCCTCCTGGCGCAAAGTGCGGGCTTCGGCAGCATCAGCTGCAGGAGCTCTGTTAGAACTGAAACGTAAAATTGCAATATTACTCGTATTTTACCCAATATTAGGTTCGCATTATATAGCTAAATCATTCTTATGCATACCGTATATATACGCAATTAGTAAATGCAGATGTTGCGTTTGTTAGGTTGACAACTGTGCCACCATTTTAGTTCTCGAAGAAGCCATTTTGTATTATAATCAAAACTGTTACTTGCTCATTTACGAGAAATGGTCCTTGGTAAGTTTCGTTTCTCAAATGCTGAATCTTGCTCATTAACGCATGCCTTTTCTGTTACATAGAGGCCTTCTCCCACCTGTCTAGAGGGGAGGATAGGCCAGACGACCTTGGATAGTAGATAACTTGTACCAGGCTGCGGAATGGAAATCTCTGTTCTGTACCCCCATTGTATTATGACATCTACCAGTGTTTTTCCTTTGTAGGCGGGTCTTTGTGGACTCCGCAACGTACATAATGTAACTTTATGCTTGTTAGAGTCAGTCCCTCATCAGCCATCATAGGCAGCTGGTCAGATTGGACTCCACTGCAGTGTACTTTGTGAATAAACTAGTTTGCTGTATTCTCTACTGCGTCATCGACTCTTCATTAGTGGAAGGCTAGAGGAGGTCTCGAGTGACCCGGGTGGCCCTAATTGGGTCAGTTCCTTCAGTTCCTGGGGCCTGTGGTCCTCTGCCCCTCCTGAAACACAAGAGGTGTCCCATGCAGCAGGAGCCCCAACAGCAGAAGTAGGTGCCTTGTGGCATGAAGTGCGGGTGTAGGCGGCATCAGCCACGGGAGCTCCTGGGGCCTGTGGTCCTCTGCCCCCTCCTGAAACACAATGGGTGTCCTGCGCAGCAGGAGCCACAACAGCAGAAGTAGGCGCCTCCTGGCATGAAGTGTGGCTGTAGGCGGCGTCAGCAGCGGGAGCTCCTGGGGAATGTGATCCTCTGCCCCCTCCTGACACTCAGCGGGTGTCCCGCGCAGCAGGAGCCACAACAGCAGAAGTAGGCACCTCCTGGCGCGAAGAGCGGGCGTAGGTGGCATCAGCCGCAGGAGCTCCTGGGGCCTGTGGTCCTCTGCCCCCTCCTGAAATGTAACGGGCGTCCTACCCCTAGCATTTTAGTGAATTGATGCCCATGCTACAGGGGCTTCAGCCCATTTGTGAAATGCCCGACCCCTTTTCAACAGCATTTAAACACCTAGCCAATGGTTCATTACATATTGGGGTATTGGAAAAGATTGGCTGTTTTGTACATATTAGTTAGAAATTGGGTTTCTAGTTGTCAGAGATATTCACCCTGTCCAAGCAGGGACCACAATCCTTGTCAGGGTAAGCGAGATACACACTAAAAGATAACCAGTGCCCACTCTCTGGTAGCTTGACACAGAGCAGTCAGGCGTATCTAAAGAGGCAATGTGTAAAGTATTTCTGCAACACACACAGACACACATTAACACAATAAAAACACCCCAAAAAGACTCCAAATAAGCTTAGGAAAATAGAGAATATTTATCTGAGTAAAACAAGACCAAAATGACAAAAATCCAATTAGTAGTGTTATGAATTTTTAAAGACTAAACCAAAAATAGTGCTTATAAGTGACTAGCACTAAAAAGGTTACGTGAGGTCGTACTAGACTGGGGTATATCCAAAGTTCAGGCCGACCACAATGGAGGGCAGGCTGGCTGTAGGACTCAAACAGGTCCCACTGTCAAAGTACCTACAGGACTCAAACAGCTCCAGCTGGCAAAGTACCTTGGATAGAGCAGAGCGTCATCGGCGAGAGTATGATGCGTCAGTAATGATTCACGCAGTTGGGTCGCTGCATCAAAGTAAAGCCTTGCAGTTGGGAAGTCAGATCAGCACTGAGTTGTTGCTGAATCTCACAGTTGGGTCCCCTGTTGTCATCAAGCTGTGCAGAGATGTCTTCGGAAAGGCACTGCGTTGGGGGTCGAAGGGCATTGCATTGGTTCTAATCGGTGCAGTGGTGACGATGCATCGGTTTTGGAGCAAAATAGCTTCAGAACCCAATTCTGATGCCCAAGACTGGTAGGGGCACATTCCGCAAGGGTAGACGTGAGATGGCAGATTCCAGCAGCACCAGCAGAATTGCAAGAAGTCCTTTATGACCCTGAGACTTCAGAAAACAGGAGGCAAGCCAGCAAGCCCTTGGAGTCACTCTGGGTTCAAGTGAGATGGGTCCAGTCCTTGTCCTCAGCAGGGCAGAGATCAGCAGGCAGCAAGACAGCTCAGCACAGCAGAGAAGCGGTTCTTTAGATCAGTCAGTAAAGCAGAGTGGCAATCCTTGTAGCACAGCAGTCCTTACTCCTAGCGGAGTTCTTTGGAGGTCCAGTAGTGTACTGTCTTGGTAGATTCAGAGCCCCAGTACTTATACCCAAATATGACTTTGAAGTGGGGGTGAGTTCAAAGCAGCTCCTTGAAGTTCACAGGTCCCCTTACATCCCAGCCCTGTCTGACAGCTGATCTGTGGGGATTAATCAGTCCTTTGTGTGGGGTCAGGACACCAGTCCTTTTTGTGGGGACAGGACACAGCCTATTCAGGTGTGATTGCCAGCTCCATCTCCCCTTCCTGCCCTGGAGGCTATCAGAATGCAGATGAATGCAGATGTTGATGTCACACCCTCCCTTCCTGTGTATGTGGCTGTCCAGAGGGAATGCATAAAGTGTAGCGGTTACCCAGCCTAGACATGTATTGGAGACAGGCAGCAGGCACACAGTGCTAAGTTAGAAGCAGAGAATTGACCACTTTCTAAAACTTGCATTTCTAATACAGTAATGTTAAATCCATCTTTACCACTAAAGATGATTTATCATTACCTTTCCAAAGATACGAAATGTGATGTAGTTACTCCTTTCTAATCAGGAATTACAGCTTAAAAGAGTTTTCAGGGATTCCCAGTGCTAGCCTATGAGAAGAGTAGGCCTCACAGCAGTGAAAATCAAATGTCGCTGTTTGTCACTACCAGGACATGTAGAACTTAAAAGTACATGTCCTACCTTTTTCTTACACAGCACTCTGCCCATAGGGCTACCTTAGGGGTGATTTATGCGTAATAAAATGGGAGTTTAAGGCTTGGTTAGTGGTTTTAAATGTACAATGACAGTCCTAAGACAGGTTTGAAAGGCTACATTTGTGGGAGGCACAGTCAGTGCTGTGGTCCCACTAGTAATATTTAGATTACAGGCCCTGGGTATATGGTATACCACTTTACAAGGGACTTATAAGTAAACTAAATATGTCAATCAGGTATATGCCAATGTCACCATGTTTAGAGGAGAAGCACATGCACTTTAGAACTGGTTAGCAGTGGTAAGGTGCTGAGAGTCCAGCTGCCTGCAAAAAGATACAGCAAAAAGTGGAGGTAGGCGGGCAAATATTTGGGGTAGACAACCCTAAGGATAACAGGTCTAACAATATTGTTCTGTGCATGCTGGGATATTAAGAGAACTCATCTATTTGTATTGTTTTCTCTATGGGATTTTGAGAAAAAAAGTCATGGCTAAGATGCTTTTCATTTTCAACTTGGTGAAAACAGGCATTGCTATTTTACAGATGAGAATTGTGAAAACATGCTTGCTATTTTTTGCGTTTCAAATACTAGAACGTTTTAGAAGCCAACCTTGCTATGCTTAATACATACTGGGGCAGTGTGCAAATTGTCCTGGCTTTGTACAGCGGGGAAATGCAGATACTGCATCTTATTTAACTTATTAGGTATATAAATATAAGGCTATTGCCCCCTTGTAACTAAAAAGAAAGTCCACCAAAGACTCCAAACCTTGGTTCAGCGAGGGGTTAAATACAGATAGACGCAATCTGAGACTAGCCGAATGATCCTGGAGAGGCTCGCCGTCTCTTGAACACCTTATGCTCCTGAGATCTAGGAAGAGCACGTACAATAAACACATTAAGAGAGCTAAAGCAATCTTCTTCAGAAGCCAAATAGATAAAGCTAGAAACAGACCAAAAAAGCTTTTTGAATTAATTAAACTCCAATCCAACAATCTTCCCATTCTTTCGCCAACGGCCTCCGTTACACAGCCAAACTGTGATGATTTTTCTGACTTCTTCCTTGGAAAGATGGATAAGATTAAAACTGATCTCCGGACATCGATGAACCAGCTGACAGACCCTTCCCCTCCCTCCCCCCAGTCACCCCCTGCTCTAGGGTACACTCCCAAAAATAGCGCCTCCTGGAGCCTTTTCACACCCTTTGACGAAATCTCTATACTTAACATACTTACTACACTTAAACCCTCCAACCACTTCAACGACCCGCTACCACCCAGTTTCTTCAATGAAATGAAGAGGTCCCTAGTTCCAATCAGGACCAAGATTGTAAATGCCTCCCTTTAGCAAGGTGTGATTCCTGATTGTCTAAAGGCGGGCCAGGTTACACCCATTCTTAAAAAACCCTCTGCTGAGCAAGACGATCTTAATAACTTCCGCCCAATCACTACCATTCCTACTCTATCGAAGCTGCTATAGAAATGTGTCCATGTCCAACTTTGTGGCCACATTAATCAATTCCAGCTTCTTGATCAATTCCAATAGGGCTTTCGCCAGGGTCATAGCACCGGAACGGCCATTACCCACATAATGGATGACGCTCTAAAGTTGCTGGATCAGAACGAAGCTTGCCTTCTAATCCTCCTTGAACTCTCGTCGGCTTTTGATGCGGTCAAACATGACAACCTCCTGGATATACTAGAACGCAGGATGGGTCTCTCAGGATCAGTTCTGAACTGGTTTGCCTCATTCCTTCATAACAGATCGCAAAGAATTGAAGTCAATCACTCCCTCTCCAACTCTTCTCCAATCACTCTGGGGTGTCCCACAAGGGTCCTCGCTCTCACCCACACTCTTCAACTTGTTAATGGAACACAACGCAAATGCTCAAATCATCCAATATACTGTATCACATGTACGCTGACGATACCCAATTGTACTTGAAAATCTCCTTCCCGAAGACATCAATTCACTCAATTCAACCCTACTCAAAACCCAACACTGGTTGACTTCCAACCATCTCAAACTAAACTCCATCAAAACGGAATTTCTCCTTATTTCTCCCCCCAAACAGATCTCTACTATCACTGAATACATGAAGCAGCTTACGGCTCTCAACTGTGTTCCACACATCATTGACTCTACCAAATCTCTCCGAATAATACTTGAAAAGGCCCTGAGCATGCAGGAGCACATCAGCGCTGCCACCAAAGGAGCAAACTTCCAAATGAGCATACTAAGAAAGTTAAAACCCTTCCTTCCTCCGGAAGACCTGAAGTCTGCTGTTCAAGCACTAGTCATCTCCAGATTGGAGTATGGGAGCTCAACTCTCTGTGAGCTTCCGAGCTACAAGTTGGCACCGCTGAGGTCCTCTCTGAACTCGGCGGCTAGGCTCATCACAGAATCTAAAAGAAATAACCACATCACGCCGGATCTGAACTCTCTAAACTGGTTTCCTCATGAGGCTAGGATTCATCTTAAAATTGGTTGCATGGCTCACAAAGCCCTTCACCTTAACACTCCTCTGTACCTCGCCCGGAAACTGGAACTCTCGGGTGGTTGCAGATCTTTGAGGAGCTCTAGCACTTTACTGCTGAAACCACAAAAATTTCAAAGAAAGAAAACCTATAACGGAGCCTTCTCCGGTATTGCCCCGAGGATCTCGAAGGCCCTGCCTCCGGAAATCAGACTGAAGCCCTCAACGTCCTCTTTCAAAAAAGAAGTCAAAGCACTTCTTATGCATACGTTCTGAACCTGTAATGTACCTACTCCCCCCGGAAACATTGCGCTGAGGCCCCCTCCTCACACATCTGCTCATTTACTGTATTTATGTGGTGCTCTGCTACCGCGGTACTCTTGTTTACCCGTTTATCCTGCACTGTCAAATTGTTGTTTACCCACCTGTCTCCCTCTCTGTTATCCTCGTCATTATGTGAAGCGCTCTGATACCCGCTTTGGTCATGTTCGCGCTATATAAGACTTTATAAATAAATATAACTTATAAGTTATGCAGATATATGTATTCTGTCACTGTGTGTTGCAGATCAAGCTAGCTGCACTGCACAGCACAACTCCCTGGTTTGGTCACAAGAGGACACTAGTATGAATCATCAAAGGCAGCTGGATCCTCCAGGGACTTCCTTTCACAAAGATTATTCTACAGCAGAGTAAACTACAGACTAAGGCCGTCAGATCTGTTACCAGGCAGCCCGTGTTTAGGTCTCGCCTATGCAGCACTTGTGCTGTCTCTTCGAGACATGCTGTATTCAGGATAGGGGCATGAAGCTCTGCCCACTTTCCGCCCATCCTTTTCATTGGCTCCTGTCCCTGTCTTTTGTAAATGGTGGCTTTTCATTGGTCAATAGGCTTAGTAGTCCTCCTTGGTACTGCCTTTTCTCCTCTTGTAACCTCCCATGAGGACACCCACTGTTACATGTGTTGTTACTTGGTAGGCTTCAAATACGGCCTCCGAGCACTATTTTCTTAAATAGCTTTGTACTGCCTCCGTTGCAGGCAGGACATGGTCTCAAGCAAATGCTTTTTTTTTTGACTAGTGCAGCTCACCTTGCGGCGATGTGCCTTTCTTTATGCGGGGCTCGTCCGTATTTAATTTAACAAAGTTGTTTTTTTATTTTTAAAGCGCACCATGCCGCGCTTTTACTTTAATTGCGGCCCACACCTTTCTTTAAAGCGTCTCACCGTATTTAAATTAACAAAGTCTTTTTTTTAAATGCACACCGATGCTGCACTTTCATTTTAATGGTGGCAGCGCCACTTTCTTTTTTAACATTTGCAGTAAGTGAGAGCCCAATATTTTGGTTCTATTGATGTTAGCGCACATGCACGAAAGGCCCGCTTGCATTTGTTGGGACTGAAATGATTGGGACTGAAAGGAAGTGGCTTGCTAATGCGCATGCGCGCAATGGGGCACATGCGCAGTATTGACATCAGGCATTAAAGGGGAGCTTCAAGTTTTGGATCAGCGGCTGCAGGGGTAGGATGAAGGAGCGTGCCTCGGAGGCAAACACCCAGTACTCCCTGAACGCAGCCAAGCCCGGTAGCGAGGCCTGGTGGGTACACAGATACCTCATCAGCACTCCATCCCACCTTTTACCTGCACCAGCACTGCAACTTTGTTAGAGCAGCTAGATAGTCAGCTCGCGGTAGCATGAAAACAATTTCATATAGAGATATAGGATGAGCAACAACCAAATGATTTCAAAAAAGGCATGTGTTTATTCGATTCGATTGAACAATAAATTAGAAAGAACATGAGAAAAACAAGTCAAAGACGAATGGATAAAGGGTTGCTCCAGAAGGAACGTGCAAGGGGGAGTGCTCAAGTGTAAGGAGTTTGGAGGGAAATTCAAAGGGGAAAAGGGTTCCCAAAGAAAATTGAAGGGCATATATTTACAAAATTGTACATAGGACTGCAAACAAATACAGTCTTCATAGCCTGGCCAAACAAACCATAATATGTATATACTCAGTTCGCATAATTCACAGAGTGTAAGGAATTGTATCTCCTGTATAGGCAAAAAACGGGCAATAGGGGATAAAAGGTTCAAGGCTAATGTGGGGGATATCGTCGATGTTTGAATCCGACTTGACGGCAGAAGGGGAAACTTCAACCTCAGCCACGCGCATCTTCCTCAGGACAGGGGATGCGGGGCAACCCTACAAGATAGATGGGCAATTTTACTAATTAGCCTCAATGTGTTAACTATCATAGAACACCATGCCCATGTTAGATCACCCACCTCATGGGGCTGCGGGTATGAGTCAAGCCCAGCAAGGCCACCTGGAAAAGGGGCGAGAGGAAGGGATTTGCACATCAGGACTGAAAATAAGATCGATTGAGATGCCAAGTAAGGAATTGGATTAAATTTTAAAAAACTTTTTAAAAACGCACTCACCCGCCCTGATATTGCGGTGTGGCGCCCAAGCGTTCCGTGTAGGTTAGGGCAAAAGTTCCTGTAATGTCAAATGAGATGAACCATAATGTAATAGGATGCCACTGTAAGGTGTGCGCTCAGTGAATTGAATAAAGACTGGCAGGGCCTAGTGACTTACCCGCAAAGGTATTGCGGTGTAAATGAAAGTAAATTTAAAGAATTCAATAAATCGGGGACTGAAGACTCAGTTCAAGCCGACGCACAGTGATTAAGCTGAAAATTGAAAAAGGGGAAAACCTGGTTAGAGGATCATCCTTGTGGAACTATAGTTTAGAATGAGGTGCATCAGAGATCCGTCATTTACCTCAGGGCTCCGTGGCAGCTTCCTTTCTCCAACGCGGTAGTCACCAACTGGAGTCAGGCCCGTGGGTGAGTTAAAAGGGATCGCGAACGCGGTGACGTTGCTTCCGCGTTAGCTGCCGGTAACTGCTTACGGGCATGGAAAAAAGACTCCATTTAGAGTCTAATTAAGGAAGTCAGCAATTATCACCGCAGAAGACTAAGTGTGGTCTAAAAGTTGTCCTAATTACATACCAAGGCGCATTGAATTAGAGATTCAACTTAAAGGCACTTAATATGTGTAACAAGTCTGATAGAGGCCCAGGCCTGGGGATCGATGCGAATGGGCGTCAATATTGAAGATGCTGCCAAAGAACCAATTATCAAACATTTAAAAAGCATAATTATATACAAACAAGAAGTCAAACATACATTGTTACAGTGAAGATAATTACAATAGTGAGATTATCCAAACACATACTACACATTTGTCAATAACATTTAGTCAGAATGCGGTCATTAATGTACAATTAATGTGTAACGTTTTTACAGACAGACATTCATGTACAGTGATAAAACAGTGGAGCCCCACTGAAATAAATGCAAGTCTAGGTAAGTAAAGATATACGTCCACTGATCGTGTACTGCAATTGTAGGTGGTATGTAAGGCAAAGTACAATATTGAACCCGGAAAAGGATGTACATGTACAGGGTGTCCATTGATGGCAAGTGTATCCATGTCACACAGGATGAATATGTGTCAGACACGTGTCAAAGGTTCATGTTCCAATATGAGTCACAGAGTATATGGTCAGTCAACCATTACTTAGTAATGAGACCTGCCTGGTGATTTCCTCATACTCATTCAATCCTTTTGCTACCGTGTCAAAGAGATGTATCCATTTACATTCACAAAGATTAAGGACCCTGGAGAAATCCCCACCCCGTGGGTTGGTATGGACCTTCTCTATCACCCACCAACGGAGGCTTTCTGGTGTGTGTCCAAAAGTTTTAAAATGTTCGACCAGTGGTGCTCCCTGTACCTGGCATCTTATACGACTGCATTGTTGCAGGATGTGTGACTTGACTTTTTGTATAGTTTGGCCAATATATAAAAAAGCACAGGGGAAGGATATGGCATATATCACTCCGGTCGTATTGCAATTCGTATGGTCCTGCAATGTGTGTGTGCGATTGTTATGTGTGAATGTTTTAAGTTCACTCGTCAAAGGGCAAGCTCTGCACAGCCAACACTCGAAATGTCCCTTGACCGATGGGATGTTCCATAAAGTGGACTGTGGGGACCTGGGTTCTGTAGGTAAAAGAGATTTTACTATGTGTTCCCTCAAATTTTTACCTTTTCTAAAGGCATGCATTGGAGGTGGCACCCCACAGAGCTCATCCGCTACTAGGTGCCAGTGACTATTAATGATCTTTTTGATGGTATTGCTTTTGGTGCAGAACGTGGTTACACATACTAACCGTTCCTGGTTATTGGTATCTCTCTCTTTAGGTTCCAAAAGGGCTTCTCTGTGGTTAAACCACGCACGTTTACGTGCCTTTTTTAGTAGTCTTATCGGATACCCCCTCTCTTTCAGGCGGGATACCAGTTCAGCTGATTCAAGAAAATAGTCCTCTTCTTGGAACAATTCCTACGCAACCTTAAAAATTTACCAAAAGGTAAATTGTCCCTAAGGTTGCGTGGATGATGGCTAGAATAACGCAAAAGGGTATTACGTTCACTAGTTTTTCTGTATAGGCTGGTATAGAGTTTCTCCTGTTCGACTTTGATCGTTATGTCCAAGAAGTTGACCAATGTTTTGCTAAATTCTAATGAGAATTTTATGTCATCCGAGCAGTTGTTCAGCCACATATGGAACTCTTTCAGCTGATATTCACTCCCTTGCCATATTAGCAAGACGTCGTCAATGTACCGACGCCATAATTCAATACTTGACTATAGGGGTCCCATTGCGACTCCTTTGGTTTGTACATAGAAATCACCTTGGAAGCTAAAGTAATTCCTGGTCATGGCAATGTCTAGGAGTTTGATGATAAAATTAGTCGACACCCTGTGTGGTCTGGGGCGTTTTTGAAAGCTCTTCTGATGACTGTAAGTGCCTCTCCCTGGGGGATGTTCATATACAGTGACACTATATCCATAGTGGCCAGAAGGTTACAGTCACAATTATACGGGCAGTTGTCCACCAACTGGATGGTTTGCATAGTGTCTCTCAAATAGGTGAGAGTATTCTCAGCAATAGGCTTAAGCATAGTGGCTCTAGAACTGAGCCACATCCAGAGATGATTGGTCTTCCAGGTGGGTCATGCATCCGTTTATGAATTTTGGGGAGGGTATATATGACAGGTATCCTCGGGTGTCTATTATTAAGATATTCAAATTCGTGTTTGCTCAGGAAACCTTCCTCTAAACCCTCCAGAGTAATGAGCTTGATGATCTCGGCAATTTCTTTAGTAGGGTCTGATCGGAGTTTCTCATAATCGCCCTGTATTCCCAGCTCAGATAAGATCTCTTTTTTGTACTCCTCCGTGTTTTGAACAACAATTGCCCCCCCCCCTTGTCGGTGGGCTTTATGACTATATTGGCATTGTTGCTGAGTGAAGTTAGTGCCAAGCGTTCTGATTTAGTGACATTGTATTTTTCTAAAAAAACTGGTGTAACTCCATTTTTAGATTGAAAGTGTTGGGCAAAGAAGTCGGTACAAAAGATAGACCCTTTTTTTAGAAAAATACGTCTCAAACACTATTTTCACAAAGTCCCCTTCCAAACGACTTTCTCTTGCACAGGTCTCCGACCCCCATCTAAATTCATCCCCCCCACCCACCTAATGTCACATAAGATCTTGGCATACGAACAGGTAGTAATGCGAGACATTACAAAATCCCTTTCCCAACGACAGTATATCAAATACAACATCACTAAATCAGAGTATAAAAAAGAGATTTTATCTCAGCTGGGAATACAGGGCAATTATAAGAAACTCAGATCAGACCCTACTAAAGAAATTGCAGAGATCATCAAGCTCATTACTCTGGAGGGTTTAGAGGAAGGTTTCCTGAGCGAACACGAATTTGAATATCTTAATAATAGACACCTGAGAATACCTACCATATAAACCCTTCCCAAAATTCATAAACGGATGCATGACCCACCTGGAAGACCAATCATCTCTGGATGTGGCTCAGTTCTAGAGCCACTATGCAAATACATAGATGTATTTCTTAAGCCTATTGCTGAGAATACCCTCACCTATTTGAGAGACACTATGCAAACCATCCAGTTGGTGGACAACCGCCCGTATAATTGTGACTGTAACCTTCTGGCCACTATGGATATAGTGTCACTGTATACGAACATCCCTCAGGGAGAAACACTTACAGTCATCAGAAGAGCTTTGGAAAAATGCCCCAGACCACACAGGGTACCGACTAATTTTATCATCAAACTCCTAGACATTGCCATGACCAGGAATTACTTTAGCTTCCAAGGTGATTTCCATGTACAAACCAAGGGAGTCACAATGGGGGCAAGTTTTGCGCCAAACCTAGCCATTATTTATATGGACGACTTTGAACATACTCAAGTCCTTAATAAACTCAACCCCTATAGTCAATGTATGACTACGGTACATTGACGACGTCTTACTAATATGGCAAGGGAGTGAATATCAGCTGAAAGAGTTCCATATGTGGCTGAACAACTGCTCGGATGACATAAAATTCTCATTAGAATTTAGCAAAACATTGGTCAACTTCTTGGACATAACGATCAAAGTCGAACAGGAGAAACTCTATACCAGCCTATACAGAAAAACTAGTGAACGTAATACCCTTTTGCGTTATTCTAGTCATCATCCGTGCAACCTTAGGGACAATTTACCTTTTGGTCAATTTTTAAGGTTGCGTAGGAATTGTTCCAAGAAGGAGGACTATTTTCTTGAATCAGCTGAACTGATATCCCGCCTGAAAGAGAGGGGGTATCCGATAAGACTACTAAAAAAGGCACGTAAACGTGCGTGGTTTAACCACAGAGAAGCCCTTTTGGAACCTAAAGAGAGAGATACCAATAACCAGGAACGGTTAGTATGTGTAACCACGTTCTGCACCAAAAGCAATACCATCAAAAAGATCATTAATCGTCACTGGCACCTAGTAGCAGATGAGCTCGGTGGGGTGCCACCTCCAATGCATGCCTTTAGAAAAGGTAAAAATGTGAGGGAACACATAGTAAAATCTCTTTTACCTACAGAACCGTGCCCCACAGACCACTTTATGGAACATCCCATCGGTCAAGGGACATTTCAAGTGTGGACAGTGCAACGCTTGCCCTTTGACCAGTGAACTTTAAACATTCACACATAAAAATCGCACACACACATTGCAGGACCATACAAATTGCAATATGACCGGAGTGATATATGCCATATCCTGCCCCTGTGCTTTTTTATATATTGGCCAAACTATACCAAAAGTCAAGTCACGCATCCTCCAACACTGCAGTCGTATAAGATGCCAGGTACAGGGAGCACCACTGGTCGAACATTTTAAAACTTTTGGACACACACCAGAAAGCCTCCGTTGGTGGGTGATAGAGAAGGTCCATACCAACCCACGGGGTGGGGATTTCTCCAGGGTCCTTAATCTATGTGAATGTAAATGGATACATCTCTTTGACACTGTAGCAAAAGGATTGAATGAGTATGAGGAAATCACCAGGCAGGTCTCATTACTAAGTAATGGTTGACTGACCATATACTCTGTGACTCATATTGGAACATGAACCTTTGACACGTGTCTGACACATACTCCTCTTGTGTGACATGGATACACTTGCCATCAATGGACACCCTGTACATGTACATCCTTTTCAGGGTTCAATATTGTACTTTGCCTTACATACCACCTACAATTGCAGTATACGATCAGTGGACGTATATCTTTACTTACCTTGACTTGCATTTATTTCAGTGGGGCTCCACTTTTTTCTCACTGTACATGAATGTCTGTCTGTAAAAACGTTACACATTAATTGTACATTAATGACCGCATTCTGACTAAATGTTATTGACAAATGTGTAGTATGTGTTTGGATAATCTCACCATTGTAATTATCTTCACTGTAACAATGTATGTTTGACTTCTTGTTTGTATATAATTATGCTTTTTAAATGTTTGATAATTGGTTCTTTGGCAGCACCTTCAATATTGACGGCCCATTCGCATCGATCCCCAGGCCTGGGCCTCTATCAGACTTGTTACACATATTAAGTGCCTTTACGGTGAATCTCTAATTCAATGCGCCTTGGTATGTAATTAGGACAGCTTTTAGACCACACTTAGTCTTCAGCTGTGATAATTGCTGACTTCCTTAATTAGACTCTAAATGGAGTCTTTTTTCCATGCCCGTAAGCAGTTACCGGCAGCTAACGCGGAAGCAACATCACCGCGTTCGCGATCCCTTTTAACTCACCCGCGGGCCTGACTCCAGTTAGTGACTACCGCGTTGGAGAAAGGAAGCTGCCACGGAGCCCTGAGGTAAATGACGGATCTCTGATGCACCTCATTCTAAACTACAGTTCCACAAGGATGAACCTCTAACCAGGTTTTCCCCTTTTTCAATTTTCAGCTTAATCACTGTGCCTCGGCTTGAACTGAGTCTTCAGTCCCCGATTTATTGAATTCTTGAAATTTACTTTCATTTACACCGCAATACCTTTGCAGGTAAGTCACTAGGCCCTGTCAGTCTTTATTCAATTCACTGAGCGCACACCTTACAGTGGCATCCTATTACATTATGGTTACTCTCATTTGACATTAAAGGAACTTTTTCCCTAACCTACACGGAACTCTTGGGCGCCACACCGCAATATCAGGGCGGGTGAGTGCGTTTTTTAAAAGTTTTTTTAAATTTAATCCAATTCCTTACTTGGCATCTCAATCGATCTTATTTTCAGTCCTGATGTGCAAATCCCTTCCTCTCGCCCCTTTTCCAGGTGGGCTTGCTGGGCTCGACTCATACCCGCAGCCCCATGAGGTGGGTGATCTAACATGGGCATGGTGTTCTATGATAGTTAACACATTGAGGCTAATTAGTAAAATTGCCCATCTATCTTGTAGGGTTGCCCCGCATCCCCTGTCCTGAGGAAGATCCGCGTGGCTGAGGTTGAAGTTTCCCCTTCTGCCGTCAAGTCGGATCGAAACGTCGACGATATCCCCCCCATTAGCCTTGGACCTATTGCCCGTTTTTTGCCTATACAGGAGATACAATTCCTTACACTCTGTGAATTATGCGAGCTGAGTATATACATATTATGGTTTGTTTGGCCAGGCTATGAAGACTGTGTATTTGTTTGCAGTCCTATGTACAATTTTGTAAATATATGCCCTTCAATTTTCTTTGGGAACCCCTTTCCCCTTTGAATTTCCCTCCAAACTCCTTACACTTGAGCACTCCCCCTTGCACGTTCCTTCTGGAGCAACCCTTTATCCATTCGTCTTTGACTTGTTTTTCTCATGTTCTTTATAATTTATGGTTCAATCGAATCCAATAAACATATGCCGTTTTTTAAATCATTTGGATGTTGCACATCCTATATCTCTATATGAAATCGTTTTCATGCTACAGCGAGCTGACTATTTAGCTGCTCTAACAAAGTTGAATGATTAGTATTACAATAAGCGAGTATCCCTAAAGGATCGCCAGGACCATTGTTTTTTCGTACCAATCGATACCCAGGTCCCAAGGATTGTGTTGGGTTACCCCATTGATTATAATGGGCACCAGCACTGCAGGCATGGGACAAGCCGCCAGCCACTTAAAGTTTATTTACAAACAGCCCACCTTGACCGGCAGCAGCAGTGGTGACAGATGGGTGGCCGGGCCCTGAAAGCTAAAATGTTATGTTTACTCTTCACTTCACTTGGCCGCGCCTTAAAGTAAACCCTGAAAGTAAATTTTTACCACCCGAAAACAGCTCAAAAAGGTCTTTTTTTCCCTTAAAAGTCTCCAATTCTCACTAAATCCTGTGTTTGGCTTTGTAAATGAAGCCTCTGTTCCAGTTGAGCTGTACATATTTTGGCATATACAGATTTGAAGTTTCAGTTGCAATATTTACGGAAGTGGCAGAGCCGAGAGTAAAACCATATATTCATCTTTCAAGGTCAACAACCTAGCCTCCATGTAGCATTTATCTGGTGTCTAATAATACAATTTTTGGTTCATTTGCATTGTGGCTCTTTAAACCTGGAATTACATTGAGGAAAACCAAACTACATAGACATTTATAGCCATTAATGTCGATTTAGAGCAGTATGATATTCCTGTCTGAAAACATCCATGCCAAATTGACAACAACAAAAATCTGCTAACTCTCTACCCATGCATGCACGAAAAGGGAGGAGTGGAGAATAGTTTTATCTCCGGACGTCGCATTTACTATAATGGAGTTTGTCAAGAGAGACCAGGCAAAAGCAATATGTGTAGCTGTTGCTGACCTATCTCTTGAAGACGTGGATAAACACATGGCTAAAAGACATTGCCATTTACAATGCCAATAGCTCTATTTCTCACAAAAGCGAGACCTAGCACACTGAAAATGCTTGTTGTTTACGTCCTGAAAAAATGGCTTGAATTTATTGCTTGCATTTGGAAGGGGCAGAAGAAGCCTGCTTTTGACAAACAAGTTTTATAATTCGAGCTACAAGCTATATATTAAGCCATAATTACAGGGCTAGCAGAACCGGCTAGAGGGCTCGCACGATCAACTATAAAACTATGTTGGTAAAGGAAATACCAGGCTCTTTCCTTTGATGTGCAAGCACGACGACAGTACACTGTGAATTTTACATGTTTTATGTCTTTGTATGTGCAAGCAGCAGATCACAAAAATCAACTAAACCACAGTGTAGCAACAAATTTGGAAAAGTTAACAGGTCTCTCGTCTTTTGAAAAAACCTTTAAACTTTAGGAATTATGACCGAGATGGTGTTTGGGGCTTAGGGAGGAGGGGTGCTGTCTATGTTCTGTGATGTTGAATCGGATCGTTTGCACCGGTCGCTTTTGGCACTTTATTTTAGAAATTTTAATAGCACAGTGACAGAACACTTAGCTATGCGCGCAGGGGTGGCTCCTCCACTAGGGCGGAGGAGCGTCGCCCCACTGCCTTCTCACAGTGCGAGAAAGCCAAAACATAAAATGGTAATAACTTTTGGTTATTACCATTTTATGTTTCTTTCGGCATTGCGGGCGGGTGGGTGGAGCTGCCCGGTCTGGGCAGGAGTGGTTTGCCCACTCCTGAGTACACATGACTGGTTTGGTAGGCCCTCTCGGGCTCCACAAACCAGTCATGCGCACTCTGCACTTCTCCATGCAGGCTGCATTTCAGCCTACATGGAGAACCTGCAATCCCCTACATCCCCTGGCTGGGCGGCGTCCTGACCAATCACAACGCTCCACTGAAGCATTGTGATTGGCTTTGGGGAGGGGAGGGAGGCATCCTGCTTCCTTTTCCAGGAGCAGACCGAGCAGTGAAGATGCGAGACCTGGGCCGGCAGAAAAGTAGGTTAATTTTTTTATTATTGAAACCCCCCTCCCCTTGCAACCCCCCCTCGTGACCCCTCCAAACCCTGCGCAACCCTGCGCCCGCCCCCCCTTGAGCCATGCCGGCCGCAACTGTATGTGGGCTGTCCAAAAGAGAAACTGCTATTGGAAAAATAGCCCATGTGTACCTGGGTCGGTCAAAGAAGCTCAACTTAGCTTTAGGGATGTCAGTCACACACAATAAATCAATTCATTCATAATTAAGTAGCACATTTCAAATTGCCAGACAATTTCTTTCTCCCTGTCCCTACCATAATTAATTAGCATTGTCAACCATAATGCCACAATCTATCTACAGTTACGTGGTTCTTCCCAGCCTGGCCAGTCTGATGTGAGTGAAACGCAGTCTCGACGCAGAGCAGCGAGCCTTGATATTCATGCACCATGGCATTCAAAGCGCTGCACAGGTATTCATTTTAATTTAAACAGTTAATCTAGCACAGAGGTCTTCAAACTTTTTGATGTGGAGACCCGCTTGTCAAACATTTTTAGGCGTAAGGACCCCCTTCTGACAAAAATTTCTAGAACCTGGTACTCCTCATCATCGATAACTATCTACAACCATAAACGCCCCTATTTCCCACAGCAAATAATCTTTAAAGTGGGGAAATAATGTTAAACAGTGTTTAGCAAATCAAAGGTCAGTGAGCGTGGGGGTTTAGTCAAAGGTGTAGCTAAAATCAAAGGGCCTCATTTATGAGGAATTGACATAGGGCAGCTCTGCAAGTCTTCTTGCTGCGCTGTCCGATGCCAATTTGTAAGGGCAGGGATGCAGCGTATTTATGAAATACAGTGCATTCCTGTCCTTTTCCCTTGCGTTAGCGCACAAATTGCTGCCTAGCACCAAGATAGGCAGGATTGTTTTTGTACAGAGAGGGGCACCTTCCTTCACAAAAACAATCCTGAGAGGCGTTTTTCTCTTTCTATGCGAGCTGCAGAATTCAGCACACATGGAAAGAGGAAAAAACGAGGAGAATTGAAAAGGCGTCTGTTTTTGGAGCTGCCCCAGGTTTATGTGATTTTGTAAATATGCAGCAGCATCAAAATCCATGGGTGTTGTGTGGGAACCCCACGCACAGCCCTTGCAACACCTCCTTGACGCAGAGTAAGGCAACGCACTGACTTGCACTGCTATGTCTCACTCCATATCTATGAGGCCATGCAAAGCCATGCAGAGTGATTTTGCACTGCCTCATAGGTATGGTTGAGATGCTTGCTCCACCGGAGGGTCAAAAAAAGTGATGCTCTGGCGATGCAAACCTTTCATAAATAAGCCCCAAAATATTCTGTATATTTTTTAGGTCTTTCAGCATCCGGTATCAACATATGTAATAACGGGCAGTGTAAATGAAAAATACATTTAAAAAGTTGTTACTCAGTGGGAAAAGCACTAGTACATTATGAAACTTCTATTAGTTAAAGCACTGCAGGAGTCTGTGTATAATCAGAGCCACAGAATTGAATCTTGATTGGTGCAGTGGAGAATAGTGATGTGTATTTTTAGCGCTACGAGGTGACAGCCTGTGAGAGAAAACACGGTGAATATGTAAGTCTTTATTTTATACTTGCATTACACACAGTGTAAGATAGAATGCTGCAAAACATGCAAATAGTTTTACGATAAAATGGTGCTTCCAAAATGTAGATTTTAGTAATAACAGAGCATATGTAATGACATTTTTTTTACATAACGTCCCTTCAACACCTCTTTAGGGGTACTAAAGGCTGTGTAAATGCAGTTAAAATTAAAAGTAGTCACATGGATTCCCCACACTAATAGTATGTGATTCGTATTATTGTGTCCAGCCATATAATGAATACCTTCACTTTTGGGGCCAGAATGGATTTCGAGATTCCAAGGGTTGTACAATAAAGCACAAGTTGCTCTGAGAACAGGTGGTAACGCTGAAAGAATGCTTGCCACGGGCTCATGTTATATATACATTGAGTCATCAACATGTTGGTGTTCACGTTGCAGGGAATTCCATGGCTGATGAAGGTGTTAAGGCAGCACCTTGCACTGCTGCAGTTGCTGCAATCACTTGTTCTAGTACAAGATTAGACACAAGACATCATGGTGGCTGTCAATGCTGCGCGCAACGACACCCACCTGCCAAAGGGCTTTCCACTCAAGTACTCCTACAAGTTAGATGCACAAAACATACCGTATGCTTAGATTCCAGGTGTGGGGGATAGAGTCATACCAAACACTGATCGCAGATTGGGTTTAATACTAGCTGCACATGAGTGTCTGGGTTCAGCACACACAGGGTTCACTGCTACTTTCATTACTGAGGCAGCACTGTTGGCGGTCTAGTCTTACAAAACAGGCCAAGTACTTTGTCCTCAAATGTGACATCTGCCAGCAGATGAAGGGTTGCACCATAGCACGTCCAACACAGACACCACTATTGATTATGGACAAGCCGCTGGCTTGTGTTTATTTGGATCCATGCGACCCCTTACACTCAGACAGGGCCTACAAGTACATCTTGGTGGCAGTGGATTCATGCTCCAGATTTCTGTGGATTTGGCCTCAGCGGTTGGCTGACTCCTGAACTGTTATAAAGGATTTGTGAGTCTTCATCGGGACATACGCAATTGGCACACAACATTCCGATCAGGGCCTGGTGTTTAGCTCTCTGGCTTACAAAGAAGCCATGGAAAGTTTGGTTGTGACCTTGCGATACTCCTCCCTCTACCATCCCGAGGAAAATTTGGTGGTTGAGAGGAAAAACCGTGACTTAAAGCAATCCTTAACGGTGAGGGTATTAGGCTCTGGTCACAGTTGGGCCAATCACGTATATGAGTTCCAGAGGGCACTCAATAACATGCCAAGAAAATTCCTGGGTGGTCGTACTCCATATGAAATCCTGTTTGGAGTTAGAATGTGGGTACCACCCTCGATATAGTCAGCACAGTGGCAGCGGAAACACCTTTTCACATCAATGAATGTTTGGCTGTTTTACAGGAACTCAATGAATTCCGGGCCGCATAAAGCAACGTCCAAGTAAAACGCACCACCACTGGGGAAGGGAAGGTTGTTCTGGCAAGACCCAGCTGAGTCCCGAAGATTGGGGATCTGGTCAGAAAGAAATTGTGGACAAAAAATAATTTGGGCCGTCTTACAGAGCACCCGTACCTGCCCTGGCTGTTGAAGGTGCAAGAACTGTACTTCTTCCGCCCCTTGCCGTTCAATGAGACAAAAGGTTTGTCTCTATTGATCTGATTAAACCACACTGTGTGGCTAATTCTCAACAGTAGGCCATGTGGGCTCCTTGGTAGCCACTGCACTCCACTCATTTCCATTCAGGATGTTCAGATGGAAGTTTTAATAACTAAAGAAGATTCCCCTCTTCAAAGATAATCAGCAAACAACAATGAAGTATTTCTTCTTCCTGTTGAAACAACTACAACTGTACAGTCGACCAGTAGAGAAACAAATTTCAATTCTACAAAACCTGACGAGCTGCCAAAAATAGACCGAACGGCGTCTGGCTATTTCGTGAATTTTGACGACTTCTCATTGGATTCAAGTGAACCTGAGATACAACAGCCGCCACCTCTTCCTTTCAAGCTACAAGTGCGTGCTCTCTATCTTTGGCTGAAATAGACTTACTTTGTTACTCCTTGGTTATATCTCTGGATTACAATTGGGTTACTATTCCTGGTCCTCTGGATTGGTTTGGTGACTGTACAATTTCTGCTTCTGAATGGACACTATCTCCCAGAACGCTCAGCAGTACAACTTGTGAACTTAGTATTGATACCACATGCATCTCACACCGTGAACAGAGGGACCTGTCCCTGGTGATCATTACAGCAGTTCCAATTGCGGAAGAACTAGTGTGGGACAGGGTATCGTATGATGTGTATGGTCCTCCTGAACATTAACAAATACCATATTTGTTTAACATTTTCTTAAATTATATCCTCACCTCTAGGACTATTTCTGATGTTTGGGGCATTGACACAGTGCTTAATTTGTGGCAGATTTAGAACAATCAGCTGCATTTTCTTCTGATGAGTTGTATGATGGAACATCAAACTATGGTGATATGTTTAGCTGTTAACATTATTGTCACCATTTTTTACACAAAGCAAGTTTCCCACGTGGTGTTTAAAACTACACCCAATCGGAACACTGTCTGACACCACCATAAGGTAGGTCAAAATCCTTTGTACAAAAGATTGCTTATTTTTCTGGTTTTGACACGTCAGACCCAGCCTCTTATTACTATAGGCGTGCACCCACATCTGTAAAGAAAAATATGCTGAAAAACACCAAGCTGATATACTCTGCTTCCTTTCTTTCCCAGCTGTCTGTACAAGGGTTTGACTTTTGGAAAGACACCATAGACACAAAATCCATCTGGGGGACAAAAGAATGGCAGATTCAGGGAACTGAGGCCTTGTTTAGAGCATGCCTTATACGACATCAAATGATTTCCCTGAACAAAACTGTGCAACAGACTTCCTGTCTTGGAATAGCCAAGACGAAGGATTTGAACACACCTCGTATTCCCACATTTACACATTTTGAAAATTGGCAACATTACACACTTTACAGTGAGGATGCACTAGACCCCATGCTGTGTAATGGCTCTTATAATTCAGCAGACCCCAATTTAAAGGGATGGTTGGTTTGGCATTTAGACACTAATGAGTGTCAGTCTAGATTCCTGGGTAACACAAAAGGGTTTAAAATCAGTAGGCCTGACCAGCGTTATGTAAAATCTGAACACGCAGGGGTGCTGACTTCATATAGTGTTTTAGGAAGTTGTGCCTTGATTGGCTAAAACCCTCAACACTTTCTCAGGTGAAAAAACACTTGTCCCTTCTTTCTGATGACATGGATCTCAGGAATGTCGTTAGGTCCCCGGAATCCACGTCAAAAGCGCTTCTTCTTTGAATTATACAACAAACTGTGGAAAGTTTCTCACAGTTTCTCAACAGGAGGCTGCTAAGAGACTGCGCGAGATTGATAGGGTTAATTTAGAAAAGGCTTTGTCTGTGGTTGACAATGGTATGACCACATTAACATCCAGGATATATTCACTGGGCAACATAGTCTCTTTGGCGATTGACATAATACAGCAGGACATGTCTATTGTCTTTGTTGGAAAGCGTTTTTGGAGGTCTCCTGCTTGTCCTGACACTTGTAGAAGGAATTCTGATTTTAATTTTTCTGCTCTGCAATAGACGTCCCAGTTCAAACCGGAATGGAGACAACACTGCTTGGGCTGCGTTACCATGAGCGAATGGTATACTGCTTTGGCACACCTCAGCTTCAAGAACTGAATGTGCACTGGTTCTTATTGTTCAAGCCTGTGTGGCCTCACCGCGTACAACCTGTATTTCGCTGCCTCCTGTGCAGTAATGAATGAGCTTTGGATTTCTGCCTCAGATCGCAATTGGTTTTGCCACTGGACACTGATGTACTGATGAACCCCTTAAAAGCCCATGGATATAGTTGTCCCCAGTGTATTTCTTTGCTGATCAATGCATTCTTCGAGCCACCCTGGGATGCTTTGGCTCCTAGCGAACAGGATACCGGCTCTGCAAAAATCATACAGGATGTAGTCCCTCCCTCAGCGGATGCTGTGGGAGCTGGATGGAACTACCTTTGCTCCATAGACCTGCTACGAGGTGCACCTCTGGGAACGTTGTCTGCGGTTCCCAGCAACAGCAATGTTGTGCCTACCACTCAGAATTCATAAACAATTATCTCTTCCATTTGGAGGGAACTATTTGGCCTGTTTTAAACAAAAATGACAAACCAATATTTTTCTGCTTTTATTCTAGGCACCATGGCTTTCGGAGTGCTTGGAGTTTTAAACAGTATAATGGCTTTTAGTGACCTTATTGAATATTCTAAAGGGAATATTTCTTTTAGGTGATTTTCAAAGTGGTTTTTAATACTTTTTAGTTTTAATTTGAATATTGTCTGGTGCTTTTTAGATAGCTTTTTTGTATCAGCCCTTAGTATGAGGAGTGGGTGTTATGTGCTCGGGTTAGGCCCATGTAGCAATGCTGCACATTTTCTTACATTGTCCTCTTTTCTGCACAATAACATTATTTGCTGTGACCTTTTGCACATATTCACATGTGTGACAATGTTGGATTAGTTTCTCTAAAACTGCTTTGCTTACACATTAGGCTTCGCAAAATATTATTCTCTTGGCTGCAACGCTGTGCCCACCCCGACTTCAGGGACTCCAGGGAACGGGCAGGTATCGCAGCAGACCAGAAGAGACCGAAACAGACCTGCCCGTGTCTGCTGCGGATGAATCGAGTCAGACCGCAGCCTCCCCACTCCTGCGCGGTCAGCCTCCACCTTGATCAGTGCTGCTCTGAGCCAAAGCACCTGTTGTGGCCACGCTGGCAAAACCGACACCCGCTTGCAGCAGCAAAAGCCTCGAATGCCGCCCCCTGCAGCGGGAACCCCAAGCCCCACACCACAGACCCAGCGCGACTGCAGCTGCGAGAGAACGCCGCCATCAGCTGCCTACCCCTCCCATAACCTGATCTTGCAAAACATTGTCATGATGCCCCTAACACGGAGTACAAGGCATTTACGCATGATGTACAAATGTCATCCTATCTTCATCCACAGAGCAACAGGGTTTTCTGCCTATCCATAACATTTCTGATCTATATGTACACCACAAGGATGCTTGCTGAAAAAAATAATAAGCATCTCAGAGGATGGGCAGAGGAGGCACTTCAGCTGACACTGAGGGTCCCTGCATGCTGAGACTTCACTACGCAGCAGTCTGATACCTCCGTAAGGGGTATCCATATTGTGACCAGGATGGGGTCCTACAGTCTATCCCACCAGGTAATGGGGTCAGATCATCCTTAGGGGGCATTCTTGGCTACATACCTACAAACACTCTAGGTACACATAGAGTAGGGCTTGCATAGTAGGAATACACCGGATTACTATTTTGTATTATATGCCTGCATATGTACACTGTCTTACCACCATGATGGAGCTGTTTCTGCTATTTACTCTCTTGGTGTTCATAATCACCTTTTTCTGCTTCTGTCTACTGATTATCAGAGCACATGTATTCTATACAAGAATAATGTTGTTTCAATAAATATATTAAAATGTCCCAGTGTGTATTCTCCATATACTTCTCTGAGAACGAGAGAGCATGAGTGACTGAGCAAAGTGGTTCTAGATCTGTTGCCACGATCCCTGAGGGTTCAGGGTTGCCATGTTCAGTGGTTGCCAGAAACCATTCACTCCCTGGTCAGGTTAGGGAGGCTTGTGGTGGCACTGAGATAGCTGGTCTCTAGGCCAACATATTCTGAGGGGGTGCCCAGAATCAATCTAGGAGCCTCACCCAAAGTTTATGTTGTCTAACAAACATGCAGATCCTATGAATCAGTTGGAGCTACATGACAAGGGTATGCACCTTAGTCAGGCAGAACCCACCACTTTAGTCAGGGTAAGTCAGTTACACACCAAAGATAACCTGTGCTCACCTTCTGGCTGCTTGGTGCAGAGCAGGCAGGCTTATCATCAGAGGCAATGTGTAAAGAGTTTGTACAACACACTCACACAGCAACAGAGTGAATACACCACAAAAGAGACTCCAAACCGGATTATATAAAAATAATTTTCTATATTATACATACCATTAGACTAAAACAACATAAAACACATCAGAAGTGCAAATATTTCGATAGTACTTATTACCCATATCACTACAAGGCTTAAAACGACATATATTAGAAATCCTTTGCAAGTTGCTTACACTGGAAAAGTCAATATACACGATGATACATGTATGTATAAGACCGAGATCGCATCATTATTATTGAATTTGCCCGTCATGAATTTTCCACCAACCCTGATTCAGAAATAAGTGGTCAGGCAGGCTGTAAGACCTAAGCCTGAGGTTATTGATTGATAGGTCACAGGTGGAGTGGCATGTAGCTGGCAGAAAAATGTGCAAACAGAAAACTCAGATCAATCCCACAGATAGGCGCAGCAACACCCCAAAGGTCCAGGGAGATGTGCCCCAAAAAAAGCACACATGGCCGAAGGGGTGGATGCATTCCCAAAAACATCATAAAGTCAAATGCTACATGAAGTTAGGAACACCCAGCCAATCAGAACACAACACACACAGTACACACAGTGATCACACATCCCTCATGCCAGATATCTGTACACGTTACCCACTGGCCCATATTATGTCCATGCAAGGTTGAGGCCCACCTGCATTTGTTATAAGGGGCCTAATTTATGACTCCAAAGACAAGACCTGCATTCCTTATCAAAAAAAGATCAACAGAAACTGTTTATGATACCCAAAGAAATGTATCAAACCTTCTTCACATCAATTGTACTTTGAGTCAGTCCTTAGACCCGCTCTGTACCTGTACTCCCCCGCAGTGTTTAAATAAACCTAGTGTTCCTGTTTTCCCGAATGCCCTTTGTTTTTTCAAGATAAATTCATATTTGAGGGACAAAGTAATGCAGAATGTCTAGGGTAATTATATCTAAACAACAAGAACGGATTGCTCAAAAGGCACACACTTATTCCTAGAATGTAGGAAGATGCACCTGGAGTGTGTACTGCCTAGAAAACCATCAAGTTTTGAAAAAGAACCGTCACTCACCTGCCTAGTAGGTGACATGCTTCATCATTGGGTTCCCACCCTGGTCACCGAATGTTTCCAGGGTGTGCTACGATGCCTGATTACAGCGGAGCTGGTTGTTTTTTTGGGTGAGATTGTGATTGTGAGTGAGAAGTGCTTAAGTGAGGTGCGATTTAAAATTGGCTCAATACTCATTTCTATAAACTCAATTTTATTATTGAGAGTATTGGTCAATGTTAAAAGGGTGGCGGATATTAGAAGGATATTATTTTGATCCTTCATATCCTGTGAGTGGTCTACATGTTTCAGCCATGTTCTAATGTGCCCAGTAGGGTCAAATGGCTTTCTTCAGGACCAATAGACACATGCATGCACACTAAGACATGCAGCAAGTGTGTGTATTGTACATACAACACACTAGACAAGCATTGGCAAAGCCAATAGGTCTCGCCCCTGCGAGAGCTTTCGGTTTAATTAATTTTATCTGTGTAGAATAGCACTGTGGTTGTATAGTATGTTCAAAGGTCTTTTCCAAAATTGCTATGAGACAGCCATTATTCTTTTGTTATTTATTAATGTGTGAGAGATGGTATGCGCTTTGAATTAAAATGTGAAATGGTAGGGAGGTAGCAACACGAAGTACTTCCTGGAAGTATTAGGATATTGTGAATACTGCACTTTTTA
The DNA here is from genome assembly GCA_963921515.1 of Calotriton arnoldi. Classification (NCBI taxonomy): domain Eukaryota; kingdom Metazoa; phylum Chordata; class Amphibia; order Caudata; family Salamandridae; genus Calotriton; species Calotriton arnoldi. The sequence goes on along the minus strand of CAWUFW010004593.1, from coordinate 472,683 downwards.
TATGGGGGTGCTTAATGTAGAGAATGGGATGGGTAGTGATAGGTAATAAGTAAGGTGGATAATGGGTAGTGCCATTGTAAATACGCATCATGTTTAGTGGAAAGGACTATTAAATTTAAATTTATGAAATAATTTAATTGAAAATCGATGGTAATGATTGGGATTATGGTACACATGGAAAAAGATTAATGAAATTTCCCCCGTAACATTGCAAGTAAAGAGAGGTAGGAAGCAAATTTTCTTTTCTCAAGGGAAATAGAATGGACAGAGTGTGTATGTGTATAACAGGCCAGCAGTTCCCCAAATTTGATAACGTGTGCTAAGCTAGGAATGAATACTGTTAATTTTTAAAAACACATTAAAAGGGTGTCCTGGAAGCTTGTTTTTTGGCACAGTAACGTTGAAAATAAAACTTAGGTTGTGGGTGAGGTGCAGTCGCAAATATTGTTTAAAGCTGCTGATTTAACAAATGAAAGACAGCATTGCTCAAGATGGAATAAAGGTACATTTAAAGCTAAATGTAAATGCTGCCCTCATGGAACGGTAACATTTTAACGTGTACCTTGCACACAGCCTGTGCTATTGTTTAAAGCTATCTAACCAAAGAATTGTAAGGCAGCATTGTTCGAGGGGACGAAAACTTGGGTTGTGGTTGAGGTGCAGTCACAAATATTGTTTGAAGCTGTCCAACATAACAAATAAAAGGCAGCATTGTCCGAGGTGGAATAAAGGCAAATTTAAAGTTGAATGTAAATGTTGCCCTCTTTGTCGCTTTTGGACATCCATAAGCTAAAATAAGTGAAGGGTAAAATTTTCCAGTGTACCTTTCACACATCCTGTGCTTTTGCAGTCACAACTATTGTTTAAAGCGGTCTATTATAAGAATTGAAAGGCAGCATTGTTCGAGGTGGAATAAAGGTAAATGAACAAGCCCTCACATGCAAGGTACATTTTGTTTTAGATAAGGAAATGTGCTTCCATACTGCTTTCACTTGCAATGTTAAGGGCAGGCCTGAATTAATATTTGTTTTACATGTCCACATTAACTAATTTGTACAACAATCACAAAAAGTTGTGGCACAGCTGGGGCTTGAATGTTTTTCCCCAGCTTCAGAGGCCACAGCGCTGCACATAACGAAACACATAGCAAAGCAGGTCTCCTTAACTGCAGATGAGTGGCCTTTGATGCTGGGGAACCCATAGAAGTCCAGATTCAGTGCTGGAAGCACATTTTCTTATGACAAAGGAAACGGAAAGCGACAGAGTGTGTGTATATAACAGGCAACCAGTTTCCCAAACGTGATAACGTGTTCTTGAGCTAAGAATAAACAAACACTCAAGTGCAAGGTCCCCTTGGCAGACACTTATTAAACACAAACTCAGGCTAATGAATATTGTTTAAAAAAAATGTTTTAAAACACAGTAAGGATGTGGCCAAGATGCAATTAAAAACAGTGGAGAAAGCCAAATAAACAAGAGAACACAAACAAAGAGGGTGCAGACGACAGAGCCATCTACAAAAGATGCACTCTGTAGAGTGGCTCAACAAAAAGAAACGAGCTCCGAGAAAATGAGGCCTTTCTTGTGCATGGCGGAAAACTTCGTTCCAATTAAATTTGAATTTTGTCTAAGGCACGGGTACTCATAGTACGGCCCGCGGGGCGCCAGCGGCCCGGCAAGCCTTCCTTGGCGGCCCGCGTACCTTGCAGACATCGTACCTGTTTTTTTTTTTTTTTACAGAGTGTCAGCAAACACAGACTCTGCTCTATGGGGGCCGGGCGATTCCAGCGATAGTCCGAGTGGAGCTGCAGGGGCGCTAAGAAGAGGTGAAATACAACAAAGCCTCGTTATCATGCAAATGGTCTTTTAAAGACCTGTGAAGTACTCGGGTGCGGCTGTGTGTGTGCCTGGGAAGCTGTCTCAGCCCAGGCTGCCACACACGCGGGGTGAGGTGACAGAGAATGATAGAGGACAGCAGGGTGTGAGAGCCGGGTAAGATGGCAGAGGGTTACAGAGGGCAGCAGGGAGTGAGAGCCGGGTGAGGTGATGGAGGGCAGCAGGGAGTGAGAGCCGGGTGAGGTGACGGAGGGCAGCAGGGAGTGAGAGCCGGGTGAGGTGACGGAGGGCAGCAGGGAGTGAGAGCCGGGTGAGATGGCAGAGGGTTACAGAGGGCAGCAGGGAGTGAGAGCCGGGTGAGATGGCAGAGGGTTACAGAGGGCAGCAGGGAGTGAGAGCCGGGTGAGGTGACGGAGGGCAGCAGGGAGTGAGGGCAGCAGGGAGTGAGAGCCGGGTGAGGTGACGGAGGGCAGCAGGGAGTGAGAGCCGGGTGAGATGGCAGACGGTGACAGAGGGCAGCAGGGAGTGAGAGCTGGGTGAGGTGACAGAGGGTTGCAGGGAGTGAGAGCCGGGTGAGGTGACAGAGGGCAGGGAGTGAGAGCCGGGTGAGGTGACAGAGGGCAGGGAGTGAGAGCCGGGTGAGGTGACGGAGGGCAGCAGGGATTGAGAGCCGGGTAAGGTGACAGAGGGTGACAGAGAGCAGGGAGTGAGAGCCGGGTGAGGTGACGGAGGGCAGCAGGGAGTGAGAGCCGGGTGAGGTGTGCGTTAAGAGCCTGTGATGTGATGTTTCCCGCCAGCCTGTAGTCAGAGAGTTGAGCCAAGGCCAGGGAGCTCAGGCCTGGGAGGGAGACAGAGAGAGGGAGACAGAGAGAGGGAGACAGAGAGAGGGAGACAGAGAGAGAGGGAGACAGAGAGAGGGAGACAGAGAGAGCCAGAGAGAGGGAGACAGAGGGAGACAGAGGGAGACAGAGAGAGAGAGATAGAGGGAGAGACAGAGGGAAGGAGACAGAGACAGAGGGACGGAGACAGAGGGACGGAGACAGAGGGACGGAGACAGAGGGACGGAGACAGAGGGACGGAGACAGAGGGAGGGAGACAGAGGGACGGAGACAGAGGGACGGAGACAGAGGGAGACATACAGAGAGGGAGACAGAGAGAGAGGGAGACAGAGAGAGAGGGAGAGAGAGGGAGACAGAGAGAGAGGGAGACAGAGAGAGAGGGAGAGAGAGGGAGACAGAGAGAGAGGGAGACAGACAGAGGGAGACAGAGAGAGGGAGACAGAGGGAGACACACAGAGGGAGACAGACAGAGGGAGAGACAGAGGGAGACAGACAGAGGGAGAGACAGAGGGAGAGACAGAGGGAGACAGACAGAGGGAGAGACAGAGGGAGAGACAGAGGGAGAGACAGAGGGAGACAGAGGGAGGGAGACAGACAGAGAGAGACAGACAGAGGGAGGAGGGCGACAGGCAGAGGGAGACAGATCGAGGGAGACAGAGGGAGACAGACAGAGGGACGGAGACAGAGGGACGGAGACAGAGGGACGGAGACAGAGGGACGGAGACAGAGGGAGGGAGACAGAGGGACGGAGACAGAGGGACGGAGACAGAGGGACGGAGACAGAGGGACGGAGACAGAGGGAGGGAGACAGACAGAGAGAGACAGAGGGAGACAGACAGAGAGAGACAGAGGGAGACAGACAGAGGGAGGAGGGCGACAGGCAGAGGGAGGAGGGCGACAGACAGAGGGAGACAGACGTAGGGAGACAGAGGGAGGGAGACAGACGTAGGGAGACAGACGTAGGGAGACAGACGTAGGGAGATAGAGGGAGGGAGACAGAGGGAGGGAGACAGAGGGAGGGAGACAGAGGGAGGGAGACAGAGGGAGGGAGACAGGGAGGGAGACAGGGAGGGAGACAGACAGAGGGAGACAGAGAGAGAGAGAGGGAGGGAGAGAGAGGGAGAGAGAGAGAGAGAGGGAGGGAGACAGAGAGAGAGGGAGGGAGACAGAGGGAGACATACAGAGAGGGAGACAGAGAGAGAGGGAGACAGAGAGAGAGGGAGACAGACAGAGGGAGACAGACAGAGGGAGACAGACAGAGGGAGACAGACAGAGGGAGACAGAGGGAGGAGGGCGACAGACAGAGGGAGGAGGGCGACAGACAGAGGGAGGGGGCGACAGGCGGAGGGAGACAGATGGAGGGAGACAGATGGAGGGAGACAGAGGGAGGGAGACAGAGGGAGGGAGACAGGGAGGGAGACAGGGAGGGAGACAGGGAGGGAGACAGGGAGGGAGAGAGAGGGAGAGAGAGAGAGATAGAGAGAAGGAGGGAGACAGAGATAGAGAGAGAGGGAGACAGAGGGAGACATACAGAGAGGGAGACAGAGAGAGAGGGAGACAGACAGAGGGAGACAGACAGAGGGAGACAGACAGAGGGAGACAGAGGGAGGGAGACAGAGGGAGGGAGACAGAGGGAGGGAGACAGAGGGTGACAGAGGGAGGGAGACAGAGGGAGGGAGACAGAGGGAGGGAGACAGAGGGAGGGAGACAGACAGAGGGAGACAGACAGAGGGAGACAGACAGAGGGAGGAGGGCGACAGGCAGAGGGAGGAGGGTGACAGGCAGAGGGAGACAGATAGAGGGAGACAGAGGGAGGGAGACAGAGTGAGGGAGACAGAGGGAGGGAGACAGAGGGAGGGAGACAGAGGGAGGGAGACAGACGGAGGGAGACAGACGGAGGGAGACAGAGGGAGGGAGACAGACGGAGACAGAGGGAGGGAGACGGAGGGAGAGAGAGGGAGGGAGACGGAGGGAGAGAGAGGGAGGGAGAGAGAGGGAGGGAGAGAGAGGGAGGGAGACGGAGGGAGAGAGAGGGAGGGAGAGAGAGGGAGGGAGGGAGAGGGAGGGAGACAGAGAGAGGGAGACAGAGAGAGGGAGACAGAGAGAGGGAGGGAGACAGAGAGAGGGAGACAGAGAGAGAGGGAGGGAGAGAGAGAGATAGAGAGAGAGAGGGAGGGAGACAGAGAGAGAGGGAGGGAGACAGAGGGAGACAGACAGAGGGAGGAGGGCTACAGGCAGAGGAAGGAGGGCGACAGGCAGAGGGAGACAGACAGAGGGAGAGACAGAGGGAGACAGACAGAGGGAGACAGACAGAGGGAGACAGACAGAGGGAGAGACAGAGGGAGACAGACAGAGGGAGAGACAGAGGGAGAGACAGAGGGCGACAGAGGGAGGGAGACAGACAGAGAGAGACAGAGAGACAGAGGGAGGGAGACGGAGGGAGAGAGAGGGAGGGAGACGGAGGGAGAGAGAGGGAGGGAGAGAGAGGGAGGGAGACAGAGAGAGGGAGACAGAGAGAGGGAGGGAGACAGAGAGAGGGAGACAGAGAGAGGGAGGGAGACAGAGAGACGGAGACAGAGAGAGGGTGACAGAGAGAGAGAGGGAGGGAGAGAGAGAGAGAGAGAGATAGAGAGAGAGAGGGAGGGAGACAGAGAGAGAGGGAGGGAGACAGAGAGAGGGAGAGAGACAGAGAGAGGGAGAGAGACAGAGAGAGGGAGGGAGACACAGAGAGAGAGAGATGTGTATGCCGGATCCGGTGGCTCAGTGGACGAAGGCGTCCACTGCAGGGGCCTGTGTTCCACCTCATGGTCAGTTTTGTTTTGCTCTAGCCCCGCCCCCTCCCCCAATGACCCCGCCCACACCGGTGCGGCCCTCGGCCACAAACCACACTGTAAATTTGGCCCCCGAGAGAAAGTTTGTGAGTACCCATGGTCTAAGGAATGGGGGCTGTGAGAGGGAGCGTCTGGTTAAAGAAATGTTTTTCTGGTCAAGAGAATGAAGGAGATACAGACCGTGACGTGGGGTCATGTGTTTCCATGTGTTTCCATGTGGCCCTTCGCAAAGTTTGACTGGTCATCTGCCAGTTGCTTGTTACTGTACCTGGCTGTTAATCTTCACACTGTCTGGGCAAAGATTTCACTTCATGAGTTCAAAGCCATTGGAGGCGACTGGCTTCTAAGGAACCACAAATCACCAAACGAGAACACCAGAAAGACTATTAAAAGGGGAAAGGGAGCGCCCGAAAGAGAAAAAATAATTTTTCCTGGGGTTCTGAAATCATTGCATGATATGGAATGCAAGAAACAAAAAAATGAAATAATCAATAGAGAGCCCTGGTCAGCCTTCCAATTGACCACTTAGGTACCATTAGACCCCATAAATACATAGAACAGCTGCTGTGTCCACTAACCAACAGCTATATTGTATGTAACTGCTCAATTTGAATTTAGTCCAATGGAAGGGGCTGTGAGAAGGAGCGGCGTGTCTGGTTAAAGACACTTTTTTTTGTCAACAGAATGAAGGAGAGACGGACCATGAAATGGTGAGCGCAGCTAGAGTTACTAAAAAAGTAGGGTCATGTGTTCCCGTGTGGCCCTCCGCAAAGATTGACTGGTAATTTGCCAGTTGCTTATTACCGTCCTTGGCTGTTAATCTGGCACTAATGAGGTGAAATCTTTGCCCAGATAGTGTAAAGCCATTAAAGGTGACTGGTTTCTGGAGAAACCACAAATGCCCAAAAAAGAACACCAAAAAGGCTTTATTACAAGGGGAAAGGGAGCGCCCTCAAGACAATATATAATTTTTCCTGGGGTTCTAAAATCATTGCATGATATGGAATGCAAAAAAAAAAAAAAAAAAGTCAAAAAAAACCCCAGAGTCCTGGGCAGGCTTCCAATTGACCATTAAATACCATTAGACACCCATAAACACATAGAACAGCTGCTGTGTCCACTAACCACCAGCTATATTGCATGTAACTGCTCAATTTGAATTTTGTCCAAGGAAAGGGGCTGTGAGAAGGAGCAGCGTGTCTGGTTAAAGACAAGTTTTTTCTGGTCAAGAGAATGAAGGAAACAGATCATGAGATGGTGAGCGCGGCTAGAGTGGGCGTGGAAATGCAACAAATGGGGAATGTATCATGGAGGCGGTAAAGGAGGACAAACTTTAACCGCCTGAATGTGGAAGCAAAGAAAGCGTCCATGCGATGTGGGTAAACTTCCTCTCTCCCGAGCCAGGGAGCTCTGCTCCCGTCCTGCGGGCAGTACTGCTGGGAAGAGATCAGAAAATCGAGGTGCACAAAAGGGCTGCCTGTGGAGCTAGATCAGACCTGGCCCACATCAAAGGCTTCAGTCAGACAGCCTGGGGCAAGAACACGCAGGAAAAACAAACGGCAGGGAAAGGCAATAAAAAAGTGAAAACAAAACAAGAAGGAACAGATGGGGGAGAAGAAACCGACATGAGGGCGGGTGAAGGGAAATGGGACGGGGGCGGATGAGAGATAAGGGGAGAGAAGTAACGGAGGGGGTGGGGGGAGGAAAATTAGGCCACAGGGATATGGGAGTGCTTGAAAAAGTGCTTTAAAACTGAACAATTCAGACCCAAAGGACGTGGCTTCCGTATTTAAGTCACTGCTTAATCTGCATGTTGATCCTTTTAAATAAAGTAATAACCCATAACTTAAAGAAAAACACACACACCAAATATGTAAGTGGTTGTAATAAAGTTAAATAGAAAGACCTGTAATAGCTTCCAGTATACCTACTCACTGTTAATGATTCCTCTTCCTGACTGAGGAAAAGTGCAAATTGCCCCTAAACCATGCTATTTGAAACGTAGGTACTCTTTGTTAATGGAAGCTTTTGCACATTTAAAAGAAAAATTAACAATTACAATGCATTATGTTTTAGAGCTTTACAAAAGCAATACACGGTGCCCTGCAGACAAAATGCAAACAAAAAATGCATGATGTTTAAAAGCTTATAAAACATAACACGCTCACTGACTGAATAAACAAAAGTAACTTAATTATAATGCAAAATGCTTTTACGTTTTAAAAAGCCTACACACGGTGGTGCCAGAGAAACAAACACATAGCTATAAAAAGGCAACACACTGTGCCTCTATAAACAAACAGCGAATGAAAATTCATTAATTAAAATGCAAGAAAGGCGACACGCTGCCAGACAAAAACCAAACAAATAGGTTTCACACGAACAAAGGTAACAACAATGCTTCCTCAAACACTGGCAGAAAGCAAAGAAAACAAGCATTGGCCGCGCGGCCGTGAAACTGACACGGCCGCGCGGCCGTGAAAGTAATCGCGGGTTTTGTAAGTGCAAACAGTGGCTTTTGCTGGCGACCAGCTTGCGTTCACGCGAGCGTCCAGATTGCGAGGGAAGCCATATGGCGCCTGATCGCGCGTGCACGCTCGCGTGAACGCAGGCTAGTCCGCAGCAAAAGCCACTGTTTGCACTTCCAAAACCCGCTTACTAAAAGTCTCGCCAGAGCAGCGCATGCGCGCTGGCTCAGGCGAGACCTAAAAAACTCCATGTCACAGTTAAGATCTGTGGCGAAAAAATACAGAAGTCCAATCGCATTCATAGACATAAATATACATAGGTAGTGTTGAAAATAGTGCTCAATGCAGGGGAGGAGGTTGTCCTGGTCTGCTATTCGACTCTGTGTCATTTGTGTGCGTAGGCATTCCTTCTTGTAGTCTTCTAAATTTGTAGAACAGTGCCACCACCCTTGTCTGCTGGTTTTATGATTGCTGTTGTTTGGTCCCTGAGTTCTCTTAGAGCTGTGGATTCTTCAACATTATGTTGTGGTGCGGTTCTTTGTCCTTTAGTGTCTCAATTTCATTATATACTGCTTGTTCAAACACAGCGATTTCAGCTGGGATTGTTGATGTGGGGGGCAGCATGTGGATTTGTTCTTCAGATTTGTGTCTCCTTTTGGGCTTGTGTTCTCTTCGGTAGAGACTGTCTTCTCAAAAAAGGCCTTAAGTTTAAGTTTTCTGAAGAACTCCGCTAGTTCACAATGGAGGCGGAATTTGTCCAGACGTGCAGTGGGTACGAAGCCAAGGCCCTTGTGTAGAACTTTCTTTTGTGTCTCCGTCAGTGTCAAGTCTGACAGGTTGGTCACTATGTCAGACCTCTGCTTGTCCCTTGTTGTTTGTCCCTGGACATGCTTCTGGTGTTCACTTGTTGCTGGTCGTCCCATTGGACGCGACTTGTCCTTCTTCTTCGCCCTCGTCCACCTCTCCATAAAAAAGGTGGGCGTTGCATTTGGTTGAAGTTGCCTTGTACATTGGAGGGGAAGGGTGCGTTCCATCCCAAGAACTGGAGTGGAATCGCTGGCTGGAAAAACGGTTGTTGTGGCATTCCTATCTGGTTCATGGATGTATTATGTCCCTTCCATGGTTGTTGCCATTTTCATCCTCTTTGTCGATTCTTTGTTTTTCTTTGGTATTTTTCATTGCTGGACCAACTTTCTGTGCCCGATGTGCCCTCATCTGAGGTGTAGTTGTCTGACGAGTATCCTTCTGTTTCTGTTGTGGTATAGTCCGGCGCTGAGTAAGGATACACCTTTGTAAATGCAAATTTCTTCAGATCATTTTGGAACTTCTCTATTTTGGACTGGGTTAGGTAGTCCTTGTATTCAGCTAGATCTTTATTGATTTCTTCCAATTTCTTCTTGTGTGAGGTTATTGTTGTTCTCAAGTGTGTTTCTGTGAGTTGTATTTCGAACAGCATCTCTTCTGACAGGCGTTTGGCAGTTTTGATGATTAGGATGAGCCAGTCACGCGTGCAATGCCATGCGATTTGTGCCCAATCCTTTCTGAAGACTGGGTCTTCAAGGAAGATTCTCGGGCATTGGTCACAATTAGTCCTTTTGGTGCTGTGCTTGCTATTAAATACTAGATGATTCGGATCCTGTTCCTTTTATGTTCTGTCAACGTGTCCGAGTCTTTTGTTTGTGCAATGGTTTGGGCTATATTTAGATCTGCCATTAATGAGGGTCCAGAGAGGATTTCCTCCACGCCTCTTCTGTGAAAGCTAGTCCCTGATTTCTGTCATGTTGGGAGCTTATTATTTGGCTAAATATACAGTAATTAACACGGGGAGACAATGCTTTACTCTTGTGTATGTGGTTTTGAAAGAAAGGTCAAAGGTCTTATTTCTCACAGGTGTACGCTGCACTATAGAGACTTAACAAATTATGAGAAATTAGAAGTCAGGAAAACCTGTTCCTTTTCCCAGGCAATTATATCTAAGCAAGACGAACGGATTGCTCAAAAGGCACACACTTATAACTAGAATTTAGGAAGATGTACCTGGAGTGTGTACTGCCTAGAAAACCATCAGGTTTTGAAAAAGAACCCTCACTAACCCACCTAGTAGGTGACATGCTTCATCATTGGGTTCCCACCCTGGTCACTGAATGTTTCCAGGGTGTGCTACGACGCCTGATTACAGCGGAGCTGGTTGTTTTTTTGGGTGAGATTGTGATTGTGAGTGAGAAGTGCTCAAGTGAGGTGCGATTTAAAATTGGCTCAATACTCTCGTTTTTATAAACTCAATTTTATTATTGAGAGTATTGGTCAATTTTGAAAGGGTGGCAGATATAGGAAGGATATTATTTTGATCCTTCATATCCTGTGATTGGTCTACATGTTTCAGCCATGTTCTAATGTGCCTGGTAGGGACAAATGGCTTTCTTCAGGACCGACAGACGCATGCATGCACACTAAGACATGCAGCAAGTGTGTGGACTTGCTGCATGGAGTTTTTCTAGTGGGTTACTAGAAAAACTCCATGACGCAGTTAAGTTCTGTGGAGAAAAAATACAGAAGTCTAATCGCATTCATAGACATAAATATAAATAGGCAGTGTTGAAAATAGTGCTCAATGCAGGCGAGGAGGTTGTCCTGGTCTGCTATTCGACTCTGTGTCATTTGTATGTCTAGGGTGAACCATCTAAAATTACAGTGAGCATATAGGCATTGCGCACCTGTGCTCCCATTACAGCTTATATGGTAATTCCAGTGAGCCCCAGTGCCGGCTGTGGGGCGGTGCAACTGCTGCCACTGCACTGGGCGCTGACTTCGGGTGGGGGCATCATGTATGAAGTCTATTATGGTTTAAAAATCACCTGCTGCCGCGTTCCTGGCCTCCAGCAATTTCAGGCAACAACAAAAAAGTCAAGATAACTCTGGTGATTAATGTTCTTCCTAGAGAGAGATCCGAGGTTTGTCGAGTGGACGTTTTGATTCCTGGTAAGGTAGCACAATGGGTTAATATGCCTGCTGCAAAGAACTCTTACCATGCAGATCACAAAGTGCATATAATGTAAATATGTTAGTGGGTTACTGTTTTTGTCTGAGAGATCCTTTTGTTACTTGCAGTTTATAAGTTAAAACCCTAACATAGAACAGTGAGCTATTAACCGCCATCAAACAGCTGCATGCAAACTACAAGGTATAGATTAGAACGTTACGATTTTTGCCCCAGTATTCATTATCCTAATGTTGGAAAAAGGGTTCATTTGGATAGAAATCAATTCTGATTATTAGAGAGAACACCCTACCATGGAGTTACATTTTAAATTCTGAGTTTGTGCTTCTCCAGAAACGCACTATTAAACTATGCTGGCTACCAGTATTGATGATGATTGTCTTTGTGTGATGGAAAGTGCTCCGACACCCTACACTGGTATGAGTGTCACTATAAAACAAATTAAATGCATGAAAGGGAGAGAGTGGTTATGGAGACTTGAGGAGCACTGTTAAAAGGTGGTAGTGAGGGAATCTGTGGCGGAGTTGGTCATTGGGTGGCACCAACAAACATTGTCGTACCGGGCGCTACCAGCGCTGAAGCCGGCCCTGGTGAGCCCTATTATGTTCATTGCATTCAAACACAACACGTAGGGCCCAGAAGCACCAGCACACCTACTAAGTGTTCTACGGTACTTGCTGTGAGGTCTCACAGAGGCACTTTAAGAATTACCCCAGGAAAAGTAAACCGGGACCTCTAGATCGCCCCCAGGTGGTCACATGCATTTAATGCCCATTTCGGGGGTAGTCTCCTAATCTTCTTGGCGTCCTCCACAGAGGTCTACCCTGTAGAGTACTGCCTCAAGGTCTGGTGAGCCCGGAGCCTTCTGGGGGCCACGCGAGTCACCAATGATGCCCCCGAAAGACTTATTGAATAGGGCGTGCCTCTTGCCAAGGAAAGGAGGAGTGCTGGACAGATTCATGGCTTCAACCAGCCCCACTCACCCTCATTACTCTGGGGGGGCATGTGAGAAACTTTGCAGGCCACTAGGACCTCCTGCTGCACTGCAGGAGTAATGGCCTTGGAGCGCAGGTCAGCTCCCAGAGGCTTCCTCCAACCAGGGCCCTCGTTCACAGTACCTCTTGTGGCAGCGGGGGCCCTCCCGCTGTAAGGCAAGCAAGACACACAGTAGTCTAGTTCCCCCTAGGGAAAACCAGAGGTGGCAACTTCTCTTGCGAATGCAGCCCGTCCTCGGAATGGCTGTCGCCGGTGTCAGCAGTGGCTCCGCCCCCCAGAGATGCTTGCAGAAATACTGGCAGCTTCTGGGACAGGGCCTGCTCTTTCTAACCCCAATTTCGTGAGGCAGGGCACAAACTGTGATACTCTAAGGGCGGAGCCGGGCTATCGAAGGTTGTGTGCCTGGCCCACTATGGGCTGCTAGGTACCGTGTCTCGAAGGTGCTGCACAGCTTTCTCTTGAAGCTGCCGTCTTCAAACACCACCCGCTGTGGCAATTGCCAGTCATGAGCAGGAGTTGGGTGAGCAGCATGAGGCAGCGGAGAAGCACTGGCCGGGGCCACAGCTCCAAACTGGGCTCCCCTCGCAGGCACAGTGATTTTGAGGCAATCTGATCCTCAGGGTTTCATGCTGCTTTAGGGAGAGAGAACGTGCTCAACACCCGCTGTCTAAAAAGGGAAGTGCTCAGGCCAGTACATACAGTTACTTGTAAGAGTAGCAGTTCCTCCAGTAGCCCTGCAGGCAAGCAGGTCAGCACAACAAAGCAAGGAGTCCCAATGGAGATTCCCCCTGGCAGCACAGCAGTCCTCTGGCAATGCACAGTTTGTAGAACCAGCAGCATCTAGTTACAAGTCTAAAACCATAGGGTCACAGCCCCAGTCTTATAATAAAAAATGTTTTTGACCAAGGGATGACTTCAAAGAAACCCTTAGAAGTGTTCAACAATGCCTTTCCACCTAGACGGGCTCCAGACGATCAGTAGGGGGTAAATCAGCCCTTTGTGTGAGGGCAGGACACAACCTATACAAATGTGAAGTGTGATCCACCTCTCCCTCTGCCGGCCCAGGAAGACTATCAGTATGCAGATGAATGCAGATGTATCCCCTGTCACACCCAGCCCTTCCTGTGCGGTGGCTGTTTGGAAAGTGTAGCTGCCACCTAGCTCAGTTGTGTATCAGAGTCAGGCTGCAAAGCACAAAGAGTCATAAGCACAGAGAAATGCCTACTTTCTAAAAATAGAAAAACAGCTGTGTTGCACTCGATTTTACAAAATAAACTCTGTATTCAGCAGAAACAAACTTTACAAATTTACAGTGTGCACCCTTTGAGGTGGTTCTACCCAACCACCTGTTCAAAATTGTAAAGGGAAACTAGGACGAAAGTCTTAGACAGAAAGTGTACTACTTCATACACTCTAAGAGTGTCTCACACATAATATGCTCCAACTAGACTAATTCATAACCTCAAACAAAGTTTTAACAAAATCACAAGCAACACATAAATTAGTCAAAAGTGTCCCAATGAATGTCCTTGACGCCGTCACTCTGTTGCTTCGTCGTTGTTTGTTTATTCAAAAGTAGAAATATCAAAAAAAGTTCATCATCTTTCAGATGTCGATCATACATGTCAGGCGTGAGTAACACAAATCCCAATGCATTTCGGGTGTCAAAACAACCCTTCTTCAGGGGAACCTACAAACAAATCATAATGACGATAAGTATACATCATATAAAGTTTCATGAATACATTCACTAAAGCCCAAATGGCCCTTAATCCTGTGAGGTGGATGTACGTATGAGCTATACGAATTTCTTGTGTAATGAGCCCAAGTTCAACGCGAGCTTGTTGGCAAATGTCATGAAAAGGAATTCAATAAAGAAAGAGGTGAACAAAGTGAAAAAATATGAAAATGTGAAAAAAGAGGTCCAACCGTGCAGAAAGTATAAGTGCTGAATCTCTCAATGAGCGTGCTCAACCCTGAGCAAAACAATCCACAGCCCTGTCTACCAAATTATCTAAAAACCAGTGCACGTGACCCTGAATACTGACTGTGATCTCATGCACTTCTGTGAGCAAGCATGCACCCCCATTGTGTAATCTGCGTCAAGTGCAGTATTCATAAATACCTCCACGCCAAAAAATCCATCACGAAGAGTTCACCATATATTTCCTCAATGATGCGCACTGGTGCTATAACTGTTCTGGCGTCAGTGCAGAGTCCCGCCACTAGTGACCAATTGCTGCTGAAATGCCAGTTGTTCATGGACACACGTGAGTCACCCAGCTTGCAGGGACGACTTCTGTTGTTGCACTGAAATCAATTAGATAATTCTTAAACTCCAACCCAAGCCACATGTATAAAAACCAAAGCATGGCTATAAGCAAAAATCCCAAGACCAATAAGACTCACCGAACTTCTATCTTCAAAAGCACTGTGCTTTCCAGTAGTAAATCGGCTCCTTGTTTACTAATGCCAGTCCCAATAACTTCACGTTAAACTCCACAATAATGCTCGTGCTGGGAACACAAGAGAAGTTCTCCCGCACAGCAGGACCACCGCCCACTGTGAATTAACCGGGACAACAAAAATTATGATGTATGCTAAACTACATGAAACACCAGCAACCAAATGCCGGCTTACTCACCCAGAGAGTCCAGCTCGTGACACGGATTCCTGCTATTTGCCCACAATGATTTAGCGCTCCCCTCTTCGCCTCGTATTTGATCAAGTAACTGATGCGACTCAAACAGCAAGTCTTAAACGCCAAACGCAACTGGTTCCACTACTCTCCGTTTACCGCCCGTGTGTACAAGACACGCCCCCACCCGGTGTTAGAGCTAGAGACGAGACAGGAAAGAGATTCTGAAGATAGAAAAATGCAACAACATGTCAGCCAAAATGTAGACAGTTTTAAATTTTATTTTCTGCTTCTCGCGCTGCGAGAAAGCAGAAGGCATGGGTATGCCTGGTTGGGGGCGGGTGGGAGGGTATGCCTGGTTGGGGGCGGGCGGGAGGGTATGCCTGGTTGGGGTCGGGGAGGAGTGGCTTGCACCACTCTGAGTGCCCTGACTGTTTGGTCGGCCCTGGGGCCGACCAAAGCAGTCATGTGCACTCTACATTTTCTCTATGTAGGCTGCATGCAGCCTACATAGAGAAAATGGCCTCCCTACAGGCACCCGGCTGGGCGCCGTCCGGGACTCCACACCAATCACAACGCTGCCATTGCAGCGTTGTGATTGGCTTACAGGAGGGGAGGGAGCATGCCTGTTCCTTCCTGTCCAGGAGCAGAGGCGGCCCGGACCCGGTCACCGCCGGTCAGGTAAGTTTTATTTATTTTTTGTTTTACCCAATTACCCCCCCCCCCTCGAGCTGTGACTGCTTGTACTAATAACAACATACCAGAGTAAGGAAGCGTATGGGTGGGGTTTTGCATCAGGTGTTTAAGTGTCTCCTGAAATCCCAACGAAACGATTTTGCTTGCGTAACTGTGGCAGCCTTTATGTATGAATAGCAAGTTTACGTAACAAAGCTCAGAGGAAGAGATGGAACTTTGAAAACTTTTAGAATGGATTGAGGGGACGATGTAAAACAGGGGCAGATGAAGCGTCTCTTGGTGTTCCAGGCAATAGTGGGAGCGTGGCCAGAGAGCTGTGATCTCTTTCCATGATGAGGGGAAGCTGCACCCAACCTGAAAGCAAACAGGAGCTGGAGAGGGAGAGCCCGCTTTTGGAGCTGTGAATCATCCCAGCACACACCGAGGCCCCGCGGCGGCAGCAGCAGCAGCAGGAGGAGGAGGCAACAGCGGGAACATGGCTGATTCTGGCCCAGGCTTGCCCGAGCACATGAAAGGCTGCATGTCCTGGTACTGGAGCTACTTGTGGGCCATTTGGTTCTGCGTGCTGCTGTGCCTGCTCTACAGCCAGCACGGGCCCCTGAGGATCCACGACAGGTACAACGGGGGTGATCCCCAAACCCATAACCCCTCCTCCGTCGTGGACGAAAAGATAGCGCATTGCGAACGTGTCAGGCAGGCTGCAGATGGTGCTCCGCAGGCTCTGGTGAACCTGTGCTGCCCTGCAGTGATGAGTCTCGTGAGGCAGGCAGCGGTAGGCGCGCGCTGCTGGTCCACGCTGGAGGCACTTCCCTAAGTAAATAACTTTTTGTTCCTACCCTCCCTTCCTGCGCCGTATGGGGGAGTACTGAACTGGGTGTGGATACCGAACTGCTGAGTGTTGATGGGGGCTGCGCAAGCTCGGTTGTTGTGTCTGTAATGAGGGCCAAAGTATTAAGGTGTTGTGCACGCCTGCAGCAGTGAGCTCTTCGCGGCTGTATTTATGATGTATATTAATGGTACTGCAGTGATTAGAGTTTTAAAGGTCTGCAGGGATCGGCTATCGGTGTCCTGCGGCATTGAGGTATTGAAGGGTTTCATTGGTGGGTATTGGAAGGTTGCGGCGCTGAGGTTGTGTTGGTGGCAACAACGATTAACTGTAAATCACTGCCATAAATAGGTTTTTTGGGTCTGTAGTGAAGAGCTATGGGATAG
The DNA here is from genome assembly GCA_963921515.1 of Calotriton arnoldi. Classification (NCBI taxonomy): domain Eukaryota; kingdom Metazoa; phylum Chordata; class Amphibia; order Caudata; family Salamandridae; genus Calotriton; species Calotriton arnoldi. Next base: position 456,169 of record CAWUFW010004593.1, on the reverse strand, counting down.
TGATGTTTCATGGTGCGGCAGCAATAGCTTTATGATCTTTTTGATACATTAATAAAAAGCTACCAGTGTGCATTTTAGGGCTGTAGGCGGTAATTATGCCCCCTTATTTTATTTTTGCTGATATTAATTAAGCTTGCGTCCCGGATCATTTTTTTTGTATTCAGCTAGTCAATTAGGGTTTATGCAAATACAAAGAACTGTTTTATCTCTGCGCTATAAATTGAGTTAATTATCTGATATCTGTTTTACCACTACATTCTCTCTGCGTGATGCCTGTTTTGTTTGTACGTTTCACTGCACAGTCAATGAATGTATTTATTGTATTGTATAGTTAAAACCATTACAATTGTATAGTTAAAACCATTACAAGTATATCAGTGTGTTCAAAAGTTAATATGGACAAATGATAACATCAGCATACGCAAAGATTGTCCTCTATAGCTCATAAATATTGGCAATTTCTTAAATGATAAATAATTCAATCGTATTGCTTTATTAACCTTCCTACTTCCTCAAATTTGCTTGAAAATACACCATTTATCCACTCTTTTCAAAAATTTCTCAGGGGAGAATCCCCCCGAAACCCCCAGAGGTTGTTCGGGCTCACTCGCTACGCTCCCTCGCCGCAGTGCAGTACGGCAATAATTTTACGCCTCACCACTTTCAAATGTCATCAGCCGCCACTGCATTCACAAATGTTAACTTCACATCTGCCAGCGTCTTTAACAACAGGAAAATGTCCAATAAAGTTGCTAAAAAAATCCAATGCATTTTGAGTAGGGATCATACTTCGTCATGGGTAACTATAAATTAGGGAGAATCACTGATTACAAATACGAATATGCATATAAAGTCACGTCATAGGTTCAAGCGTAAAAAGGCATCCATGTGAAAAGATGAAAAGTTGTAGCTCCTGACAAGATACAGAAGTGAATTCTGCCTTCTCTACCTCATAAATAGCTTTCCAAAATACTGATGACATGTTGTCAATCACATACAGTCTGTGTACTGTGCTCCAAGTGAAAACCCAAGATGAAACAGAGGTTCACAAGGAGAACCCGTGGTGCACTACAATTCCCAGCATGCATCTAGTGAGGCATATAAAAACTTGTTATGGGGAAAGACACTAGATCTTTGACAAAAATGCCATCACATGAATCACTATGTGTGCACCAAATGAAAACCCGGTGTTATGTTGCAATGCTAAAGTTTGCCCTAAGTGTGAGGATAGTCAGTCAGTCCTTTATTCAATTTTGATTAAAATCATAAAACTACACGTAAAAAGCAGATACATCTTAAATATAATAAAATTATAAAAAGACCTTAAGTGGCTTGCTATAAAATATGACATCAATTTTAAATTGAAAAACAACATTGTATACTAATTGCAAAACATGGCCATTTGCAAAGCAATTCTGTTACAATATGCAATTAAGCCCTATTTAAAGCTATCTGGATTGACTAATACATCATAAAGAGCATAAAATACAATTGCCAGGAGCACTTTAAGGATTCAATGTCCAAAAGGCAATTAACATAGAGGCCAATTTTATGCTGAACATGGCACAGAGCTTAGGCGTATAGCCCACTGCATATAAATCGCAACGGAATAGCATAGCTTTACTGTGGATAGCCTTTGGAGGAACTCCAAGGCAGCCCTCCACTGCCTTATCTTGGCCTGCTTCAAGAGTGGTAAGATATATACGGACCTCAATGCGTAATAGTATTTGCAAAAAGGATAAAGTGCATGGTGCTCTGTACAGACAATCCATCACAGGGACAGGCTGGAAGGGTGGCAGAGAAGATGGCGTGTATCGGGTATGCCACCAAGAAATAGGCAGTGTTAAGGCGTAATCTGACCAAGAGGTACCTGTGCAGTGTTTTTTTCACTCATAAAAGATACGACTCAATAACAAGATGGGTTCTGACTTGGGCATGAGATACAACCGTGGACAGGCCAGAGTTTTTTGCCATCCTTTGCTCTGCACATTTATCTAGTAGGGTTTTTACCAGATGTTTCTGGAAGCTGGGCCTGAAGGTGGTAGGATTCAGGAACAGCTCTTCTAGGGTCAGCCAGCTACAGGTCTTAGATATATATGATAGCCAAGGTATTTTAGAGCTCTTTTCCAGAGCCTGGCAATCAGTCAGGACTGCACGATTTAGTATGGTTTCCTCCTTCGTCCAAATCCTTAACCATAAAAGAAGGGGCTGCAGTCTTGCAAAATCACTTATATGCCCAAGCCCAATTTTCATATGACTTGTATAATTGCTAGTGAATTTGGGTACAGCAGGAAATATTTTAATAAGCTAATTTTCCACTTTCTCCAACCCCGGCTGATCAGAGATGCCCCAAACACTGGCGCCATAAATTGCACCGGAGTTGAGCCTTATATATTTCCAGCAACTCTTTAATGGGTTTGCTACTCAGTCTAGTTGCAAAGCCTAAAACTGCTTTTGTAGTCCTGGCTAAAGCCCCTGCCATGTCTTCTTTCAAAGTATACACAAGGAGATGATGAACGGAGCGCTGAAACTTTTCAGACACTCACCCTCAGTCACAGATCTGGGTTAAATCCATCATCATTCTTTAGCTCACTTCGCCACCCCAGTTCAGACCCGGCTATATGCAAATCAGTCTTGACCCTGTGCCTCATGGGAACAGTCCAGCCCGAACTGCCAAGCCAGGTCTTCCCTGAACCGGAAACAAGCATCCTAGGACCGGTTTCGGGGTAACACCCCTCATCAGCCAGGCTAGCTTGAATCCAGTGGAAAAGTGAGTAGGGACCCTCGTCTGGGCATACCCTGCCAACTTAGGGCGAACAAAGCAAACAAAAGGAGATGTGGGTCCAGTGCTCTCCATGCCACTAGAGTCAAGATATCCTGGCTGATGAGGGGTGAAACCCCGAAACCGTTCCTAGGATGCTTGTTTCCAGTCCAGGGAGGACCTGGCTTGGCAGTTCGGGCTGGACTGTTCCCATTGGGCACAGGGTCCAGACTGATTTGCATATGGCTAGATTCAAACTGGAATGGCATGGGGAGCAAAAAAACGATGGATTTATGCCCAGATCTCTGTACTGGGGTGAATGTATGACATTGTTCTACATTCTGTCCATCAATTGTTCTTTTTGGATTTGGCACCCCGAGTGGGATGGGTATGCCCAGACGTGGGTCCTGTGCTCTCCATGCCACTGGAGTCAAGCTATCCTGGCTGATGAGGGGTGAAATCCCGAAACCGGTCCTAGGATGCTTGTTTCCAGTCCAGGGAGGACCTGGCTTGGCACTTCGGGCTGGGCTGTTCCCATTGCGCACAGGGTCAAGACTGATTTGCATATGCCTGAGTTCAAACTGGAATTTAATGGGGAGCAAAAAAACTATATTTTTAGGCCCAGATCTCTGTACTGGGGTGAATGTGTGACAATGTTCTACATTTTGTCCATCAATTGTTCTTTTTGCTTCTTTCAAAGTATGGCAGCTCAGTCGGTCATCGAACAATACGCCCAGATAGGGATACGGTGGAACTTTACCAATCTTGGCACTATTGACAAAGAAAGAACTGCATGCCCTTGCACAACGGCCAAAAACCATAACATGAGTTTTGGACTGATTAACTAATAAATCTAAGCTAGACATAAAAATAACAAATAGGTCCATTAGTTTCTGCAGTCCGCTTACTGTTCTTGCCATCAGGGCGGTATTATCAGCAAAGGCCAAAGCCAGTATACTTTGTCTGCTTACCATTGAGCAGTCAGTTTTAGTATTCAACAATTACTTATCTAAATCATTGACGTATAAAGAGACGCGAAATGGGGCCAACACACAACCTTCAGGCACGGCACGTTCTAGTCTAAAGCTTTCTGTAATTTCCCCTGCTGTGCCATATCTCATGCTTGCAGTAACTTCCGCATACAATTCTCTCAGAACTTTTATAATGGTGGGCTCAACCCCTGTCTTAGCCATTATTGCCCAGAGCTTCAACCTGTTGACCGAGTAAAAGGCCGAACTCAAGTCCATATAGGCCACGTAGAGCTTGCCCCCCATGGCCAATGAGTACTTATTTATTAGCATGTAGAGGTTGAGGCATTGTTCTACAGTCCCCTGACCAGCACAAAACACAAACTGGAGATCAGACAGGACGTTGTTGTCATTCACCCAAGTTTGCAGATGGTCCAGTAGGACCCTGCCCATTACTTTGGCTGTCGAGTTTATTAACGAAATCGGCCAGTATCACTTTGGGTCATCCTTAGCTCCTTTTTTGAAGATAAGTACTATTGTTGCATCCGACCATGCCTTTGGGGGGCCTAAATGGAGTGCAGCCTTAAGGACATTAGTAAAGGGTAGAGCCCACAGAGATATATAAGAGACGAGCTGGAATCCCATCTGGACCCGGTGCCTTAAGTGCGGAGCACCTCTTAATGCCCTCTATCAGATCTAGGACCCCTATATCTAAATTGCAGAGTGGTTGGGCAAGAATCAGTGGAGTTGTCAGTGTCATCGTGTGGGGGAGTATTGACACCTGCCATTCCAGTATGGTAGATTCCTGCTATAGTTATGAAAAATGTCTGACCCATATCTCTGGGGGGATTACTGTGTCCACACCACTTCCATGATATTTATCTGGATAGTTTCTGGTCACCATTTTCCAGAACAGTCTACTGTCCTTTAACTCGCTAGCCTTAACCAAGTCATGGTAGGCTTCCTCCTTCTGTTACCGTTTCCTGGCCAGTAGTGCGGCCTTATAGATCCTTCTACAGGAACGAGCCCTTTCCAGATCTCTCGGTGCCTCATTGAGAGAATTCAATAGGAGGTTATGGGCCACAGTGCAGGTGGTATCAAACCACTTAGTCCTCTTGTTACAGCTGGACTTCAAGGTGACAGTTAGCATTTCTCGTGCTGCCCCGCAAATTTTGTCAAAATTATTTATTATTTCAGACTCTTCGCCCTTACTTTCCTCCAGGCATATCATGAAATCGCTGTAAGAGGCACCAATCAAGTTTGAAAGAAAAAGGTCCTTGTCCACTTTGCCCTAGCTCACGATCACCCCCTTGAGTAAAGGATAATGGTAAAGTAGAAGGGTAGCCTAACTCCTGCCTTTTCCCATATGCAACACCACTTATCGTGATTGAAATCAGCCTATGGTCACTCAAGGGGGAGTCCACAACCCCCTAGCTCCCCAACCATGTTCTTAGATTATATGAGAGCAAGATCAAATCAATAAGGCTGAAACGACCTTGCCCCACAAATGTAGGTATCCCAACTAGGCCAGTGTTGGAGGAGTCAAAAGCAAATGTCAAATTATGCTTCATTAAAAGCAAATTAAGTGCATCTCCCAGATGACTATGACAGAAATGTGTAGCAGGCTCTCCGTCAATGGCCAGAAGGTTGCAGGACTTAAGAGGAGCTATGCAGACTTTAATGTTGAAATCTCCCATCCAGACAATTGCATAGCTACCCTCCAAATTGCTCAAGCATAGCTCTGTCATCTTGCAAAAGTTTCACAATATCTGATTTACTGGTATCGAAGACATTGTTGTAAAAGTTCTTTAATAATATATGTTCAATGCCACATTTCAGGAAGATGAGCTGGTAATGGGGCGAGGCCAAATTAGTCAAGATAACACGGCTGGGAAAAGTGAGAGCCACCAGTGTTGCTAGTCCTCCTCTGACCCTGCCCATGGCTCCTGGAATAGCAGAGGTAGAACAGGTCACAAACCCATCAATGTGAGCATCTTTCACCAACCACGTTTCTTGTACACACAAGACTGCATAAGGTTTAATAAAGTTGATCCATTCTGGGTTCTTCAGTTTTGCACTCAATCCTGCAACATTCCAGGAAGCCAAGCCAATCCCAAAGTAGTATCGGGACTGATTTGCTGAGTTACAAGGGTTCCTTCCGATGTTGGAGGTGAGTCAGGTAATCTGATTTGACAGGCAAACGTTTGCCCATCAGTTCCCTGGCCCTCGGAGGGCTTTGAAATAGCTAATACACCCTCCTGTCAGTCCAGTTGGTCCAGCCCTGACACTGGGGCAGATCTGCTCTGAGTTGTCACAGGGTGGATTGCAATGTGGCGCAAAGGTCTAAAAATGTCAGCAGGTCTGTAGAAATATCCCAGAGGAAGAATTTTAATGGGAGGGTATTTATGTGTCCTATAGTTAGGTCTGCCCAAGATATGCTTGACGGTTGCCCTGTTCCTGAAATTGACAACAATACGGTTGTTACAATCAGGTTTCTGCGAGTTACCCACCCAGGGCACCCTTTGTGCATGGTTAATAGTATTGTGTAGTTCATCCAGACCGACCACCTTGGCATTTAAATAATGCACCACCTGGTTCAACAGCTGCCCATGATTTTCTTGGGTCCCTGGCATCAATGGGGGAGCATCTTTTAAGATCAACACATAAGGGGTAGCCTCAGGTGGTAATTGAAGAGGCAGGTTGCACCTCTTGGCGAGCAACAGAAGCAGGCAGTCTTCCCTCCTCACGGGGCTTCTGAGGCCTGGAGTCCTGGTCTCAGCACCTGGCCCAGCACCCGCAGTAGTTTCTCGTTTAAGACATACAGCAGATTGTGATTCCCTCATGGTTGTGGATACTATCAAGTGCACATGTGGACTACTTTGTGTGAGCAAAACTGAGAGAAGAGTAAAAGTGTGCATTACGGAGCACAAAAGCATGATCATACTCAAGAATAGTAACTCACCTCTTGTGGTTCATTGGTTGGATAACAATCATAGTATCACACAACATAGATTTTTTGTATTGAAAATTGTACCAGAGAATCCAGAAATCAATACCAAGAAACTTCTATCTCAGCGTGAGACACATTGGATCAAGTATTTGAATACTTTGATTCCGAGGGGACTCAATGATAAGCTGGAATTAGCATGTTTCCTCAAATACACTCTGTTCTATGACACACATTTTTCTTGATGACTCCGTGACTTATTTGTTCTTACAACAAGCCACTGCACTGGATTGTTGAAGTTGAGCATAACATCACATTTAAATGTTTCCCTGACATTACCGCTATCACAACTATCGCTTGTGTTTTTTAGACATTATTACCATCATAATTACTATTGCTTATGTGTTTTAGAAAACCACTGTGTAAATCCCTACAGAGTGCTATCACTACTATCATTGATGTTTTTATAAAACCTCTGCATGAACCTCAATAAGAGTGCCGTGTTAAATCCAAACCATATCGTAGATGCCTTCACTTGTGTTATTTTGCTGAAATGCATTTATTCACTTACATAGAGACTATATGTTTGATTCACATACACTTTGTGCTCAGTATCCCCCATGATAGTTATTAATGTATTGCAAACATGTGATTTCATTGATTATTTCGACAGACACTGTTATAGTATCTTGACAATTGTGTCGACAATTCATACAATGTGGAATGACAATGTATATGTATGCTTGTACTCTGTACATACTATATCCTCACATGTTCTCATGAATGTAGCACATATTGGGTCTTGTGACCTTTGGCGAAATGCATTTTTGTTTAAATACTCAACTTTTACATGTGCTCACACCAGATGTCCAATGTAGGTGGACTACGTCTTTGATTTCAGTGACCTGGGAAATTTGTGTGTAGGACCAGATAAATGTGACAATGAAAGATGTGGTGGTGACACATGCTCACATAAGACTGTTTTACTTTGAGAGCTATGAGCAGAAGGGTGGCATGCACATGTAAATTATAGGGCAACTATTGGTCCTGTTGATGAGCAATCTATGAAGCTGTTCATATCACACCACAATTTTATTTAACCCCCACATAATATGGTGATTGGTTTCACTTCATTCATTTTCGGCTTTCCAAAGCACTGCATATCCAGCACAGGGAGTCTGTTTTCACTTTTAGTCATTTCAAACAATGCATGTGACATTGCATCCTTGATAAACATCATCTGCGGTTCCTTTTCTCACTTGCCATGAACCGTTCACCTGCGTCCTGTTTCGGGATCCTTTCATTACTGGTAAATCCGGGTTACATATTCATATAACCCCAAATTCATTTTGTTGCTTTATTGTCGGAACCAAGTCCTTCATAAGCGCTGTTATCCCTGCAGAATTTTGACTGGCTTGGTCGGTTTCCAACCCAACGTTTCAGGTATTCTTTACAGACATCGCACTGGGATCATTAACAAATCTTAATGCAGAGCAGATCATCACTATTTGCATGTTTTTTTTTGCAGTCACATTCTTGAGGTCCATTGAAATATTGTTGCTTAGATGGGCTTGTCCCACCAGTTCATTCTTGAGGTTTGGATTTCGATTGTATCTCTTAGCACGACATATCACGTTTGACTATCCACACACTTTGGGCACTTACACCTTCAGCATTGTAACTTAACACCGGGTATTCATTCAGTGCACATTTAGTGATTCATGTAGTGGCATTTTCTTCAATGATCTACTGTCTTTCCGCATAACGAGTTTTTATATCCCTCACTAGATGCATGCTGTGAATTGTAGGATAGGGATCAAACAACAGGAGTACACCTGGAAACCCAGTTGAGACCTGGGTGATGAATATATGTAACAAAAACAATGTCTCAACAGGTAATATTTGACAGGCTGTTATATAAAGCATGCACATATAGTTGCAAAAAGGAAGAGCAGGGAGACTCAAGGGTTTAAGAGATGTGCGAGGAGCACTCTATATTCAGAACATGTATAGAAAGACAACAGTATCAGCACTGTTTGCACTGAATGTGGGTGTAACCGTAAAAACATGTGCACATAAGTGCCTATGTGGACGGCGCAAGTGACAGCGAGGAGCGGCGCAGAGTGAACAATAGTGACGATACTTACAAGGTACTTTAGGTTCACGAGGAGGTATTTACATAAATGAATTACAGAGTATTGACATTTTGTGAACCAGAGAATCGTGCCAAACAGTTGCACTGAGAGGTCAATGGCGTTTCAACCCGTAGTAAGTTAAGGTCATCTTCAGGACCAGGTTACAGATTTGTTCGCTCTGTACAATAAAAGAAGTAAAGAGAAAAGAATAAGATAGGGGTCAGGCAAGGAGTGCTTAAAGGAAGAGGCAGCCGGGATAATTGTTATAGGTACCTGATATAGGTGTTGGCGGGGATCAAGGAATCACAAAGGGTAGGGTACCCAGAGGTCAGGATGCACAGCTGGTAGGGGTGTACCAAGGTTAATTTCTGTGGGAAAGGGTGAAAAGGCCTGGGGTCAAAACAAGGGTGTAAAGGAGGTAGACACAACGCCAGGGTGATGGTACACCAATGGGAAGCCGGGTTTGGACCGGACCGAGGTGTAGACAAAAATCCGGGTGGTAATGTTGGAAACTCACCAGGGAACTGCAGGGATGTGGTAAATGAGTAATTGCGGTCCGGCAAAGTGGGATAAGACTGGTGTCTGCAAACGGACATCAGGAGTGTGAGGATATGGAAGCATCCAGCGTTAATTGGACTACGTCCGGGGGCTGGATAAAACAAGCATTTGCAATGCAATAGGTCTCGCATTAGCAAAGTTTTAAGCTATTGCCATTGTAAATGGCATTGTAAAAGGCATTGTAAATGGCAATGCCTTTTATTTATCTGTTTTCAAAACTAACACATAGATAAAAGGTTTGTTATTTACAATGCCAGTAGCTCAATACCATTGCAGGAGAGAGACACGTAGAGCTCCGCCAGTGCGCCTCGATCTTACCCTATTATTCTTGTACTGGAACGAGCACCTGAGTCCACTGTTGCAACACTCCTACAATTCCAGTAATGAAACAAGAACACCGTACTATCCTAGTGCTGAAGACCCACTGTGTGCTCTGCCAGTGCCCCTCAATCCTGAGCCTTGCTATTGTACTTGTGAGGCTAATTTACAGCTCTGCCAGTGTGACTGAATCCTGATCTGCGCCATCCCTGCCATGCCACAAAGACCCACACGCAGCTCTCCCAGTGCATCTCAATCCTGGACTGCAGCCCCCTATTTGATTCCAGCTCTGATACCACACACTGTTCTTCTAATGCACCTCCTTCCAAAACGTACACCCCTGCCGTTCCATTATATACAGCTCCCCAAGTGTACCTGCAGCTGTGAACCCATACGCTGCTCTTCCAATGCACCTCACTCCTAACTTACACCACCCCTCCATTCCACCTAGATTAAATACAGCTCCCCCAGTCTACCTGCAGCTCTGAGACCACATGCTGCTTCTCCAATGCACCTCCTTCCTAACTTACACCAGCCCCGCCATTCCATCACATACAGCTCCCCCAGTCTACCTGCAAATTGGACCCCACACGCTGCTCCTCCAATGCACCTTCTTCCAAACTTACCCCACCCTGCCATTCAATCAGATAGAGCTCCCCCAGTGTACCTGCAGCTCTGAGACAACACGCTGTTCTTTTGAGGCACCTCCTTCCTAACTTCACCACCCCTGCCATTCCACCACATACAGCTCCCCTAGTGCACCTGCAGCTCTGAGACAACACGCTGCTTTTCCAATGCACCTCCTTCAAAACTTGCCCCACCCCGCCATTCCATTATATACAACGCCCACTGTACCTGCAGCACCCCCATTCTATTCCAGCTCTGAGACCACATGCTGATAGTATACCGAGATCAGTTACAGAAAGTAAGTAGATATGATCCGGATGTTAATTACTTTATCAGTGCGTTTATATAGCGCCACAAAGCATACCCTCGCTGTAAGGCACATAGCTGCCTTCCTGCTAAAGGTGTTGTAGTTTAAGACACAGTAAAGTAACTGTTTTTCGGACATAAAATAAGCACAAATCCTTACTCAGGCGAGCCTTACCTGTTCTTCTTGGCGACGGCGTGCCTGTCTGTATGTTACAGGGACTTCTTGCAGAGGTGTAACTTTCGGGGTACAGGGGCTCCTTGGTGCCCAGATGCGCAGGTTTATTTCTTGGGGTGCAAGGGCTCCTTGGCAGTTAGTGCTCACAGCTCCGGGTCGGGCACTCACAGAGCGCCTGTCTGCTCCACGGAGCCTAACAGAAGGAGAGGCGCTGCAGCCTACAGAGAAGCCCGGCCCAGCCCCTGGTTCATGCTTCTGCTGAAGGAGGAGCTGAGGTGGGAGGATGAACCAGCCGGAGGTAGTGAGTACCTACGTCTGTGTGTTGTGAGAACCCATATAGATGAGCCTCGTCATAGAGCGCCTCTGTGCTCCACCCGAGGGTGGCAGCACAAGCAAACTTAAATCGCCAAGACACATAAGCCCACAGCCATTGCGTGCACATCGGCTGTCCGACACCGTGAGCGTGCGAGCGTGCACATCGGCTGTCCGACACCGTGAGCGTGCACATCGGCTGTCCGACGCCGTGAGCGTGCGAGTTCCCATGTTTCCTCTTGGCGGGGGGGGCTTGGTCGGGCCGGCGGAGCTGGGCTTGGGACCGGACGAAGAGCGAGGCAGACTGTATGGCACCAGAGGCAAGACGGGGCTCCCGAGTGGTGAGGAGAGCCCCGCGGCGTGCCGAGGAGACGGCTAGGGAACCTGCAGACCGAGGAGAGACGCCCTCCTGAACCAGCCGGCGAGTGAGGGCTTGGCTGGGTGCATTGCCGGCACCCATTTTTTTAGCAGACACACTAGACAGCGGGCCGCTCCATCATGGGTGCGATTTTGTAGACCTGCTGAGCCCCGGTGAGACATGTAAGGCGCACGCTGAAGGACACGCCATGAGCGTGCACATCGGCTGTCTGAAAGAGACGCCGTGAGCGTGCACATGGCCTGTCCGGGCGCCGTGAGATGTGCACGCGTATGGTGCGAGCAGGCGTTGTGACAACGCCGCGAGCCGTACGCGTGCACATCTCCTGTCTTGCCATACGCGTGCACATGTCCTGTCCCGCATCGCTAAAAAGTCGACAACAATAGGTCTCGCCTACGCGAGCAACGCATGGCGCTGCATCGCTAGGCGAGACCTAAAAAACATATTAACCTACAGTAAGAGATAATCACAAATGGTAAGACGTGAGTGGGGAGAATAATGGTGGAATCGGGTATGGAACTCACCTGGAAAAGGACCGGTGCCAGCACATGGACATCCGGTGTGTGAAGGTATGGAAGTCAACAACCGGCGTCAAATGGAATGCGTCCAGGAGCTGGGTGAAAAAATAATAACCAAGAGTGAGAGCTAGTAAAACGGGGTAGGGAGTGAGTCGGGAGAGAGGGGGAATTGGCACTCACCTGGAAATTGGGTAGGAAAGGGCCAATTATTAGTCTTCGAGGTCCCGGCGGGATCCTTTTGGGGCTGGGAACCATATTCGGCATGAGTCTGTGTCTGTAAAGCCGAAGGTGGAAGTGGAAGAGCATTCAGGAAATAACCATTCGTCTGCCGGAGTGACGTCATGGCGTACGACGTGTACGTAGGATGTGGACGGGAGTGTGGATTAAAAAGCTCAGAGGAAGGGCAGAAATGGTCAATAAAGTTAGTTGAGAACGCAGGCGCATTTAGGAGAAGTTTGAAAAAAGTTTATTCAGTAAAGTAGTAAAAAAATTGGTAAAAGGGGTACAGCTAACACACATAGCAATGTATTATCATTTGATATTTGAAAAACATTTGTTATGCAATATGAACAAAATTACATAGGTTGCATGCATGAATTAGCAAATCGAGTAATAAGAGCAAAGTCGTCTATATAGATGCACTTATAGAATTTGAAACCCTACCTAAGAATTGTTGTGACCCAATTCAATCCAATGTGCCGCTCTGCTGGAATTGTTGTTTGGTTCCTGATGTTGCTTTTGTGTTCCATGATTCTAGTTTTGATTTTTCTTTCTGTTTTTCTAACATAAGATGCTGCACGGACACTTTATAATGTAAACAACATTTTTTGTACTGCAAACTGCCGAATGTCTAATCGGAATAGTAAAGCTTTTCTTGGGATGGGAAATGGTATTCCCAAAATGATATTGTTGTTGACAGATCTGATAAATATTTTGCATGAAGCTTGCTTAGAAGTTTGCTATGATGTTTTTGATTCTTTTGGACTTGCATTTCTTGCACACCAAGGTCACAATTATTGCACTTTGGTGTTACTTCTGTTGTATTGTCTTCACACATATACGAGGATTCCAGCACAATGTGATACATAGAAGTATTTGTACATGGAGTGCTTGACTACATGAACCTAGCATGGTCACTGATATTCTTGAATGCAATCTCACAACCATGTGCATTGGCACAAGCGGTATGGTGCACTGGATCCCACAGCTCTGCATTAATAGCCTGCCTATTGTTTAGTTTTTAGTAACCCCTGATGAAGGGTTTTGGTTTCCCGAAATGCAATGGGTCATTTAAGACACTGGATTTCATTGAAGTGAACTGACAATTTGCAGAATATGCTTGTTAAAGCAATAAAAATTGTTTTGTTAGATACCTTTACACAGTCTCATGGGTATATGTTCTAAGTACTAAATTTGACATTAAGAAAAAATAACTTAGGTTTTAAGCCAATTCATTCATTAACAATTTGATAGAGCACATGGGCCTATTTGAAGATGTGCGCCTTGGGACTGACTAGCAAGAGTACTGCCAGCAATCTTCGATGATAACTTGTGCTCATCCGGACAACAAACACACCAAGGCAGCACACATATACAACTATTTCTTTGAAATGAATTGCATATCAAACTGAATGGAGTGCATCTATCTGTCCATCATTTTTATTTAGCATCTAACTTTTTCATGTATACAATAGAAGTTGAAATTACTTGAGGATTAAACATGATTGTGAGGGGGAGGTTCGGAGTAAGGTCGGAGACGCACCTTATTTCACCTATGACAGCTCGGGTTTTGAAGCTGGAAGGAAAGAGTTAACCAAGCTGACTCCCTCCACCTCACAGGAAGAAGGAAATACCGGGAAGGTAAACAACGAATGGCGATTAAGTACGGAGCCGGAAGAGGAGGGACAGACAGCATGTAATAGGAGGAACCTGGCGGAAACGGAGGAGAGCTGGAAGAACCCGGAAGACGTGGAGCCTAGGACGAGGCAGGAAGAGAGGAGCCCGGCAGACAACCCGCAGAAGGACAAGGAGAAGTTGAGAAACCCCAAGGAAGAGGAAGAGACTGGCGAGGAAGAGACCGGTGGGGGAACGGAGCGCTGGTGCGAGGACTGGTGGACGCCCCCCCGCAACTCAGGAGAGTTGCGGCAGACGTGGTGAGTGTTACGGGCAGGGGGGAGGAATGTAGGGAGGGTGAAGGGGACCAAGGGAAGTTTTTCCTGCATATGTGCAAAGACTAATGCTGATATCACCCGGTAGTAGGAAACCAAAGCCCCGCGTGTCTTTAGAGCCACGTGCACGGGCACGTTTTCGTAACACATTAATGCTCTGTTAAAGGAACCAGCCCGAAAGTAAATTGCTGCGAGTGTGATTTGTTTTTTTTCCCCCCCTTTAACTTTAACGCATGTACATTCTGCTATAGAAGGAAATATTTTGAGAGCTCAGACATTTTCTTTTCAAGGTATTCACGCTGTGATGCATACAAGGAAACAGTCTCCCCCATGATACCTTTCTGGTTGATTTAGTTTCATATTTTCCACTTTTTCATTCTATTTGGTATATGGTTGCTTGGGGGAGCAAGGGGATCCCAAGGAACCCTGAAAAAGGATAGAAAATCGCATGACTATTTTTCCACTTCCCTCTACCTCCACTTCGGGTGTGGTGATGGTAATTCAAATGTAAAGTAGGGACATTCCACTTACCGTTGCTCTCTTCTCTTTTGAGAGACTCCGGGGGTACATCATACTGACCACGTTGAGTGAGCATTCCTGGAAAAAAGGCAAGAGAAGAGTGACGGAGAGAACACCACCAGGAGAGTCCTTATCCTTGAACTTTGATGGACTTTATTACACTACAAGACTGTTCAATAAAATTTCGTCAAAATTGTGCTATTAGGCCGCATAGATTTTGTTTCAGCCCATCCCTCCGACAAGTGGTGTCAGAAGTGGAATCCGTGGAAATGGAGGCCGCAGTACAGAAAATGGCGGAAAATCAAGAAAAGTTGGGCCGTATTATGGAGAAATTTCCGGCTGTGGCTGAAGAAGACAGAGAGAAGCTCCATAAAACTTTAACTGAACAAAGCCAAACCCAAGAGTCAGTGATTGGGAAATTGGCAGACACCCTTAGTCAGCAGCGAGGACATACCACCCTCCCCTTAGTAGTACTGCAGAAGTATGTTAATGGGGAAGATCCTGATTTTTTCTTTTCCAATTTTGAGTGGATGGCCAGAGCAGCGGGGTGGCCCGAGGACAAATGGGGAAAATATCTGGGACCACTCCTTTCCGGGCTCTGCAGGCCGCCTTCCAAGCAGCCAATCCACTTGGACTCACCCCATATGACGAAGTTAAGAAGAACATTCTAGAAAGATTGGGAGTAGATGAAGAAACATATCGTATCCGACTTAGGTAAATTTAGGAGGGACCCAAAGAGACTCCTAGGGCTCTCTCTTACCGAGAAAAAGATATGGCAGACCGTGGTTAAAGCCGTTGGTATCTAACAAAGAAGAAATCATGGAAAGGATTTACTTAGAGCAATACTTAACGTCCTTACACAAAAGTGGGTTCAACAACATACCTAGCTGAACATGGAAAGGGCAGTTGAGATAGCCAGTGCATTTAATAGGGCCCAGGAACTACAAAGAGGCAAGGAAGAAACCCATTGGAAACCGTTGGAGGGAACCCCAACAAAAATCAGTCGACAACCTTTCCAAAGAAAACCTGACACAGTTACACTAATGCCTGGACCTGTGCCTATAACTATCCGAACTCCAACCCCATCAGGTCCCCAATGTTTTAATTGTGGAGCGTTCGGCCACATAGCTCGTGTATGTCCTCAGAAGGAAGAGGCAATGGAAGTGGGGCTTACTTGATCCTTCTATTGTACCAAACAGGGGCAAGTTCTTCCTCACCATAGAAAAGTGAGGGTAAACAGAGAGGATAGAGCCGCCCTGATTGACAAAGGATGTCTGCACAGTGTTATGAGACCACAAAGCGTACCCGGGGGAGTCCACAATCGACGGGTCTTGTGAACATTCAATGTGTCCATGGGGATAATAGACAGTATCTTACCACTGAAGTACAAGTACAACACGAACCCTCAATAAGACCAGTTTCCCTGCGAGTAGGACTTATCCCTAAGTTGCCCGAACCCTTTGTCATAGGGAGAGATTATCCCACCATGGACCAGTTATTACAAGGAGGTGGGGACGAGGAAGGTGAGTGGACGAAGACAGCCCCGTTTGCTCAAGAACAGGATCTCAGTTTTTCTCCTGGAAAGCCCAGGAAGAGCAAGAACCAAAAGAGAAAAGAAAAGAAAGACTGGATACAAATAGCATTAACCCAACCAAAAGAGGATGCCATGTGGCAGCATGATCAGGGCTTCCATGTGGCCCAACCAGAAGATCCGACCTTAAGGGAGGCCTGGAATAGAGCCATGGATGTTGAAGACCCAGAGCAAGTAGGTCCCCAGTTCTTTACCAAAAAGGGTCTGGTGTATAGGAAGGGGGGAAGGAACCAAGCCCCTCAATTACTAGTACCCCAAAAGTATAGGGGAAAAGTGCTATTTTTAGCTCATAGCCACTTGCTAGGGGGCCATTTTGGGAGTGAAAAACATAAAAAGCTATTCTTGAAAAATTCTACTGGCCCGGTATCTACCAACAGGTCCGTAGGTATTGTAAAGAATGTCCTATATGTCAGAAAAATAGCAGGTCCCTACCCCTTAAGGTACCATTGCAACCCCTACCCATAATTGAAGAGTAGGGATGGACATCATAGGACCCCTTCTTCCCTCTTGTAGCGGGTGTCGATATGTACTAGTCCTGGTGGACTACGCCACTCGTTTTCCTGAGGCGGTGGTCTTGAGACAACCTAATGCCTTACCGATAGCCAAGGCTATGGTTAACATCTTCTCCCGGGTAGGATTTCCCTGGGAAATCATAACCGACCAGGGCACACGTTTTATTTCCAAACTAATAATACAGGTGTGCCAACAGTTGAATATCAAACAGATTAGAACATCCGCCTATCACCCTCAAACAGACGGATTGGTGGAAAGATATAATGCCACACTTAAGACCACCCAAAAGAAACTCCTTGACCTGGAAACACCCAAGTGGGAAGATATGCTTCATTTGGCCCTCTTTGGCATCAGATGTAAACCACAAAAAAGCACTGGGTATTCACCCTTTGAGTTGTTGTATGGCAGACAACCCCACACCTTACTTGAGATGATGAGAGAAGAATGGGAAGAAGAACAAGACGGAGGTAAACCCCTACCCGAATATGTTCTTAACTTAAAAACCCACTTACAACAGATACGAAGTATTGTGCGAACTCACCTAGAACAGGCCCAGCCTTCTCAAAAGAATCAATACGACAAAAGAACTAAGGAACGTACCCGGGAAACAGGCGATTTTGCCTTGTTGATGATGCCCACATCTGATCACAAGATGTTAGGCCAGTGGCAGGGCCCGTTCAAGATAATAGAAAAAGTGACTCCTGTAACGTACCGCTTGGAATTGGACCCTAAGAATCCATTGCACACACAGATATTCCATTTTAGTTTACTAAAAAAATGGGATGGGGCCATACCAACTTTGTTAGAACTGGCAGGGCAAGCAGAACCCTTATACCATAAGAGTATAGATCCAGAACTACCTGAGTCCCAGAAACAGGAGCTGTGTAAACAGTTACAAACTTTACAAGAAGTGTTCTCTCTTAGTCCCAGTAAGACAACTGTAGTTCCCTCGGTCTAGGTCCACTCTCTCCCCGTAGCTCCGCTGTGCCATCTCTTGCCTCCAGACCCCGACCTCCTCCTTGGGAGGTTCGAGGCTGCTGCCCGCTCCTGCACCTGCTGCCGGCTCCAACTGGGACCAGACTGCCTGCAACCACCGTAACCTTTCTCAGCTGTTTTTTTTCTTCTTAAAATTTTTCCCTGTTGTGCCACTGTTATTGTGCCCATCTGTGTCTTGCTCTAATTCCACCACTGTTTTTATTTTCTCGTGCCTGCCTGTTCCTTTCGCCGCTGCTGCCCCTGCAGCCCCTCCCCCCCGGAATTCCCCCCCGGAATTCTCCCCCAGAATTCCCCCGCCTCCCAGCCACTCCTCCCTCCTACCTCCCCTACTTAATGGCGGGCGCTGTGCGGTCGCACAGCGGACACGCGCAGCGGATGCGCCGCCGGCGTGCCAAAGGCAAGCCCATCTGCACCTGTCCGTGACCCGACCGCGGCCAGCGCCAGGAACCCTGGACCTCCCACTACCCATCGCTACGACACCACCACCCTCCTTGCACTCAACCCTGGAAGACTTAGAGAATGCAAACAGGCCTCGCTGAAAACGACCCACGGCCAGTTCTCCTGCCTCCACTGCCGCCAAACCCTAACCACCACCCTGGCCTCCAACACCGCCGATGGCAGCACCGGCGACACCCTAAAATGCATCTTCCTCAACGTACGCTCCGTACACAAACACGCCATGGAAATCTGGAACCTACTCAACTCTCTCTCGCCCGACATCGCCTTCTTCACAGAGACCTGGACCAACGCATCCTCCGCCCCTGACATTAGCACCGCCATCCCAGACAGATACAAGATCCTGAGGAAAGACCGCCCCAACCACCCAGGAGGGGGCCTCGCCATCGCCCACAAGAGCACCCTCCGCCTCACCACCTCCAGCGAAACCTTCCCCTCCGCCGAACACCTGCACTTCCAGATCCAGACCACCCCCAAAGCCACACTCTGAGGAACCCTCATCTACAGACCCCCCGGCCCCCGAACACCCTTTGCCACCACCATCACTGACTTCATCACACCCCACGCCATCGCCTCAACAAACTACATACTCATTGGAGACCTCAACTTCCACCTCGACAACCCCAGCGACCCCAACTCCACTATCCTTTGTGACAACCTCGCCAGCATTGGACTTAAACAACTCGTCAACACACCCACCCACGGAGCAGGACACACCCTCGACCCCATCTTCGCGGCAGGAAACAGCGTCCAATTCAGCCTCACAACGCAGCTGCCATGGACTGACCACCACTGCGTACACTTCGCCATCAACAAACCCAAGGCACCCAAACCAGCCCCACGCCCACCTCGAAGGAACTGGAGCAAGATTACCGACGAGCAACTTAACTCCGCCCTCATCCAAGACAACCACACCTGGGCACCCGACGCAAACGACGCAGCCAGAGAACTCCACACCTGGATCTCCAACTGCGCAGACGAGCTCGCCCCGCTACGCAACCCCGACAGACAACGCCCCAGGAAAGCCGCCTGGTTCACCATCGCTCTCCAAGAAGCCAGACGCACCTGCAGACGCCTGGAGAAGAACTGGAGAAACACCAAGACAACCGAAAACCACACCACCTACAAGGACGCCATGATGGACTACCACAACCAGATCAGAGCCACCAAGAGGAACTTCATCCACAACAAAATCCTGGCCAACTGCACCAACTCCAAGGAACTTTTCAGTGTCATTCAAGAATTCACCAACCCACGCAGCGAAGCCACAGACATCACCCGATCCCATGACCTCTGCGACAAGCTTGGAACCTATTTCCACCTCAAGATCAAAAACCTCTACGACAACTTCATCGACCATCCACCAGGCGCCACAGATGGCCCCCATCCCCCCAGAAACACCAGCCAGCCCACCATCTCCAACTGGACACCGATCACGGCCGAAGACACCGCCTCGACCATGAAAAACATCCACTCGGGGCCCCCACTGACCCCTGCTCCCCTCACATCTACCACAGAGCTGCGGCCGCCATCGCACCCGAACTATAACGCACCATCAACACCACCTTCAAAACAGGCACCTTCCCAGATGACTGGAAACGCGCAGAAGTCAGACCCCTGCTCAAGAAGCCCACAGCTGACCCCAACGACCTCAAGAACTGTCGGCCCATCTCGCTCCTCCCCTTCACAGCCAAAGTTGCAGAGAAAACAGTCAACAGGAAACTGACATGATTTAATGAAGAGAACACCGCCCTCGATCCATCCCAATCCGGATTCCGAAGCAACCACAGCACAGAGACCGCCCTACTCGCCGCCACAGACAACATCCGCACCCTCCAGGACCAAGGCCACTCCGCAGCCCTCATCCTACTCGACCTATCAGCGGCCTTCGACACCGTCTACCACCGCACACTAGTCGCCAGACTACACGACGCAGGCATACAAGGAACAGCCCTGGACTGGATCCGATCATTCCTCACCGGAAGAAGCCAAAGGATCAGAATCCCATCCTTCCTCTCTGATCCCACGAAAATCACCTGCGGAGTCCCACAGGATTCATCACTGAGCCCCACCCTCTTCAACAACTACATGGCCCCCTCACAGCCATCGTCCGACAACACGGCCTCAACATCGTATCCTACGCCGAAGACACCCAGCTCATCCTCTCCCTCACCAAAGACCCCACCACTGCCAAACTCAACTTCCAGAAAGGAATGCAAGACGTCGCAGTCTGGATGACCAACAGCTGCCTGAAGCTCAACGCTGAGAAGACAGAAGTCCTCGTCCTCGGTACCACCCCTTCTGCATGGGACAGCACCTGGTGGCCGACCACCCTCGGAAGCCCACCTACCCCTCAGACCACGCCAAGAACCTCGGCATCGTACTCGACTCATCACTCACCATGAACCGACAGGTCAACGCCCGTCACCTACAGCTGCTTCAACACCCTCCGCATCCTCCGCAAGACCTTCAAGTGGATCCCCCTGAGTCAAGGAAGACAGTCACCCACGCACTCATCACCAGCAGACTGGACTATGGAAACGCACTCTGCGCCGGCATCAACAAGTCCCTACTCCGCAAACTCCAGACAATACAGAACACCGACGCCAGACTCGTCCTCGGCATCCCCCGACACGAACACATCAGCCAACACCTACGAAGTCTCCACTGGCTCCCCGTGGAGAAAAGAGTCACTTTAAAAATCCTCACTCACGCCTACAAATGCCTACACAACAACGGACCCAAATACCTCAACGACAGAATCAACTTCCACGTACCCAAAAGAAACCTCCGATCTTCCAACCTCGCACTGGCCGAAACCCCGCGCATCCACAGAGCCAGAGCAGGCGGAAGATCCTTCTCTCACATTGCAGCCAAGACCTGGAACGAGCTACCAGCAGACATCAGACGCGCCCCCTCCCTGAACACCTTCAGGAAGACCCTCAAGACCTGGCTCATTGGCTAAACAGATGTGCGGACCCCCCCCTCAGCGCCTTGAGACCCTCACGGGTGAGTAGCATGCTTACAATTCCCTGATTGATTGTAGTGGAACATGCAATTCATACTCTTCCGGGAAAGAAAGTAAAATTACGCCCCTATCGTATCCCTGAATCACGCAGAGACGCAATAAGGAACGAGGTGCAACAAATGCTTCAGATGGGTATAATAGAACCCTCCAATAGTGAGTGGAATTCTCCTATTGTGCTAGTGCCAAAACCTGATGGGTCCATCAGGTTCTGCATAGACTTTAGGGCAGTCAACAAGATCTCTCAATTTGATTCATACCCATTACCAAGAGTCGATGAGATGATTGAAAGGATCAGAAAAGCCCGCTACATAAGTACCCTGGACCTTTGCAAAGGGTACTGGCAAGTACCCTTGAGATACCAAGATAGAGAGAAGACCGCCTTCTCTACTCCAGAGGGTCTATTCCAATTTACTGTCCTCCCCTTTGGGCTACATGGGGCTCCCACAACGTTCCAGAGGTTAATGAATACTGTCTTGAGGCCCTGTGCTGCCTTTGCTGCGGCTTACATAGACGACATAGTAATTCACAGTAATACCTGGGAACAACACCTTCATCACTTGAAGACCGTTATCCAAATCCTGAGAGAAAGTTGGTTAACCATAAATCCCTCTAAGAGCAGACTAGCGGCTAAATCAGTGAAATACCTAGGATACCTGTTAGGAGAAGGATTGATAAAACCAGAGGAAGAAAAAGTAACGGCTATCACCAATATTCCCTTTCCTCAAACCAAAAGAGACCTAAGGGCATTCTTGGGTGTCTTAGGGTATTATAGGCGATTTATACCTGATTTCTTTTAGATAGCTCATCCTCTAACAGATCTCCTGAAAAAGGATGCAAAAACGGAAAAAGAACTAAAACATCCTTCCTGTTTGGCTCTTCAAGCCTTCCAGCAGTTGAAACGTGCTATAACCTCGAAGCCCATCCTTCCCAGTCCCGACTACACCAAACCCTTTATCTTACAGACAGACGACTCGGAACATGGGTTGGGTGCTGTACTCTCCCAGACCGAACCCCAAGGACAGGAAAGACCTATCTTGTATATCAGCCGTAAATTATTCCCACGGGAGAAGAGATATGCGGTAATAGAAAAAGAAGCATTAGCCATAAAATGGGCCATTTAATCCCTTAGGTATTACTTAGAAGGTCGAGAATTTGTCTTATTTACTGATCATGCCCCCTTGGAATGGCTCGCAAAGAATAAGGGACATAATGATAGGGTTATGAGATGGTTCTTGGCCTTACAACCTTTTCGATTTACCACTCTGCACCGAAGGGGCAAAGACCAAACCAATGCGGACTGTCTTTCCAGATACCCCCTTGATTCATTTCTTGCTGGCAAGAAAGTTAGGGAAGGGGGATGTGAGGGAGAGGTTCTGAGTAAGGTCGGAGACGCGCCTTATTTCACCTATGACAGCTCAGGTTTTGAAGCTGGAAGGAAAGAGTTAACCAAGCTGACTCCCTCCACCTTGCAGGAAGAAGGAAGTCCCGGGAAGGTAAACGACAAATGGCGATTAAGGACGGAGCCGGAAGAGGAGGGACAGACAGCATGTAAGAGGAGGAATCTGGCAGAAACGGAGGAGAGCTGGAAGAACCCGGAAGACGCGGAGCCTAGGACGAGGCAGGAAGAGCAGAGCCCGGCAGGCAACCCGCTGAAGGACCGGGAGAAGTTGAGAAACCCCAAGGAAGAGGAAGGGACTGGCGAGGAAGAGACCGGCGAGGGAACGGAGGGCTGGTGCGAGGATTGGTGGACACCCCCCGGAGGTTGCCTTGAGGCCGCCCCAACTCTGGAGAGTTGCGGCAGACGCGGTGAGTGTTACGGGCAGGGGGGAGGAATGTAGGGAGGGTGAAGGGGCGCAAGGGAAGTTTTTCCTGCATATGTGCAAAAACTAACACTGATATCACCCGGTAGTAGGAAACCACAGCCCAGCATGTCCTTAGAGCCACGTGCACAGGCACGTTTTCGTAGTACATTAACTCTCTCTTAAAGGAACCAGACCGAAAGTAAATTGCTGCATGTGTGATTTGTTCCCCCCCCTTTAATGCATGTACATTCTGCTATAGAAGGAAATAGCCCCACAGGTTATTTTGAGAGTTCAGACATTTTCTTTTCAAGGTATTCACGCTGTGATGCATATAAGGAAACAGTCTCCCCCATGATACCTTTCTGGTTGATTTAGTTTCATATTTTCCACTTTTTCATTCTATTTGGTATATGGTTGCTTGGGGGAGCAAGGGGATCACAAGGAACCCTGAAAAAGGATAGAAAATCGCATGACTATTTTTCCACTTCCCTCTACTTCCACTTCGGGTGTGGTGACAGTAATTCAGATGTAAAGTAGTGACATTCCACTTACCGTTGCTTTCTTCTCTTTTGAGAGACTCCGGGGGTACGTCATCCTGACCACGTTGAGTGAGCATTCCTGGAAAAGAGGAAAGAGAAGAGTGACAGAGAGAACACCACCAGGAGAGTCCTTATCCTTGAACGTTGATGGACTTTATTACACTACAAGACTGTTCAATAAAATTTAGTCAAAATTGAGCCACGTATTAGGCCTCCTAGATTTTGTTTCCGCCCATCCCTCCGACAATGATATATCACAGCAATTCGATCATGACTTAGAACTGGGAACAGTAGGTACAGCACAGTACACTGCGTCAAGGGGCGTTCCATGGGTGGTTAATGGGCATTCACATGCTCCCATGCATGGTTTTTGACTCAAAACCCTATCTACTAATAATATGAGACAGAGTTTTGTGCCAAAAATTAATTCCTATTGAAATTAGACGGTAAACTGAGAAAAGCTTTAATTTCTCCATTCTTTTCTGACTTTTCATGTGTGCTGCACTATACAGCACACATAAAAATTAGGAAAAGTAGTAAAGTCAGTCTAAGCATAGTATTTTGTACTTTAAGGGCACTCTGCCAGAACAAAAGATATGCTAGACTCACTGAGAAACATTTGCATTATGGCGCAAAGGTGTATGCATGGCATTCAGCAGCATAATTTTGTGCCAGGGTTTGGGAGACAGGAGGAGAGTACCATCTATATAAATGGCCCTCTCACTCTCACGCAATGCTGCACAGCATATTTGGGTGATATGCTGCATTGCATGAGGGCTTTGTAAATCTGGGTCTGTTGTAACACAATAGTAAAAAGATTCCTGCAGGGTTTGGGAAATTCTTTTACATACCCCAGCCGGGCCACTAGTGGAATAATCTCCAGCAATGTAGCAGTGATCTGCTGCAGTTTACAGATGATTTGCTGGCAAAAGGAATATATTGGAGGACAGGTCCAGGACATTAGGAGGAAATTGGCACAAGTGGTTCATTGCAACAGTGCTTTTCCCATGCCCTTCTTTTGATATCTGATAGCAGGAATGGCCATTCTTTAGCCAAACGATTTAGCGGCCTCTAGAAAAGCAGCCACTGCCTCATATGCCAGATTGAATTGGTTAGTAAGTGCAAAGAGATTATCCGCTGTAGACCGGCTGCGAATGAGTCGGGAATGGTCCAGGTAGACTAGACCAGGTAATAGTGGCAGTAGTCTTTTTGCTATGATTTTAGATTTTGTCATTGAGATTGACTAGTAACAACGGGCGGTAAGAGTCACATCTATATAGTGGTTTACTGGGCTTTAGTAGTGTGATGATAATAGAGTCAGTCCAAAAAAATCACATCTCTGGACCCCAGCCAGTAATCAATCTAGGAGTTGGTCCCATGTACCACTGAGTGAAATAAATGGTCTGTGGCTGTTGGGTCAGTTGTGCAATATAGTCCAGTAAGCTAAATCAGTCCATAACCTCATTTAATGCATGTCTGCTTGTTCTAGGGCCCATGCTGTCCAGTTCATCCCAGAGGGTGGTGTTGAAATCTCCACCTCATATTATAGTATGTGGATTGGGTTTTATGACAGAACCCCAGAAGCCTTTAAAACAATGTCACTACCCCGACTGCAACATTACCACTCGTTACTTTACCACACAAGTAGTAACAATGATTTGATTTAGGGGGTGCTGGACTTTGGAATAGTATAAATTGCTATTCCAACTCCATTCTAGCAACAGTAGGGAAGGTGTTGGACTTAAAAATCCAACACTATTCCAACAATGCCCCACCCCGCAGCAAGTCGTTGTAACGACTTGTGGGTTAAAGTAACACGTGGTAATGTTGCATTCTGGATAGTGACTTAGCTGTAAATGCAGGCCATTGTTAAGACTACGTGGTAAAGGATGTTTCCCCGGAGATTGGATTCTGCTTTTCTGGCCGCAGCCATATTAGAAAAAAGTCAGGGTCATCTCGGTTTGGGCCACATACATTTATGAAGGTGACGTGCTTTGCACTCAACATCCCATGCACCAATAGAAAATTACCCTGACCATTCAAGACAGTCTCTCTGGGCTTAAATTGTACTCCTTGTCTAACTAGAACTGCAATATCTTTAGAGTAGGAGTAAAATGTTGAGAAGTAATGGTATGAGCTCTGTTTTTCAGCAAACCCATATGGTATGGTAGTTCATTCCCATCCTAGATATATTCTGGCATATTGCAAATATCTGTATGTATGGTGTAGTTGATGCCCAAGGTGTGGCCTTTCTCATTCAAATCTCCTGTAAAACCCCTTCCACTAACACGCTCCCAGATTGAGTCTTAACATCTCAAGGAATACTCCCTTTGGAGTGGAGTTCCCTAGCCTGAAACACATAAGTATAAGCTCAGAAAAATAATGTCTTTGAGAGAGAGTCAACCATTACCTTCCAATAAGGAGAGGCTAGAGGGACAATGCTTAAACAATTGTGTCCAAGCATCTGAGAATTCAAGGACCAATAAATGTGCAGTTAGTACGAACGTTGTATAACAAGCAGCAACAAGGGCCACAGGGAAGATCTAGCTATATAGTGTCGGTCTTCTAGCCCACAGTGCAGACAAAGTGTATAAGTTAGATTTGGGGACACCAGCAGCAGGAAGTATTCAACAGTAAGGGTATTAAGCAAATGTACAGGATAACTGCCATCATAATATGAATCTGACACAGAGGCGGAACCTCATTTGGAAGTATCAGCCAGGCTCACCCATTTATTTTCAGGGCAAAGGGTGACTTTTATTTAACAGATTTTCTGGTAACACAAACACCTGTGATTTGCCTTTATGCATTAACTTCTATCTAGCAGGATAGAGTGTAGCATATGAAATGCCCAGGCCATGCAGGCCTCTTTTGGAGGAGTTAAACTTCCTATGCCATGTACTGGTTGAGTGAAGTCAGGAAAAAAAGAAAAGGTGGAGCCCTCTTTTAAAATATCCCCCTTTTCTTTCATCAGGTGAAAATTAGTGTCTCTGTCTCCACAATTGAGCAGCATTATGATCACAGGTCAAGCTGGGCACCGGAGGCCACCCTAGGCACCAGCATGTGATGTGTCCTTTCAGTCACAAATCTGGCTGAGAGATGTTTACACTCAAAGATGCTGATCAAGGGGGCGCTAGGTGGCGCGTGACTACAATGGCCGCACTTCTGTAAGGCTCCTGCTGACCCGGGCGATAAAACATACAAAACCCCCATCCTGAGATGCTGTAACGGCTCAATATTCCTACTCCCAGAGAGCGGAAACTTTGCTGACTAATGCGGTGAGGTTACGAGGCTGCAGACGTCCATATCGCGCTACGGTGACCGCAGAAAGCCCCCGCGCTGTGAGCAGAGAGTGAAACCTGGTGCGGTCGGGCGGCGACGGATTCTACGCCAGTCCGGTGCGGCGCGTGGGAGCACAGGCCCGCCTGACGAGCAACAGTGGGGGCGGAGGCCGCGGAGTGCGATCTACAGCAGAGAGAATAAAGAGAGTGGGCGCATCTACTGTGACTCCGAGGTGAGCCGATTCTGAAGGTTGGAGCGACGGATGGAGTGCTCCCCAGTGCGGGCTCACAGGCAAAATTAGGAGGTGGCGGCGGGAGCATCTGAGTGCGCGGACCGAGTAGCGGTGTTGCGGGGCCCTGCCTAATTACGCAAATACAGGTGTGCATCGAAGGAGACTCGCACTGGTGAAGACTGGGAAACCCCCATACAAAAAATAAACGCACGGCGGATACGTGTGGCGCTGTGCTGCTTAGCTCCGACCTGACTGCTGAGGCGCGACGCTGCTTCCGGTAGTGCCGGCAAGGTAGACTGCCATCTTGGACATCTGAGGAGAACGTGGCCCCCTCACAAATACCGTGCCAAGAGCTGCAAATCACCGCACTGTCACTACCCTGATTCTCCTGAGGTTGGGCAAAAACGAGGTGTCCCGCAGAAGCTCCTGCGGGCGCGCCCTTTATTGAATGCTGTGCACTATGGACTGACCTGAACTGCGGGTGGCTGAGGTGGGCATGACACAGCGCAGGTAGGAGGACGGCGTGATCCTAACTACTCCCCCTAAAAAAAAGAGCACTGCGAACTCGCATAAAGCAATTCTTCCTAGTAACTACCTCATATAAACTGACGCTGCTTCCCGCACTGCTGGCAAGAGTGGTCGCCATTTTCGACACTAGACACAGACGCGAACTCCACACAAGAACTGAGCTAGACGCCTATAGTCACGGAATTGACACCTCCCCGGACCCCTAAGAGGGTGCATGTAAACTCTGAGAAATAGAGATCCATACAGGTGCGATACCTGACGGTAGAGACACATCAACTTCACCCTGGGCGAACTTGGCTGACCTGTGAGACGAGCAACGGCGGCAGACACCGCATAACGCACACCAGTGGAAGGCGAAAGACGGAACACATTGCCCGGTGTACCGCTACATGGAGAGATCATACAACATGGGGCGCACAGACACGAAACAAACGAAGATCCCGTTTGAGACGCGGAAAATGCCCAGAACAGGCACAACGGAACAAACGGACACGGAAGCGGCGGAAAATCAAGAGGAAGATTGGAAAACTCTCCTACTTAGCATGAAGCACAGCCTGACGTCCATTGATGCCAAAATGGACACAATGAACGCGAGACTGGACTCTGTTGTGCACAAACTAGACAAACATGACCAGAGACTCAAAGAGTCGGAAACCAGAATATCAGACCTTGAGGACGTGACTAACGGTACTAAAGACCACGTTTCGCAAATGGATAAACTCCTTAAAATAATAGCAGATAAAAACGAGGATTTGGAAGCTCGTTCAGGAAGGAACAATGTACGCATTCTTGGTCTGGCTGAAACAACCAACACAGGGCGAATGGAGGACTTCATTGAAAAACTCATCGTTGATCTATTTGGGAGAGATGCCTTTTCGGCTCATCTGACGGTGGAGAGAGCTCACAGATCCCTGACCACTCGGCCGCCTCTGGGAGCGCCTCCGCGCCCTGTGATTGTTCGCTTTCTAAACTACCGTGACCGAGATACTGTTCTGCGCCTTGCCCGAAAGAAAAAGCAGATCCCATACGAGAACACCACGTTAGCATTTTATCCGGACTTCACACAAAATGTGCAGGAGGCGAGACGCAAGTTTGCAACAGTTAAAAAAAAACTACAGACACAAGAGATTCCGTATGCAATGCTGTACCCGGCAAAGTTGCGGATCACACACCAAGGGAAACAGCATTTCTTCCGGACTCCACAACAGGCCGAGGATTATCTCAGACACCATCGCCAAGCGCCCTCCAAAGAAGCGGAAGCCCGAAGGCGCTCCAGATACCAATCGCCGATGTCAAACCCGGAATGAAGTCTGTACCATTTCTCACTGAAAATCAGTCTGTCCTTACCACGTTATCTATCACAAACTGATATTCTCTGGAAATGACTCTCATAAGGCATCACAGTATCTGCTGACTCGCCCGGACACTCAACTCCTTCCCACGGTAACTGATCGCCTACCTATGGTCAGGTGACAGGTGGGTAAAAAAGTGGAGGGGTGTGGGCGTGTCGTGGGCCCCTAGTGTCATTCCCGAGAGGGTGAACCCCCAGTTGTATTGCCTTTTATATCACTGTGATTTGGTAATCGTTAGTTCCTCTACGATTTAGAAGTTAGGGGGGGTTAATATGCTCGACAAGTTGGTGATGTCGAAGTGGGAGGGGGGTGGGGATCCAAGCCTGAACAAGCTGCTTCATACTCTGCGTGAGCTCGCTAGAAATTCAAATTCACTTTGCGTCCTACAAAATGAGGTGATATGGCAAACATAACCCAACAGAATAGTAAACTGAATATACTAACCTGGAATGTCCGTGGCTTGAACAACCCGAGGAAAAAAAGGCAGTTACTAGGGTATCTAGACAGGCACCAAATTACCATTGCCCTACTGCAAGAAACTCACCTACACCCTGGGTCGGTTCCCCCGTTCGCCATGAGATGGGCAGCACATCGCTATTTTTCGTCATACTCAGGATACTCAAGGGGAGTGGCCATCCTCATTAAA
Organism: Calotriton arnoldi; assembly: GCA_963921515.1. Lineage (NCBI taxonomy): Eukaryota > Metazoa > Chordata > Amphibia > Caudata > Salamandridae > Calotriton > Calotriton arnoldi. Next base: position 426,516 of record CAWUFW010004593.1, on the reverse strand, counting down.
CGAAGAGTGAGGTTTGAATTGGGAGGGTCGGAGACTGATTCAAGCGGAAGGTATTGCCTCATCTGGGGTAGGCTTGAAGCTAAGGACGTAACGATTGCTAACTATTATGGCCCCAACATTGATGACCCGCACACCCTACTCCTGCTCTGGGGCAAGATACAAGCAATAGGCTCCACTTACATTATCTGGGGAGGGGACTTCAATGCAGTAGTATGCCCTCAGGAAGATAGGTCTCATGCTTCCCCTCTTCACTACACGAACACACAGAGAACGCTAAAGGAATTGATAGACACACATTATCTACTAGATACTTGGCGATACAAACACCCTAGGCTGAGAGAGGGCACACACTACTCTTCGGTCCACTCCACATGGTCCAGACTGGACTATCTACTTGTATCGGTGGGCATGGCACATTGGCTGGACACGGTTACCCATCTAGCCCGCACGCTCTCAGATCACTCCCCTGTGATGGTGACTGTGCAGGTCCCGGTTGACCAACCACCCTACGTCGGCTGGCGGCTGAATCCCCTACACTTGCATGACACCGTTTTCAGAGATGAGGTAAGACAGGAGATACAGAACTTTTTTGAGCGCAACATTAAATCAGTGTCTAGCCTGACCACAGTATGGGAGGCATTCAAAGTCACGGCGAGGGGGTGGTGCATTTCTAAGGGGGGTGGTATCCTTAGAGACATCAGACGAGAACTAAGTAACTTAGAGAAAGACATCAAGGCTTTAGAGAGGGAACTCAACGACGGGATGGGGGAAAACGCAACCAGAGCTAAACTGAGGGAAAAAGTGACAGATTATGAAAACGCTGCTGAACGAGAGTGTAATTTCTGTGGGAAGTATCACAGGGCTAGAGCATATGGGGAGGGAGACAGGCCGGGGAGGGTATTGGCGAACGCAGTGCGCCAGCCCAAATTCTCCAATTATATAGCGGAGATACAAGACTCCCATGGTAGGACACACAGAAACCTGCCGGACCAGCTGCAGACGTTCGTGGAGTACTACAGGTCCTTGTATACCTCCCAGAGAGGGCCCCCGCTCGACCTACATCAATACTACGAGGACACGGCATTAGCCTTGCTAGGGGACACACAGTGCAAATTTTTAAGTTTAGACCTAGAAGTTGATGAAATCAAGGACGCCATCATGCAAATGAAGTCAGGTCATGCGCCGGGATCGGATGGCCTGCCTATCGAATTTTATAAAACTTATATAACACACCTAGCCCCTATCCTGAAAGAGGTATTCTACGAAGCAGTGGAGGAGGGAAGTCTGCCTAGAACTATGAGAGATGCCCAAATAGTCTCCCTACTAAAGCCGGATAAGTCCCCGCTACTCTGCAAATCCTACCGTCCTCTGTCATTATTAAACTGCTTGAAATACTTGCTAAAGTCCTATCCACCCGGCTTAGCCTCCTGATGGAACGTTTAGTGTTGCCTGATCAAGCGGGCTTTATTCCAAACAGGGCCACGGCGCATAACTTAAGAACGCTCATGGCAGTCATGCAGGACATAGACCCGAACAGCTCAGCGGTGGCAGTTTTTCTAGACGCTACTAAAGCGTTTGACTCGGTGGAGTGGGACTTCCTCATAGGCACTCTGGGATACATGGGAATGCCTCCTGTCTTTTTGAACTGGGTACATCTGCTATATACGAAACCGATAGCTACGGTGCTGCTAAATGGCGCCCAATCCAACAGCTTTGAAATCTCAAGGGGCACTAGGCAGGGTTGCCCCCTGTCTCGCATACTATTCGCCTTAGCTATTGAACCTTTGGCGGCTAAGATACGGCAGCATCATACCATCCCATCAGTTGCTTATTTCCCTCTATGCGGATGACATGACTTTATATATTAAAAGGCCTCAGGACAATCTCAATCCGGTCCTCTGTGAAATAACTAAATTTGGGGCCATCTCCGGGATCCAGATAAATTGGGCTAAGTCGGCAATTTTCCCATTAACGGAAAAAACCATTGTACACCCCTTGGACTACCCCCTGGTATGGAAGACGGACGAAATCAAATATTTAGGCATACACATATCCCGAGACAAAGACACTCTTATGCGCACAAATTATGGGATTGCTATAGATAAGATTACGGTCTTCATAACTAGATGGGTACACCTACCACTCTCGATGGCTGAAAGAATATCCCTAATAAAAATGGTTATCGTGCCAAAACTGCTCTACCTTTTTATGAACATACCTTACCATCCCGGGAGTTTTTTTTTTTAAACTCTGAACACGCAACTCACGAGGCTTATATGGGGAGGTAAACAAGCACGTTTAAAGCTGGCCACACTGATGCTACCATATTATCAGGGAGGGTTTGAAGTTCCTAATTTTGAATATTACTATCACTGTGCCCAGGCGCACTTTGCTTCCTACTGGTTTCACCCTCCCCCCTTCATGCCACACCTAGCAGTGGAGGATGGCTATCTGACTCCGATACCCCCCTCTGGCTATCTATTTGCAGCTGTGAAGGAGCGGGAGAGGGACCCATCAACAGTTGATTGTACTCTCACTGCTTGGCGGAGAATTGCCCGCAAGTTGGAGGCCCCAATGATGTACTCCCCCAGACTCCCGCTGCTCCGTAACCCCTTATTGCAGGTCACTAATGAAGGGATATGTAGACGGTTGCTAGAAACTCTGCGTTATACCACATGGGGTGACCTCTATATTGAAGGGCAGTTCCTCTCAAGGGAGCAATTCTTTGGGGCGCACCCCCCTACCACCATGGACCGATTTATGTATATAAGACTCCGACAGAGTGTAAAGGCCGCTACACCGGCATTCCCCACAGAGCCGACTGTTCTGCCTCCTCTGCATGCACTACTACAACCCGAAGCCCCCAGGCACGTCACTTCCCTATTGTACAGGCATATGCAGAATGCACCTCCTTCCCAACCTCCGCCTGCTCGTGTGGACTGGGATGGGGATATGGAGACTCCCCTGACGGATGAACAATGGGAATTCAGTTGTGGGCAGACGGAAAAAGCCACAGCTAATAGTCGACTAAAACTCATTGACTATAAATTCCTACACCGACTATATTACACTCCTATTAAATTACATAAGTTCCATTTGAGGGCCGATGATAAATGCAATAGATGTGGGGGGGAGGGAGCGCATTTCTTACACTTGGCGTGGCAGGGTCCGCAGGTGTGGGACTATTGGGTGCAGGTGTTTGCAGGCCTTTCACAAATGATAGGGACACAGATACAACCATCCCCCCGGATAGCTCTGCTGGGCTGCATTCAGGAAGTTATCACAGCTCATAAAAAATTTCTAGCACTAAGCTTACTCCTGGCGAAACACCGTGTGGCCTGTCGGTGGGGTAGAGGCCGTGCCCCTAAATTCAAAGAATGGATGTGTGATTTATCCACCTGGCAAGGTCAACTGAATAGTTACGCCGAACTCTTACCCCTGAAATCGAGACCAAAAAATATTTGGGGCCCCTTGACTACATACCTTGTGGCGCAAGATTCGGGGGGTGGTCGAGACGCCGCGGAGGGAGAGACTGGGTTACAGGCAGCGGCAGAGACCACCAGAGCCTCTTTGCAGTCACAGGAGACAATCTAAGATCCAGAGTTTGGATGATGGAGGAAAGGGTGGGGGGGTGCGACCCGCGCGGGGTATGCGCAAGCCCTGACACCCCTAAATGTAACATTGTGCCCGTATTTTGCCTGCCTTAGTATCAGGTACATGGTTTCGCTAACGGATGATTTCAGGTTGTCAGAAATCCGAACTGGAATGATGCCATTATCCGCACCGCAAGATGTAAGGTTGGGCTTGACTGTATGAAAGATGTTGTTCTTCAGGCTGGTCAGGGGGGATGTTCATTGTTTGTTATTGGATTTACAGATATACTAGGTGATGAAAAATGCTGTAACTAAACTTTGTTTTCAAGATGCATAAACTGCGTAAAGTAATCCTTCTGCTGTATCACAATTAAAACAATAAAGGTTTTTGAAATAAAAAAATAAAAAAATGCTGATCAACATTTTTTCTATATAGACCTCAGCGCTTAGCATGTTGGTACAGTCAGGTTATCTCAGAGCGTGTACATTGCTTCTCCAGGAGCAAGCCTCTAAATCTTCATTCTTGGGTTTGATTTTCCCCAGTTCCACCTGCATTTCCATCTTTATCTTCCCCTGTACCACAGAGTCATCTTCAATGTTAGAGATTCAGAACTCCACCATATCTAGGCTGGTGTGCTGATTATCAATGCTCTCCTTCATGTAATCAAGGTGGCACGTGAGCAAGTCTGTTTTAGCGTCAATTGTTACCAAGCACCCTTTCATGTCCAGTAGGAAGGACCAAACAACCAGATTTGCCTCCAAGACAACATCTTCTGTTGCCCAAAGCGAGCTGCCTTGGTCATCCTCACAGTCCTGTGATCTTGTCACCTTTTGGGCCATATCCAAATTTTGTTAGTTTGCGATGTTTGCCTTTGGGTTTCTCCATTTTTGGTGTTAGAGGGGATATGGGATGAATATCCTCCCTGCTGTGGTGCAGCAATCAATGTAAGAAGAATCTGGCAGATGCTAGGGCTCAGCATCAGTGATCTTATGTCTGAGACTCATCAATAAATGGATTCATTCTCAGGTAGAGTGGAAGGGCCCACGCAGCAATCAGCAGCATTTCACTTAACTTAAGTAGGCTTGTATACATCCAAGTGTTACCTACTCTGTGGGCCCAACTTAGTCTCACAAACTACCAGCGATGATCACATCAGCCACACTGCCTGTATGTTGAAAGGGACTCTCAGGTCCTAGTTCTTGCTGCACAGTGACATTTAGCAGCTCCAAACTCGGTTTGCAGTAATTTGTCCCAATGGCGCTAAGCCCAGAACCCATATAGTCAGCCACCGATCCCACGCTATGTCCTCTGGCGCAGGTCACTCCGGCAATCTCTGCATGCCCGTGCAGCCACAGGACACTACAGGTGTTAGTCCCTCTCTCTATGGGAGTTTCATATTCTCTGGCTGTCGCAGCTGACTCACTCGATGCGCCTCAAGCTCTGTTGCGGGCAGCGTCCATGCCACCATAGTCACGTCACTCTCTAACTAATGCACATGCATTGCTGATTAGGCCGCAGCCTGCTCTCCTCCTCCAGTATGTTTTGCATGCTCCTTGGGCCGGCCAGATGCAAAAACCACCTCCGCAGGATCTCTTTTCTCCTAGACGTTCTGTTCTTTACATTCCAGTACCAGATGGTAGCCTGTCTACATTGAGGCGATCTTTGTTAGCATCCTCTAGTGCTCCCCTGTTCACAGTGCTCCTTTACTTAAACCATTATTCAAATGTTCTTCTTCCAAGAACAATTGCTAAAACATCTCTTTTTGAAACACATCGGTAATAGCATACAACACATTGTTTTTCTCTATTAGAAAGTGTGAGAAGTTGGCCTGGCATATGCTGTCCACTAATTATAGTGGGCACCTTGCACCAGTCCAAACAACCCCTTATTGGAGATAGGTTAAAGATAACCTTATTGAAAGCTATCCTAGTGGTAGCTATGGAGAGCAGCCTTCAGGCTAAGTCTTGAAGGAATGTAAAGCAGCTTGTTTTACCAGTCTATAATCTCTTGAGTGATCAAATGAAAGAGCACCACACCAGGTATATATTCAAAATATATGTATTTATTGCTAAACACACCCCTCTAGTCTCTTTATGAGGCTAGAGTTCGAAGTACATAAGTTATAAGTTATTTAAACACAGTAATAGCACAAATACACGTTTGGGCCCTAGGGGCGTACCAAACCATATACCAATAAAGTGGTATAAGAACCATGACTGAGCTAGACACTAGGCCTAGAGCCTCTAGAAGTGCTTGGACCACAAGGAACCACCCAAGGTAGTGACACAGGGGACCCACGGGGACGCGTGCAGTGTAATTACACAGCCGCGACACGCCGTTAACTTCTATGGAGAAAGTCGCGGTTTGGAAATTAAAGAAAAGGGACACTTAAAGGAGGACTTGGAGCAAACCCTTTGAGAACTAGATCGTTCTAGAGTCTCTACCCACGGGAGCACCGGAGTACTCTTGTTACCTCACCCAGGAAGCCGGGTGCATAGGTGCCTTTCGGGGTCGGGTTTCGTCGTCGATTTGAATGGCGATCTGCTGCAAAGTGCTGCTGGCGACCAAGTGGAAAGTGTCCGGGTGGATCCAAGAGTGGATCGGAGATCTGAAGAACCTGAAAGCAGAGGGGACAGAGTCTGGGTCACTAGCCAGTGACCAGGAAGGCGATGAGCAGATGCCCACCGATGTCGAGTGCTTCAGGTAGGTTGACGGTCGTCTGGACTCTTCAGCCACGAGGTCCAGGAGGCGTTGTCAGCGACCAGGAGCAGGATTCGGGCTGGTACACGATGTCTGTCGAGTGCTGAGGTGTCGGTGACCGGATTGGACCCAACAAGCCTTGGCAACGGCAAGTCTTGATGTAGATGAAGATTGATGATGATGCAGACCAGCAAGGTCTGAGGAACTCACCCAGCAAGGGTAAGTGAGGGCAAGCCTGGAGCAACCAGGGAGCCCAAGAAGAAAAGGATTGGCCTTCGTGAAGGGCTACTAGCCAACGGGCTAGCGACCGCGAAGGAGCCTCGAGACGGTGCACGTGAAGCTGGCTCACAGGACACTCGTGGAGTGGAGGCCAGTGATCTTCGGTGCAGTTGGTGCTGGAGGCTAGGGCTACTCGGAGCCCAAAGCACGACTTCGTGGGAGACCCAGAAGAGGATGCACTAGCAAATGCGTGCAGTGTCCAGGGGTCACGGTTCCACGTCACCCACGACAGCTACAGGCCTCAGCTTTGCTAGGGACTCAGGGCAGCCTCGGGGAAGTCTGGAAATCCACCTCTGGTGATGCAAAGACTTCGGCGTCCAACGGGAGCTTAGGCGATGCAGACCGGACAATTGCTTCTTTGGTGCCTGCCAAGCAGGGGAGTCACTCCTTGACCCCAAGGGAGATTCTTCTGTCCTCTAGTCTTGAGTAGAGTGTTGAAGGTCCAGGATTCTGTGTCAGAGTTTCGTCCAGGGATAATCTAAAGTCCTAAGGACTGGGTTCCTATACTTATACTAAGTATAGGGGTTGGACTACTCTGTGGCCCCACCTATGGGTGGGTCAGGGCAGAGGGGTGGCTACACCCCTTTCCCTTTGTCCAGTTCGCGCCAAAGCAGGGGCTGCAAGCCCCATATCCGGTTTGAACTGGGGTATGCACAGGGACACCAAGTGTGCCCCCAGTGCAGGACTTCAAAGCACCCGAAGTGCTCCCGCCCAGCCCCAATACACACTATCCTGTCTGGGGAGGTGGTCACACCTCCCTGGGACAGGAAACCTATTGTCCAGGCCTCCCCTGCCGGAGTTTTGTCCAGCAGCAGGAGGCCAGACTTGTGTCTGTGGCAGCAGCATCCATTTTGTGATGCCAGGGCTTTAGAAAGAAGTTACCGGCCAGGCCAGGGTTAACATGTCTCTCCCTCTAGAAGGGTGGAATGCTACCCCCGCCGCCAGAATTGGCGGGGGGTAGTATTCCAAGATGTTTGACACCAAACACGACATGTTTCGGTGCAGCCATTCCAAAGTTAGCATTTAACGCGAGGTTATAATGCGCTTAAGAGTATATGGTCAGGCTGCACTACAAACAGCATCAGAGAAGGGTCTCCGAACGCTGCAGAGGGGCCCTGCTCATGCAGGGGCACCCTCTCACATAGGAACCACGCACTCTGCCTTCAGGATTGATAAGGCCTGCCATAGGAGTGACTTATAGGTTTATATGTGTGTATGTATATAGTGATATAGGTAACCTATATCACAGTAAGGGGTGCATGCACTACCTTACCCAGGCTGCAGTAGCAGACCTGTGGTGTCAGTTTGGATGGCCTTCCAGGGGTGGCACAATACATGCTGCAGCCCCTGGTAGGCCTCTGAGGTACCTATGCCCTGGGTACATAGTATACCATATACTAGGGACTTATAAGGGCACTCCAGATTCCAATCAGTGATGTGCCTAAGGCACATGGAAACCATTTTAGAGAGGAAGCAGCTAGGCTGGGGTTCTGATTAGCAGGGCCCCAGCCAGACTAAGGTCGAAAAACAGTGAAGCATCAGCAAAAAGTGGGGGTACCCATGTGAAGCAGATCCTACTCTCCTACAGAAAGTGTGGGACCTAGCCCTTTCAGTAGGGTCACCCTAAACATTTCGCCTTCACCCCTTCATTTTTGTGAATTCGCTTTTATTAGTTCTAGAACTTTTTGCACTTTACCACTGCTAACCAGCAATGAAGTGCTTGTGCTCTCTCCCCAAAACATGATAATATTGGCCTACACCTCATTGGCACATTTAATTTACTCGTAAGTCCCTAGTATATGGTACTAAATGTACCCGCGGCCTATAAATTATATGCTACTAGCAGGCCTGCAGCACTCATTGTGCCCCCACTAAAGTAGCACTTTAAAACATTTCTCAGGCCTGCCTTTGCAGCCTGTAGTGCAGTTTTAAACTGTAATTTTGATCTTGCAAAGTAAACGTTTTGGCAGGCTTAAACCTTCCTTTGATATGCTTATAAGTCACTCCTAAGGTAGGCCCTAAAAGGACACAGGGCTGGGTGAATGGTATTTAAAAAGTAAGACCTGCGGGTCTAAGTTTTATATGTCTTGGTAGTGAAAACCCTCTGCCGTAAGGCTTCTATTCAGTGCCAACTTTGAATCGGGAGCATATTGACATGTCATGTTTAGACTCAAATTAATTGTGATTTAATATAATCTTTAATGGTAAATGCACAACCTATAACGCAATAGGATTTTAAGTCACAATTCTGAAAATGTCACATTTAGAAAGTTCAAGAGCACAGACAGTACAGGTTCATGTGTCCCTCTTAAATCTGAGGGGAGTCCTTTATAGAGGACGGAATCCCATCACCCACCGAGGTGGCATGCTTCATCATCTGGGATCTCCTCTTGGTTGCAAAACCTAGTGCAACCAAGGGCTACAACCCCCTCGCTGGGAGGGAGGAGCTCAGGGATGTTTTAAGTGATCAAGACTAGGATCTACTAGAATCCACAAGAAGCGAAGCAAAATAGGTAATGTTTAGGGTAATGGTTGCAGTGCGTGCAGTGATGAAGTGAAAGGTGATCTAAAATTGGCTACCAGGAAGAAAACACCTTTAATTTGATCTATCTCGGTGTCAAATATAAAACCAGTGCGTATGCAGCTTTAGAAAAAATAACTGCATCAGTCCGAAAAAAACAGGTCTATATGTTTCAGCCGTATTGATCAAGATAAGATCTCGGCCTTCCTCAGGACCTAGATATTTAATCGCTACTGCAAAAGGAGTTGTGAAAAATCTCTATAAAATACAAGTGTCCAACAATTCAATGTATGTGTTTGGAATCAATACTTCTTTTCACGATAGATCAAATTAAAGGTGTTTTCTTCCTGGTAGCCAATTTTAGATCACCTTTCACTTCATCACTGCACGCACTGCAACCATTACCCTAAACATTACCTATATTGCTTCGCTTCTTGTGGATTCTAGTAGATCCTAGTCTTGATCACTTAAAACATCCCTGAGCTCCTCCCTCCCAGCGAGGGGGTTGTAGCGCTTGGTTGCACTAGGTTTTGCAACCAAGAGGAGATCCCAGATGATGAAGCATGCCACCTCGGTGGGTGATGGGATTCCGTCCTCTATAAAGGACTCCCCACAGATTTAAGAGGGACAGATAAACCTGTACTGTCTGTGCTCTTGAGCTTGTTGAAGCTGAACTAGACCTGGGGATTCTTTTGGTTTGTTAAAGTATTGTATTTGGGGATTTAATCCGTGCTGGTCTCTAAACTTTTCCCTTAGACCCTCTATCAAAAGTGTTGTTGTGTTTTTTTTGTTTTTTTTTACATTTAGAAAGTTGCCATTTTCTTGTCCTAACTGTTTTTGCCTTCTGCCAGGGTCCTGAGTCACATGACTGTAAACGACCCTGCTTGTGGGGTGTGTGTATTCCTCTTTGACAGTGACACAAATGGGACTAGGTGTGGGCATGATGGGCCATTCTGTCAGGAGGGCTGGGGTAGAGCTGAGCCCTACCCTACTTTAACTTCAAAGGGGTTCCTTCCAGCACATACAAAGAAACCTGATGCCACCTTTTTGTCACCCTAGACATCTTGGAGCTTTGACAATGGAAGGGAAGAACCTCCCAGAACTAGATGAGGGGTAGGACAGAGTGTGCCACCACATACAAAGACTGCCACTGGGTATAAATATTTGACCCTCAGAACAACCCTTCAATACACTCCTGGACCTGTGGAAGACTTCCATAGGACTGCCATGCTGCTTGAAAGACTGCCTTGCGGTTTGAAGGAGAATTGTATCAGCTACTTGAAACCAGGACCGCCAGAGTGACTCCAAGGCTGAGTTGGCTGGGCTCCTGTGTGAGGTACAGGTACTTAACAAGCTGCTAAGGTTTTGAACCCTGCTGCTGTAATCTTCTGGAGTGTATCCTAACCCCAGAGTGGTGTTTGCCAGGTCCTGGACTCTTGGAAGTTGTGTTTGTAGTAATGCTTCTGCCTAACCCTAAAATCAGGGACTTTAGAAAATTTCTCAACAAAAACTACCCGAAGAACTGACAGAAGACTGGGACCTACCTGCCAGCCATCCCATCCTAGGTGCATCACTATTAACATGATGTTGTGGTAAATCCTGCTACATTTATCTTCACAGCAGCAAATCCCTTTCAGAGGGACCTCTCGGCAATGGTATCCGGCCTCGTGGAGTCCTCTTAGGATACAGCCTGCAGCTTCATAGCGCTGGAGAAATCTGACTTACAAAAAGTTGTTTAAGTTCGAAGGTAGAAATCTTCACTGGGCTAGATGACGACTTGCACCCCATTGACCACAACGACCTTCTTGGCCTGAAAATCAAGCTTTTCCTGTCATCATTGTCAGCTTCACCGAGACTTCATCCAGCTGCTCTTCGGCATTGTTGACTCCTCCTCCTCCTACACAGTCTGAAGCTTTACCCCACTGAAATCTACCTTCTCCAAGACTTTTTTGATTGAAATTTTTCTAGGTCCCAAGGTAAGCTGAAACAGGACCCAATCCACTGGTTTCTATCTGACCCGCACACCATTGTGGTCAGCCTTGACGCTTGACTTTGACCCGGTCATGACTGACCAGATGCACACGGTTATTGCTTTGATCTTTTAGGCTCTAGATTTAATTAAAAACTTAAAAAATTAATAACCCTGGTTCTTCTGATTTGATTTGATTCATTTTGGTGTCCTTTCATTTGTTAAAGTGTTCTCTCTGGTTTTAAGCTGGGTTAGTATTTTTGCAGTGTTTTCACTTTATTACTGTTTGGATGCTCCATAAATACATAAAGTTAGGCCTGACTGCTTTTATGCCAAGCTACCAGAGGAGTAAGCACAGGATAATTTTGTGACTTTTGTGATTTACCCTGACAAGGAATATGGTTGTTGCCTGAGTGGGGTTACCACCACGCTCAACCTATAACACAATTTCTTACAGAAAGCCTATAGTTGATTTAATAAACGAGTGAGCTCTTGAGATAGGAAAAGTGTTGAAATTTTCCAACAGGATTGTATTGATCATGGTGGTGTGGGACAAGACCAGGGAGTCAATGTGGTGCAGTAGGTCACCACTGTTGAACCAGAAGACATTAATTCTTAACCCTATGTTTCCCACTTAATAAAACAGCTTAATCTTGGGTTACTCTCCCTACCTACGGACACTTCAAAAGGACAGATTGTAAGACTTTAGTTTCCGTACATCTCTAACAAGTGGTCCAATGCTATGTGCCATACCTTCTGCAAGTCCTGGATTCCTATAGCTTAGCAAGCTTGTTTTTGAACCCATACTTGCAATGTAAAAAGCAAAACTAAAAGATCCAGAAAGCAACAAGCTGTAAGCTAAAAAGCCCTCCCTCCCTGAAGGTGTCACAATTGACATGAAATAAATTAAAATGTGATAGGTCAAATGTTAAAATTGATCTCATTCACTGGTAGTTACAACCTGTTGCATTTGATTCCAGTGTCTGTTTTTCTTATTGTTCTAGAACAGTCAAGGACTAGTCATATCCAAACCTGCCTTGGTTCTGCATCAGTTGGAATGGTGCACGCCCAAAGGTTAGGTCACATTCCCTCTAAATGGAACCAAATCAACTCATGACATGAGATCCATGGTCACTACGACCGTAACCTGCTAATATCGGTAGCACTTAAACATGGCTAGCCTTCAATGTACAATAAATGACTTTAGAGGAGAAGATTCAGTGCTGTTGAATGCAATGCATTTGAGGCACACAAATAGTATGGCAAGGAGTGCTATATTGTTTCTGTGCATACCCGTGGACATGTACTGCCCCAGCCACAAATCTACTGGGAAATCTGATGTCCTGTAGAGTCACAGTTATTAAAAAACAAGCGGCAACTATGTACTACAAAGGAAACATGTTTCATGTTTAGCATGCTTTTATAATAATGCCCTTAATAACAGACCATATTTGCAGCTGCCAAGCATCATTTATGTTTGGTAAACCACTGCCAAAACCTTCTCCACCAGATTACTTGAACAGGAGAGAAGATGCAAGAAAAAGGCAGAATACCTACTTCATGTTGCCCCCAGCGATTCCCCGCCTTTCCCACATTGTGTTTCAGCACCACCACACCTTTCGCAATGCCAATGTTCATCTTTACTCCCAGCTTCGGAGTCACCCTTGCCCTTTTAAGTAATACCCATGTTAGATGGAACAGAAAAGTGACTTAGGCCATCTCTCTTTATTAAAATCAAAGGTGATGACCTCGGTCAATGGACCTGCAACCTTAGTATTCCATTGAAGTTGTCTGACTACTCCTCAGAAGACATCCATGGCCTGTTTATCTTAATTGCAGTCTTTGGGCTCTACTGTATTGGCTTTGCTGAAGCAGCCTACGAGGACATATCCCAAATGCTTTGAATCCTCTGTGGAGGAGAGAAGACTCAGAGGGATGTTTTAATTACTGCCCCTATGGAAAGGAGGGGCACTCTGATGGAAAAGCCTAAGTTGCACAGTAGGGATACTGTTACCTGCAGTTGATGTTGCACCGTCTACGGTGAACTGACTTTGATTAGCCAATCAACAAAGTAGGGGAATATCGAGATCCTCGACCTCCTATGATGGGACACGACCACTGCCATCACCTTTGTGAAAGCTCGTGGTGACAATGTCAACCTAGACAGAAGGAATGCAAACAGTAATCTGCAAACCCTACAATAAAGTCTACGTACCTCCTGTATGACTGTAGGATTGGTATGTGAAAATACACATCCTGCAAGTCAAGGGACAGCATCCAGTCTTGTGCTTTCAGGGCCAGAACAACCGGAGCCAGAGGCAGCATCTTGAACTTTTCCTTGTGCAAATAAAGGTTTAGTATCCTGAGGTCTAGGATCGGAAAAAGATTACAGTTCTTCTTGGGAACCAGAAAGTACTGAGAATAGCACCTTGCTCAAATTCCTGTCCAGGCACCAACTCCATCACTCCTTTCTATACCAGGACTGCCACCTCCTGCTTCAGTGTCTCTAGAATGTCCTCTGATCTTCTGACTGAAAGGACTTTCAGATGGGTAATGGGGGAGTTACTGCTAGTAACGTAGGGCATACTCTCTTCCTACAATTTAAAGTACTCCGTTGCCGATATTCTTGCCCCCCAGGCCTGGTGAAAGGAGATACCATCTGCCCTCCGGCTGTATAGGTTGCTTCAGGAGCAAGATAAAGCCACTTTTCTGGTGGTGCTGGAGATGAGGAGAAGGAAAGCTGTTCCTGGCAGCCTTTTCTTTTGCCCTTTTACCTTTTCCCTTACACTACAACACAAATTGATTTTGGTGTTGTTGCATGGTTTGGGTGGGGTGGGGTTAGCAGGACTGAAACCTCTTTTGTATTTACAAAATAGGCAAAAATCCTCCAGTTGGAATTGAAGTCCTAGGGAGCTGGCCATCACCCTTCTCACTTTAAAGCATTCCCACACCACATTTCCCTTGTCTCCAAAGAGATGTTTGCCTTCAAATGGGATGTTATAAGCATGGATAGGACACTCCTTAAAAAGTATGTAGAATAAACTAGGCATGACATGGCCATGGCCACTGAATCTGCTGTGTCCAGACCCACTATGATTATATTTCTGGGCTCTTCCTGAAAATCTTGCCTATTTAAAGGTGTCTTGAAGTATTCAGGTGCCTTATGTATCTCCAGTGCAACCATGTTCCACAGGGCATGTGTATAGCGTCCAGGTGGAAATGCGGCATTGAGGGAGCGCAACACTAGACAGCCACTAGAAAATACTTTCTTCCCCATTCCTTCTAACTTTCTAGGCTATGTATCAGGTGGATGGGTGGGAAAGGAGCCAAGAATAAGTTTAATGGTAGAAGAAGTCTGAGCCACCAGAATCTCAGGGGAAAGTTGCACCAAAAGGGAAGCTGGGTCTCCTGGTGCAGGCCTGTACCACCTTGCTACTGCACGGCTGACTGACCCAGGTCTTCTTCAAGAACTTTAGAATGGCCTCATTAACTGGGAGTAGAGACTCTGCTGACATAGTAGTAGTCCGAAGATGGAGAAAAGCAATTGAAGTACCTCTGCTGCCTTTTTGAGCATTGCATGAAATGATGCTAACTCCCTAGGGAAGGACCCAAAAGTGGATGCATGTCTATATCAGGAGATGTATCCAGCCTACTTGCATTCCATAAGGCTAGCAGATCAGCTGTCTTTCATGTTTGGAGGGATTGAAAGGGCTCATTGTTCTCTGTATCAAGTTGTGCCCCAGAATCTTAGCAGGGATCCAAATCTGTGCCAAATATCTCTTGCATGATGTTCCTATATCTTTGGCAGGCACCAGTACACTCCTCTCTATACTTTTCCTTCTCAAGTCAATGCTGAGCCTGCACAGTTTTTATTGGGGCCAATGGAACTTTATGAGGTATTGGTGGAGGAGGTTGAGATATGCCTGAGGTGGGGCTCTGTGACGCAGGAGTCCGCACCAGTATTGGTGTCAGGGAAAGAAGAACTGACAAAGGCCCTGGCATCAAAAAGACAACATAGGGCACTATAAGTTGTTCCAATGGAGGGTTTATCAAAAACCCACTGGCAAAACTCCAGGAGAAGACCCATAAGGTCGAAGAGGACCCGGAAGCACTGTAGAGGGGACTAATGCCCACCTGAACATCTCCGTAGTATGGAGAAATAGGGCTGGGTCAACTCCTGACTCTGGTAACAGACAGTAGCCTGGTGCCTGTAATGTCAAAAGCACTGGTGGTAGAAGTGGCTCTGGAGCCATTGCTGGTGTTTGTGTGGCCTCCTGTGAAGAGTACATTTCTACCAGCTCTAGCTCTGGAGGAGAAGGAACCAGAAGGGAAGATCAAAGTGAGGACTTACCTCTTAACCTCAACAATCTCCTGGAACATCTGTAGTGCTTCTTTTTCTCACTATCTCCATCTTCTTCTCCTTGGAGGACTTCGATGATGGTGAGGAAAGCAGACCTCGATCTATACAGAGCCCTCAATCAGCAGCCACAAAGACAATCTTCTTCGGCCTGGACTATGAAGGGCTTGGCCTCCCTCTTCTTAATTGCCTTCATTGTGAGGCATAGGTTGCAAGATCCTAATAGAACTACACATATTGATAAGTAGA
This sequence comes from Calotriton arnoldi, assembly GCA_963921515.1. NCBI lineage: Eukaryota > Metazoa > Chordata > Amphibia > Caudata > Salamandridae > Calotriton > Calotriton arnoldi. The sequence goes on along the minus strand of CAWUFW010004593.1, from coordinate 410,847 downwards.
ACTTTTTGGCAAGCAAAGAATCACCTCAGGCTGCGAAAAGCAGCAGACTTGCATCGAAAGGTGTGGAAAAAACTAAACAGATGTCAGGGAGCTAGGGAGGGCACAATATAGTTCAAGTGACTACATGCAGCTGGCACACCCTTCCAGCATAGGAAAGCTCTATTACAAGTTTCTGAATCCAGTCTAACCTCTGTGTTATTCGGCAGATAAAGAATCTGCACGTAGAAGTGCTCATCAGAAAAACTTGATCATAAAGGTATTAGAGCGAAAAATATATTTTAAACGGCAATTTTCAAATCACATAATACTAAATATAAGGTGATCAAAATTGAGCCAGTTATTGCTCAGCATGGTCACATTTAGCTACATAGACTTGCTTATGAAATATGTAAAGATAATAGGGAGTCAATCTTTGCATAACGTTTCTTTTAACGATTGGTGGAAGAGCAGGGAGAGCATGTGAGGGATAAAAACATTCTCTCACTGTAATGAAAGATGTCAAGTCACAATGGAACTACATGGTGAGACCAAAATAGTCCTGGACAAGACAAAAACAATAATGGTGTTGTAATGTAATGTAACGTAGATTTGTAGAGCGCGTAACATGTCACCCAAGAGTGTATCCAGGCTCTGGGTATGTGCGGGTTCTGCAGGTAGGATCAGTTGAAAGGCCAGGTTTTCAGTTTCTCCATAAGTGATGCAGCTGTCCTGATGTGCTGGGGGAGGTCGTTCCAGGATTTGGCTGCCAGGTAAGAGAAGGCCCTACCTCCTGTCATGCTTCTATAGATATGGGGGGGTGAGCGAGAGCGAGTGATGCAGAGTGGAGGTTCCTGGTTGGTTGGTGGAAGTGTAGACAGTGGTTAAGGTAGATAGGACCCTGGTTGTTAAGATCCTTGTAGAGGTGAGTGAGCATCTTGAACTGGCAGCATTACTCAATGGGGAGCCAGTGTAGTTTTCAGAGGTGATGTGTGTGCAGCGAGGAAGGTTGGAGACTAGCCTGGCAGAGGCATTTTGGATGGTTTGCAGCAAGTGTGCAGAGATGCCATAGTAGAGGGCATTGAAGTAGTCCAGTCTGCTTGTGATGAGGGCCAGGGTGATGGTCTTTCTGGTGTCAGATGAGAGTCATTTGGTAATTTTTCTGAGCACACAAAGTATGTGAAAGCAGGCAGAGGTGATGGCATTGATTTGATGTCTCATGCTGTGGTTGATGTCAAGGATGATGCCCAGGTTTCAGGTGTTAATGGAAGATGAGGGGGTGGGTCTAGTTCTGGGCTGCCAGATGGAGTTGATGGAGCAGGATTTTCGAAAATAAACCTGCTCGGATTAAACCTCCTACTGTGTGAAAATTATTAACAAAAGTTGTGAAATTAACAAAGAAAATATTAACAAAGGGTGTTTGGAAAGAGAATCGGGAAATGTGCAGGAAAATGACAATTGGTTCCTGTAGGCCACAAATGATTTCTGCACGAAAGACAGCAGAGAAATAATGTTAAGGGGTTTGAGTTTTCATGAGCAACATGAATGAAAACGCGTTAACAAAAGAGTTCTACATGAGCGATATTAATTACATAGAATAATCATTGATAATGTTTGCGTTTATATTCGAATAATAGAAAATCAAAATGAATAATGAAATGGAACTTTTATTGCGAACAAATAAGTGAGTCTGTTTATTTCTCCTTGAGAAAACTGCATGCTTTACAGAGCAGGCTTCAAACCACTGTTAGTGTTAATTTGCTTTTTAAACGTAGGCTGCAGAAAAATGTATTTTGTCCTTGTCGACGGCTACGTTTTTGGAGTATCAGTGGAACTTCCTACTTTCCGAGAAAATGTTTAGTTTTGTGGATAACTGCTCTAGTAAAATGTTGCAATTAATACAAGGATGTACGTGGGCTTCAGAAGAAGAATATTGTTATTTCCTCTGCTGAAGGACGATGATGATCCCATGGCTCTAAACAAAGAACTTTTGAGATTAAAGAGCGACGGAAGTGGAGTGACTGAACACCCTATGCTCCTGAACCAATAGAAATTGTGAATTGCTTGTACTTTGTTACTAAATTAGGGATGGACTTTAACATTCAGGGTATAACTATTAGTGTTAGAATCTGTTGCTGAGGAGAGGTGATGCTGTGAGGTTATGCTAGACAGGCATGGTGAGGGGGAGCATCTTCGTGTGAGCTGTTTCCCTTGAGTTCCTCTTTGGCTGCTGCTGTCTGCTCCTGGCTCTTTAACTTTGCTCCTCATACCTTTGTGAGGTTCCCCCAGCTTTCCCTTCTGGCTGTAGGGTTAGCTCTTCAGACTATTAGCACGCTGTGCTATAGTTTCCTTGGGTTTGTATGATACTCTATAAATGCATTGATCTTGTTGCAATATTCTTTTGTCTCTCTTCCTATCCACTCACTTATGCTCGTTAAATGAGATGTTATTGTGAATTATCTTGTTTCTATTGTGTGATGAACTAGGATTCGATGCTGTACCTTTGTTTAACCATTTCATATGCTTTCAAAGAATAAGATAAAGCTAAGTGAATAGAAAAAACTTTGTCTGTCATTATTGTCGATTATGATTAATGAGATTTAAACATTGTTATGTATAGTTTGGTTTGTAGACTTTTACCTTTGTTGTAGGTCCTCTTAAGGGGGGTATTATCCGTCTTAACGTTTGTCAATCCCTGTCAACTCTCAAAAGGTTCATAGGAGGACCAGTTATAGGTATGGGCCAAAATTAAGTTTTGTAAGGAGAAAAGTCTGGTGGTTATTAAACTGGTTACGTGTGGTGAATATGTTTACCCCATGTTTCCGCTGCATCAGGTTTTGGTAGCAGAGCGAGGATGGTTAGTTTAGATTGATTACATTAGCAAATGATAAAGACGGAAATCATTATTTGTTATTAATATTTTACGTACTTTTTGTTAAATGTTGTGGTCAGAATGATTGACCTTAAAGGAATTGAGTTAGCAGGTCCAAAGTAGACCTAAGATCCCAGGATAAGCCCAAGGGCGTGTCTTAGTGTGGCATACACTAAGTAGAATTGCGTTGTCTGCTGTTGATGCAGTGCTGAGGAATGGTCGTATTGTCGGTAAAGCACAGGGAACTTTGAAGTTAGTATAGTGGAGATTTATTTGGGTACCCTTAAAAAGCGCATCCGGAGAAGTCCTGAAAGTTTTCACTTGATTGAGAGTAGAATCACGCTGGTCGAAATTTTACTAGTTGCAGAAGAATTCTTAGAGTGTTTGTATCTATCTTTCTTTTAGTGGAACAGACAAGCTGAATTGTCCTATGTGTTCTAATCTTGTTTGTCTAAAAGGTTTTTGTAAATTGTTGCCGATAATTTTGTAAAGGGAGGGTCAGTCGCAGGAGTTATACTGACGTCACAAAGAGTTGCACTGCTAGTGTGAATCGTCACCAAGAGTCGCGCTGCTATTGCCTAGGTAGTGTGAATTGTCACAAGAGTATTGTGCTACAATTGGTTGGTTGGTGTGAGTCGCGCTGGTATTGGTCAGTGTGAACGAATCAGATTTGCTAGAAGTATGGAAGGAGTTCTTTAATAGGGTTTTAGCAATCAAGACAAAATGAAGTTATTAAAATTGTTGAAAACTTTGTTTAGAAAGGATGAGCCTATACCCATTAGAGAAGGAACCCCTGTAGCTCCTGAGGGTATGCCTGCTTCTTTTATGTCATTGGAAAGGAGTTACCACGCATGTACATGGTTGGAAAATTGGGTGACATATACAGATAGAGATGGTAATTTAGCATTTCCAGAGTATGGTACCCGGATTTTAGAGAATTTGAGATATCAGATGAATGAGTTGAAACCACGTCCTAGACCTATGCAGTATGAAGCACTTGAAGAGTGGGAACATGAGGAATACAAAAGAGATAGAGACAGGACTGAGAATAGGTACAGAAATACTGTGAGTAAATACTCAGAAGCAAAATGGGATGCACAGATAAAAAAATGGAGGAGAGATGTAGTGGCAATGGGTGAAGGAATGTATCCAGTTGTACTAGTGGAGAATAATGAGGGAGGAAAGTGTAAAGAAAAGAAGAAGAATATTTCAGAATCAGATCCAAATGAGGTAGATGATGAGTTGCTGGATGAATTATTATTGAATAGACCTCTGTCGTATCAGGAAGAACAAGAAAGATCTACACCAAGTGCTCCATTGATTCAGATGGAAGTTCCTCAAGGGAAAAATACAAGTGCAGTGAGTAAGGCAAAAGGAGATTTAACAAAAAGAATGAATCAGTTGAATTTGAATGCAGATGCCTTTTCAGTTCCCGTGACTATTGGTCCTATAGTTCCATTATATAATGATGGACAAAGTGTTTCACAGGTACATGCTGTAACAGTTCCTGCAGTTCTAGATAAGACTTTTATCCCCATAGCGAATGACAGGACTAGTAATGGTGCAAGTGAATCAGAATCATTAATTGATATTTCCGAAAGGTCAGTGGAAACTCCAAAATGTGGTGTACAAATTGATCCAAGGAGATTGTTGCAGAATACGAAGGGAGTGACACCTATATCAGGGGGTCATTAGGGCATTCACCAGAGGAATTGGATGAGTAGATTAGAGGAATGACATCTAATAAAGTTGATATATACATGGATGTGGGTAAATTAAAAGCGGATTTGGAGGAATTGATAGATACAATTAGTCCAGAGAGATTGAGTAGGTATCCGGAAGAAGTTTGTTATTCTTGGGTAAGAATATTACAATGAGAGTGAGAAATCTTCATGAGGAGTTTGCTGAAGTTGCACAGACATATGGTGTGGATATAGAAAAGTCGAAGGCTTTACAAAAAAATACAGATTGGATTTCAGTGACAAGGATCTGGAGAGTTTGAATGCTTCAGGAAGCGATTTCAAGGAGTTAACTATCAAATTGAGATGATGGGGTGAGTTGGATCGTTGGAAAGGCAGATGGGCTAAAAAGAAGGAAGAAACTCTTGTGAATAGAGGGGCTTTATCAATGTTTCCAGTGAGAGAAACAGATGTAGAAGCGACTGAAATGATATATCCCATTAGAGAAGTACCAGGAGGTGGGGATGTTTATGTCCCATGGTCGAGACAGTATATATTGTTTTTTACAAATGAATTTTCCAGATTGAGATAAAAACCAGTGGAATGGTACAAACAAGTAGAGAGGTTTGTGAAAGTTTCAAAGGTCTTGTGGAAAGACTTAGATGGTATGTTTGATATTGTAGTTCTAGCTGATTTGTGGGTTGAGTGTAAATTTCTGTAGATTGGCCGAAAGAAAAATATCCAAGAGATGCAAAAACTGGAGCACCATCTGATGAAGTGATGAAAAAATATAATCAGGTCATTACTTATCTGAAGGGGAAGATGTCGCCAAAAGAGACAGATTGGGTCAAAATAGATAGAACTACTCAAGAAACAAAAGAAACAGTGCAAGCATATTATGAAAGGCTTCTTCAAGTGTTTAAACAGTATAGTGGCATTGAGAATATCACTGACAAAGATATGGGTCATTTTGTATATAGGTTTGTGTTTGGTCTGAGACCAGTAATTAGTATGATGATTCAACAGCATTTAATATGTTGGCAGAGTAAGATGATTGATGAGATATTGCGTTATGCAAAGCATTGTAGTGATGACATTGAAACAAGAGACAAAAAGTTGAAAGAGAAATTAACGTGGGCTCAGATGAAAGCGGCACAGAAAGGTGGATTTGTGGATTTTCCTCAGACAGGTTTTCAGGGAAAGGATCAGATTGTTCAAGATGCTCAGAATACTACTACTACAAAAGGTGGTGGAAAAGGTAGAAATAACAAAGAGGATTTGAAGAAGAAATTTCTGTGTCATGCTTGCGGTAAATTGGGACATTGGAGACGCGAGTGTAGGAGTCTATTGACTAATATAGGTGGTACAAGTGTTAATGATACAAATCAGTTGAATCAGTTGCAAAATCAGAGTTCTCAAGTACCAGATGGGAGAGGACAAGGTTCACAAATACCTCAAGCTCCTATGCCAAATCAGAATATGAGTGGTCAGATACAGAGATACAGTGCGAATGTGGGTTTTCACACAGATGAATCAGTAAATCCAAATGTACAAGTGGCTTCACAATATTGGTTGCAGTGTCAAGGAAGTGATTCAGATACATCTCAATGACGGTGCCTGAGGAGGGAGGAGGAGTGAGTGCTTGGAGCATCCCTAGAGGTAGATCAGTGTGTTCCTTTTGTGGATGGTGAAGTAGAAGGTAATGTGCTTACATTCCTTGTAGACACTGGTGCTACCCATTCCACTGTGAGAACTGTGGAAATTCCTAACCTACCCCTCTCGGGAGATACTATCCACGTTGTAGGCGTTTCAAATCAATTGATCAAAACTCCAGTGACAAAACCAATGAAGGTACAAATTGGAGATTTCTGAGATTTGCATTGTTTTGTGGTGTGTGACACAAGTCCAGTTAACCTTTAGGGTAGAGAATTGTTGTGCAAAGTGAATTGCACCATCTATTGTTTGCCAGATGGAATAGCATTTCATACAAAGGACGAAGACGTGGTGTTTAAGATGGCAAGGCAAGGGACAGAGGTGAAGGATTTGTATCCTTTATAGCAAAGGATTTGCCTGTTGAAATGAGAGACACTGTGTTGACTGATGTGTGGGATTTTTCAGGGAAAGACATCGGATTAATAAAAGGAGTCGATCCTATTCAAATTTCAATTAAACAAGGTGTAAAATTTCCCAAAACTCCACCTTATAAAAAGAATCCTGAAACAATTGCAGGCGTAACGCCTGTGATTGAAATGATGATTGAACAAGGTATTTTAAAAGAAATATTAGGCAGTCCTTGTAATTCGCCTATAATGGGAATTAGGAAACCAAGAGGAAAATATAGTATTGTTCAGGATTTGAGAAAAATAAATCAAATAGTGATACCTTGTTGTCCAATAGTGCCAAACCCAGCAGTACTTCTTTATCAAATCCCATGCGTGGCAGAGTGGTTCATAGTGATTGATTTGTGTCAATCATTTTTCTTGATACCTTTGCATCCGGATAGTCAATATTTGTTTGCGTTCCGGTCCGGAGACCGTGTTTTGGCATGGTGCCGAGTTCCTCAAAGGTATACAGAGAGCCCCTCAATCTTCAATCAGATTTTGAAGAGGTGCTTAGAGTCACTGGTAATGCCCAATGACTCAGTTTTAGTGCAGTTTATCGATGATTTTCTTGTTGCATCAAAGACGAGAGAAGATTGTGTGACAGATACTATTGCTCTACTGAATCATTTGGCAGTAGGCGGGCATAAAGTGTCACCAGCAAAATTGCAATTTTGTCAGAAAGAAGTTCTGCATTTGGGGCACAAAATTGAAAAAAGAGTCAGGAAAGTGTCACAGGATCGAATAAATGCGATTTTGCAAATGAAACCACCCAAGACGCAGAAAGAGATTTGAATGTTTCTGTGTATGGTTGGATACTGTAGACAGTAGATCACTGGGTTCTCATTGACAGCCAAGCCATTACAAAGATTGACTCACAAAGATGTGTCAGAACCGATTCAATTGAATGAGGAATGTATGAAGGTATTCATTGAGTTGCGGAACAGCCTTTGTCTAGCACCAGCATTGGGAATGCCAGATTTCAACAAGGACTTTGCATTGTTCTGTTGCGAAAGAGATGGATGTGCACTTTCAGTTCTAACTCAAATGCATGGAACAGCACGTCGTCCTGTGGCATATTTTCCTGCCACACTTGATTGCGTAGCTGCAGTTTTACCGGGCTGTTTGAAAGCAGTTGCTGCTATTTGTGTTGAGTCTGGAACAGAGTGAAGCGATTGTGATGGGACATCCATTAAGGGTGCATGTGCCACATTTTGGTGAGATTTTGTTGACACGAACTCGAACACAGCATCTCACAAGTAGTAGTTTAACAAAATATGAACGAGTGATACTGGGAGCTGAAAATGTGACTGTGACAAGATGCACAAATTTGAATCCAGCTACCTTGTTGCCCAATCCGAATTGTGAAGCGGTGATGGATGAAGCAGATCATGATTGTTTGGATGCGACTGAGTTGTGTACAAAGCCAAGACCTGATATGAAGGATACTCCATTACCTGAATCAGATTGTGTGATGTTTGTGGATGGATCTTGCTTGAGAGATGAAATGGGTACCTTGCGAGCTTCCTATGCAGTATGTACAGTGGCTAATGTCATTGAAGCTTCATGCTTGAAGGGAATAAAGTCTGCACAAGTATAAGAATTAGTGGCATTACAAGGGTATGTTGCTTTGGAAAGAACTTAAGAATAACCATATTTACTGATAGTCAGTATGGTTTCGGGGTGGTCCATGATTTTGGACAATTGTGGTCTCAACATGTTTTTTTTACCTCATCAGGCTCACCAATCCGAAATGGAGAATATGTAAGAGACCTATTGTTGGCACTACAATTGCCCAAAGAAATTGGGTTTGTGAAATATTCAGCACACAATTCTGGCAGTGATTATATCACAGTCAGAAATAGGTATGCTGACGAAGTTGTGCTTTACTGTGCGCTAAATTCAATTAATAAAAAAATACAGAAATCTGATGAAAAAGTGTGCAATCTGATGTTCTCATTTGTTGAAAGTTGGGAAAAAAATAGGCAGTTACAAGAAGAAGCAAGGGTTGAATAAAAAGAAAATTGGATCAAGGCTGGTTGTTCTCGTAGGGAAGAAGACGAAGTATGGATTTACACTGATGAAAGACCAATCATGCCAGATAGTTTGTTGTCCCAGATGGCGAGGTTTTATCATGGTCCTACACATATAGGTAGAGAAGCTATGATTAGGTTGTTTAAACAGTCATGATTTAACCCTAAATTTAGAGTCATTGCAGAAAGTCTTTGCCAGAGGTGTGTCACTTGCCAGCAACAAAATGCAGGGAGAAAGACAGTTGTTAGTTGGGACGAATTAGAAAAGCAGCTGGTCCTTTTACACGATTACAGGCTGATTTCATAGAACTACCACCATGTAATGGACTGAAATATGTACTGGTGATTGTCTGTTTGTTTTCTCGTTGGGTGGAGGCCTACCCAACAAGACGCAATGATAGCCTAACTGTTGCAAAATTGCTTCTTAGAGAGATTATCCCAAGATTTGGATTTCCAGTCTCTTTAGAATCTGATAAAGGGACACATTTTAATAATGAAATAATTCAAATGATTTGTGCAGCATTGCAAATTGAACAAAAAATACACTGTGCCTATCGACCAGAAGCATCAGTGTGGTTGAGCAGGTGAATGGCACAATTAGGTCAAGAATTGCAAAAGTGTGTGACTCACTACACTGAAATGGCCAGATGCATTGCCATTAGTCCTAATGAGTCTAAGAAGTATTTGTGATAGAAAAACTGGATTGTAGCCACATGAAATTGTTATGGGCAGAGCAATGACACAGTCAATATTTCCAGCGAATCAACTAATGAATATGACAGATGATTTAGTGCTCGATTATTGCAAAGGATTGGCAAATGTGGTGCGTTCCGTGTTTCATCAGGTAGGAGAAGTCGCAACCACAACACAGCAAGATCAGGCATATGACTTGAGCCCTGGAGAGTGGGTTCTTGTCAAGAAGCATGTGAGAAAGTTGTGTTTGGAACCTCGTTGGCATAGGCCATATCAAGTGATACTGGTGACGAAGACAGCAGTGAAGTGTGGTGGCTTGCCGAACTGGATTCATGCTAATCACACTCGAAGAGTGCCAAATCCACTCGAAAGTAAAGAATCAGTTGAAGGTGATCAAGAAAGGAGAAAAGAAATTGATCAAAAAGAACATGAACTGACTGAGAATCGAGTAAAGTGGGCACCAGCTACTTTGTCTCGTGATACTGCCAATGTCAACACAGTGAGAAAAAGGAATCAACTAAAAGAAATATTGAGACAAGTCTTGAATCAACATTTGAAGAAATTCAAAAGAAAAGGAGATATATGGCTAAAAGGAGTGAAAAGACTGAAATATACTTTGAATGAGAGTGTTCCAAATTCAATAACTGAAATATCTGAACAAAGTGATCCTGAAGAAGATACAGTTTGAAGAACAAAAAGAGCAAGAGTTCCGAACAAGAAATACACAGCATCTGAATGGACATATTCGGTTGCTGAAACAGTTGATCCAATAGACAAGTCTGGAGAAGAAATTGAGCCAAGTCACAGAAATTGCTATGAGCCACCCTAAATGAACTGTGTTAAAAATTGGGGCACAGAAGATTGAAAACTGTTCTGAAAACTGCAGTAAAGAAACTGGAATAAAAGACTGGAACTGTGCTGAAGACTTTGGGGAAAAAAATAGGAGAGGGGATTGGATTAAGGTCTTGGAGAAGTTTGGAGAAGTTCTGAGGAGACCTGAGGAGATCTGAGGCTTGAAAGTGCTTGGATACACATACTTTTCCAAAATTTAGTTTTTACTTTTTTTTTAGTTTTAGATTTTTGATTATAGATTTTTGAAAATGGCTAGGATTCAGGAGACTGGTAATCAGAATCAGGGATTAAGTGTATTAATGCTTGCTTTATGCGTGTTTTACTATTATTGTTTGTCTGGTTAATATTAATAGTTGTTGTGCCTTATTTAATGTTTCATACTAAGAGTAATACTACTAATGATTTAGTGGATACAAAGATGAATGTGGGAAATAATCTTAAAGAGGACCCACAGATTAACATTAAGAGATTAACCCGGAATGATTTACATCAAGATAATTCTATTAATGATTTTTAGTTTAATGTTTTTCCTAAACTGATGTATGAGTATGTTAACACTATGGATGCAAGAGATTGTTATGTGTGCATGCAATTACGTCTTCTGTGTCAGAAGGGGTGACTTATCACCACCTTCCTTTAACATATGGAATTTCATGTAGTGTACTAACAAGTTTGTTCTATGAAAAAGGCCAACTACAAAATTTCTATTCGAATTTAGATTTAGTTTTTTCTGAACTTCCCATTAGAAAGAATATGAATATAGTAAATAGTGAAAAGAATGCTGAATATTTTGGAGAGTTTTTCCATACTACTTAGACAATAGATACTGTATATGCCGGTATGCAGACATAATATCGAGTTTTAAATATCGATATGCCATAGTATCGATGTTTAAATTTCGATGTGACAGAATATCGACCTGCAAGACTATCGTCAACAAGAATATCGACATGCAGGTAAGAAATACTTAATATCGAAGTTAGTAATATCGTAAGTAAAAATATCGATTGTTTATAATATCGAGAAAAAAAATTGTGTGTTTTGCATGTTAGTATATGTGTTAAAAGTATAGCTTATTTTTCTAATGTATTTTTGAATTTTTTACAAGTAATTAATTTTATGTTAATTAATTTTTGTGTATTTTAGTTCCGTAGCGGGATGTGGGTTTATAGGGGAATAGGGTGGGAAGTAATTTAATTATATTGTATTAATTAATAATTTTTTAGAAGTTATTAATTTTTTTAAAAATAAATATTGCGTTTTAGTTCCGTAGCGGGTTGTGGGTTTATAGGGGAATAGGGTGGGAAGTAATTTAATTGAAATTAATTAATTAATGATTTTATTAATTAATATTTTTGTTTTTAATAATTTATATTGTTATTTGTGTTAATTAATTGGTTATTAATTAATTTTTTAATTGGTTATTAATAATTAATTAATTGGTAAATATGTTAATTGTGTCATTTTTTTAGGAGCGGGTTTTGGTTTTATAGGGGAGTAGGGTGGGAAGTAATTTAAGGATAATTAATAAATAATTTTATTAATTAATATTTATGTAATTAATATTTTATATTGTTAAGTGTGTTAGGAATGTTATTAATTAGTTATTAATTGGATATTAATTATTAATAATTAATTGGTAAATATGTTAATTGTTTAATTTTTTTAGGAGCGGGTTGTGGGTTGATAGGGAGTATGGTGGGAAGTAATTTAATTTTAATAAAATTATTATTTTTTATAGAATATTTATTTAAAGTTATTTTATAGTGTTAATTGTGTGATCTAATTTATTTTTGATGGTTTTTAATTTGTTTGTTAATTGTTATTAATTAATTAATTAATTGTTAATTAATTATGTTAATTGTGTAATATTTTATAATATTGGTGGTGTCGTTTATAGGGGAATATGGTGGGAGGTTAATTATTTTTGACAAATTAATTATTTGTTAATTAATGTTAATTATTTTGCAGGCGTGGAAATACTAAATTATTCCCCTCCGCTATCCAACACTTTCCCTACTGTTGCATTTGCTGGAGTGGGAATAGTAAATTATTCCCACCAGCTATCCAACACTTTCCCTCCTGTTACACTTGGTGGAGTGAAAATACTAAATTATTCCCACCAGCTATCCAACACTTTCCCTACTGTTGCACTCGCTGGAGTGGGAATACTCATTTTTATCCACCCGCTATCCAACACTTTCCCTACTGTTGCACTAACTGGAGTGGGAATAGTAATTTTTACCTACCCGCTATCCAACACTTTCCCTACTGTTGCAACTACTGGAGTGGGAATAGTAATTTTTACCCCTCTGCTATCCAACACTTTCCCTACTGTTACACTCGTTGGAGTGGGAATAATAATTTTTATCCACCCGCTATCCAACACTTTCCCTACTGTTACACTCGTTGGAGTGGGAATATACATTTTTACCTCCCCGCTATCCAACACTTTCCCTACTGTTGCACTCACTGGAGTGGGAATAGTAATTTTTACCCACCCGCTATCCAACACTTTCCCTACTGTTGCACTCACTGGAGTAGGAATAGTAAATTTTACCACTCAGCTATCCAACACTTTCCCTACTGTTACACTCGTTGGAGTGGGAATATTAATTTTTACCTCTCCACTATCCAACACTTTCCCTACTGTTGCATTCACTGGAGAGGGACTAGTAATTTTTACCTACCCGCTATCCAACACTTTCCCTACTGTTGCATTTGCTGGAGTGGGAATAGTAACTTTTATCCTACGCTATCCAACACTTTCCCTACTGGTGCACTCACTGGAGTGGGAATAGTAATTTTAACCCCTCCGCTATCCAACACTTTCCCTACTGTTACACTCTGTGGAGTGGGAATAGTAAATTATTCCCTTCCGCTATCCAACACTTTCCCTACTGTTGCACTTGCTGGAGTGGGAATAGTAAATTATTCCCCTCCGCTATCCAACACTTTCCCTACTGTTGCACTCTCTGGAGTGGGAATAGTAATTTTATCCCCTATGCTATCCAACATTTTCCCTACTGTTATAGTTAATGTAGTGTAAAATATTTTTACAAATAAATATTAATTTTTATATTTTAAATTTATTATATATATATATTTTATGTTTATATTTATATTACAGGTTTATGTATATATATATGTAGTTATAATTTTTATTATGTTTCTAACATTTAATAATTAAATACAATATTTATTTATTAATATTATTAAGTTAATATATATATAATTTTTTTAAAATATGTATGTTTAATTTTTTTATATATTACATTCATTATTTATCATTTTTAACTTTTTAAAATAATTCTAACTATGGGGCCTATTACGATGGCGGGCGGACTGTGTCCGCCCGCCACGGTAACGGAAAACGGGACCGACCGCCAGAGGTGCGGCGGTCCCGCGAGGCCAATTAGGATGTGCCCGCCACACTGGCGGGCGCATTCTTGACTCTAACATTGCGGCGGGCGGTGCTGTAAGCAGCACCCACCGCAATGTTAAAGTGGCATGTTGTGCATTGCCATGCACATCGTGACAGGCACCGCGTGGTGCCTGCCACCTTGTGCATGGCAATGAAGGGGGTACCTTAGGTACCCCCCAAGTGCAGCCACCTACCCCCCCACCACCCCGGGACCCGCAACGGTCCCCCAATGTGACTTACCGTATGCCTTTCCATGGCGGAGTCTCCTCCATGGAAAGGCATACCCACCGCACACATCATAATATGGATGGCGGTGCCTGCGAGGCACTGCCACCATATTGTGGGCCTTTTCCGCCCGATCGGCAATCGTGACGATTGCCGACCGCCGGAAAAGCAGTGAACGGTCTTTCCGTCCGCCGCGGTACCCCCGCCATAGAAATATGGCAGGGGTGAATTGTGGTATGATGGCGGGCGGATCGCCACCGCCGGCCGGGCGGTGGCGATCCGCCCACCGTCATAATAGGCCCCTATGTTTTTATTAATTATATTTATTATTTAATTAATTTTATTTTATTTTTGAGACATTTTAAAAAAACGATATTTTAAACAACGATATTTTAAACAACGATATTTTGGTTTCGATATTTTTGTACTTACCTTTGTAGCGATAGGATATCGATATTCTGTCCATCGATATTCTGTACTCGATATTCTTGTAGGTCGATATTCGGTCCGTCGATATTATGTCAGTGATCCGTATATGCCTATAGAAATAACTTAATCGGTAGTTGACGGAATGAGGAAATTGAATTCATTAATGTTGCAGAGGATAGAAGAGAACATTTTAAGAGAAAGGCTGCTGAGAAAAAGAGTCACATACCTCCTTGTGCTCATAGAGAGGGGGATTACAAGAAAGGTGAGACGTATGCTGCAATGACTCTGGATTGGCATCATAGGGGAAAGCTTTGCTTGCTAAGACAGAAAACTGATTATAACAATTATTTAATTGGTTCTAGTAAATGTGATCATACCTTCCTAATCACAGGGGGTTGTGGTTTAAAGGGTGGTATGGGACGTGTTTTCCCTGGAATTTATTATGTGTGTGGTAGGAATGCCTACCATAGGTTACCAGCATGTTGGAATGTGTGTTGTTATATGGGGATTGTTTTCTCTAAAGTGTATCATGTTTATAAGAGTCATGGAACCAATGAAAAGGGTAAGAGTGGACTAATATATAGTAAAAGAGGAATTAGTGCTGCAGAGATTGTGGGAGATATGTTTGGAGCATTGATAACTTCAGTTGGGGTAATTTTAAATTCACAAAAAATCTGAAAATTGTAGACAGTGGTTGATCGTTTATCAACAGATACTGCTGGTGAGTTTTTGATAATCAATACTGAAATGGTCGCTATGAGGTCCATGGTTTTGCAAAAGAGACTTGCTCTTGAAGTATTATTGGCAAAAGACGGTGGAGTCTGTAGCATGTTGAAAATTCAACAATGCTGTACATATATTCCTGACAAAAGTAAAAATCCAGAGGGATATATTACTAACATTACACATTTACTGGAAAATTTAACTTAACGGAAGATTGACGGTTCTTGGGAGAAACTTGGTAAGGGTTTCTCCTCTGTAGAAGACTGTTTTTTAACATTTGGTAATAGCTTGTTAGGGAGAATACTAACACCTATTATTGTTACTGCTACTGGAATACTAATGCTGTTTCTAATATATAAACGCTGCAAATGTAAGGGTAAAACACTAGAGACAAAACATAGAGCCAAATAGAGAAAGAGAGAAGAAATAGAAATGGAAGACAGAAAAATAAATCATTATGAGGTAATGAAAGAAATAGATGGGGTTCGGTTGAAACAAATGAGAACAACAATGATGCAACCAAATCAGATTGTAATCAGATTTTTGGATTTATGATGGTTTGAGTAGCCATCAAAGAGGGGATTGATGGAGCAGGATTTTTGAAAATAAACCTACTTGGTGTAAACCTCCTACTGTGTGAAAATTATGAACAAAAGTTGTGAAATTAACAGAAAATATTAACACAGGGTGTTTGGAAAGAGCATTAACAAAAGAGTTCTACATGAGCGATATTAATTTCATAGAATAATCATCGATAATGTTTGCGTTTATATTCAAATAATAGAAAATTAAAATGAATAATGAAATGGAACTTTTATTGGGAACAAATAACCGAGTCTGTTTATTTCTCCTAGAGAAAACTGCCTGCTTTACAGAGCAGGCCTCAAACCACTGTTAGAGTTAATTTGCTTTTTAAATGTAGGCTGCAGAAAAATGTATTTTGTCCTTGTCGACGGCTACATGTTTGGAGTATCAGCGGAACTTCCTACTTTCCAAGGAAATGTTTAGTTTTGCGGATAACTGCTCTAGTAAAACGTGGCAATTAATACAAAGATGTGCGTGGGCTTAAGAAGAAGAATATTGTGATTTCCTCTGCTGAAGGACGATGATGACCGCATGGCTCTAAACAAAGAACTTTTGAGAGTAAAGAGCAACGGAAGTGGTGTGACTGAACACCCTATGCTCCTGAACCAATGGAAATTGTGAATTGCTTAGCCGTTGTTACTAAATTAGGGATGGATTTTATCATTTAGGGTATACCTATTAGTGTTAGAATCTGTTGCTGAGGAGAGGTGATGCTGAGAGGTTATGCTAGACAGACGTGGTGAGGGGGAGCATCTTCGTGTGAGATGTTTCCCTTGAGTTCCTCTTTGGCTGCTGCTGTCTGCCCCTGACTCTTTAACTTTGTGCCTCATACCTCTGTGAGGTTGCCCCCAGATTTCCCTTCTGGCTGGAGGGTTAGCTCTTCAGACTATTAGCACGATGTGCTATAGTTTCCTTAGGTTCTTATGATACTCTATAATTGCATTGATCTTGTTACAATGCTTTTTTGTTTTTCTTCCTTTCCACTCACTCTTGCCCGTTAAATGAGATGTTATTGTGAATTACCTTGTTTCTATTGTGTGATGAATTGGGATTCAATGCTGTACCTTTGTTTGACCATTTCATATGCTTTCAAAGAATTAGATAAAACTAAGTGAATAGAAAAAACTGTGTCTGTCATTATTGTCAATTATGATTAATGAGATTTAAACATTGTTATGTATAGTTTGTTTTGTAGAATATTCCCTTTGTTGTAGGTCCTCACAAGGGGAGTATTATCCGTCTTAATGTTTGTCAATCCCTGTCAACTCTCAAAAGGTTCATCCGAAGGCCAGTTATAGGTATGGGCCAAAATGTAATTTTGTAAGGAGAAAAGTCTGGTGGTTATTAAATTGGTTACATGTGGTGAATATGTTTACCCCATGTTTCTGCTCCATCAAAGTCCCAGGGTGAGTTATTGTTGCTAAATATCAGCATTTCTGGCTTGTCAACACAGAGTTCAAGATAGTTGTCTCTAATCCAGTAGGCCACGTTCGTCATGCACATTTTAAAATTAATTTTGGTGGTGTTGATGACTTCTGAGAGGGATAACATGAATTGGATGTTGTTGTCAGCGTAAGAGATGATGTTGAGTCTGTTGGTCTGAATGATGCTTGCTAGAGGTCTCATGAATACGTTGAAGAGAGTGGGTCTGAGTGAAGAGCCTTCGCAGGACTCTACAGATGAGGTCCTTGGGTTCTGAGGTGAACAGAGGGAACTTGACCTGTTGCGTTATTCCGGTCAGGAAGGAGGCTATCCACTTGAGAACTGGTCCTTGGATTCCTATTTCATCAAGTCTGGAGATGAGTGTTTTGTGGGAGATTGCAGAGAAGTCCAGAAGGATGAGTGCAGCAGTGCCGCCTTGATCTAGTGTGGTGCGAGTGTCAAAGGCTGCGATGAGGGCAGTCTCGGTTCTATGGTTGCTGTGGAAACCTGATTGTGAGTTGTCCAGGAGATCATGGCATTCAAAGTAGTGGGAGAGCTGATGGTTGATGGACGTTTCTATGACTTTGGCTGGGAAAGGGAACTGGAAGATAGGTTGGTAGTTGCTGAGGACTTCAGAGTCAGCAGATGGTTTCTTGAGGAGCAGGGTGGTTTCTGCATGTTTCCAGGCATCCAGAAAAGTGGATTTAGCGATGGAGGTGTTGATGACGGTTGTGAGGCCTAATTTTGTTAAAGACACGGGATGAGTATTATGTTTTCAATTCTTGCTTAATTTGAAATGGTAGCAGTCAAGATATGTAAGAAAACTATAAATCCCATGAGGCTTAGGAAATACAGCCAATGGGATAAAGAATGTAGTACATATAAACAGCCAATGGCAACCTAGCAACACCCATAATACCTAGCTTAACTGCGAAAAGCCCTCTTTTCTTGTATGAGAAGTTAGTAAGTATTGAATAACAGAATCAGAGAAAACACAATAGTCATTGCCATGGACAGGGAAAAATGTTCTTCGTAAAAGTTCATCAAAGTAGATCCCAGGAACCAGATGGTGTTGCAGGAGACACCGAATAACCATGGAGGTTCGGAATTGAGGAAGACTGCAGGTAAGAACCAGGCTGAGAAGAGAGAGCCTTAGGAGGAGCTAGGCGGAGGTGCAAGAGCTACTGCCATGGAGGGAAATAAACATAACATGAATAAATGTTGAGGCAGGTTAATACTCGCCTCTGTGTCTTTAATAAAATTAAGACGTTCCTTCATAACTTACTAGTAAAATCTACATTTTATTGCAAGACCGGGGGCTCTTATTGTGCTTGTTTAAAGCATGTTAACAACAACAGAAGAAGCAGTATTTACAGGTTTGCAATAAAACGTCCTGAACACATGATCATTAGCCCAATCAGCAGATCTCAGAATGTCTTCAAGACAACAACCATCCCAAAAAGCTTTAGAAGCCATGGCTCCTCTGGAAGAATGGACACCAAAAATGGAAATATCAATGCCCGCCAAAGACATAACCCACTTAACGCAACAAGCATGGCTAGGGGAAGAGACCGGTTTGTGGGGTTTTCTGAAGGAAATAAGAAGTTGGGGGTTCGAGGGCGTTCTGAGATCATCTCTATTCTGCTCATATATCTTGAGGCATTGTCCAACACATAGTTTGGGTTGATTAGGAAAGTAGGGATAAAAGACAGAGGTCAAATTTGTTTTTGTGTGTCTACAAACTGTGAACAAAATGCCTGTGGGTGTAAACTGATGAGAGGAAATATCTAGTGCTTTAACATCCAATAAATGTTTAATGGAAATCAGACACAATAACATGGTAAGTTTAGCTGGTAACATTTTCAGTGAAAGCAGACCATTGTGAGGCCAAGAGAGAAATACATTCAAAACCACATTTACATCCCGCAAGGTACTGTATTTAGGAATAGGAGGATTGCAAATATTACTCCCTTCAACAGTCAACAAATGAGCGGATGCTCTCCCACCAGTTTTCAATTGATGAGGGGATGATTAACAGAGATGGCCCATCTGTACAGGTTGATAGTCCTGTAAGTTTTTCCACTGCCAGCCTCGGCTGCCAAGAAGTTAACAATGTAAGTTATATCCATTGTAAAGGGATCAATTTCTTTTCCCATACACCAGTATGCCCATAAAGACCAAGCTGATTTGTAATCTTTTGTAGTCTCTGGGGTCAGGATCTAATAATGTACTCTGCAGCTTCTGGTGAAATGAGAGGGAAAGATTAAGAGATCCTGTTATTTTCCAAGCTGAAAGAGTGAGGGAGTTGTCTATGATTAGATTGAGTGGTGTCGTGTAGTTCCCACTAGATCAATGGGATCTGTGCGTTTGTGGAGAACAGAAACTTTGGGTGAGGTGCCTAGACTGATTCCTGGCACCCCCACAGGATATGTTGGCCTAGAGACCAGCTAGCTCACAGTGTCACCACAAGTCCCCCTAACCTGACTAGGGAGCGAGTAGTTTCTGGCAACCACTGAACATGACAGCCCTAACCCCTTAGGGATCGTGGTAACAGATCAGGGCCTTTTCGCTCAGTCACTCACGCTCTCTCTTTCTCAGAGAAGCGTACAGAGAATATACACTGGGAAGTTTTCAATATATTTATTGAACTAGCCTTATTCTTGTATAGAATACATGTGCTGCTGTGTAGACAGAAGCAGAAAAAGGTGACTATGAGCACAAGTAGAGTAAATTGCAGATACAGTTCTACCATGGTGCTAAGAGAGTGTACATATGCAGGCATATAATACAAAATAGCAATCAGGCATACTCCTTCTATGCAGGCCCTACTCTTAGTGTACCTAAAGTGTGTATAGGCCATTGCCAAGAATTCCCCCTAAGGATGATCCAACCCCATTACCAAGTGGGATAGAATGAAGGACCCTGTCCTGGTCACAAAGTGGACACCCCTCACAGAGATGTCAGACCGCTGTGTGGTGAAGTCCCAGCATGCAGGGACCCTCGGTGTCAGATGAAGTGTCTCTGCCCATCCCTCAAGATGCACATTATTTATAAAAAAGAAGCATCCCTGCGATGTTCGTGTAGATTAGCAATGTTATGGATAGGCAGATAACCTGTTGCCCGTGGATGAAGATAGGATGACATTTGTAAATTGTGCGTAAAAAGCCTTGAACTCAGTGTTCGGAGAATCATGAAAATGTTTTGCAAAGCCTAATGTGTAAGCAAAGGAGTTTCAGAGAAACTAATCCAACACTGTCACGCATGCAAATATGTGCAAAAGGTCACAGCAAATAATGTTATTGCAGAAAAGAGGATAATGTAAGAAAATGTGCAGCTTTGCTACATGGACATAACCAGGGCACATAACACACACTACTCATAATAGGGTTGATAAAAAGCTATCTAAAAAGCAGCAGTCCATATACAGGCTAAAAATCCTTACAAACACTTTTAAAATCATCTAAAAGCAAGCTTCTGTTTAAAATATCCATAAAAGTAAATAAAAGCCATTATGCTGTTTAAGACTCCAAGCATTCCGAAAGCCAAGATGCTCAGAATAAAAGCAGAAAAATATTGTTTTGATGCAGTTTGTTTAAGAAAATAGGCCAAATAGTTCCCACCACATGGAAAAGCCTATTGTTTATGAATTCCGAGTGGCAGTCGCATCATTTCTGTTGCTGGCAACTGCAGACGACGTTCCCAGAGTTGCACCTCATAGCAGGCTTATGGAGAAAAGGTGGTTCCATCCGTTTCCCACAGTAGCCACTGAGGGAGGGACTACATCCTGTATGATTTCTGTGGAGCCGGTATCCAGTTCGCTAGGAGCCAAAGCATCCCAGGGTGGCTAGGAGAATGCATTCATCAGCAAAAGTATACACTGGGGACAACTATACCCATCGGCCTTTAAGGGGTCCATTAGTACCTGTCCAGTGGCACAACCAATTGTGATCCCAACCAGAAATCCAAGACACATTCGTGACTGCACAGGAGGCAGCAGAATACAGATTGGATGCTGTGAGGACACACAGGCCTGAATGATAAGAACCAGTGCTCATTTGGTTCTCGAAACCAAGGTGTGCGGGAGCAGTGTATTGTGTGCTCACAGCATCACAGCACAAGCAGTGCTGTCTCCCTTCCAGTTTGAACTGGGACGACCATTGCGGAGCAGAGAAATTTAGATCAGAATTCCTGCCAAAAGTAGCAGGACAAGGGGCAGACCTCCAAAAAAGGTTCCCAAGATGGAGTGATTGAAAGATGGAATAACTCTGAAAATTGTCTCTAAGGTGCTAACCAGACCATGGACAATACATCACAAAAAGTGCACTATTCCTTTCGTATCAGAGATATTAAAGATACAGTGAACCAGCTCCCCAAAATGAATTGGGAAGTTAGTATGGAGTATTGTCTGAATTTCAGACAAAGACCTTGCAACCTGGAGATCAAACGTCTCTCTGGCGGATGTTAACGCCACATCCTTTTAAAAAAGCATGGCTTTCAGCTTGCTCACAGAATCAAAGCGTATGTTGGAAACATTTATCGCCTGCCTCCCTAACTGTGCAGGCAGGTGGAAACAGTACTTGTGTACAACAACTAACTACGGAATTAACCGTCACCAGATAAGCGATACCTGGTTCCATTCCACAGCAGCCTTGATCATTCAGCATCAAGTAACTCCCATTGGAGAGTAGCCTGAAAACCGGGCGGATCATGGCGACTGAGGACCCTTTCAGATAACAAGACAAGTTTACAACTGAAGCATTACATGCCCCATGAAGAGAAATGTCCTTGCATATTAGGGACCCACTCAAAGCATCCTCACAGTCGGAACCACTAGGGAAAACTTCTGTGTCCCCATTCCTGCATCTAAACCTGAATGGTAATTTACCATTATTCATGCACATAACCTTCCCCAAGTGCTTCTTATCAGCCCACTTGTTGGAATTGTAGACATTATTGGAATTGGAAAGTTGTGACCGGTAGGGTGATGCAACCATGGATTATGCAGTCAGTGGATGGTGTCTCAGTCATGGTGAAAGGTAATTGGTCAAATATTTCAATGTGCAACATGGTAAATTTTGCATCTCTTCGTGCCATTAATATCTGTCTCTCAGACAGCCCGTAAGCAGAAAGCAGATTAGTGATGTTGATATAACGCTACAGCACATGGCCATAATGTAATGTTTGAAGTGTCCAGCTTAATAATACAATAGACCTAAGTTGTGATTGTCCATGTTGTAGAATAGACATGTTCTACTGTATTATGTCAATAGCAGAAGATACTATGTTGCCCAGAGAATACATCCTGAATGTTAATGTGGTCACACCATTGTCAAGCATTGTCAACCACAGCCAATGCCTTTTCTAAATTAACCCTATCAATCTTGTGCAGTCTCTCAGCAGCCTCCTGTTGAGAAACTTTCCACAGATCGTTGTATATTGCATACAAGAAGTGCTTTTGACCTAACAAAAGATCCCTGGGATCCATGTCATCAGACAGAAGGGACAAGTGTTGTTTCTCCTGAAAAAGTGTTGAGGTTTTTAGCCAATCAAGTCACAACTTCCCAAACACTATATGATGTCACCACCCCTGCGTGTTCTGGTTGCACATCACGCTGGTCAGGCCTATTGGTCTTAAACCCTTTGGTGATAGCCAGGAATCTAAACTGACACCCATTAGTGCTCAGCGACCGAACCAACCATCCCCTCAAATTGGGGTCTGATGAATTGTAGGAGCCATTACGTAGCATGGCATCTAGTGTATCCTCACTGTATCATGTGTAATGTTGCCAATCTTCAAAACAGGCAAATGTGGGAATACAAGATGTGTTCAAATCCTTTGTGTTTGCTATTCCAAGGCAGAAAGTCTGTGGCACAGTTTTGTTCAGGAAGATCAGTTCATGTCCCTGACCCTGTCGCCCTGTGGATGAAGATAGGATGACATTTGTACATCGTACTTAAAAACCCTTGTAATCAATGTGAGCGGGCATAATGATAATGTTTTGCGAAGCCTAATGTGAAGCAAAGCAGTTTCAGAGAACCTAATCCAACAATGTCTCGCACGTGAATATGTGCAAATAATGTTTTTGCATAAAACAGGACAATGTAAAAAAATGTGCAGCATTGCTACAGAGGCCTAACCCAGGCAGATAATAGTGGAAGACCCAAGGAACATGAAGGAAAAAAACTGGAAAGTCCATCGCCGATTCCAGGAGGCGGTGGAACCACACCTATAATTGCCAGTAGAGAGCCAGCTGGACAAGAACTGCTTGCTGACGCCTGGCTTGAGCTAAGACCCTGTTTATCATGAGGAAAGGTGGAAAAGCGTAATTGATTGAGGCGGACCAGTCCTGAAGAAATGCATCTGAAGCTAAGGCTAGGGAATCTGGTCACTAAGTGAAGACAAGAGGAAGTTGGTTGATTCAGATCAGAAGTGAACAAATCTACCTGAAGAGGGCCCCATTTGTGATGTAGAGAAGCGAACATGGCAGGATAAAGTTTCCAATTGCTGGAAACTTGATAATGGGAATGCCAATCTGCTACAGAGTTGAGATATCCTAGCAAGTATTCTGCTTGTACAGAAATGTTGTTCAAGAGGCAGATTCAGCAAAATCCCTTTGCCAATTTTGCTAGGGGTATTGAACTTGTGCCGCCTAGATGATTGATGTAACAGACAGCAGAAATGTTGTTCATCCACAGAAGTATGGAGCAACAAACTCTGTTTTTGCCAGGCTTCTAATTGCAAAGGAGCCTGCAAGCACCTCTAAACAGTTGATATACAATTTTGACTCCTAGAGACCATGTACCACCAGTCGATATTGGTTCACAGTGGCGCCCAGCCCGTTCGACTCTAACACAAGATCGGGGGCTGATGCGAAGATGCCGTTTTAGGCAGCTAAATGGTCTATCCACCACTAAAGTTCTAGCTTAGACTTATGCTCTAGAGAAATAGTGTCATAATAAGAGAGACCTCTTTGTAAACAGCGAATGTTTAGTCTTTGAAGAGTCCGATAATGAAGGGGGTCTGGAAAAGATGGCTTGTATAGAAGAAGATAGGAGACCTCAATTCTCGTAGTTTTCTGCGGGAGATTACCGAACTCCGAAGAGCCTGGAGAAACTCAGATTTTATTGTTTTTACCTTCGCAGAGGGAAGATGTAAGGTGGCAGTGGATGAGTTTATAAGGAACCCTAAGAATTCTATCTGGTTTGTTGGTGTTAGTAAAGATTTTTCCATGTTGATATGGAAACCCAGGTCTGACAAAAGTGAGCATGTTAGATGAACCTGAGTTTGCAAAGAGAGTAGACTCTGGCTCATCAAAAGAATGTTGTCTAAATAGATGATCAATCTGACCTCCTGGGCTCTTAGAGAAGCCAAAACTGGTTTCATAAGTTTGGTAAAGCACCACGGTGCTGAAGAAAGTCTGAAAGGAAGAAAAGAAAAATGAAAAGTTTGAACCAACCATTGAAACTCAAGATACTTCCTGTAATCTGGATGGATGGGCACTGTGAGATAGGCATCCTGTAGATCCAAATGAACCATCCAGTCGTGCTGGAGTAAGGAATCTCTGAGAATAATAATGGTCTCCATTTTGAAGTGGCAGTACACAACAAAATGGTTGAATTGCCTAAGGTGATGACTGGCTTCATTTTCTTGTTTTTCTTCTGAAGTGGAAAGAGGGAACTGAAGAACCTGGAGATTCGGGAAGGGATTGAAGTATTGCCTGCTTTTACAATAAAGCCTAAATTTCCAGGGATATGAGGTTGGATATTTCTGAAGAAAAATGTGGACGGTAAGGAAACAGTTTGGAAAGGCTCAGAGTAGAGCTCTCTATTTTTTTTTTTAAACATTGAAGTTTGTTAATATACATCAGCTTGTACATTAGATTTATAGCGTTTTCATTCATATACAGGTTTTTAAACAGTTCTACTGGTCAATTGCTGTTCACAATTTTACATTACAATTCGTGATTATCCGCTATACACATTGTGCATTACTGCAATGAGCTTGCCAGAAGGTAATGGATGTTGTTCGCCTGTATCCGCTAGAGCTAATGGTTCGAGATTGTACAACAGATTCAAACATGTGTAACAAAAACTGTTCAGCATTCTATTATGTTCATACTATAACTCCTGTGTCCCATTACATGTACACAATGCTGCAAGGCATTAGAGGTGTGACTTAAGGCATTTCTTGTCAGTGCATTTCTGACAGGCTTCGGTTCCCTTGTCATAGAATACGGGGGGTTCACAGGTGTCTCTTCTTTCTCAATAGAGATCCCACTTATCGCCACTGTGTTGCGTGCAGATGTGAGGGGGTGGTTGCATGTGTATGAGTTCATATCGTCGAGACACAGGCCATTCCATGCTTGTCTCCGCCCGGGAATTCCACAGGGACAGGGGCTCTAAGGGGCAATTGCAGATGTGTAGGGGAAAGAAGGAACTTCTAATCTATCAGCTACTAGTGGGAGTGACTGGTT
The DNA here is from genome assembly GCA_963921515.1 of Calotriton arnoldi. Classification (NCBI taxonomy): domain Eukaryota; kingdom Metazoa; phylum Chordata; class Amphibia; order Caudata; family Salamandridae; genus Calotriton; species Calotriton arnoldi. The sequence continues at coordinate 385,361 of CAWUFW010004593.1, read as the reverse complement.
CTGCATTCATATCTAACGTGACAGTTCAAGGGGAAGCGGGAATTGGGTCTCCATCTCCATCTTCCAGTGAACCATATAAGTCCTGTACCATAATCTCCCATTGCATCGCAATCGGCACTTTGCGGAGGTCCCAGGAATCTTCTACATGAATCGCCTTGCTCTCTGCCCTGGCCCACACTAAGAATGACTGCGTCCATGCTGGTATTGTTGGTGGGTCTGGCCTTTTTCATCTCCTGGTTAGAAGATGCTTAGCAGTTAGCATGCCCGGGTCAAGGAAGCGAGAAGTTGCCCGCAGTTTCTTGCCCCTGGGGTAAAGGTGCAGTATACACTCCTACCAGGTACATTCTAGTTGGCGATCCATGGTTGCCCCTAATATTTCACAGACCCGCCTCCAGTATGGGCCTAGAAAGGTACAGTGCCATAGCATGTGTAATAAATCAGCTCCCACTTGTTTGCATCTAGGGCATGCCCTATCTGTCCGGCCATAAAATGTGTTAATTCTCTCAGGAGTGAGATAGGCCCTCTGGATTATGTAGTGTTGTATGAGTTTAAAGAGTTCATTTCGCGGAATGTACGTGGGACTAAGAAGTATCTCTGACCATTCCTTATCTGCAAATGGCCGTCCTTCATCTGCCTCCCACCTCTGTCTAACAGAGGTCATAGGCGCCGCGGTGTGAAGCCGAAGTGATTCTGCAAACGAGCTGGTGTGATGACTGCCCCGACCCATAACGTGCAAATATTATACAGTATGATGCATGGGCTGTTCCATGTTCATGTCACCCCAATGGCCCCTCAATGTTGCCAAGATTAAATAGTAGAGTAGGAATTGACCTGGTGACATTTCATATGCCTCCACCAGCTCCTCAAACGGAGGGAGCGCCCCGTCCTGGTAGAGGTCCCCCAGTGTATGCACCCCTGCGTTTAGCCAGTTCTCTAACCTCGCAACTGTCAGCAGACCATCCCTGGTAGGCTTACCCTGCAGCAGTAAGGCCGGGGCATATGTTGTCACTGCACATGTTATGTACAGGCTCCTATAATAAGTTTTATATGCAACCTGAAGTATCAGTTGATCAGGTGGACGGCGACCTGCGCACGGATGGAATAAACAAAGCATGCCCCCCACAGACCACGGTGGGCCCACCGTGGCAGTGTCAGCCAGTTGCAGGCCTGCTAGCCACCTGGCCACCCACTGGAGCTGGGAGGACAGATAGTACTGCTCCATATTAGGGACAGCTAGGCCCCCCCTGTCAGACGGGAGATAAAGCTTCGCCAGAGCCACCCATCAGTGGGAACCGTTCCATACAAATTCCCTTAGGACAGTTTCAAATTTCCAGAATATGCTCGGGGTCACGTAAAAGGGTAGATGTGTGAAGTTATACAGTAGTCTGGTGAGCACCACCATCTTCACCAGTGCGATGCGGCCTGCAACTGATAACGGGAGCGTGCGCCAGAAGGTCATTTTCAAACACAGTGCCATCATTGCTCTGCCTATGTTTCCCTCCAGCAGGTCCTCCTGACTATGATATATGCGGATTCCAAGCTATCTGAACGTTACAGGTTGCCAGGGTATACCTATGTCAACACATCGAAGTTCGGGGCCCGGTTGTGTGTGCCTGAAGGGATGCAGGACTAACTCCAGTTCACCTTCAGTCCCGACAGATTAGCAAAGGTTGCCAGGGTGTTCATCAATGCGATTGGGAGGGAACAGCCATCCTTAAGAAATATCATGATGTCGCTGGCATACAATGATACTGCATGTATGCCATCTCCCAGCGAGATGCCCCATTCAGCACCCTGCTGCCTAAGCAACTTAGCCAATGGCTCCATCGCCAAGCGAACAATAGTGGGGAGAGGGGGCATCCATGACGAGTTCTATGACCAATCGGTATGGGTTCGGAGATATACGAGCCTGACTTCACTCTAGCCGTTGGTTGTGTGTATCGCAGCTGGATTAGATGGAGGAAGGGGCCTTCGACTCCCAGCTTGCCAAGGACCGCAAATAAATAAGGCCACTCCAGGGAGTCAAATGCCTTTTCCAGATCCAACACCAGGCATCCCGAGTGTGGCCAGCTGCACAGGGAATAGGTGGCAACCCTAAAGAAGCGACGGATATTCAGGGAGGTGTTGCGGGCTGGGACAAAGCCATTGTGGTCTGTGCCCACAAACGGTGGCACCAATGGGGCCAGACGGTCAGCCAGCACTCCGGCTAATATTTTGTAGTCCGTATTTAACAATGCTAATGGACGGTAAGATCCTGGATCGGTCAGGTGTTTATCTGGCTTGGGTAATAATACTAGTAGTTCTTCCCGCATAAAAGGAGGGAGAATGCCCGTATCCAATGCTGCATTATAGAGTCGTTGGAGATGCGTTGTCACGAGACCCACGTAAGCCTTGTAATAGTCCGAGGGGAGACCGTTCGTGCCCAGGGTCTTACCCGATGCCAATGCTCGTATCGCAGCACCAATTTCCATGGGTGTGATGGCTTCGTTTAGTTCTAGGGCTTGTGCTTGGTCCAGCGCCGGAAGCGTTATTTGGGAGAGGACAGCAGAAGTGATGCATCATCAGAAGTATATATGGACGTGTAGAGGGCCCTATAGTGTTGGGTTAATTCTGCATGTATTTCTACCTGCGTGTGTAGTAGTTGGCCTGTCACAGTGCGGAGCGTCATTAAAGGTTGAAATGTCTGGTCACGCCACGCCAATAAGCGGCCTGCCCGGGCTGAGTGCTCATGCACCCTGGCCGAGTGTGCAGCGTAATTGATATTTCGCAGTCATTCCAGCAATTCTGCCAGTTCTCCCCTCTTTGCTTCCAGTGATGCCATGCCCCTGTGACCAGTCACCCAGTCAGTTTCTAATTGCAGCAGCTCACATCCACCTTCGACATCAATTCCTCTAAGTGTTTACGGATGTTCCAGCTGATGCCCATGCATCTGCCTCTGACCACCACCTTAAAAGCCTCCCACTCTGTCAGCAAGTTCCCAGTCGACCCCGTATTGTGTTCAAAATATTCTGCCGTGGCTTCTCCCACTGCTCCATGGAATGCCATGTCCTCCAGGGCCGCGGGTTGGAGGCGCCAAGTGGGCACCGGTGGGTGAGGCAAATCCCACGAGAGGCTCAGGAGTTGGGGGTTGTGATCCAAATGCGTGCGACCAAGTTACTCCGTGCGGTCCATCATGTTGTGGAACAATGGGGACTCCACTATTCGGTCGATACGCACATGTAGGCCATCTGGGGCCGAATAAAAAGAATATACCTTTGTAAAAGGATAGCGTGTCTGCCACAAGTCTACAAATGACCAGTGTTGAAGCCAATCGCACAATGTTCACTCATTGTTAGTGGGTTGTGTGCCTGACAGCGGGGGGAAGGAGCGGTCCAGTGAGACATCAGTGACAGCATTATAGTTGCCCCCTATTAACCACGGGAGACCACTCCAGCCAGCCAGTACCGCCGAGAGTGAGTGGTAAAAGTGTGCTTGTTCGGTGTTGGGAAAACAAAAAAAACACAATTGATGGACGGAATGCAGAACAAATCAAAACAGTCACCCCCAGTCAAGAGATCTGGGTTAAATCCATCATTCTTTTGCTCACATTGCCACCCTAGGTTAGACCTGGCCATATGCAAATCAGTCTTGACCCTGTGCCTCATGAGAACAGTCCAGCCCGAACTGCGAAGCCAGGTCCTCCCTGGACCGGAAACAAGCATCCTAGGACCGTTTTCGGGGTTTCACCCCTCATCAGCCAAGATAGCTTGAATCCAGTGGCACAGTGAGTGCGGAGTTGGGGGCATATATCGTACCCAATATCAACGAAACCCCATTGAATGAATGAATGAATGAATAAAGCATTTCTTAAGTGCGTAGCTACCCGAAGGCATCCCAGCGCTGATAGCAGTTTATTCAAAGAACTCCGAGAGGCATTAGGGAAAGAGTAAGGTTTTAAGCAATTTCCGGAAGGTCAGGTGATTAGCCTCAAGATGAACATGGAGGGGGAGAGAACTCCATAACCTGGAGGCATTATAGGAAAAAAGACGGCCTCCACTTCTTGACTTTCTTATTTTAGGGACTGCGGCCAGAGGATGATTGTCCGAGCGCAGGCCCCTGTTCGAACAATGAGGCAGAATGATAGTTCGATTAATGGGCTGTTCCTTCCCTGCTAATGTCTTGTGTACGATACACAGAGCCTTAAACTTGATTCTCTCCTGTATGGGAAGCCAGTGGAGAGTAGCGAGGGCAGGCTTTGCCGATTGGCAGTTTGGAATCCTCAGGAGCATACGTGCTGCACAGTTTTGAACAATCTGTAATTTAGTAATGGTATCCCGTGGTGCTCCTAAGTAGAGGGCATTAGCGTAGTCCAGCCGAGAGAGAATCAGTGCCTGGACCATAAGTCTCCTGGCAGGGAATGGAGGGAGAGCGAGAACTTTTCGCAACATCCTAAGGATTCCATAACAACTAGCTGCCACCTTCCGTGCCTGCTCCTTAAAGTCAAGATTGCGGTCAAGCCATATGCCCAGGCTCTTAATCTGGTCCTTGGGAATAGGAGCAGGACCAAGGCAGATTGGCCACAGTGATCCCACATTAAAAGTAGGAGATTTGCCAAGGAGCATCAGCTCCGTCTTAGCCCCATTCAATTTCAAATATGAGCGTTCCACCCAGATTGCTACTTTCTCCAAGACCAGGCCTAGACCAGGCGATGCGTTGTCAAGATGGTTGAGAGAAACAACAAGCTGTGTATCAACGGCGTAGGTAACAATCTGGACTCCAAAAGGCTTCACTATCTCTGCCAAAGGGCTCATATAGACATTAAATAAAGTGGGACTCAGGGAGGACCGCTGTGGGACACCACATCTGAGGGGCATGTGTTCTGAGATAGTGTCTTCTTCAAAAACTTGGAAAGAACCTACCCTCCAGAAAGGATTGCAGCCACTTTAAGGCCCCCTCGGTCACTCCCACATCCCTAAGTCTCTGGATCAGCGAATGGTGATTAACAGGGTCAAACGCTGCACTGAGATCCAGGAGAATAATAGCAGCACAGCCTCCGCCATCTAAAAGTTTCCTACATTCTTCCACCACTGCCAAGAGGGCGGTTTCAGTTCCTTATTGGGGTCTGAATCCAATCTGTGAAGGATGAAGGTAGCTATGGCACTCCAAAAATACAGAGAGAGCTGAGATAGCATGCTTCTCAGCAATCTTACTGATCCCTGGCAGTAAAGAGATAGGACGGTAATTCCCCAGAAGATCAGGGTCAAGATTGTTTTTTTTTAACAGTGCTTTTACCATGGCACATTTCCTGGGGGGGGACAACTCCCGTCAAGAATGAGGCATTAATCAATTCCAGTATAACTGGGGACACCGTTTCAAAGACTTGATTCAGGATGGCAGGGGGAACTGAGTCTGGAGGAGAGCCAGATTTTAATCTGTCTGAGATACTTCGTAGTGATATCAGGTTCAAAGGAGGGATTTCCTCCAATGAGTGTTCAGAAGTTTGAGACCCATTATCCAGTGGGGGTGGGTTCTGCTGAACCGCCGCCTGAGGGAAGGAGGTGTAAATATCTTGTATTTTATTAAGAAAAAACTCTGCCAGTAGGTTGCTGCGAGAAGAAGCATCATCAGACACAGCAGGAGGGGAGGGCGGTTTAAGGAGAGATTTTGCAATGCGAAAGATTTCACGGGGGAATTAGATGCCAGCGTAATTCTCTCTTCATAATATAGAGCTTGAGCAGATTTAATTTCCTCATTATAAATTTTGAGTGCATCCCTGTATTTAACTTTATTGGCAGGGGAGAAGTCCTTCCTCCAAATTCTCTCCATTTTTTTGCAGGTTTGCTTAAGCTCACGGAGCTTAGGGGAGTACCAAGCAGTTCGATTAGCTCCAACCTTATTACAAATCCATTTTTTAGGGAGGACAAGGTCTAACGATGATTCAAACCATTCATTAAGCTTGTCATTGGCACTGATAGGATTCGGGTCAGGTTTTGGTCTGGTGTTTTTAAGGGTTGACGCCCAAAGTTCTACTGGAAGTTTAGACCATAGACGTATCTGTCTTCTGGCCGTCGAGGACGGCATGATGGAAGCCTGATGAGCCTAAGTGAAGGGAATCAAGAAATGGTCCGACAAGGGCACCGGTATAGGGTCCTTAACCAGTAGATCCTCGATATTCGAAAAAATGGGGTCAAGTAAATGGCCTTTCGAGTGAGTGGGACCAAACACTTTTTATTGAAATTGGAACGCCCCCAGGCCATCAGCCAGCTCGCAGGTGGCTGGGTGCGAGAGGTCATCGAAATGGAAGTTAAAATCACCTAATAATGTAAAATTGGGGAGTGAGCTAGCTAGGTTGGCTACCACATCAGGGAGGGCCTTACAGAATTGTCCATAGGCACCTGGGGGCCGATAAATTAGAATCCCTGAAAGAGTGCAAACATGGGAGAGACCGATTGCAAATAAAAGGCTCTCACAATCAGGTAAAGGGCCTGCAGAAGTGCAGCAATTTAATTCGGTTTTAAATATGATAGCAATGCCGCCTCCTCTGCCTAATTCCCGATCCGAGTCAAGGCCCTGGAATGGACCACCTCCTTCCTCGACGGCAGAACCCAGAGAGTCCGCCTCCCACCTTTCCGATCCGAAGCCTCCGAGATCATCTGCGGCGTACCCCAGGGATCGTCCCTCAGCCCAACACTGTTCAACATCTACATGGCCCCGCTCGCACGCATCGCCAGACAACACGACCTCAACATTATCTCCTACGCCCGACGACACTCAACTGATCCTCTCCCTCACCAAGGACCCCCTCGCCGCCAAAGCCAAACTCCATGAAGGAATGAAGGCCGTCGCCGATTGGATGAAGATCAGCCGACTAAAGCTGAACATGGACAAAACGGAGGTCCTCATCCTCGTCTCCAACCCCTCAGCCTGGGACGACTCCTGGTGGCCAACGACGCTGGGAGCAGCCCCGACACCCACCGACCACGCACGCAACCTGGGAGTCATCCTCAACTCAACGCTCTCCATGGCCAAGCAAGTCAACGCAGTCTCTTCCTCCTGCTTCAACACCCTCCGCATGCTTCGCAAGATCTACAGGTGGATCCCGACAGACACAAGAAGAACAGTCACCTAGGCCCTCGTCAGTAGCAAACTGGACTATGGGAACGCCCTCTATGCGGGAGCCCCAGCCAAGCTCATCAAGCGACTGCAACGCATACAAAACGCCTCCGCACGACTGATGCTCGACGTACCACGCCACAGCCACTTCACCCCCCACTTGAGGAACCTGCACTGGCTCCCCGTCGACAGGAGGATCACCTTCAAACTCCTCACCCATGCACACAAGGCACTCCACAAAACTGGCCCAGCCTACCTCAACAGACGACTCTTCTTCTACGTCCCCAACCGCCAGCTCCGCTCCGCTGACCTCTCCCTCGCCACCGTCTCCCGCATTCGAAGAACAACCACCGGCGGCAGATCCTTCTCACACCTCGCCGCCAAGACCTGGAACACCCTTCCACTAAGCCTACGAAAGACCCAAGACCTGCTGACCTTCAGGAGGCTACTCAAGACCTGGCTGTTCGACCAGTAGCAGCATCCCCCCCCCTTCCCTCTCCCCAGCGCCTTGAGACCCTCGCGGGTAAGTAGTGCGCTCTACAAATTCTGTGATTGATTGATTGATTGATCTTGCCTCTGAATAGTATACCCAGGGGTAAGTGCCTGAACGAGGTCAGGGTCTGCTTCACTAATCAGCCTGGTCTCTGTTAAAAACAAAATATCTGGACACTCTTCATCCAGTAATATCCGGAATTCTGCTGAGTGTTTAGAAATTGACCTGCAATTGAGCAGGAGCATTTTAAGTGCGTTCTGAGAAGGTCTAGCAGATAGGGGTTTAATAGATGGACGAAATTTAAAAGGACAATGGGGGCAGTAGTTAACATGGCTAACAGGCAAAATAGAGTGAAGACACTTACTAGAGGTTGTCCCTCTAAGATATTTGAGCTGGTCTGAGGTATATGTATACTTTTCCCTGAAAAAACCAGCAGGGGTTATGGACCCTGGCCCCGGTCGGGCGCGGACGGGCAGACGGGCTTGCCTTTGGTGCGCCCGCTGCGCGTGTCCGCTGCGCGGTCGCGTCATCCGCCCCATTATGCTCGGGCGTGCGCGTCGGCGTCCAAAGAGTGGACCGCTAACCTACAAAATGCCTTCCCTGTGCAAAAATGCAGGTAAAGTGCCCCCCGGAGCTATAACATAGCTCCTACAATGTAAACAACAAAAGTAAAGTGCCAAAAGTAGTTTTAAAAACACTGGAACAGCAAAGATAGATAAAACAATAAAATTAGCCCCCGAGCCTAACACAGCTCATGTTCAATCAAATGTGCAGCTGCCCGGTCGCGTCATCCGCCCCTTTTAAGCTCGGGCGTGCGCGTCGGCGTCCAAAGAGTGGACCGCTAACCTAGAAAATGCCTTCCCTGTGTAAAAATGCAGGTAAAGTGCCCGCAGGAACTATAACACAGCTCCTACAATGTATACAACAAAATTAAAGTGCCAAAAGTAGTTTTAAAAACACTGGAACAGCAAAGATAGATAAAACGATAAAATAAGCCCCCGAGCCTAACACAGCTCACGTTCAATCAAATGCGCCGCTGCACGCCTTTACAAAGGCACGCCTTTACAAAATACATACCTCCCGCCAGGGTCGGTTTTGACTTCTTCTGTTATTAGTGGTGTTCCCGCCCGCACCCATATTAGGACACCCCTCGCATATGATGAATAGTCAGTGGCATTGACCTGTCCCCGCCAACGGCGTTGCAGGCGCTCAACCTCAAGGCTAGTCAGGTGATTCTCCTGTAGAAGAGCTATGTGCACCATTCTACGTCTGAGATAGGAATAGACCGAGTAACGGCGTGATAGTGTCTGCATGCCCCTCACATTCCATGTTACTATGTTGGTAGAAGTCATTGGCGATCTATTGACTTATTCTGCATACCCATCCACCCCTTGCCCATCCCAGAATAGTAGCACTTGTATTATACCTTCACATGTATGGGAACATAACGTTCATAGCGACATTGCTCAATAACTAGATTTTTAACAGACCAACTGATAACATGCAACAAGCATAACCATGAAGGAGCAGACATGCAACACGCATCCTCCCAAACCAATGTGCCTACATTTGGCATTTGTTTCATTAACCCAGTGATAGAGTGTGGGGTTAGCATAGCTCACGAATTTGGGGAGGGGGAGAGAGAAAGAGGGGTGGTAGATTTAGTATTCCTATGCCTGTTTGATTGTTGGTGTACTGAAAAGACCTGGCTGGGTCAACCACCCATGCCCACATATGTAGGTACAGCCACTGCAATGGTGGATAACCACGTCTGCCATTGTGATAGTAGTCCTTCCATCGCTCGTGAACATTACTCGGGCGAGAGTGGCCTTCCGCCAAGGCACGCCGGGCGGGCCCATATTCCAGCGTATTGTGAGTACTGATAAAGGGCAGGTGAGGCACCAGGATGGGAAAAGGCTTGGGCAATCCACAGTATAATTTCAAATGATATGGTCAGCAGTTTGTGGCGTCACTTCTGACGGGGAAGGTGCATCAGAGTCCGAGATGCACCCTAAGGGGGATTCCAACTCACTAGCGGAGTTCTCCTCGTTCTCGACCATATCCAAAGTTTGCTGTTCAGAGTGGAGCGGTGCTGCTGTCAGTATGGCATAGCGTCTCTCCATGATCATTTGCTCCAAATTAGGGACAGCTGTCAGGTGGTCGGGCCTATTGGTGCATCTCCGCTTACCCCGGCTGCGGTGCCGTGCAGCACCTGAGGTTCTATCTAGCTCAGTGGGGCGTGTCGTCCCAGTTGCATATCCTGCTTTCTCCATCCAATCCCACGCGTCCGCCGGGTCCTCAAAAAATCTGGTGGATGTCTTTATCCACCACTCTCAATCACGCAGGAAATAGCAGTAAGTATCGTACATTCAATTCACGGAGTTGATGCTTTATCGCCAGGAAGGAATGTCTTTGTCTCTGGACCACTGCAGTATAGTCCGCAAACAGCATCACCACAGCGTAGTTCACCTTGAGTTCCATTTTGCGACGCGCTTCATGTAGCACATTGTCCTGATCCCTGTAGTTAAGTAGGCAGATCAAAAATGGCCTAGGGGCCGCGCCCGGTGGTGGCCGTCTCGCAGGGATCGGATGCGCTCTTTCCACCACGAATGGAGCAGATAGGTCAGCCTGAGGAATCCATTTGCGCAGCCAATCCCCTGTGTATTGCACTGGGTCCTGTCCCTCCGCTCCTTCTGGTAGGCCCACCACGCATACCTTATTGCGGCGCGATCTGCCTTCTGCATCCTCCACCCTATCTTCCAGTACGGCAATGTGGGTGAGCAGTGTCTGCAGCTTGGTGGCGCTTTCCCGGGCAAGTGGCTGTAGTTCCTCCAGCGATACAAAAGGGGATGATGGACGGAACGTTTGAGCCAATCAAACACTCACCCCCAGTCAACTGATCTGGGTTTAATCCATCATCATTCTTTAGCTCACTCCACCACCCCAGTTCAGACATGGCCATATGCAAATCAGTCTGACCCTGTGCCTCATGGGAACAGTCCAGCCCGAACTGCCAAGCCATGTCTTCCCTGGACCGGAAACAAGCATCCTAGGACCGGTTTCTGGCATTCCAGCCGTCATCAGCCAGGCTTGCTTGAATCCAGTGGCAAAGTGAGCAAGGGACCCACGTCTGGGCATACCCCACCAACTTAGGGCGAACAAAGCGATACAAAGGGGATGATGGACGGAACGTTTGAGCCAATCAAACACTCACCCCCAGTCAACTGATCTGGGTTTAATCCATCATCATTCTTTAGCTCACTCCACCACCCCAGTTCAGACATGGCCATATGCAAATCAGTCTGACCCTGTGCCTCATGGGAACAGTCCAGCCCGAACTGCCAAGCCATGTCTTCCCTGGACCGGAAACAAGCATCCTAGGACCGGTTTCTGGCATTCCAGCCGTCATCAGCCAGGCTTGCTTGAATCCAGTGGCAAAGTGAGCAAGGGACCCACGTCTGGGCATACCCCCACCAACTTAGGGCGAACAAAGCGATACAAAGGGGATGATGGACGGAGCGTTTGAGCCAATCAAACACTCACCCCCAGTCAACTGATCTGGGTTTAATCCATCATCATTCTTTAGCTCACTCCACCACCCCCAGTTCAGACATGGCCATATGCAAATCAGTCTGACCCTGTGCCTCATGGGAACAGTCCAGCCCGAACTGCCAAGCCATGTCTTCCCTGGACCGGAAACAAGCATCCTAGGACCGGTTTCTGGCATTACAGCCGTCATCAGCCAGGCTTGCTTGAATCCAGTGGCAAAGTGAGCAAGGGACCCACGTCTGGGCATACCCCCACCAACTTAGGGGCGAACAAAGCGATACAAAAGGGGATGATGGACGGAGCGTTTGAGCCAATCAAACACTCACCCCCAGTCAACTGATCTGGGTTTAATCCATCATCATTCTTTAGCTCACTCCACCACCCCAGTTCAGACATGGCCATATGCAAATCAGTCTGACCCTGTGCCTCATGGGAACAGTCCAGCCCGAACTGCCAAGCCATGTCTTCCCTGGACCGGAAACAAGCATCCTAGGACCGGTTTCTGGCATTCCAGCCGTCATCAGCCAGGCTTGCTTGAATCCAGTGGCAAAGTGAGCAAGGGACCCACGTCTGGGCATACCCCCACCAACTTAGGGCGAACAAAGCGATACAAAAGGGGATGATGGACGGAGCGTTTGGAGCCAATCAAACACTCACCCCAGTCAACTGATCTGGGTTTAATCCATCATCATTCTTTAGCTCACTCCACCACCCCAGTTCAGACATGGCCATATGCAAATCAGTCTGACCCTGTGCCTCATGGGAACAGTCAGCCCGAACTGCCAAGCCATGTCTTCCCTGGACCGGAAACAAGCATCCTAGGACCGGTTTCTGGCATTCCAGCCGTCATCAGCCAGGCTTGCTTGAATCCAGTGGCAAAGTGAGCAAGGGACCCACGTCTGGGCATACCCCCACCAACTTAGGGCGAACAAGCGATACAAAAGGGGATGATGGACGGAACGTTTGAGCCAATCAAACACTCACCCCCAGTCAACTGATCTGGGTTTAATCCATCATCATTCTTTAGCTCACTCCACCACCCCAGTTCAGACATGGCCATATGCAAATCAGTCTGACCCTGTGCCTCATGGGAACAGTCCAGCCCGAACTGCCAAGCCATGTCTTCCCTGGACCGGAAACAAGCATCCTAGGACCGGTTTCTGGCATTCCAGCCGTCATCAGCCAGGCTTGCTTGAATCCAGTGGCAAAGTGAGCAAGGGACCCACGTCTGGGCATACCCCCACCAACTTAGGGCGAACAAAGCGATACAAAAGGGGATGATGGACGGACGTTTGAGCCAATCAAACACTCACCCCCAGTCAACTGATCTGGGTTTAATCCATCATCATTCTTTAGCTCACTCCACCACCCCAGTTCAGACATGGCCATAGGCAAATCAGTCTGACCCTGTGCCTCATGGGAACAGTCCAGCCCGAACTGCCAAGCCATGTCTTCCCTGGACCGGAAACAAGCATCCTAGGACCGGTTTCTGGCATTCCAGCCGTCATCAGCCAGGCTTGCTTGAATCCAGTGGCAAAGTGAGCAAGGGACCCACGTCTGGGCATACCCCCACCAACTTAGGGCGAACAAAGCGATACAAAGGGGATGATGGACGGAACGTTTGAGCCAATCAAACACTCACCCCCAGTCAACTGATCTGGGTTTAATCCATCATCATTCTTTAGCTCACTCCACCACCCCAGTTCAGACATGGCCATATGCAAATCAGTCTGACCCTGTGCCTCATGGGAACAGTCCAGCCCGAACTGCCAAGCCATGTCTTCCCTGGACCGGAAACAAGCATCCTAGGACCGGTTTCTGGCATTGCAGCCGTCATCAGCCAGGCTTGCTTGAATCCAGTGGCAAAGTGAGCAAGGGACCCACGTCTGGGCATACCCCCACCAACATGACCATGTCTGAACTGGGGTGGTGGAGTGAGCTAAAGAATGATGATGGATTAAACCCAGATCAGTTGACTGGGGGTGAGTGTTTGATTGGCTCAAACGCTCCGTCCATCATCCCCTTTGTATCGCTTGGTCGCCCTAAGTTGGCGGGGTATGCCCAGACGTGGGTCCCTTGCTCACTTTGCCACTGGATTCAAGCAAGCCTGGCTGATGACGGCTGAAATGCCAGAAACCGGTCCTAGGATGCTTGTTTCTGGTCCAGGGAAGACATGGCTTGGCAGTTCGGGCTGGACTGTTCCCATGAGGCACAGGGTCAGACTGATTTGCATATGACCATGTCTGAACTGGGGTGGTGGAGTGAGCTAAAGAATGATGATGGATTAAACCCAGATCAGTTGACTGGGGGTGAGTGTTTGATTGGCTCAAACGTTCCGTCCATCATCCCCTTTGTATCGCTTGGTCGCCCTAAGTTGGCGGGGGTATGCCCAGACGTGGGTCCCTTGCTCACTTTGCCACTGGATTCAAGCAAGCCTGGCTGATGACGGCTGAAATGCCAGAAACCGGTCCTAGGATGCTTGTTTCTGGTCCAGGGAAGACATGGCTTGGCAGTTCGGGCTGGACTGTTCCCATGAGGCACAGGGTCAGACTGATTTGCATATGACCATGTCTGAACTGGGGTGGTGGAGTGAGCTAAAGAATGATGATGGATTAAACCCAGATCAGTTGACTGGGGGTGAGTGTTTGATTGGCTCAAACGTTCCGTCCATCATCCCTTTGTATCGCTTGGTCGCCCTAAGTTGGCGGGGTATGCCCAGACGTGGGTCCCTTGCTCACTTTGCCACTGGATTCAAGCAAGCCTGGCTGATGACGGCTGAAATGCCAGAAACCGGTCCTAGGATGCTTGTTTCTGGTCCAGGGAAGACATGGCTTGGCAGTTCGGGCTGGACTGTTCCCATGAGGCACAGGGTCAGACTGATTTGCATATGACCATGTCTGAACTGGGGTGGTGGAGTGAGCTAAAGAATGATGATGGATTAAACCCAGATCAGTTGACTGGGGGTGAGTGTTTGATTGGCTCAAACGTTCCGTCCATCATCCCCTTTGTATCGCTTTGGTCGCCCTAAGTTGGCGGGGTATGCCCAGACGTGGGTCCCTTGCTCACTTTGCCACTGGATTCAAGCAAGCCTGGCTGATGACGGCTGAAATGCCAGAAACCGGTCCTAGGATGCTTGTTTCTGGTCCAGGGAAGACATGGCTTGGCAGTTCGGGCTGGACTGTTCCCATGAGGCACAGGGTCAGACTGATTTGCATATGACCATGTCTGAACTGGGGTGGTGGAGTGAGCTAAAGAATGATGATGGATTAAACCCAGATCAGTTGACTGGGGGTGAGTGTTTGATTGGCTCAAACGTTCCGTCCATCATCCCCTTTTGTATCGCTTGGTCGCCCTAAGTTGGCGGGGTATGCCCAGACGTGGGTCCCTTGCTCACTTTGCCACTGGATTCAAGCAAGCCTGGCTGATGACGGCTGAAATGCCAGAAACCGGTCCTAGGATGCTTGTTTCTGGTCCAGGGAAGACATGGCTTGGCAGTTCGGGCTGGACTGTTCCCATGAGGCACAGGGTCAGACTGATTTGCATATGACCATGTCTGAACTGGGGTGGTGGAGTGAGCTAAAGAATGATGATGGATTAAACCCAGATCAGTTGACTGGAGGTGAGTGTTTGATTGGCTCAAACGTTCCGTCCATCATCCCCTTTTGTATCGCTTGGTCGCCCTAAGTTGGCGGGGTATGCCCAGACGTGGGTCCCTTGCTCACTTTGCCACTGGATTCAAGCAAGCCTGGCTGATGACGGCTGAAATGCCAGAAACCGGTCCTAGGATGCTTGTTTCTGGTCCAGGGAAGACATGGCTTGGCAGTTCGGGCTGGACTGTTCCCATGAGGCACAGGGTCAGACTGATTTGCATATGACCATGTCTGAACTGGGGTGGTGGAGTGAGCTAAAGAATGATGATGGATTAAACCCAGATCAGTTGACTGGGGGTAGTGTTTGATTGGCTCAAACGTTCCGTCCATCATCCCCTTTGTATCGCTTTGGTCGCCCTAAGTTGGCGGGGGTATGCCCAGACGTGGGTCCCTTGCTCACTTTGCCACTGGATTCAAGCAAGCCTGGCTGATGACGGCTGAAATGCCAGAAACCGGTCCTAGGATGCTTGTTTCTGGTCCAGGGAAGACATGGCTTGGCAGTTCGGGCTGGACTGTTCCCATGAGGCACAGGGTCAGACTAATTTGCATATGACCATGTCTGAACTGGGGTGGTGGAGTGAGCTAAAGAATGATGATGGATTAAACCCAGATCAGTTGACTGGGGGTGAGTGTTTGATTGGCTCAAACGTTCCGTCCATCATCCCCTTTTGTATCGCTTTGGTCGCCCTAAGTTGGCGGGGTATGCCCAGACGTGGGTCCCTTGCTCACTTTGCCACTGGATTCAAGCAAGCCTGGCTGATGATGGCTGAAATGCCAGAAACCGGTCCTAGGATGCTTGTTTCTGGTCCAGGGAAGACATGGCTTGGCAGTTCGGGCTGGACTGTTCCCATGAGGCACAGGGTCAGACTGATTTGCATATGACCATGTCTGAACTGGGGTGGTGGAGTGAGCTAAAGAATGATGATGGATTAAACCCAGATCAGTTGACTGGGGGTGAGTGTTTGATTGGCTCAAACGTTCCGTCCATCATCCCCTTTGTATCGCTTTGGTCGCCCTAAGTTGGCGGGGGTATGCCCAGACGTGGGTCCCTTGCTCACTTTGCCACTGGATTCAAGCAAGCCTGGCTGATGACGGCTGAAATGCCAGAAACCGGTCCTAGGATGCTTGTTTCTGGTCCAGGGAAGACATGGCTTGGCAGTTCGGGCTGGACTGTTCCCATGAGGCACAGGGTCAGACTGATTTGCATATGACCATGTCTGAACTGGGGTGGTGGAGTGAGCTAAAGAATGATGATGGATTAAACCCAGATCAGTTGACTGGGGGTGAGTGTTTGATTGGCTCAAACGTTCCGTCCATCATCCCCTTTTGTATCGCTTTGGTCAGCCCTAAGTTGGCGGGGGTATGCCCAGACGTGGGTCCCTTGCTCACTTTGCCACTGGATTCAAGCAAGCCTGGCTGATGACGGCTGAAATGCCAGAAACCGGTCCTAGGATGCTTGTTTCTGGTCCAGGGAAGACATGGCTTGGCAGTTCGGGCTGGACTGTTCCCATGAGGCACAGGGTCAGACTGATTTGCATATGACCATGTCTGAACTGGGGTGGTGGAGTGAGCTAAAGAATGATGATGGATTAAACCCAGATCAGTTGACTGGGGGTGAGTGTTTGATTGGCTCAAACGTTCCGTCCATCATCCCTTTTGTATCGCTTTGGTCGCCCTAAGTTGGCGGGGTATGCCCAGACGTGGGTCCCTTGCTCACTTTGCCACTGGATTCAAGCAAGCCTGGCTGATGACGGCTGAAATGCCAGAAACCGGTCCTAGGATGCTTGTTTCTGGTCCAGGGAAGACATGGCTTGGCAGTTCGGGCTGGACTGTTCCCATGAGGCACAGGGTCAGACTGATTTGCATATGACCATGTCTGAACTGGGGTGGTGGAGTGAGCTAAAGAATGATGATGGATTAAACCCAGATCAGTTGACTGGGGGTGAGTGTTTGATTGGCTCAAACGTTCCGTCCATCATCCCCTTTTGTATCGCTTTGGTCGCCCTAAGTTGGCGGGGGTATGCCCAGACGTGGGTCCCTTGCTCACTTTGCCACTGGATTCAAGCAAACCTGGCTGATGACGGCTGAAATGCCAGAAACCGGTCCTAGGAAGGATGCTTGTTTCTGGTCCAGGGAAGACATGGCTTGGCAGTTCGGGCTGGACTGTTCCCATGAGGCACAGGGTAAGACTGATTTGCATATGACCATGTCTGAACTGGGGTGGTGGAGTGAGCTAAAGAATGATGATGGATTAAACCCAGATCAGTTGACTGGGGGTGAGTGTTTGATTGGCTCAAACGTTCCGTCCATCATCCCCTTTGTATCAGCTTTGGTCGCCCTAAGTTGGCGGGGGTATGCCCAGACGTGGGTCCCTTGCTCACTTTGCCACTGGATTCAAGCAAGCCTGGCTGATGATGGCTGAAATGCCAGAAACCGGTCCTAGGATGCTTGTTTCTGGTCCAGGGAAGACATGGCTTGGCAGTTCGGGCTGGACTGTTCCCATGAGGCACAGGGTCAGACTGATTTGCATATGACCATGTCTGAACTGGGGTGGTGGAGTGAGCTAAAGAATGATGATGGATTAAACCCAGATCAGTTGACTGGGGGTGAGTGTTTGATTGGCTCAAACGTTCCGTCCATCATCCCCTTTGTATCGCTTTGGTCAGCCCTAAGTTGGCGGGGTATGCCCAGACGTGGGTCCCTTGCTCACTTTGCCACTGGATTCAAGCAAGCCTGGCTGATGACGGCTGAAATGCCAGAAACCGGTCCTAGGATGCTTGTTTCTGGTCCAGGGAAGACATGGCTTGGCAGTTCGGGCTGGACTGTTCCCATGAGGCACAGGGTCAGACTGATTTGCATATGACCATGTCTGAACTGGGGTGGTGGAGTGAGCTAAAGAATGATGATGGATTAAACCCAGATCAGTTGACTGGGGGTGAGTGTTTGATTGGCTCAAACGTTCCGTCCATCATCCCCTTTTGTATCGCTTTGGTCGCCCCTAAGTTGGCGGGGGTATGCCCAGACGTGGGTCCCTTGCTCACTTTGCCACTGGATTCAAGCAAGCCTGGCTGATGACGGCTGAAATGCCAGAAACCGGTCCTAGGATGCTTGTTTCTGGTCCAGGGAAGACATGGCTTGGCAGTTCGGGCTGGACTGTTCCCATGAGGCACAGGGTCAGACTGATTTGCATATGACCATGTCTGAACTGGGGTGGTGGAGTGAGCTAAAGAATGATGATGGATTAAACCCAGATCAGTTGACTGGGGGTGAGTGTTTGATTGGCTCAACGTTCCGTCCATCATCCCCTTTTGTATCGCTTTGGTCGCCCTAAGTTGGCGGGGGTATGCCCAGACGTGGGTCCCTTGCTCACTTTGCCACTGGATTCAAGCAAGCCTGGCTGATGACGGCTGAAATGCCAGAAACCGGTCCTAGGATGCTTGTTTCTGGTCCAGGGAAGACATGGCTTGGCAGTTCGGGCTGGACTGTTCCCATGAGGCACAGGGTCAGACTGATTTGCATATGACCATGTCTGAACTGGGGTGGTGGAGTGAGCTAAAGAATGATGATGGATTAAACCCAGATCAGTTGACTGGGGGTGAGTGTTTGATTGGCTCAAACGTTCCGTCCATCATCCCCTTTTGTATCGCTGTAGTTCCTCCAGCTGCATCTCGCGTGCATGTTGTTTGTCCGCCAATTTACACTGGTCTGCCTGCAGGTGGTTAAAGTCCATTGTAACTTTATCTATTTTGCTTTCTAGGGATGCTCTCGTGCTCTCCAGGGAGGCCCCAATTTTTTCCACCACGGACAGCACACTGTCCAGCTTTTCGTTCAGTACCATGTCTATTTGTGTGGAGTGGCAGTGCAGGTCACGATCAAGGTGTTTCCCCGGATCCTGTGGTACACCCCCCTGATTTGGATGGGAGACCAGAGCGGAGATCTCCCATGACCAACTGTTGCAGCGGGAAACTGAGGTCTCGTAGTGAGTGCGTGTACTCTGCTGCTAGCGATGGCTATGCCTTTTGGGATAGTACACTAGGAATGAGATCGGTGTGGTCCGCAGTGGACTGCAGCACGCTTGTCTAGTCAGGGCACTTACAATTCGGCTACCACTGTTGATTCAATCGGATGTTCCCTAGCCACCAGCTATGTGTTCTGCGTTCTGCGCACTGTCGTGCACATGGATCCCGCAATGGTGAGCAGCTGACATGGGGGCCCCACTCTGGTGTATCAGTCAGGGAACTCCATTATAGTGTAGAGGGCTGGGCTCAGGTTGGGGGGCGGGGGGTGCGAGGGGAAGACAGTTAGCTTATTGACTTACGGTCCACTTTTGCGGCCACGCAACTCCCACCCACCAATGCCTTGTGAACTAGCACAGGGCACCCACACCATCCCGGTCCAGCCCCAGGCAGCTAGATAGGGGACATTCAGTGCTGAATGACCACAGGAGCAGAGCTCTTCCCTGTGTGATGCGCTGTGTGCATAGCCAGAGTTAATGTGCGTCACCTGGTTCGTTACAGCAGTGCAATGTTCTCACCAATGGCCAGAGATTGCGCTGATTCCCCTGCCCACCACCTAGTATGCCAAGCGGAGGTAGATCTCTAGTTGGTTCACAGTTTAGTGAGGTGGGCAGATGCTGGAAACCTGGGTGTCACAAAGGGGTTGCTGCCCAGTCAAGGTTAAGGGCCTCGCACCCTGAGTCCAACGATTTTGGATGCTCAGAGACAAGAGAGCTCAGTTAGCAGCCTGAGCCCGAGCCACCCCAGGGCCATCACAACCTCGAAGTCCCTGATCCAGTCTGGGCTCACCCCCACTTTGATTTCTTCCCCAGCACACGGCCTATGCCTGACGCAGCCCTTGTGCTGAGCCGGCACGCCCCCCACTCTCTCTCTCGAGGCCTCTGTAGCACACCACAGGTGTGTGGCAGCTGGCCTGGGCCCGACTCGACCCCCGGGCCAGCGCCAGTGCAGTTGTGTAGGGCAGATCACTCGGCTGCAGACTGTGCCCAGTCAAAGTTGAAGGCCACGCGCCCTGAGTCCTCTAATTGCGGGCGCTCTGAGAAGAGAGAGCAAAGTCAGCAGCCCGGGCCCAGGTCGGCCCCCGGGCCACCACAACTCGCTCAGGGTTTCCACAATATGCTGCAGGTGAGTGACAGCTGGCCTGGGCCCGACCCGACCCTCGGGCCAGTGCCAGTACAGTTGTGCAGAGAAGATCGCCCGGCTGCCCCCTGGTACCGGGATAGTAGAGGGAGCAAGGGGGAGAGGGGAGGTTCAACACCAGTAATGCTCACCTCGTGCTTGCCAGCCTCTCGCTGCAGGGAGCGTCTGCCGGAGCCAGCAGTCATGCCGAGAATCAGCCCCCACCAACACCACCAACTCGGTCAGGCTCCACTGCCAGTCCATGTTTCAGGCATAATACGTTAGGCCTACCTAGGCCGGGGGCCGCAGCAGATCTCGTCAGCCGGCCCCAGAGGCACGGCCTGTCGGCGCCACAAAGATTCGGAAGACCTGCAGTGTCCGCAACACTCCCGCTGCCTCAGCGACCCTCGCAGTGGCAGTCGTCGGGGTGCGCCAGGTCACAGTTCCTGGGGGGAATGCGACAGCGCAATGCGGAGGCGCACTGGGGCGCAGGGGTTGCGGCGCTGATCAATGGCCGCCGTGCACACAGCACAGTCCACAACCACCAGCACCACACTAGAAGGCACAGGAAACACTGCGGACACTGGATGGCCACCCAGGAGGCCGATTATACAAGGATTATGGCGGATAATGGGCAATCGTTGCAGAGCTTTAGGCTACTACGTCCGCCATCTTGGCCGGTTGCCCACGCCCCTCCCCCTCATAGTAGAGCTCTATAACATAAACTTGGATGGTGCTTAACATCCATGGATCTGATGTTATGGAATGCCACTTTGGAAGAAAGAAACGAAGATGGCCCCCTACGGATGGAGGGCCAGAAGAGGGACTCACCTGATTGGGTAATGTATCTGGAACCTTTGTTTCCACGACACGGAAGCCTCAAACTCTCTGGGGGTTGAATTGAGCCTTGTAGTCCTGGCTAAGCGAATTGAAGGATCTCTGGAACATTGGTTGTTGAAGTTGCAGCCAGTATAGCAGTTCTTGCTTCTACCGTCCCTGGTGAAAACACGCAGCGAGAAAACTTTTCTTAGAGACTGCTGAGCCTTAACAAGCGAGGCAAATGTTGACTCAAATTTTTTAAGTTCTTTAATGAAAGAATCTCCGAACAAGAGACCCTCCGTTTCTATGCAAGGATCCATAGATGAAAGGTTGACCAGTTTAGGATCCAATTTTAACAACAGTCCCTTCCTCCGTTCATGGGTCAAAGTGGAGTTTGCATTGCCAACCACTTAAAAGGCTTGTTGTAAAGAGAGAGGTTGTCAGGATCAATGGGAGAATTATCTAGCTTTGCAGATTCTGCAAAATCAAAAATCCAGGCCAGGGGACCAACAATATCTAATAATTTGTCCTGGCAGTTGGACCAGGCTTAGTCTACCCCTTTACGAGGGTCCTTCCCAAACTTGAAAAGAAAGTTAGTATAGAGGGGTCTATGGTAGGAGTGGCAGTAAACTTGGAAGGAAGAGAAGGGCGGGGACATTCAGACTTAAGTTTGGCTCTTGATTGCTTATCCAGCAGTGAGCACAGCTTAGAAGCCACATACTCAGCGGGAAACCACTCTGTGGAATTAGGGTGATGGATAAGGTTGAGGTCGAACATAGGGACACCCCCGGAGTCCATAAGCAGCTTGGCCTTGAAGCGGTCATGAGAAAGAGACACCATCTTTTGTTTCTTAGGAGGAGGAGAGGAGAAAGGGTCCACATCCCCAACTTCATCCTTATCATGATCTGAATCCAAGTCACCCCTATCGTCATCAGTATCAGGGATATTGGAAATAACAATAGGAGACAAAATGTGCTTTAACTTTGCTTTACATTTGGAAGCAGATGATTGTAAATTGACATTATTTTTATTCTGTTTATTCCCCTCCTTAGAAAGAGGCCTGGGAGGAACTGCATCCTCTCTCATGTGTGAGGAAACCTCACCAGCCAATAGCACGCCATTATTAATCATTTTGGCTTTACTACTAGCCATTGGGAGAAACTCCATTGTCTTGCGCTTTCTGCTTTCCCGCGCTGAGTGGACCAAAATACTCTTTCCCATCAAGTTAAGCACGGAATTATCTCCATATTAGCACCAAAAAGGACAAAAAATATGGGGAAAATAAATCAGGGAAAACAAGGGGTTAAGGAAAAGAAGGGAGGAAAGGGGAGGCAGTGATGAAATGCCCAGGCCCCTCCTATGTGTATACCCCAAATGGCCGAGAGAGCTGAGGGTAGGACTGAGGCAGGAACAGAGGCCGCGCCCCTGAGGAAAATGAGAAGCCCGATTCTCTTCGAAGGGGAAACAGTACCAGAGGAGCCCTTAGCTCCACTGGAGTAAAAAGGGCACAATACTAGTAGCCAGAGAGAAGGACATAGACAGCATGAAATGCCGACGTGCTTCTTGAACTGCATCCTAGATAGGTTGTTGCTTGAGGAAGGATAACGCTTGTTACAATGTCGCAACGTGCCAGCTGGGAAAAGAACAACAAACCAACAAGATTAACAATCAGCAAACCACAAAGGCTAACACAGTAAGCATTAAATCATACCAACAATGCACCTAATAACAGGATAAAGTATTGTAAGCAGCAAGAAAAGACAGCTGTTTGCAGTCAAGCTAGGTATTACAGGTGTTGCTAGGTTGCCATTGGCTGTTTATGTGTACTACTTTCTTTATCCCATTTGCTGTATTTCCTAAGACTCATGGGATTTGTAGTTTTCTTATATATCTTGACTGCTGCTATTGAAAATTATGATTCGTAACAACTATGGTTCAATCGGAAAGATCCACTATACGGATAAGGTTTAAATGAATAAACTTATCCTAATTATTTCTCATTTGCCCCAACCCATATAACTAAAAGATGGGGGTAGGTACTATTTCTAACAATAAGGGAGAGTTTGCTATATTGTTGTAACTTTTAACATCCCACGCAAAGAAAACACATTTGAATGTATACATTTTTCTGTATTTTGAAAAACACCAAATATAGGTACATTATATACATAGTTGGCTCCTCTAAAGAAATATGTGAAGGGGTGCTCAGGAAAGAAGTGCTCCTGCGTGAAATTTTTTTAATGAAAAAGGAGACAGGAATTAGACCTATTGCATATATTGTCTTATTTACACAATAGCCTGTTTGCTACTACTTATTATACAGCATTAGTACAGTCTCATCTAAATAGAGGTCATTGCATGATTCATAATTGCCCCTTTGTAGAAACAATAGACAATCCAAGCTGTAGGAAATGGTGACGTTTCAACCTGGCAGTATATAGGGGGTGGGGCCAATCTAAGCCTCAAAAGCGGGTCTTCATCAGGACTGGATACCCATTTAAGATAGCTGAGTTACAGCTGTTTAAACCAGGAAGTGTTGGCAGCAATCTTGTGACTCAGTCACAAGAAAACAGTGAAAAAGCGGTTAAAAAACAAGAAAAGGGGGCAGGGTAGAAACACCCTGACCCCCTAGGCCTGCTCAGGGGGTCCCGCAAGAACCCCCAGGGCCAAAAAAAGCATTTTTTATAAAAAAACAATCGGCCGAATTCGCACTGGGGTCGTGAATTCGGCTGAGAACATTTTTAAAAAACGAAGTGCGGGCTCCCGCGCTTCGTTGTATTTAAGCCCCTGGTTGGGCCAGGTCCCAGGGGCAATGCCAATTTAATTAGCGGGGGCCCACGGGGGTCCCCCACAGCCCCGGGGACCGCCACCTCCCCGGGGCTTTGCAAATTAAACGTGGGGGCACGGCCCCCCGCAGCCCCGGGGACTGCCACCTCCCTGGGGCTCTCTTTATTTTACAAAATACATGTGTGTGGGGGGGCTCGAGCCCCCCCACACACCCCGGGGACCACCACCTCCCCGGGGCTTTGCAAATGAAACACGGGGGCACGCGGCCCCCCCGCAGCCACCTCCCGGGGGCTCTCTTTATTTTTAAAACACATGTGTGGGGGGGCTCGCGCCCCCCACATGCCCCGTGGACCACCACCTCCCCGGGGCACTAAACATGCAAATTTGGGGGTCTGTTACGGCCCGCCGGCCCCGGGGACCACCACCTACCCGGGGCTTTGTACTTGAAGGGAGGGGGGCCGTGCGGCCCCCCTCCTGGAGCCCTTGATGGCCCTGGGGACCGCCACCCCCCCAGGGCCGGCTCCTGCAATGTCCCGGGGTGCCCACCCCCGGGACATTGCTGTTTGTAATGACAGGGCGGGAGCACGGCTCCCGCCCTGTCATTGCAAACTCTGCTTTGCTTCATTGAAGCGAAAGCAGGAAAACCTGCTCTCGCTTCAATGAAGCAAAGCAGGATTGCTTTTGAGCAAGGGGAGCTGCATGTCAGCAGTTCCCCTTGCTCAAAAGCAATGCCGGCTCCCGCAGGAGGCGGGGAGCCGGCGGGACCATGGGGTCCCCAACCTTGAGGCCAGGACCCGGGGGATGGGGTCCCCAGGGCCAGAAGTGGCCCGGGATGGGGGCCATGCAGCCCCCCTCCCCTGCAAAAAGAAAAAAGATAAAATAAAAAAAATGGAAAGGCCAGCCCCGGGGGATGGGGTCCCCGGGGCCAAAATTGGCCTCGGGAGGGGGGGCCACACGGCCCCCTTCCCGTTTAAAAAAAAAAATAATTTTAATAAATAGGGGTCAGGCCCTGGGGAATGGGATCCCCAGGGCCCAAAAATGGTAAAAGAAGGGGGGCCACACAGCCCCCCTTCTAAAAAATAAAATAAAGAAAAAAAGTCAGCATCTCGCCGGAGGCCCCGCCCCCTCCCTGCACCACTCTGCAAACGCGCCCCGTGGCGCGTTGTAAGTTGGGGAATTAATTCCCCTTGAATACTGAGGGTCCCTTTGGGGCCAGCGAGCCCACCAGGTACCTCCAGTATGTGCCACAGAGCTGCGTTGCAGAGAGGTGGTCCGAGGCCACGCCCCTTTTTACACCTCTCTGCAACGCAGCTCTGTGGCGCTTACTGAAGGTACCTGGTGGGCTAGTTGGCCCCCAGGGACCCTCAGGATTCAAGGGGACTTAATCCCCCAACTTACAATGTGCCAGGGGGCGCGTTTGCACAGTGATGCAGGGAGGGGGCGGGGCCTGATATAACAAGTGTGCAAACACACCCCCTGGCGCGTTGTAAATTGGGGGATTAAGTCCTCTTCAATCCTGAGGGTCCTTGGGGGCCAACTAGCTCACCAGGTACCTCCAGTAAGTGCCACAGAGTTGCATTGCAGAGAGGTGGTCCGAGGCTACGCCCCTTTTTACACTACTCTGAAAACGCGGCTTCTGGTGCACTGCTGGTGGGGCGATGAGGTCCTCTTGTGTCCTGAGGACCTCAGGACACAAGTGGACTTCATCCTCTGAGCAGCAGTGCGCCAGAAGCTGCGTTTGTAGAGTGGTGTAAAAAGGGGCGTGGCCTCGGACCACCTCTCTGCAACGCAGCTCTGTGGTGCTTACTGGAGGTACCTGGTGGGTTAGTTGGCCCCCAGGGACCCTCAGGATTCAAGGGGACTTAATCCCCCAAGTTACAATGCACCAGGGGGTGCGTTTGCACAGTTGTGCAGGGAGGGGGCGGGGCCTGATATAACAAGTGTGCAAATGCGCCCCTGGCGGGTTGTAAATTGGGGGATTAAGTCCCCTTCAATCCTGAGGGTCCCTGGGGGCCAACTAGCCCACCAGGTACCTCCAGTATGCGCCACAGAGATGTGTTGCAGAGAGGTGGTCCGAGGCCACGCCCCTTTTTACACCACTCTGCAAACAAGCCTCTTGGCGCACTGGTGGTGGGGCGATGAGGTCCTCTTGTGTCCTGAGGACCTCAGGACACAAGTGGACTTCATCCCCCGAGCAGCAGTGCACCAAGAGGCGCATTTGCAGAGTGGTGTAAAAAGGGGGCATGGCCTCGGACCACCTCTCTGCAATCCAGCTGTGTGGCGCTTACTGGAGGTACCTGGTGGGCTAGTTGGCCCCCAGGGACCCTCAGTATTCAAGGGGACTTAATACCCCAACTTAGAATGCGACAGGGGGCGCGTTTGCAGAGTGGTGGAGAAAGGGGGCGTGGCCTTTGTCCACCTTCCTCAGCAATCCCACTGTGTGGGGCTTACTGAGGTAAGAGGTAGGCTAGTTGGCCCCTAAAGGACCCCCAGCAGCGAAGGGGACTTCAATCCCCATCCAAGAGCACGCCAGGGGAGCGCGTTTGGCAGAGTGGTGGGCAAGGGGCGTGGCCTGCTCTTCGAAATTAGCATTGCTGCTGTGTGGGACTTACTGGAGGTAATAGAGGGGTAGTTGTCCCCCAAGGATGTCCTTGGGGCCAACTACCCCTCTTGTTACCTCCAGTAAGTCCCGCACAGTGGGATTGCTAAAACGTCTTCGGAGGCCATGCCCCCTTTCTCCACCATTCTGCAAACGCGCCTCCTGGCAGACTACGGGATGGGGGATGAAGTCCAAATTACTCCTGAGGGACTTTGGGGCCAAGAAGCCCTACTGGTACCTCCTGTGAGCCCTACGCACCGGAATTCCTGAGCGCTGGTCGGAGGCCCAGCACCCTTTCTCCACCACTCTGCAAACGCGACTACTAGTTAAAGAAGTGTTTGTAATGTAATAGGTTTCGCATTTGCGAGAAATAGAGCTATTGGTGTTGTGAATGCAAAAGTTTTACTAATGTTTTTCGGAGTGGAGTGGATGTAAGTTGTGTGTAGTGGAATTATGTGGTATGTTGTGCTGTGAAATTATGTGGATAGAAAGTATGTGGTATTTAGTGTATAGGAATTATGTAGAGTGGGATTATGTGTTATGGAGAGTAATTATGTGGCATGGTAGTCTGTGTTGTGGAGTGGTAACCTCAGGTTTAGTCTTCCTCGTTTCCATAGAAGCTCAACTATGAACTCAGTGAGACAAAAAAAGATGGAATCACTGAGGAGCACTTGTGGACCTAGTCAGAGGTACGAGCAGGGCCACTGGAATTATGTGACTGTTTGACTGCACCGACTTTCGCACAATTATAAATTTTCTGCAAGCCACATAATTCATCATCTGCACCCTAATCTGCAGATTTGAACAAAAAAAGCCTGGTTTCTAGCTGAAACAGGTCAAACGTTACCAAAAATGCAGCGACAAGTGTTACAGAGTGGTGGAAGGCCGTTTGCAAACCTAGAATGGTCACCTGTTACTTATTGCTAAATGTGGGTGTTAAATTGGTACTAATGGTGTGCAAGCCACTCTTGCTTCCCTCTGCGCCTCTCTTACCTCTTTCTGCATTTCTGTTGCTTCTTTCTGCACGTTTCTTTCTTTTTCTGCACGTCTCTTGACCTCATTCTGCAAATCTCTTGTACTTTCTGCACCTCTCTTCCCTCTTTCTGCACGTCTGTTGCCTCTTTCTGCACCTCATTTGCTTCTTTCTGCACCCCTGTTGCTCTCTTTCTGCACTCGTCTTCCCTCTTCCTGTACCTTTCCTGCCTGTTTTTGCATCTCACTTGCCTCTTTCTGCACTTTTCTTGCTTCTTTCTACACCTCTGTTGCTTCTTTCAGCAATTCTCTTGCCTCTTTGTGCACTTCTCTTGCCTGTTTCTGCACCTCTCTTTGCCTCTTTTTGCACCTCTGTTGGCTCTTTCTGCACCTCACTTGCTCCTTTCTACACTCCTCTTACCTCTTTTCTGCACCCCTGTTGCTTCATTCTGCACTTTCCAGTGCTTCTTTCTGCCCTGTCTTGCTTCTTTCTGCACCCCTGTTGTCTCTTTATGTACCTCTTTTGCCTCTTTCTGCACTTTTCTTGCCTTTTTCTGCACCTATCTTCCCTCTTTTTGCACGTCTGTTGCCTCTTTCTGTACCTCATTTGCTTCTTTCTGCACCCCTGTTGTCTCTTTCTGCACCCGTCTTCCCTCTTTCTGTACCTTTCCTGCCTGTTTTTGCATCTCACTTGCCTCTTTCTGCACTTTTCTTGCTTCTTTCTACACCTCTGTTGCTACTTTCAGCAATTCTCTTGCCTCTTTGTGCACTTCTCTTGCCTGTTTCTGTACATCTCTTGCCTCTTTTTGCACCTCTGTTGGCTATTTCTGCACCTCACTTGCTCCTTTCTACACTTCTCTTGCCTCTTTCTGCACCCCTGTTGCTTCATTCTGCACTTTCTGCACCTGTCTTGCTTCTTTCTGCACCCCTGTTGTCTCTTTATGTACCTCTTTTACCTCTTTCTGTACTTTTCTTGCCTTTTTCTGCACCTCTCTTCCCTCTTTTTGCACGTCTGTTGCCTCTTTCTGTACCTCATTTGCTTCTTTCTGCACCCCTGTTGTCTCTTTCTGCACCCGTCTTCCCTCTTTCTGTACCTTTCCTGCCTGTTTTTGCATCTCACTTGCCTTTCTGCACTTTTCTTGCTTCTTTCTACACCTCTGTTGCTTCTTTCAGCAATTCCCTTGCCTCCTTTGTGCACTTCTCTTGCCTGTTTCTGCACCTCCTCTTTGCCTCTTTTTGCACCTCTGTTGGCTCTTTTCTGTACCTCACTTGCTCCTTTCTACACTTCTCTTGCCTCTTTCTGCACCCCTGTTGCTTCATTCTGCACTTTCCATGCTTCTTTCTGCACCTGTCTTGCTTCTTTCTGCACCCCTGTTGTCTCTTTATGTACCTCTTTTACCTCTTTCTGCACTTTTCTTGCCTTTTTCTGCACTCTCTTCCCTCTTTCTGCACGTCTGTTGCCTCTTTCTGCACCTCATTTGCTTCTTTCTGCACCCCTGTTGTCTCTTTCTGCACTCGTCTTCCATCTTTCTGTACCTTTCCTGCCTATTTTCCATCTTACTTGCCTCTTTCTGCACTTTTCTTGCTTCTTTCTACACCTCCGTTGCTTCTTTCAACAATTCTCTTGCCTCTGTGCACTACTCTTGCCTGTTTCTGCACCTCTCTTGCCTCTTTTTGCACCTCTGTTGGCTCTTTCTGCACCTCAGTTGCTCCTTTCTACATTCCTCTTGCCTCTTTCTGTACCCCTGTTCCTTCATTCTGCACTTTCCATGCTTCTTTCTGCACCTGGCTTTCTTCTTTCTGCACCCCTGTTGTCTCTTTATGTACCTCTTTTGCTTTTTTCTGCACTTTTCTTGCCTTTTTCTGCACCTCTCTTCCCTCTTTCTGCACGTCTGTTGCCTCTTTCTGCTGCTCATTTGCTTCTTTCTGCACCCCTGTTGTCTCTTTCTGCACTCGTCTTCCCTCTTTCTGTACCTTTCCAGCCTGTTTTTGCATCTCACTTGCCTCTTTCTGCACTTTTCTTGCTTCTTTCTACACCTCTGTTGCTTCTTTCAGCAATTCTCTTGCCTCTTTCTGCACTTCTCTTGCTTGTTTCTGCACCTCTTTTGTACATTTCTGTATCCGTCTTGCCTCTTTCTGTACCCACTTCCCTATTTCTCCACCTCTTTTGCTTCTTTCTGCACTTCTCTTGCTTCTTTCAGCACTGCTCTTGCTTCTTTCTACACCTCTGTTGCTTCTTTCAGCAATTCTCTTGCCTCTTTCTGCACTTCTCTTGCTTCTTTCTACACCTCTGTTGCTTCTTTCAGCAATTCTCTTGGCCTCTTTCTGCACTCTGTCTTCCTTCTTTTTTTCACCCCTCTTGCCTCTTTTGCACCTCTGTTGGTTCATTCTGCACTGCTCTTGCTTCTTTCTGCACCTCACTTGCCTCTTTCTGCACTTCTGTTGCTTCTTTCTACACCTCAGTTAGCTTCTTTTCAGCAATTCTCTTGCCTCTTTCTGCACCTCTTTTGCAAATTTCTGTTTCCCTTTTCCTATTTCTGCAGCTCTGCCTTAGATGTAGTTTTAATCCCCCTGCCCTATTATGTACTAGGGCCTTACAGTGGAGGTCATGCCAATCACAGGGGTACTCCAACCCATAGTGTACCCTAGTTTATGTAGGTGTTTTCACTGTATTCTAAGTGTCTTTCAGGATAGCACTATCTCTGGGCCTGGTTAGTCAGAGTCAGTTGCCACCAGTACCAGTCAGCAAAACGTTGTGGGCACAGAATGACTTTGCAACAAGGCCTCTTTATGCACCTCAGTTGGTTCTTTGTGCATATCTCTTGCTTCTTTCTGCACCTTTCTTCGTCTTTCTGGACTTCTGTTGCATCTTTCTGTATTTCTTTTGCTTCTTTCTGCGTGTTTCTTCCTCTTTCTGCACATATCCTACCTCTGTAGGAATAGTTAGAAATTAGCATTTAAAAATCCTTTGAAATTCACTGAAAAACCATAGGTTTCAGGGACGTTATAGTTAGAAATTATAATTTAAAAAACCTTTGAAATTCACTGAAAAACCATAGGTTTCAGGGACGTTATAGTCAGAAACTAGCATTTAAAAACCATAGAAATTCACTGAAAAAACCATAGGTTTCAGGGACGTTATAATCAGTTGGAGATTTCACTCGTACAAAACCAGAGAAATTCGGCCGTTATAGTTAGTTCAGCTAACTATAACTCGCGCCCCCGCAATGCACTGCTGATGACGTCACATATTACATCATTCATGACATGGTCAGTGACATCACTGATGACATCACTGATGACATCTCAAATGACATCACTGATGACATCATCCACGTGATAATCTGATGCACCTCCTCACACCCTAATATAACCTTTGATACACCCACTCTAAAATACAGACTACCATTTTTGAAACCATAGACACACCAATACAAGTTACTACATACCCACTCACTGATTCCTAGGTCTACACACACGTCCACTCATTCATCCATACAGCCACTCATAGATGGAGTCACTCATTAATACAGCACTATCATATGCACTCATACACCTATACAGACACTCACACACCGCCACTCACCCATAGAGTTACTCACACACCTAGTCAGTCATGCAAAGAATCGATCACACTCCCATTTACTCACCTACACAGTTATACACACACCACCTCACTTATTCATACAGATACTAACACATACTTACTCTCTTATACAATCTCTGCTACAAGCACACACTCATCCATACATCCACTCTCACAATCACTCACTCTCACATATAGTCATTTATATACTCCAACACTCACATTTACTGCCTTTCACATATGTAGTTACTCACACATGTACCACTGAGACATCCATTTACTCACCAACACAGCCATACACACACTCACCCACCCACACAGCCCCTCACAAATGCACTCTTGAACCCATACACCCAGTGAATCACCCACTCACACATGCGTGGAGAGAGTCACACACCCCCCACCCACCCACCCACACAGACACTCGGGCACCCATACAGATACTCAGACAACCAATCAATAACCCATATAGACACTCATGTACCTCCTCTCCATCCCATGCAGCCTCTTACACACCAACTGACAGACTAATACAGACATTCAGACAGTTTCGTCACTAACCCATGAATTCAGTAAGACACGATTAATCACTCACTTATATAGTCAGTCACGCACCTACTAAATCATCCATTCAGACACTTATACACCCACTCATTCTTCAATACACCTTGGCATATATATATATCAAGGTCTAGGAAAGCTTTATTCGACTGCTCATAAGACAATCATAAAAGCACATAAAACAAACGATAAAATTCATTATAAACTTTTTAAGATAAAAACATTGTGCACAAATTAAAAAAAATATATATAACACACATTATTAAATAAAAACCACCATCCATAATCAATAAAAGCCCAGGAATTAACAATCCTCAAATGTCATAGTTTTCCTAAGCCGGAGCGCTTTCTTCAAATACTGAGCTATCCTCCATGCAATATGTTCATTCTCCAAGAACTGGAGTCGGATCAGCGCTGGCGACATTGTCTAAAACCTTGATTTTTTAAGAGGGGCAGTATCCAAACTCTTCCTTGATGACACATAAAATTTGCAGAAAACATTAAATGAATTGTGGACTGGACAGATTAGCAGTCGCAGGGACATGGTTTCAGAGTTCGTGACCAATCATTCATTTTAGGCAATGTCAGTAATCTATGGACAATGCCCAATCTAAATCTAGTTAAAAGCAGCCTGTCAAAGCCACTGGGTACAAAGGCCAGATATGGCTCCATCCTTACACAGGTGAGTGTTAAGTGGTGTTGCATCACACAACATTTGGATGTTTCACCTGCTAATCCTATAGCTCCCAATAATAGAAGAGTCTCTGATTTTAAAGCCTTTCTAGAAATCGATAACATGGAACTTGGATTTGTAAAATATTCCAGGTGTCCTAAATCGTTCATGAAGCTATACACATACTTGACCCAGGGGATCTGTATGGCCCCTTCCAGTCTCAGGATATCTAACATGATCTCTCTATTTAACTGGGTCTGATCCTTTGACCATATCCTATGCCAGAGGAGTATTGGTTCAAGTTTAATAAGGTCAGATAAATAAGGAAGATCCAGCTCCTCATGGCAGGCAAAGGAAGGCGTACTTTGAGGGACAGACAAAATATAACGCAGAAACGCATTTTCCACAAGTTGCAAAGGGAGGGTCTTAACAAAACCCCACACCCCTGCCCCGTACATTGTCACTGATGTTCATTTTGCCTTATAAATTTGCAGGAGCTCCCCTGGCGGCTTCCTTCTCAGCTTCTTTGCGAAGGTGGTAAGGGCACTAGTTGTTCTTGTGAACGCAAGCTTTTTTGTAGATATTGTTTGGGTCCACGTATCGCTACGATTAAATAGGATGCCAAGATATGTGAAACTTTTACTTTGGGCTATCTTCCTACCATCCAGAAACATCTCCCTTACCCTACCCCTCTGAACCCCTTGACCACAACTCATAACAAAGGTTTTGGAAACATTGATACTTAAACCCAAGTCCTTCATAAAGTCATTAAGACTGTCTAAAACCCTTTGTAGACCATTTTGTGTGTGCGCGCTCATTAAAACATGCGTCATCCGCATATAGTAGGGTGGGTATAGATCGACCACCCGCTTATGGAAAATCTTGACCCATCTTAAGCAGCTCGTCTCCTAGTCCATTAATATATAAATTAAAAAGGAAAGGGGCCAGGATACAACCTTGCCTGACCCCTTCCTAATGGGAAAAGCTTCAGTGCACTCCCCGTCCACACCATAGCGGACCCTGGCAGAGGCACCACTGTACAAATGCTGCAGGAAAAATATAATATTGAGATCCACCCCCATAACTACAAGGACCTCCCACAATTTACCATGCCTCACCGAGTCAAAGGCCGCAGTGAGGTCCACAAAGGTCAGGTATAATCTACCCTTCTTCGCTCTTCGTGTATTTCCCAATTAAAATTGCTAAGTTTAGGCTCTGCTCTATAGTTCCTAACCCTTCCCGGAAACCATATTGTAGGTCTGACATGATCTTGGTATCTTCCGCCCAGTCTTGTAGACGTTCCAGGACAACCTGTCCCACCACTTTAACCATTGAGTCCAACAAGGAAATTGGTTTATAGCACCCCGGATTATGACGATCCCCCTTCTTAAAAATAGGGATTATTGTAGACTCCACCCAGGTCTTTGGTAATGATGTCCTGGCACTGGCAGTGATGTCATTTGAGATGTCATCAGTGATGTCATCAGTGATGCCACTGACCATGTCATGAATGATGTAATATGTGACATCATCAGTAGTGCATTGCGGGGGCGCGAGTTATAGTTAGCTGCACTAACTATAACGGCCAAATTTCTCTGGTTTTGTAAGAGTGAAATGTCCAACTGACTATAACGTCCCTGAAACCTATGGTTTTTTCAGTGAATTTCTATGGTTTTTAAATGCTAGTTTCTAACTATAACGTCCCTGAAACCTATGTTTTTTCCAGTGAATATATATATATATATATTCACTTAAAAAAACCACATGTTTCAGGCACGTTATAGTTAGTTGGACATTTCAGTCGTACAAAACCAGTGAAATTCAGCCGTTATAGTTAGTTCAGCTAACTATAACTCGCGCCCCCGCAATGCACTGCTGATGACGTCACATATTACATCACTCATGACATGGTCAGTGACATCACTGATGACATCACTGATGACATCTCAAATGACATCACTGATGACATCACTGATGGCATCATCCAGTGACTGTGTGTTACTGTAAAGTTTAAATATGTTTAAAATATAAAGGCCAAGCTGTATTGAAGAATGAGTGGGTGTATGAGTGTCTCAATGGATGATTTAGTAGGTACGTGACTGACTCTATAAGTGAGAGATTAAACGTATCTTACTGAATGCATGGGTTAGTGACTAAACTGTGTGAATGTCTGTATCAGTCTGTCTGTTGGTGTGTAAGCGGCAGCATGGGTTGGTGAATAGCTACATGAGTGTCTATATGGGTTATTGATTGGTTGTCAGAGTATCTGTATGGGTGCCTCAGTGTTTGTGTGGGTGGGAGGTGTGTGACTCTGTGCATAGATGTGTGAGTGGGTGATTCACTGGGTGTATGGATTCAAGAGTGCATCTGTAAAGGGCTGTATGGGTGGGTGAGAGTGTGTATAGGTGTGTTGGTGAGTGAATGGATGTCTCAGTGGTACATGTGTGATTAACTACATATGTGAAAGGCAGTATATGTGAGTGTTGGAGTATATAAATGACTATCTGTGAGTGAGTGATTGTGAGAGTGGCATTATGGATGAGTGTGTGCTTCTATCATTGATTGTATAAGAGAGTAAGTATGTGTTAGTATCTGAATGAGTAAGTGAGGTGGTGTGTGTATAACTGTATAGGTGAGTAAATGGGAGTGTGATCAATTCTTTGCATGACTGACTAGGTGTGTGAGTAACTCCATGGATAAGTGGCAGTGTGTGAGTGTATATATGTGTGTATGAGTGTATATGATAGTCCTGTAGTGATGAGTGACCGAAAGTATGAGTGACTGTATGGGTGAGTGAGTGGATGTGTGTAGACCTAAGAATCAGTGAGTGGGTATGTAGTTATTAGTGTTAGAGTGTCTATGGTTTTGAGAATAGCAGTCTTTAATTTAGAGTGGGTGTATAAAAGGTTATATTAGGGTGTGAGAAGATGCATCAGATTATCACATGGATGATGTCATCAGTGATGTCATCAGTGATGTCATTTGAGATGTCATCAGTGATGTCATCAGTGATGTCACTGACCATGTCATGAGTGATGTAACATATGACGCCATCAGCAGTGCATTGCGGGGGCGCGAGTTATAGTTAGCTGAACTAACTATAACGGCCGAATTTCACTGGTTTTGTACGACTGAAATGTACAACTAACTATAACGTGCCTGAAACCTGTGGTTTTTTAAGTGAATTTATAAGGTTTTTTAAATGCTGATTTCTAACTATAACGTCCCAGAAACCTATGGTTTTTTCAGTGAATTTCAAAGGTTTTTTAAATGCTAATTTCTAACTATAACATCCCTGAAACCTGTGGTTTTTTCTGTGAATTTCAAAGGTTTTTTAAATGCTAATTTCTAACTATGCCTACAGAGGTAGGACATGTGCAGAAAGAGGAAGAAAGGTGCAGAAAGAAGCAAGAGAAATGCAGAAAGACTCAACAGAAGTCCAGAAAGATGGAGAAAGGTGCAGAAAGAAGCAAGAGATGTGCACAAAGAACCCAGAGGAGCAGAAAGAGGCCTTGTTGCAAAGTCATCCTGTGCCCCCAACCTTTTGCTGACGGGTACTGGTGGTAACTGACTCTGACTAACCAGGCCTAGAGCCAGTGCTATGCTAAAAGACACTTAAAAAAAAAAAAAAATGAATGTGTTCTCATGTAATGCAACTGCTGCTATGTAAGGCACTCTAATGCCCGATTCGGGTCAAGTTTGCGCTATATAAAACTCTTAAAAAAAAACAAAAAACTTAGAATACAGTGAAAACACCTACATATACTAGGAAACACTATGCGTTGGGGTACCCCTGTGATTAGCACGACCTCCTCTGTAAGGCTCTAGTACATAATAGGGCAGGGGGATTAAAACTACCTTCAAGTCAGAGGTGCAGAAAGATGCTTCTTTAAGTAGTAGTCACGTTTGCAGAGTGGTGGAGAAAGGGTGCTGGGCCTCCGACCAGCGCTCAGGAATTCCGCTGCATAGGACTTAGAGGACGTACCAAGAAGGCTTCTTGGCCCCCAAAGTCCCTCCGGAGTAAATTAGAATTCATCCCCCATCCCGTAGTCTGCCAGGAGGCGCGTTTGCAGAGTGGTGGAGAAAGGGGGCATGTCCTCCTTAGACGCCTTAGAAATCTCACTGTGTGGGACTTCACTGCAGGTCAAGAGGTAGTTGGCCCCAACGAAAACCTTGGGGGCCAACTACTCCCTCCTGTTACCTCCAGTACGTCCCACACAACAGGATTGCTAAGTTCTCATAGCAGGCCACGCCCCCTTTGCCCACCACTCTGCAAACGCGCTCCCTGGCGCGCTCTTGGATAGGGATTGAAGTCCCCTTTGCTGCTGGGGGTCCTTTAGGGGCCAACAACCTACGTCTTACCTCCAGTAAGCCCCACACATTGGGATTGCTGAGAGGTGGACAGAGGCCACGCCTCTTTCCTCACCACTCTGTAAAGCGCCCCTGGCGCGTTCTGAGTTGGGTATTAAGTCCCTTCATGCCTGAGGGTCTTGGGTTAACTAGCCCACCAGGTACTTCAGATGTGCCACAGAGCTGCATTGAGAGAGGTGGTCTGAGGCCATGCCCCCTTTTTACCCCACTCTGCAAACGCAGCTCCTGGCGCACTGCAGCTCGGGGGATGACGTCCACTTGTGTCCTGAGGTCCTCAGGACACAAGAGGACCTCATCGCCCCACCAGCAGTCCGCCAAGAGGTGCGTTTGCAGAGTCGTGTAAAAAGGGGCGTGGCCTTGGACCACCTCTCTGCAACGCAGCTCTGTGGCGCATACTGGATGTACCTGGTGGGCTCGTTGGCACCCAGGGACCCTCAGTATTCAAGGGGAATTAATTCACCAACTTACAACGCACCAGGGGGCGCGTTTGCAGAGTGCTGCAGGGAGGGGGCGGGGCCTCCGGCGAGATGCCAGCTTTTTTTTTTTTTTCAGAAAGGGGGCTGTGTGGCCTCCTTTCTTTTACCATTTTTCTTGCCCTGGGGACCCCATCCCCCAGGGCCTGACCCCTTTTTTATAAAAATAAAATTAAAAAAACGGGAAGGGGGCCGCGTGGCCTTCCTCCCAAGGCCAATTTTGGCCCCGGGGACCCCATCCCCCAGAGCATGGCCAGATATTTAATTTTTTTTTGTATTTTTATGGAGTGG
Source organism: Calotriton arnoldi (assembly GCA_963921515.1). Taxonomy (NCBI): domain Eukaryota; kingdom Metazoa; phylum Chordata; class Amphibia; order Caudata; family Salamandridae; genus Calotriton; species Calotriton arnoldi. Next base: position 348,310 of record CAWUFW010004593.1, on the reverse strand, counting down.
GATGTGTGGCCCCCCTCCTGAGGTCATTATTGGCCCGGGGACCCCATTTTTTTTTTTTTTAAATTAATTTTTATTTTTATTCAGGGAGGGGGGCCGCGTGGCCCCCTGCCCGGGACACTTCTGGCCCCAGGGACCCCATCCCCCGGGGCCGACCCTTTGCATTGGGGACCGTGGGGGGAGCCCCAATGCCCCCACGGTCCCGCAAGCTCCCCACCTCCTGCCCTGCCATAGCAAACAGCAATGTCCTGGGGGTGGGCACCCCGGGACATTGCAGGAGCAGGCACTGGGGGGTGGCGGTCCCCAGGGCCACCGAGAGCTCCAGGAGGGGGGCCGCGCGGCCCCCCTCGCAACGTATTTAAAGCCCCGGGGAAGTGGTGGTCCCCGGGGGTCTGTAACGGACCTCCGAATTTGAATATTAAGTGCCCCAGGGAGGTGGTGGTCCCCGGGGCAGCATGGGGGGGGTTGGGACCCCCTCACACATTTATTAAAGAAGCCCCGGGGAGGTGGCGGTCCCCGGGGCTGCGGTGGGGCCGCATGCCCCCCGCATTCAATTTAATAAGCCATGGGGAGGTGCCGGTCCGCAGGCTGCGGGGGCCCCCGCGGGCCCCCACAAATTAATTGGTGAGTGCCCCTGGGACCTGGCCCACCAGGGGGCTTTCAAAAACGAAGCGGGGAGACCGCGCTTTGTTTTTTTTTTATTTTCTCGGCCGAATTCGCGACCCCAGCGCGAATTCAGCCGATTTTTTTTTTTTAAATGCTTTTTGGCCCTGGGGTCCTTGTGGGATCCCCTGAGCAGGCCTAGGGGTGAGGGTGTTTGTACCCTGCCCCCTTTTCTTGTTTTTCACCTTTTTTACTTTTTTCTTGTGACTCGGTTACCGAGTCACAAGATGGCTGCCAACACTTCCTGGTTTGGAGTGTTGGCAGCCAATCAGAGTGAAGCTCGTGCCCAGGAAGGTTCTCGAACCCTCCTCGGAGCTCAGATATCGAAACTTTTCTTTTACTAATTTCTCTAGAACTACTGAACTGATTTACACCATTTTAAAAAAGGGCTCTTTCTGAACCAAGACCTACCTTTTTGCCAAATTTGGTGTAATTCCGTTCAGCAGTTCGGGCTGTAGCTTTGTCTAAAGTTTCCTATGGAAATTAACATGGGGAAAACGCGTTTTGGGACCCCCCTGTTTTTTTCGCCCCCGCTTGACGAATCACCCCAACACTTTCAAGACAGAAGCTGACCGTTCCGCCCCACTAGTTTTGAAAATTTCGCGAAGATTCGTCAACCGGCGCTAAAGATATTGGCAAAAGAAAAAATGCTTTTTGAATAGAAACGAGGTCCTAACTATAACTACCTACTGGCGACCGCCAGTAGGTAATATATATATATATATATATATATATATATATATATATATATATATATCTTTATTTCGGCTATCAAGCCATAAAAGCTTACAGACATAAACACAATATAACTATCAATAAAACATTATACAAATTCATTTCTTAATGTGTTAAAGGTCAATACTGGTTAAAATGAGAATAATTTAATTAATTACAGGTATTATCACTACTATGGATATACATATTTTCCTGAGGCAAACTAGATAATCCCCTCGTGGTCATTTGTTTCAGCAATAAGGAAGCCATAGCTGAGTACATAAAAGCCAATAACTATATTAAAATATTAAAATGTTAAAACAGAAGGAATAGGCAAAACACTGGGTAGACGTCCTGGGACTTTTCCCTACAGATTTAATATTAGTATCAGGGTTTGCAATTATCTAGGGCCTTCTTCCTTTGGTTCCAGGCACAGAATAAGTAACACAATACTCCAAAGGCTAGGATCTCCCTAGTGTCGCTCTTGAGGAGCCTTACTGCTTCTTGACAATTTCTCACTCCCATGGATTTTAGTGCTGCTACCAACAAATTCTTGCGTGCATTCCTGTATAGTGGACAGAAGAAAATAAAGTGTTCTTTTGATTCCACTGTGTTGGGGCAGTTTGGGCAAAATTTCGATTTTAAATGTGCCTTGTCCCATTTCGAGGTGTGGGTTCTCAGGGGGAGTACACCACACCTGAATTGCACATGTAAACATTTGGCATCAAAAGGGTGCATTCGATCCGTATATGGCTCGAAGCTGGGTGCACACTTATGACTCAGGAACTGACCAGTTAGGCTACTATCCTGGTATACCTTCCATGTTTGCATCACAGCTGCTTCCCAGAAGCGATGTTTTGCTTTTTGAGCATCGGTTTTAGTAATTATCTCTGTGGAGGTCCACAATTTACCCATCCCTATTCTATGTGATGTATCTTTTATGGCCTTCAACCAGGGGGTACTCTGGTCCCTATCAAAAGTCGAAAGATCTTTTATGCAATATCTATAAGTTGCCAGTTCTTTGGTGGACCAGAGTCTGATCCAGTATAGGAGGGGTTTGATTAGGATTATTAGGTGTATGGGATTGAAGGCTAGATTCAATCTCACTGAGGTTATAGGCGAGCTTGGGGGAAGTTTAGGGAGGGCCCTAATGAACTTGTTTTCGATCCTTGTCAAAACCTCTGCTGTGGCCTAACCCCAAATCTCAGCTCCATAAATTACAGATGTTACAGCTGAAGCTCTATATACAGTGATGACAGGGGACAGAGCGTCTCTCGATGCAGCTCTATATTTCCTTCCAATAGCTGAGGTTTTCAGTTGGAGAATGGTTTTACTTTTTTCCAGCTGAGGGCCCCATGTCTGATTATCACTCAGCCTAACACCCAGGTAGTCGAAGTAAGGGACTTTTTCGAGAGGAACTCCCTCTATGGTCACATTTCCTCTGTGCATTTATGGAGGTTCATGGTCATGACTTTGGACTTAGTGGGGTTAAGTTCTAAGCCTCTTTCCTCGCCGAAGGAAACAAAGGCATTTAATTTTGCTTGCAGCCCCATTGGTGTTTGCAAAATTGACAGGGTATCATCTGAGAACATCAAAATGGGTCTGGGTAAGCCCGCTATTTTGGGGGTGTAATGTTTACACTTTCCTCACTGCACCATTAATATATAAGCTAAAAAGCTTGGGAGCAAGGACACACCCTTGTCGTACCCCTTGCTTGATGTCAATCCTGTCTGTCAAGTCCTCTACTGTGTTACCCTAACCCTTGCATACATGCTTGCATGTAGGACTTTTAGTAGTCTTAGCAGGTCTGGGGGGATGCCATACCCATCCAGGACTTCCTATAGAGTTTCCCTAGGAACCAGATCGAAAGCTGCTCTCAGATCAATGAAAGCGATGTACAGATGGTTACACTTCAGGGTGACATATTTCCAACTTATCGACTTGAGCGGAGGACCTGGTCCAAGGTACTAATCTTCGGTCTATCCATTCACTTAATTAAACCGCACCTGTCTGCAAAATAATTTCTGTGTGTTGTCTAGCAAGCTTATAGGTCTACAATTTGAGGGGTTAGTTCTCTCTTCCTTTTTGTACATTGGGACAATAATTGCTCTGTGCCATGTTGGAGGAATTTGGTTGCCTTTTAAGATACTATTAGATACAGCGTTCAGGTATGGGGTCCAGATATCTGGTTGGGACACAAAAAGGTCACCCGGTATGCCATCCATCCCTGGGGCATTTTCCTTTTTCGTTAGAGTTACTGCTCGGGAAGTTTCAGCTAGGGTAAAACGAAGGTGGTCTCTTGTTTTAAGGGGGTCACTACTCTCTTCATGGGTTATGAGTTCCTCATGAATGCTAGTTTCCCCTGTAGGCGGTTCATCTAGATTGTTATGTTTCTAGTTGCCATTATACAAGCCACTAAAATGTAAGACCCATGTTTCTGGTTTATTACTAATTCTAAGTGGTTAACGTTGGAGGGGTTAACGGATAGTAGTTTCCAAAAATTCTTATGGTCACCCTTCTCTAAGGCTTCGGTCATCAGCAGTCATTAATCCTCTTCCCATTTCCTTTTGGCTCTATATAGCGCAGTTTTATACCTGTTTCTAGCCGTTGGGATTTCAGGTCTTGAACCCTTTTTAATCACTCTCAACAGGAGGGATTTTTCCAGGTGACAGGTTTTTGTGTACCAGAAAGGAGTTCTCTTTTGGAGGGCACCTCTCCTGTGTTCCGTCATGAAATATGGTCTTAAAGTGTCAAGAGTTTGCAATGAATGGAAACAAAATTTATGTTCCCAGTATTTGCAGTAGATCTACCTGGGAGAGTTTATACACAAAGAGGTTGTATAGACATGTCATGGATTTTGTGTCCATCACTAGGGCTGCCCATTTGGTGTTCCTTAGATTGTTTGTTGTAGCAATTAAGGGTGTCGTCACTTCGGGTTCTAGTATTACATCAAAAAAAGGCGTCATAGAGAAGGTAGCGCTTAGTGCCTGATGGTTACTATCCAGTCTAGGGACAACCTTCATGTCGCATAGATCTTGCCAGAGATCGCTGTCTACTAATATATAGTCAATTCGGGAAGTGCTCAGGCCTCTTTTGAAGGTGGAACGTGGGGGGTAATCAGATTTCATATTCCCATTTACAATTCTCAGATCATGGTCAAGGATTAGATTTGTGAATTGAGCGCATACTTTGATGTTTTTGTTATCTTCTTGTGGTGATGCAGGAGTGTTGAAGATGTTCTTGTATCTCTCCTATCAATATTTTACATGGGGTTATAACCAGCGTTTGTTGGAATTCGGGTATTAGTATATCCCACAACAATCATTAGGGCTTTCCGATTGAACTGCCCCATAAGTTAATCTAATTTAGCTACAGTAATAGATTGAACATTTGAGGGGACTGACCTAATGTACATGTTACCCAGGTCTATATATCTTGGGCCTATATGAGTAGTGATCTTAATTTCAATAGCAAGTAGATCTCTACAGCTAGTTAGAATTACTCTTGCTACAGGGAACAGGTCCAGGCTTAACCAAATTAACAACCCTCCAGATGGACACCCAGCCGGGGAGGGGATTGCATTCTTGCTGAAAGTCAAGAAACCTGGTCGAGGTATTGGATTAGTTGCTCATGTTTCTTGAAGAAGAATAATGTGGTGCAAGTCAACAAACGTGCCCCACTCAGGGTCTTGGAGTTTGGACTTGATTACTGCAACGTTCCATGATAACACGTTAAAACTATCAACCACTTCGGTTTTTGAGCCCTCAAGATGGATCAAGTAGGTTCTCCCTGTGGTGGTGAGTGAGTTTCTCTATTGTCGCAAGTGTCACTGACCCTGGTCCTAGTCATGGAGCGTGCACAAGAAAATGTATTAGGTAGTGACCAAGCGACTGTAGTTGGTTGCTGTCCTTCTGGGTTTGTGTGGCATGGGATGCTGTAATTCCTGAGTCAATCAATATCTGAGGTGTTCATAGGATTACAGGTTTCTCTAAGATTGAGATGCCTACTGTTTAGGGATGGGTGTTGGTTCTTTTCTCCTAGGAAGTCTGCTATCATGTCTGGGGGCTTAGGTTTAGGTCTTATGTGAGTGTTGTTACATGGCCTACAGTGCAGTTCGAGTGCAATTAGATCTTACGCACGGGTCTTTTCATAAATAGCCACTTCCAGCAGTAAATCGTTTGACATTTAGTATGTCCTCCTTATTATAGATCTGCAGCCCCTTTTGTGGCGCATCCAATGGGTCAACCTTGTTTACTAATGCCTCGTGTGTCTCCAAGTAGGGCCTCTGGATTTTAGGGGTGTTAACGATAAAAAGATCGAAAGATTAAACGTTTCTACTTACGGGAATTACCTTGCTTATACTATTTCTGTTATTTATATCCCTTTGCCTAAGGCTCCTGTCCACCAGTCTGAGGTTGGCATGCATCTGGTCTAGCCGAGGGGGACAGTCAGTCTTAGGGAGAGTGAGGGCTTGCACCTGCCCGTTCTTTTTATCTTCCTTAAAGTGCGCATGGTTACTTTGTCCTACATAAGATTTGTGTGTCCCAATACTTGTCACATGAGATCTATAGTTCCCCTCCGCCATTCTGGATTTACATGTGGCTGGTCTCATGGTGGGTAATGGTGAGGCCTGGGAGGAGTATAAACCGGCATCCTTTCCTTCATGAGATGTCTCTAGGAGTTAGAGTTCACATGATTACATTGGCCTCCGTACAATTTGTGGGGCCCATTGATGGTCGTGCGGGCTACAGCGTGGCCAGTGTTAATGATTTCTGTAGGGTTCAATGACTCTTTAACTAATGAAGTAAGAATATCCAACTTATCCGTAAGCATTTTTGCAATTCTCTTCATATTCTCCCTTAGGGTTTTGATTTCATTCCTTATTAGTTGTCATCCAGATCCATAATGTTCCTGGCCGGACAAACCCTCGTAATGCCCCCCTCCCTGGCAGAGCTTAAGGGGCTATTTTCAAATGTTTCCAGATTTGCTAGCACAGAGTATTGGTTTGAGCATTACACATTAACGATTGTGTGCTCCTCCTTCCTATTACGTAAGCTGCTGAATGCTTAGGAGAGAGTGCTATGGATGGGGAGGGGCCCTGAGGGCCCTGGGTACTTGAACTTATCACTGGAATAGTCTCGGAGGGCTGCTCGAAGTAGGAGAAAATCCTTTTCTGCAATTTGGAATTCCTCCTCTTTGTGTCTTTTGCCTTCCCTTGCTGGCTTGTCCCTTTTGCCTTTGTTTTGGGGGCTAGCATATCCTCAACCTCCTCAATAAGTTTGTCGATTTCTTCCAAAGTACAGTTTTCTGCGGCATGTCTTGGAATTTTTGTTGTACTACCTACTCCCAGGTTCTTAACGGATGCCTTCCTCTTAACCATTTCCTCAGTCTTCGTTAAAGCTGTGCCAGACCCAGTAGTCACTTGCTAAACCCAGTAATCAGTTTGTAGCTACCCACCCAGCCAAACTAGATGTGCAGTACTTACAAAGTGAGCCAAGGGGGGACCCTGCCCTGCCTCTTCCTGGCACTGATGGGCGCATCCTGCTCACTTCCTGCACAGCAGGATGCGGCGAAGCCCTTTGTAGCACTGATGATACTGGTTCCGCCCCCTGCGTATGCCTCCTGGCACTGGGATGTGTGGGACTTGGAGTACCGTTCAGCAGTTCTGGTCCATTGTTTTCCTTGGTTGGATATTTTTGGATACAATCGGCTGAAACTATCTGTTGATTGAAAGACATACACTACCTTCCAAGAAAGCTTTCAGATGATTCCCCTGTAACTCTGACCATTGAACTACCTGACCCCCTATGGAGAGACAGGCCTTGGTGCACCCCATTGCATGCATCATTGGACACTGCTTGTAAAGCAGACATGACGATGCCCATTGAAGAATATTTTGAATTGACTGTATGGTCAGTCCACTCTTTCCCAACAGTATGGAAGGTATATATAAGTGGGATGTCAATTTCAAAACAACCAGGTGTCCTCAAGTCTATCTGCACTAAGTTACACACACTTGAGCTGAAACTGACTGCTGTGCAACATTCTTATGAAATGACTCAGAATGCGGCGAACCTAGTGGGAAATGAAGAGCTACGTATGCAGTTTAAGGAACTGGCAGATCTAGAAGTGGTGTTTCTTGGTCAGCACACACAGGCCGCCAAATACAGAGATGGGGAGCGACCCAGTGGAACCTTATTGTGGATGGTAAAGAAGGCACGGCCACATACTGTGGTGCATACCGTGCACTCACCATCGGTGAACCTGTAGTTCGTGACAAATCAACATTTTAAAGCTTTTACTCTTACTATGAGACCCTTTACTCCTTTAAACAGCATTTCACACAAGAATAAATGGAGGAGTACTTTGAAGAGGTAGCTTTGGCTTGTATGGAGGAGGGGAACACAGCATCCTCACAACCCTGCTCAGCCGAGGTGCAGGTGGCTATTGATAGTTTCGCCAATGGAACCGCAGCGAAATTTTTCAAAACATTCAAGGAACTGCTGGCGCCTCAGTTCTTAGAGTTTTACCAGGAGGCATCTGATACGGACACTGCCTACCTACCCAAAGGGAACAGGCCCGGTTCTAGGCTTCAGGATCTAAGAGGACCATGAAGAAGCATGGGTGGGCAATGAAGATGATGAATGGGGTGTCTAAGAGCTGGCCCTGGACATGCAGGATGGACTTGTTGGTGTACGAGTAGCATACTCTACCTACTGTTGAGGTCGTCCCACTAGTTTTACTCTGTATTTCAGGTGGGCTAGTAACTATGTGCCTTATCTCTTCTGCTCTCTATCTGTTCTGCTCCCTCTGCCTCATCCTCATTTATTTCTCTGCCTCATATACTACATTCTCCTTTCACCCTACTCTCCTACCCACCTCGCCCTCTGCTTCCTTCCACTTTATCCTCTTTTCTCCACCTCACCCTTCTCTTTCTTTGCCTCACCTTCTTTTTCTTCACTTCATCCTTCTTTCTTCTTAAAGTGGCCTCTTCTCTCTCTCTCTCTCTCTGTCTGCCTCACCCTACTCTCTCCCCCTCACCCTACTCTCCACTTCACCTTCCTCTCTCACTACTTTCCCGTCCCCTGCATCAGCCTCCTCTCACTCCGCCAACCACTTCACCCATCTCACTCCATCTCACCCTTCGTGATCGTCCTCCATCTCACTCCCCTCTGTATTTCAGGCCCAGCCCTCTTCTCCTCTTCACTTAACAATCTTTCCTATCTTCCTCACTATCTTCCCTCTGTCTACCTCACCTTCTTCCTCTAAACCTCCTACCCATCACCTTCTCCTCTCTCGGTTTCACCTCCTCCTCTCTCCACCTCCTCCTCCTCTCTCTCCACCTGAGAGACTTCTGTCAGCATCACATTTACTATTGCTGCATATGGGGCAGCAATTTGGAGGCATATTTACAATGAAATGGTGGAGCACGGCGTTGGCCTCCTTGGCTTAACGCTGCGCTCTGCCACTTCAGAAATGCAGGGCTGCACCATATTTACAAGAATATGGTGCAGCCCTGCATTTCCCCTGCACTGGTGCTAAACGTAGCAGTCTAGCGCCAACTCAGGCATCCTTGCACCATAGTGCAAGGGTGTCTGCGTTGAGGGGAAGATTGTTTATGTGCAGGAAGGTCTCTCTTCCTGCACATAAACAATCTTTAAATGGCGTTTTGTAACTTTTATGTGTGCTGCTTAATGCAGCACACATAGAAGTTGCAAAACGTCATTTATTTTTATTGTTTATGTGCAGGAAGGGTGACCTTCCTGCACATAAACAATCAATGACAATTTGCTATTTCTATGTGTGCTGCACAATTCAGCACACATGGAAACAACAAAAACGAAGAGAAATAAAGCATTTCTCCTCGTTTGCCTGTTTAAGACCAGGTTTTTCCTGGTCTTAATTTGGCGCTGCCTCCTATTTATGCCACCCTTGTAAACAGGGTGCAGCGTCAAAATCAATGGGTGTTGTGGTGGAACGCCCACCGCAACACACATTGCCATCCCTCTCCTTTCACGCTGAGTACAGTGTAAAAGGGTGCCTTATTTACAAGGCAGTGTTAAGCCACGTTAAGTGGCTTAACACTGCCTTGGAAATAAAGCGAAGCCCATATCGCCAACACAACGTCACTAAAAGTGACATTGTGGTAGCGATAGGGGCATGTAAATATGCCCCCTGGTGTGTGTAAAGGAAGCTTGAACTGCTACTATACAAGTGTGTGTACGTGTACTTGCGTGGGTGTGCTGCTGTGTGTAATCAGAACTTTCACTCCTGCTGCCCAGGACATGTTTTTCACTGGTAGCTCTAAATGCCTTTACAGTGGCAGCATCAAGGCCAGGATTATATGGAGCGTGCTTATAAGCATGCACAAGATTTGCAAAGACATGGGGGCCATGTGCATTTTAAACAGATAGTAAAAAGCTGTGCAACCTTTTAACATTGAGAATAGTGCCTACTGCTGTACATTTACTCCAAATAAGAGTAATAACAAGTACAACTGGAAGAGCAATCAAATTTGGCAACCTGAGGAGAACCAATCAAACATCAAATATGGGCCTGTTTCTACCCATAGCTGCCCACTGTGCCAAGAGTGCAGCTTCTGGGGTTGACAACTGGGCTTCTCATTTGGTGGCTACATCTAATCTGGTGCCTCAAACATAACCTGTCTCTCCTAAATTAAAACTGTCATGTTCCTGCCTCTTTCTCATTGTAGGAAGCTGGCTCTTTATGTGATGTATCAAAAACTTGATATACCGTGCAAAGAGTCCAGTGGTTCCCTCACAAGTAGACAGGTATTGCTATGCAATCCCAAAGTGCTCTGTTAGGGGTAGTATTGTCAAGCAGCCCTAGGCTTAACACAGAGGAGTGCAACACATTCACCAAATACACATAATGGTCAATAAATGATGACACAACTCAAGAAGGAGCTCCACACTAATTTATCAAAAATAGCAAGTATTTTCATATATATATTTTAGGTATCAAAATCTTTAAGATCAGGCAAGCCCTGAATGCACCATTGTAAACAGTTACAGAAGAAACTATTTTAAACACCATCAAGTATTACCATGACGGTCGATGTAGAATCCACTGCGGTAACCTGCATCACAGTCAAACAGTTTTAGTGTTGCAGTCAATGGAAGACGAGCAGAACCGTCAAGCAGATTGCGCAATGGTAACCTTTGTCAATGTCAAACAGTTTTAAGACTGCAGGCAAACAAGAGATGGCGGACGGGCAGGTCTGTCGATCAAAAACAGTCACAGTTGGAGTTAAAGCACATGGGCTTTTTCAACACTTGTGCCAACGGGCACTTGGAGTTAGCTTTTGGTCTATACTCTTCCAGAGGAGAGGTCTTTGGAGTCCTAGGACCCGAGTGGAATAGATCATTCTCGATTACCTTGCCCAGGCATGCTGGATGCAGGGATATGTGGAAATGTCCTTCATCGGGGTGGGTGCATCAAAGATTCGCCTCGGTTGATCCATCAGCAGAGCAGCTGTCGTACCAACACGGTTTCTGCGACACAATCGATGCCAACACACAGGAGATGCAAAAACACAGGAATGGGGTCATTTCCGATGTCAGTCGCAGGTGCTGTGGAATGTCCTCCTCTTGCAGCAAAGACTGAAGGGGTCAGTGGCTGGACTGGCGACCTACAACCCTTGATTGCTGCAAAGGTCAAACAGATGGGCCTCACTATCTGGAGGTCATTGGGAGTGCAGTAGGGGCTTGGCACTACAGTGAGAGACAACTACCACTCTTGGGGGGCTCTAGCCACTTTACTGGGGATCCACCACCTTGACGGGCCCAGTGGCGAGCACTTTGGTCGCTGCTTCAGATGTCATTTTGACCTGTGGTGTGCAGAGGATCGGGTTCCACCAATCCAAGGGAGTTCCTGGTTCTTTGTTAAAGGCAGGCAGGCCTCCCAGGTTCTTGGAGAAAAGCTGCAGGACGAGACAACTTTGGTGCAGGGATAGGAGTCAGCAGGCAGGCTGGCAGGTTTATCGCCAGGTCAGTCACACGCCCTCTTCTCCTTGCTCTTTGCGGCTCTTTGGTTTCTGCTTTCTTCTTAGGTCAGCAGGATCTAAGGTTTTGTGCCTAGGGGGGCCACTAAAGACTGAATTTAGGTGTGTTAGAGGGAGTGCCAGGTAGTAGCCAATGGGCTATTTACCTTTAGGGTGACTACACCATCTTATGACCACTTCCCATGGGAAGTGAGCATAACCCTGTCCCTGGTTGGCTTATTCCCTCCAAGGCAAGTTGGAGGAATTTGAAGAGAGGGGTCCACATCGCCTGCCCCACCCTAGGGGTGGTGCTGGCTGAATGTGGGCACACCTCCTAATCTAACTAATTTTCCCACCTGTCTCCCCTCCAAAAGTGGAGCAGGACAGGGGTTTGGCATCCTCTCCTTTGAGAGAAAGCAGAGTCGCATACCAAAGGAGGAGGGCTGCTTTGAAGCTCCCCTGTTTGAGCAAGCTAATCTGCAGGTCATCTTGTGGGAGGGGGGGGAAACACCCCCTGCCAGAGATGGCCTGGTTTCTGGCCTCCCAAGAGCAAAGGCCCTCACCCTTGGGGGTCAGGAATTTGTCTCTGGTGTCAGACTGGCTAAAACCAGGCAGCCCACCAGCAGTTGGTACAATTTCAGGCGGCACCTCTGAGGTGCCCTCTGGGTGCATGTATTGATAAATCCAACACTGGAATCAGTGTGGGATCATCAATATGAGATGTTTGATATCAAACATCCCTATTTTCAGTGGAGCCATCATGTAGCTGGGGAATTCATGTTCACCAGTTCCCAGCACATGTTTTAAAATGGCTTTCCTGTTCACTTGCATTGGCAGTAATCAAACTGACCAGTACAGGTGCATATCGGCTTATGCAGGTATGCCTTCACAAATAATATTAAGCACCCTGCCGAAGTGCTATCAGGACTGCTGCAGGGGTGTCTTACAAATACCATATGCAGGGGTTGGGGACATGGCAGACAGGGATGTGTGACATGTAGCATTTTCACTTTTTCCTGCACCAAGACACGCAGCCTGCACTGGCAGACATGCGTGTGCCCAGTGAGGGGTCCCTTAGGGTAGCACTTTTCGCGCTGCCTCCCCTAGGGACCCTCTTTAGCACCTTAGGCCCTAGGTACCAGGGTACCATTTACTGGGAACTTACAGAGGGTGGTAAAGTTTTGCCAATTGGGTTACAGTTTTAGGGAAAGAACACTGGTACTGGGAACCTGGTTAGCAGCGACCCAGTCAAAGTTGCACCAAAAAACAGGCAAAAAGTGTGGGGGGGGTATTACAACAAATACCCAGCTCCCCTCAATTGTTCTCTTCCTCTTTCCTACTAGTCTGTGTTAGTCCCTTCACCCTCTCTTTCTTTCTTAGTCACTCTCCCTGCCTGCCTCTTTTTTTCTACCAATCTCCTTAAGTCTCCTCACCCTCCTTCTCTGGTCTCTTCCTCACCAGTGATCATTTACTCATCCCCCTCACTCTGACCACCTTTCTTTCTCATCATACCCATCCTTCAGCACCCTCATCCTTTGACTTCACACTTTCCTACTCCTCTCCCTCTACTCATCTCTCATGACCCCACTCTCAGTACATGCCTACCCATTGCCCTATGCCCAACAACCACTATGCTCATCATACTCCTACTCGATCCTGCTCTATCGTCCTACTTCCTCAAACTCGTTTTTCATCTTCCTCTATCCATCTCTCACAACTTTATTGCTTTCATTACTGTGACACTCATGATCCACCTACTCCTCTTATTAACCCTCTCTGTCATGATATTTTATTCCCTTCTACTCATTCCTGTACTTTATCTACCTCTTACTGTACCATTCTTTTTTTCTTATTCTTCCTTTTCTTTTTCCTTACCCTCATATTTTAAATCTGTGCCCTATTGCAGTTTTCTCTTGTTCTGATCCTAGAATGTTTGATTGTGTTCACTATGCATTAGCACCACAGTTGTGAAAACAGTGGCCCTGTATTTTGCAGGACTTCTGATTAAAGGACACAAGTACATCCACAGTTTCTACTTACTCAATACCTAATAACATTTACTGCTCTAAGTGAGTTATTCACTCTACCTTTCAAAATGCTCTAAAACATCACAGTTGGTTAAAGCTCAAATAAGTATGTTTAGCCAGATCACCTAGCTGATCAGAATTTTTATATGGATAGCAAGACATAAAAGTTATTTACAGTGATTACTGCCCCACTTTTGTGGCAAACGTCTGAGTAAGAAAATGTGAACTTGTGAAGCCACAAATTGGAGGATCATCTCAGTAGCAAATGCATTAGCCCACAATATTATTTTTATTGGTTTAGGACCTGTTACAGCAGAGCTTTCTAGCTACTCATATAAACAAAAGAGACAACTTTTTGGAAGAGATTAAATGCACAGTCACCGGTGCCCCAAAGTGTGATATCTGTGCCTAAAGTTCCCTTAAATTATATTAGCATACTCAGGATATTGGGAGCAGGCAGGACAGTGGCAGCATGTGTTGCATTGCACAATGACAGCATGTGCTGGCAATCCTGCCACAATATTTTTCATGAAAATTAGCTAAAGTCTGTTCACTTTAGACAAAATCAAAACATGTGACATAGGCAGATATTCTTTGACATATATGGCCCCTGGTTGAGCATAGGTTCACGGCAGGACAAAAATAACTCAAACCACTGCATAAGTGCATATATGCGCACATTTTTCAATGATTCATAGAATCTGCTCAGAGATTCAGGCACTCTCAGTGCTTCTCGACACCGAGAAGGACTTGGATTAACTTGATTGGCCATTTCTGTTCACCATCCTGAGCAGGATGGACGTAGGGCACACTTTTATTACATTTGTATAATTACTTTATACTAACCGTCTGGGGATATGTGTATTATATGGGGCGGTGATTTTAATTGTTTTTTGTGTCAACATAGCCAACAGGGTATTTGTGGCATAGGCAAAGACAAAGAAGATAAGCCGACACATTTTTCGCATACAACTTTGGGGGACTTGTTAAATGGAATACTCTTTCAGTTTGATTTGGGATATGTGAATGAATTGTGTATTCCCCTTGTACCTTTTGAGCCCACTTTTAATGGGAGGGGTTGCAATTCTATTATTGATTTTATTCTAGTGTCAAATAGATATTCATGTAATGTTTGCACTTTTAAAATCCATGACTTTATAATGAGTGATCATTATCCAATTAGTATGGTCCTTTCTCTAGAAAGGTCGATTAGAATTAATAATAAGAAGGACGCACACTATAATTTTAATATTAATCTCTCAAGCACAAACAGGTATTCTCTAAACTGGGCAAACGTGGACCCTGTGGTTTTTATTCAGCAACTAGTAAATAGGTTGTATGGCGATCTTGAAGTCTGTCTTTCTCAGACAAGGGATGATGAAGAAATTCTTAATGCCTTCTGTAAGATTACAGGTGAGGTTCAGAAATTATTAATGAGGGAACAGAGACATGGACTGCATAGGCCACAGGGCTGGTTTGATCGAGAATGTAGTAAGGCCCATACCCACCTGAAGAATGCTTTGCATAGTGAAATTAGATGTAAGGAGGAAATTAGACAGGCGAGAACCTTATATTGACAGGCGATAAAAAAGCGCAAGGCACAATTAAAAATGGAAGCGTGGCAGGCGTTACACCAGGCATGTTTAAGGAAGGATAATGTTGGTTTCTGGACAGCGGTTAATGCTCCTTTCTTCGTGAATAGGGATACTGATATTTTAGACAATGCAATTACTGAGGATAAGTGGGTCGAATTTTTCGCGGGTCTCTATAATGATGAGTCCATTGGTAATAATGAGATATCCTCTGTAGTTGTTGGGACAGATGATTGTGCACAGCCTATAGTATTTCCCATAGATATTGATATTTCTCTCGATGAAGTTACTAGGGCAATAACTGAGAGTGCCTCTGGAAAAGCACCAGGGTCGGATGGCGTCCCAGTAGACGTATATAAAACTAATACTGGGCTATGGGCTCCACTTTTAACCAATGTCTTAATTAGCTGTAGCCAACATGGTTTCATTCCTACCTGGTCGGACGCAATTGTGATCCCTATTTTTAAAAAAGGGGATAGAAATGAACCAAGGTGCTATCGTCCAATCTCCCTGTTGGATTCCCTCCTGAAAGTAGTAGGGAGGGTAATTTTAAACAAATTACAAACATGGGCCGAAGAGACAGATGTGTTATCTAACTTGCAATATGGATTTCGTGCGGGGTTTGGCACAATTGAGCAGGGTCTTAATTTAACTTTAATTATAAGTAAATATATACTAGCAAAGGAGGGAAAACTTTTTTGTCATTTGTTGATTTGAGCTCAGCGTTCGATTGTGTAAAACACGATAAATTGTGGAGCATTTTAAAAGATATGGAAGTGGATCCACCTTTGCTATCATTTATTAAGGAATTGTACAGGGAGGCAGGGGCAAGGGTGCGTTATGGGAGGCAGGGGGAGTGCTCAACTAAGTTTCGTATAAGAAAGGGGGTGAGGCAAGGCTGTATACTTGCCCCCTTCCTCTTTTCCTTATATATTAACAGTCTTGGTCAATACCTGATTGAACATCGGCAGGACTATCCGATCATCAAGAATACTCCCGTTCCCATTTTATTGTATGCGGACGACGCAGTTATCATGGCGCGGACGCAGTTAGGCTTACAAAGAACTGTCACTAACTTTGTTAATTACATGCAAGATAGGGGCTTAAATGTAAATATCAGCAAGACATACACAATGAGCTGTGGAATAAAAAGGAGTAAAAAATTTGACATTTTTATTAATAATAATAAAATCGAAAGTACAGATAAGTTTTCCTATCTGGGAATTAATTTTGACAGGACTGGTTCTTGGAAAGCAGCTATGCAGGCAAGAAAATTAACGTTCTCAAGAGCAATAGGAGCGGTTATCAACTTCTCAAGGAAATTAGGCTGTAGACCTGTTCCTGAGTTACTAGACATTTATAAATCAAAATGTATATCAACAGCGACATACGGGGCAGGAATCTGGGGCCTCGTAGATGCCCAACAAATTCAATGCTGTGAAAATGCCTTCATCCGTTATTTGTTGGCGGTTCCTAGCTCCATTGCAACTTTTAGCTGTCATAGGGAAATTGGTCTCCCATTCATTTCTGATATTATTAGAATAAACCCTCTTTTACTTTGGCATAAGGTATGGGTTTCCATGGAGACAGGTTTTAACCGGAATGTAATTATGGACTGTTTAAAATTGGATAGGGTGGCTAATATACCATGGATCAGTTATATAAAAAAATTGTCGTATGATATTGGCCATCCTGAATATTTTGACACTCCAGAGAGTTTGGAAACAATACCTAGAAAAACCCTGAAAACAGTTTGTCTGAACCATCTAGAGAATAAGCGATGGCTCACCGAGAGGGACAAAATTACCGTCATGAATAACCATCTGATGATAATATGTCCAGGCACACAACCGTATTTGGTACAGGTTCAGGGAAGTTTTAGTCGTCTGCTTTTAACCCGTTTCGTTTTGGGTTATTTTATAGAATGATTACTTTTCCAGAAGTTAATGATTGGTCGAGAAACCTAATCCCATGCCCGTGTGATGACATTTCAATCCAATCAACGCTGCATTGTATCCTATTTTGTAAATATTACATTTTACCCAGGAAAAGGTTTTTAATTCCTGTTTTGAAGAGCATGGGTCTAAGACAATGTAGAACAGCTCTCTTGAGCTTACAATTTTTAGAAAATGAACAGATTATTGTGGCTATCTCCTCATTTTTAAAGTCTGTTATTAGATATAGGAATACAATGTAAAGTTTTAAAGGGATGATACTCCTGTTTTTTGGGATACACACCAATTGTCTTTTTCATTTTTAACATGAAATATAATATGAAATGTTTTTCTTTTAACTGTGCTTTTATGATTTTTATTGTATGAAAATCGAATAAAGCTGAATTTGATTTGATTTGATTTATACTAACCTGATTGCCAGGGTGTGGGTGAAAGTCTATCCCACACACCTCCTGTAGGTAGGAGGAGGCACACAGAAGGGGTGTCCTAGTTTGCTGCTGGTATTTACCCTGTCGATCAAATCCTTAGCTTCCCATCTGTGTGAGTGGCATAACCTGACGATAATTTCTATCCATGTATGCTGATTACCTGCTACTATTCATTAGAAACCCAGAGACCAACTTTGAAACCATCATACAAGACATCATTAGATTTGGCTGGTATGCAGGCCTGTGCATTATCAATCAATCAAACAGTACTTGTATGACGTGGCTAATCATCCGTGAGAGTATCCAGGCGCTGAGTTGCTGCGCTTAGTCGAAAAGCCAGGTCTTGAGTCTTTTCCTGAAGTTCATCAGAGAGGGTGATGTTAGAAAGTGGAGGGTGTTCCAGGAGTTGGCAGTGAGGTGGGAGAAGGATTGGCCTCTGCAATGGCTATGATGGATGCACGGTGTCTGTGCAAGGGCGAGAGAGGTGGATGTTTCTGGATGGTTGGCGGAACTTCAGTTGGTGGTTCATGTATGCTGGTCCTAGGTCATGGAGGGCTTTGTAGGCATGTGTCAGTAGTTTGAATTGGCATCTTTTGTGGACTGGGAGCTAGTGAAGGTTCCTCAGGTGTTGGGAGAAGTGGGTCTGTTTGGGTAGGTAAAAGATCAATCTGGCCACTGAATTCTATATCATCTGGAGCCTTCCCATGAGTTTGGTGGTGGTTCCTGCATACAGTGTGTTGCCATGGTCCTGATGGCTAGTAATCAGGGCTTGCATGACTGTTTTTCTTGTGTTTGTTGGGATCCATTTGACGATTCTTTGAAGCATGCAAAGAATGTGGACATAGGCAGAGGAGACTGTGTTGATCTTTTGTTTCATGGTGAGTCTGCTGTCCAGGATGATGCTGAGGTTGCAGGAGTGGTCTTTTGGTGTGGGGGTGGGTCCAAGCCCCGAGGGACACCTGGTGTTGTTCCAGAGGGAGGTATGGTTGCCAAAGATTAGTACTTTGGTCTTGTCCGTGTTGAGCTTCAGACAGTTGTCCCATATCTGGGGGGAAATCTGGTATGTACCATTTTACAGACAAGACATAAAGAATTACCCCACAATTTCCATTGACATGGAGGGAGGACTCAGAAAGGTAGTTAGGTATCCTGGTCAACAGTCGCTGGGACACAATATTACAGAATAATTATGTCCCACTGCTTGAAAAGCTTGCAACTCAAGTGGAGCCCTAGATTGCTCTTCCGTTACCTAGAGTGGGCAGGATAGCATTAATAAAGATGCTAGTCATTCACAAACTACTTTATTTGTTTGTGATTATACCCATCCACTACAGCAAATGCTTGATAGTAAAACTGACACTCTCCTTACTAAGCTTACATGGGGAGGTGAGATCCCACGAGTAAGCTTAGGAACACATCACTCGATGATATGAACATGAAGGATTTGCTTTTCCGGATCCAGAGAGGGATTTCTTGGAAGCTCAGGCCCATTATGCACCATACTGGGTAAACATGTAATGCTCAGGACCACATCTCCCTATTGAAAGGGATCAACTGAATGCTGGAATGTTGTTTACAATATTAGCTACTACATTTCCTAGGCAAAAAAAAAGAAAACGATAATAAACTGTTGTTTATTATTGTTTTATTTTTGCTCTCGGAGCCGAGGCATGGAGCTGGGCCAGGAGGATGACAGGCTGGTGGAGGAGTGGTTGCACTGCTATTCAGTGCCCATGATGGTCTGGCCGGCTGTCTCCAGCCGGCCAAACCGTCATGCACACTGAAGCTCTCTCCAACCTGAGCTGCGTTGCCAGGTTGGAGAGAGTAGGCACAGGCTCCCAGTCTAACTGAAAGCGCAGATAATTGGCACTCAGGCCAATCTTGACGCTGCTTTCAGCAGCATGAAAGCAGCATCAGGATTGGCTGCAGTGGACTCTGGGAGCCTTTGACTGCAGTGGAGACAGGGCGCGATGCAGCAGGTAAGTGGTTTTGTTTTTGTTTTTTGCTTCGTCAATCATCCCTCCGAAATCCCCCACCACCACTCTCCCTACCACTCTATCAACACACCGGCCGCTACTGGTCATCTCTGTCATTAATTACTAACTATTAACCTGGTATACAGTTGATATGAATGCTTCTCCCTTTTCTGCTGGGCTTTGTTGTGAACATTCTACATCAGGACCGGCTTTAGGGCGGTGCAACTGGTGCAGCCAACCCTGGCGCTGAGCTGGGGGGGAGGGAGACATTGTGTCTAGCAGTAACTTATGGGTTTCAGAGCATCAGATGCAGAGTTTTTTGTGTGTCCAGCAGTTTCCAGGCAACAATAGAAATGTCACGATAACTCTGGTGATTAATGTTCCTGCTGGAGAGAAATTGAGTATTGTCTAGTGGGCGTTGGAATCATCACTAGTAGCACAGACGATTAATATGTCTGCTGCAAAGAACATGTACCATGCAGATCACAGAACTGTATTTTATGTTGAAAGCTCAGTAGGTTGCTACTTTTGTCCCAGAGAATCTTTTGGTACTTGCCAATGATGAGTTACAATCTTCATACAGCACAGTGACAAATGAGGGGCACTATTGGAGGGTGGTAGTGAGGGAATCCGTGGAGAAGGAGGCCTATGCTGGGGAGCCAAAAAAGATTGTTGCACCATGCACCACCAGTTTTGAAAGCCAGCCCTGTACCACATACTAAGCAAATGTTACTAGCACTGCTGCTGGTTCTGGCATAATGCCAGGTTGCCAGGGCATGGTTCAGAGGTCTATTACCAGGACATGGGACTGGCTCCAGGATGCAGTGTTCTGTAATGAGAAAGCTGAAACCTACACATCTTTACAAATCCAAAGACAATGGCCAGGGGACTTATGGGACCCATGCGAGAGTCTATCACAAGAGTGAAGAACGCTGATAATGAAACGAGTTATGACATACATGTGTTTTCTATTTCTCCCATGTGCTCTTTGTGATTGTTAGAAAATGTAATGAAAAAAGTGACTGCCTATTTTGTGACTCTTCTACGCCTTTAGCAGTCGATGTATCTGAAAGCAGTATATCACTGAATACTAATTTTGTCTGTCATTTTTTTGTTTGAATATGATGGAAAATATAAATAAAAATAAATTGAAAAACTACTGCTTAGTTTGCATGACTGCAAGATTGGCTAACGCATATATTTTTTAGGCTTGTTCTAATCGAAGCTGTGTAAAAGTTCACAAGGTTTTTGTATTGGTAGAAAATACAAACAGATCCAATTTGATTGATAAAAGAGGTGCACATTTTTTCAGTAGCCTTTGGAATGTAGCTTGAGGGAAATTTAAGTCCAAAACGTTTTGGGATTTTAGCAATTTTAAAAATGAACTAAATAGGCCTGCCATAACATTTGGGATTTATAAGGGCACAATTAGTTCTCCCCAGAGCAGATCTGTCAAAGAATCATATCTGGGGATCATATTTAGATATCAGAAGCAGAATAACCTGGCATCGTCCACCAAAGACTGCAGATGAAGGCAGCATTACATCTGTTCCTGAGAAGTTGTGTTAGGAAGACAGAAGTGTTTAAAAACTTTAGATTGCTCTGAATACAGTAGGTGTTTCCCAAAGAAAGTCACACGTACGTAGGTTAATGAAGGGAGGATTTTTGCCTTGATCTTCTTCATCGAGGGGACAAATCAAGGGCTCGATAACTCTCTCCAAATAGTTTCCAGAAAGGGAATTTTAAAGCAGTTGCTTTTGACTTTATGCTAGCTCTAGATGCTGCCCACCTCAATCATGAAAAGAAATCCCAAGTTATTTTTAAGAGGCTGTCCTTGACACCATTAAACACCCAAATGCCATGCTCTTGGTTTTTTAATCCTGCACTCAAAAAATATGATTTTGCTTTTTAAAATGGTGATGGTCACTTTGCTTTCCTTTCCTTGCAATGAGCATGAAGCATAGACAGCTGGTGCTGGATACCTATACTAGTTCTAGCTAAAAGCACAGTGTCAACAGCATTTTGGAGGAAGTGAACAAAAGACCCAATTAGTCTTGTCAGAAAAGTGTTTTAGGCAACACATTGCCTAGATCATCCACATAGATGGACTTTTTATATGTGTGATTGGGCATGCATCAAAGATAGAAAAAGGAAGTAACGAGGAGCAATTTCTCCTTGTTACGCCTGGGCCTGGAAGAAGTACCATTTTGATGCATTCCTAGGTATACAACTCTTTGTAAATGTGTGAATGCACCAACATCCATAGGTGGATAAGCGGGAACTCCCACACTCCATCCATGGAATGCCTCCCTCCCGCAAGATAATGCAAGGCAGAGAAATGCACTTGTAAGAAAATGGGCCATTAGTTGTGTGGCCTACATAAATAATGGGTCCACATTTGTCCTCCACTGGCAACCAACACCCCATTGTAGCACTTGATTCTCTCAGTGTAGCGAGGCAGAGTATTCCAAGGCCTATTCAAAGGAGGTGGTGTGGGCTAGTAATCACCATTCCCTGGCACACAATAATAACACTCAATAAATTATTCTCCAGTAAGTACCTTTTCTTTAGAAAAAGAGAAAAGTACATTTATCATTCACACACTACTAAATACTATGGAATACTTTACAAATATGTACATTGGCAGATCGAAAATACCATAGATGACATCAAATATTCACCATTGACCCCCTAAAGGGGTCATATAAACATATCAAGTAAAATTATTGGCTTGGTCTAGGTTCAAGAGCAACAAACCACACGTTAAAAATCATAATTTCGTACTTAAATGCAGTCATCAACCATAATAATAATGTCTAAGTGCACTTATTAATGTTAATAACCATTTACACTTTGATCAGTTATCATTGGCACCATTATTAAATCAATAAAGCATTTAAAGTGAGCAAAATGTGTTTGTATATTTGTTTTATACATTTTCAAAAGTAAAAATGTAATTATAAAAGCAGCCACTAGAGAGCATCACATTTTAATTACATTGCATTGCAACCATAGACTTGGCCCCACGATAGCGCTTCCAGACAGGTTTCTCCTTTAACCACTTTCAGGCCTTAACAGCAGCAATCATGAACACAACCCCTAGAGGGTGAAGAACTCCCAGCTATAGAGCATAAGCTCCAGCCTTGGGAGTGTTTGAAAAGATTTGGAAAATCCTGGAGACGTCCTGGATTCGGAGTCTCTGCAATCATAGAGTCTGCACTTTCATAAAAATTCCTTCTTGGGAGTTGCTGTGCACCTGCAGCACTGTAGGAAGCTGGCTCTGTATATGATATTGCCACTAGGTGGTAATACCATGCACAGGGTCCAGGGACTCCCCAAAAGTGAACAGGGCTCAATGTAAAACCCAAAGTGCTCTATTAGTGGTAGTGTGGGTGGGAAGCTTTAGGCCTAACAGAGAGGACATTTCTTGCACAACAGTGATCAATAATGGACACACGACTCAAGAAGGAGACCCAGACCAATTTTATAAAATTATACTTTATTTTTACTTTATTTTAAGACCAAGATCTTTGTAAATAAGGTAAGCATGTTTTTAATTAAAAATACTTTGCACTTTGAAAAATTGACACTTGGAATATTTTCAGGGCAGTTCAATGTTATCCTATGGGGAAAATAGCTTTGCAGTTAAGCGGGTAAGTACGCAACTTACAATTCCAGTCTTCGGGACCAAAGGTCAGCATTGGGCAAGGGTCAGGTAGGTACCAACATTGCACCACCACCAGTAGGGGCGACCGTCTGCAGAAGTCAAAATCAGAGTTCAGCCCAATGCTTTTCAATGGCAGTTGGTGGGTGCCTGGAGCCACACTGCTTGTAGGTTGATAAATTGGTTTTAGGGGCCAGGTTTTGGGGGTTAGGTTTAGCACAGGGGGGGGGGGCACAAAGCAGCACCAAACATACACCACCAGTGGCACATGGACGGCTGGATGCAGGGTGCAATTTCGACGTCGGGTGCCATTGCGTTTCGATGGGAATTCTTCTTTTGGCAAAGAGGCTGCCGGCATGGCACCGGAGGTTGCAGGAAGAAGACCAACAACAGCAGACTTAAGTAGAGGTGTAGGGGTTCGTAGGGGCATCATCGGTTCAACTCACCAAGGCCCAGGGGTTTCGGGTGCCGGGGTGCCTTTCGATGTTGGAGTTTTCTTTCCAGTAGCAGTGGGGGGTGCCTCTGGATTCACACTGCAGGCGCCGTCGTGGAGGGCAGGAGAGTTCAGCCAACACTGGACACGAGGTCAGGATCGCTGGGGAGACTTCATTGCACAGGTGAGCCAATCAGATTCGGCCGTGGGCGTCCGGTGCAGAGTGGATAGGAGACGCAGATCCATCTGGATTCAGGGGTCGTTGGAGCTTGTTTCTTCTTGGACAGGTCCGCTGTCCATGGGAGATTGGAGTCTTTTTTTAGGGCAGCAGTCCTCCCAGGGTTTTTAGAGGTCACTGGCTGCAAGACTGGTCGCAGGTTCGCAGAAGCTGGAGACAGGCCGGTAGGGCTGGGGCCAAGACAGTCGTCTTCAGTCTTCTCTGCAGGGTCGTCTTCTTACTTCTTAGGTCACTGTAGATCGACTTTCTAGGTCTAGGGGAGCCACGTAAATACTAAATTTAGGAGGCATTTTTGGAGAGGAGCAGGTAGGTCCAATGGACAACTTACCTGGGGTGACTACACCCTCAATTATGCCACCTTTCTGTTGGAGGGGGCATAGACCTAGCCCTGATTGAAGGGGTCCCCTCATCTTCAAGATGGTGGGGAATGAAAGACTTGCTTTACCTTGCCTCCACCACCTTACGGGTGGAGTTGGGAGAGGTGGCGTCACTTCTTATCATCTTAACTTTTTCCTGCCGGTTTTCCTGCCAAAAGAGGGGGTGTAAACTGGGGGCTGCCATCTGCTGCTAGCAGCCGAGGCTGGTGTTCGCCTTCCAAACACGGCAGGCCTTTGAAGCTTCCCTCTTTGAGCACTGGCCCATCCATGGGGAGGAGGTGTGACACCACTGCCCAGGATGTGCATTGTTTCTGGTCCCAGAGAGCAGAGACTCACTACCCAGGGGTCCGGAAACATGTCTCGTGGTGGCTGGCTGCTGACAGCCGGTCAGAGGCCATACCATGGTTGGCAGTTTTTCAGGGAGCACAATGAGGTACAATAAATTCCACACTGGCATCAGTCTGGATTTATTGACAGATGTAGTTTGGTAGCAAACACGCCTGTGTTCAATGAAGCCATCATGGTGCTGGGGAACTCAAGTTGTCGAGTTTTCAGCCCATGTAATCTCTATGGCTTGACTGGCACTTACAATATCAACAAAAGGACCCCAGTATTGCAGAGGCATATCTGCTCATGCAGATATCCCCTTACATGTGGTATAGTGCATCATGCCTTATGGCTGTGAGGCCTGCTAGAGGGGTCACTTAACTATGCCTTCAGGCAGTGCTGGATGACATGGCACCCAGGCAGGGTGTCATGTTGACTTTGCCGTTTTCACCCTAACAGAAAGGTGACAAAAGGCCTGGGCTCTGACCCTGAGCTGAGCCAGAGACATTTGACATTCCTTGATGACCCATAAGCTACACAGATATCTTCTTGGAACCTGCAGACTTAATTTCCACACACAGGCTACACCCCAATTTAAGGTGTCACTGGTCTCTGTAGGCCACAGGGAAGCAAAATTACACTCTTAGGCAACCCTCCCCATAGGTGTATAATGGAGTGTCACTGCAGACAAAACAATAAACCACATTGAATTTCCCTATGAGTGTACATTAACATTATGAGGCCTAACCCAGGTCAATATCCAATCTTGCAGAGTCACCTCTGCGACAGGCTTCCTGTGCGCAGTTTCCAGGTTGAGCACAACAGGAGTCTCCCACGCGCAGCTCTCACATGTGTGAACCCATGTTCACGTGTAACCAGTCAAGTGTCGCTTACCCTTGCTGCACCGCAGAAGACTTATTTTAAAAGGCAGACACTGTCGATAAACACACGAGCAGTCCATTTACCATGAGCTTACTGTGGGTGAGCCATAGGTTATGAGGCTCCTCCACAGTAAAACGCTGTAAACCAGGTGATTAAAAAGCAAAAAATCTGGGTGGATTAGATGGGCAGAACCCATCTTTGCACAGCACTGCCTTGTGTTACCTTGGATTGACTAAACCACGCAGAGCCACGCAAGGTGATTTTGTGCAGCTTAGTAAATCCCAGTTAAGGACTTACAACTCCTTGCAAGCCCTTGGTAAATCAGGCCTAAAATCTAGGTATATTTTTTGTAAGCACAGAGTGCATTTACCCATAGGAGGCACATTTTATAAGGGATGGTGTAATCAAACTTCAAGAAAGCAGAAAAATGTTTTAAAGATGAATCTAAGAAAAAGTAAAAGGCTACACATTCATTCTCTATAAATGGCAGCATCCAGGGCACCATGGAAACATTACAAACCTTAGGTTTGGGAAGTAAAGAGGGCTCACACTGCATAAAAATTGCTGAAAAACAACACAATTCTATAGGTCAAAATGCCCAGGAAAATTCTGGCAATTTATAAGTAAGCTTGACTTCCAATACTAAACTGAGTCGGGCAACTCTATCTTGAACAAAGCTGGACTGCACATATTGAGATGTTATATGAAAATGACTCAGATGGATGGGCTCCCCCTTACATCTTAACTGTTGCTAAAGCCTCCCTTGATCCACTTTAACTTTGAGTATCATTAAATCACCAAATCTGATGGAGCTCTGAGCATTAGTGGCCTTACCAATGCAATGTACTTTTTAAGCCTTAAATTGACTTTTGGTCTCCCACTCTTTCCACCCTATACCACAGCACTTTGAAAACCAGATTGCTCCATCTTCTTGTCAAGGATCTATATTGCTTCTAATATATAAGCAGCATTGGCTAAGCCAATTGGTCTCGCAATCCGAGAGCTATTGCGGTTGTCAATGACATGTCTTTTAGCCATGTGTGATGGAGTGGGGTGAATGTATCTGGAGTGGAATTACGTGGGTTGGATTGGAATTGTTTGTTGGGAAATTGTGTGGTGTTGAATAGAGTTATGTGGAGTGGAATTATGTGGCATGGTATGCAGTGCAAATAAGTGGACAATGATTATGTAGTCTTGAGTGTGCTGGAATTATATGGAGTGGTATTATGTGTCATGGAGTGTAATTATGTGGAGTGGTATTTTGTGTTGTGGAATGGTATGTAATGGAGTGGAATCAATTTTGTGGCATGATATGGAATTCTGTGATATGGATTAGATGTATGTGGTGTGTAGTGGAAATGTGTTGTGGAGTTGAACTCTGTGGTTTGTTGTGAAATTATGTGGTGCAGAATGGAAATGTGTTTAGTTGAACTGTGTGGCCCCGATCTGTGTGGCGTAGAGTGAAATTAGTTGAGGGGAATTATGTGGCATGGAGTGGAGTATATTTATGTGCATTGTTGCTATAAAGGAAAAGATTTGGCCTAATGGCTAGAGCAGTCGACCTCGAAGCTGAGGAACCGGGTTCGAGTCTTGACAGGGACGCTCAACATCCTGTGATTCTGGGCAAATCACTTAATCTCCTGTTGCCTGCACAAAATGAACGTGTCCGTCTGTAAATCCACTAGTGCTCATGTGAACCACTCTGATATCTTCGGGTCGAGTTTGCGCTTAATAAAACTCAAAAAAATAAAGAGTGAATTTATGTGGTATAGCATATAGTGTAATCATGTGGAGTTAAAAAAAAGATTTTAAAAGGCCATAAATTCCATAAAATGGACCATTGGTGTCCAAATCTTGTATGCTTTTTACTAGAATTCCTTGCTGTTGCTGTCTTTTTTTTTTTTTTTACTAGAGCACTTTTTAAAATTCCAATACACACTTTCATACCGTTTTGCAGAATAGTGAGACCAGTTGTACAATGGTGTGATGCACAAGGACCGCTCCTGCCCTCTCAATCTTTTGTGACTCTGCTCTGTAAAGAAGGAAGAATGCTGAACTGTACGGGTGGAGACTGATGTAACGCTTTTTTGTGAAAGGTGTGTGGGTTTCTTTCTGATCGAGTGGAGGCTCAGTGCCACCATAGAACCTTTACGGCCAGTGTTTTGATTGTGAGCTTGGCTTTACAGGGAATACTGGATAGCAATTATGGCCTTATTTCAATGATTGGATGCACTTGCCTAAAGCCCGCAGCAAAAATGGCACAACAAGGAAGAGGTGTGTGTTTGAACAGAGGGAAGGTTGAAATGTGTTTCACGAATGGCTGTTCATGCAGTAGATTGTAAAAACAAAACTAGAACTGGGTCACCACAGTTGGCTGACAATCAGACAATTAGGGGAAAAAACGGCTAATTGTAGGTTTAAAAAGAGAGTGGGCGGCAGGAGGGAAGTAGCACCCTCGGTGGGAGAGGTATGGGGCAAGCAGCCAAGGGGGTGCAGTAGGGAGCAAGCGACAGTGGGAGGAGAGTCTGAAACAGCAGCCTTCAAAGAACAGAGATGGAGCAAGATGGGGTTCATATTTCTGCTTCTCATCGGTCATTTATTTTAGTGTTTTGACGCTACCAAAGCACTTTATAAGAGGCCAAACAAAGCCCAAAACTTCATAGAGTGTCTAGTTTCACAAAGACAGGCGCAGGCACGGCTTGGCAACCCTTAGAGCGGCCCACTTAGAGAAGGTGATGGTTTGGATTAACCAGCTCAATATCAATAATTGATACATCACGTAATCTAGGTGATTTTGAAAGTCAAAATAAATAAATAAAGCTCATATCAAATGCCATCAGCACATGCCTTCGCTGCCTGCTGATGCTAAATATTACCAGAGGGAAAAGAATTCCTCAAATTCCTGCATAATAATGCTCTGCATCGCAGTTAATGATGCTTGCTGAACCTCAACTCTCAGCTCCTGAGTTCAGATCTAGTGGCTAATCACTCCAGTCACACTTGCACTAACATGCCAAGGGGAAATCAGATGTCTGGTATGCTGCTGACCACGCCTTCTATTGGCCCAGCTAAGACCAGTTGCTACGGAGAGTAGGGCTCTAAACAGCAGAAGCTACCATAGTTAGAGATGGGCGAGCCAACAGCCCGCGCAAAGCTCTGGAAGTGTTTGCAATGTATATCATGCAATACACATCACATAAAATATGATAGGCTTTCTAAAATACTCGACGAGGGTATTTCTTTAACACGTGGAAACTTTGATATTAACATGGCACATTATGGCTCGGCACTAAGAGGTACTTGTTCAAAGGGATAGTTTTAAAATGTTTCTAAAGGAAGTGCGAAAAGCCCTTGAAGTTGCGTGTTGGCGCGGGAGGAGAGGACGTGGCGTTACAGCCAGAGCTGCCGACCTTGGAGCTGGGAAACCGGTTTTGAGTTTCGCCGTTGTCACAACATCCTGTGATCTTGAGCAAATCAGTTATTCTCCCTGTTCCTACAAAAACGAATGTGTCCATGTGCAAAGTAACTGGTGCTGACGTACAGCTCTCTAATAATACATTCAGGTGGCGTTCACGCTATATAAAACTGCATTAAAAAAAGAGACAGAGGACGAGCTAGTGAACTGAAAACACGAGCACTGTATGGAGTGCCTCAAGACAAATAAAATTGTTCCCAAAATGTGACCAGTGGATGTTTGCAAGTATTTGGTCCATGCTCTGGGGGGAGGGCCAACACCGGAGAGGCATGAGTATTCATGCCATGGACAAATGGGTACAAAGGATTTCAGACTGACGATGGAGCAAGTAAATGGAAAGCCTATGGGCAGGCTGAAGCCCACAGATTGAACACTACAAGTCTCTTCGAGACAGCACATGCGCCGTCTAGCCGAGACCTAAAAAAGTTGATACTATACAAGCATTAGATTACTGAATGATTGCATTGCTTTATGTGGAAGCCAAGCACTATGCCAAATTTGACTAAAGAACCTGGAAGTTCAGAGGTAGCAGAAACATATTGACAATACACTTGCTTTGTCGATGCTACTCCATGAGTCACTGAAAGTCAAAAAATGCAGTTTGTCTGTTGATCACCTGATGGCCTTCAATTACATTGTTTCATGTTATGGTGAAAGTTGCCTAGATAGGGAATCCCTTCCCTTTACAGTAGGGCATCCAGTCACTGTATCATAAAACTTGGGTTCAGATAAAATTGGAACATAATGGTCACATTTCAAGAAAAATAATAATGAGAGGGCTAAAGAAAGGCTGTGTGCTGGGTCTGCTGCTTTTCAATTTGTAAATAGCAGACCTTCCAGGTATCATTAAAGTGCAGGGTACTCACTCATAAAATGTAGACCCTCTTTGTCTTCAATCCCTGCAATATTCAGCTGGCACGATTATTTAAGGCACTAGAGCTTAGGGCCTGCAGAAACCCATGGCTGCCCGGAAAACGATTTACATCAATAATACATCAATATTCAACACAAAGTGATCTGTATTCTTGTTTTTAGTAATCAAGTGTGCAAAATGAACAGGTGGTTTGTTGGAGATGCTGGAGTAGAGAAACACATGAAATGCTGTAATTTAGGAGTATGGAAGGGTGATCAAGGATCATCGAATGAACATGGGGTGTACTTAAAAATGAAATCTGTTTCTCTGTTTTATGCCATCTGTCACTTTTATAAAAGTCTGCAATCCATTCAATAAAACCCCTACCTCAGTAGTAAGTGCTAAACTACTTCCACTTGTTGATTATGGCTTGGCTGCCTTCCCAGGGAAAATGTGGCCTAAATAAATTACACTGTGTTCTTTCTAGAACACAGTGTAATTTATTTAGGCAAGTCTTTCATCTACCGAATTCTTCCGCCGACCAGGGAACTGGACGAGACCTTAATTTGTAGCAAACATCACTAAAATTAATGTTCTTTTTGGGTCAGATACTGTGCAATGCATTTTGCCAATGATAACTCCATTAGCTAAACTGTTTGGCAAGCACTTTCAACAAGCCACTTTAGATGATCTCCCTGTACCAGTTATGTACATAATACAATGTACACGTTACAACTACAAGCTTTATGGGACTCTTCAACTTCTCTGGGGCACTTTAAACTTGTAGCTAAAAAACAGACACAAGTGTCTTTTATAAGGGGCAATGAGGAATTGAACACTAAAAACCACTCAGAATACATTGAGGGGAGCTTTTCTGAAAAAATGTGTCTAACTACCTCTCATACCCTTTGTTAAAAGGAACAAGGACATCACTTTGTTCATATTCTGTTTTTTTGTGTATTCCTTTGAAGGAATTTAGACATGTATGGCCAGCATAAAAACATTGTTCCAAATGCTACCTACCATCTTTGTGGTTATAAGAATGAAACATTAACTCTCAGGTTATGTCTTTGTCCATCTCTCTAACTGGAACAAAGAAAATTATTTAGACCACTTGTTATCAACAAGCATTGGCAATGCCAATAGGCCTGGCTTTGAAAAAGAATGGCGTAGGGTAATCACTATCCTCCTTCCAGCTGTGCTGCAGGAAGAGAAAAACACAATTAATTATCTAACTGTCTAAGTTACTTTATTAGCATTATAATGTCATGTGTGTCACTAAAGCTTCAACCCCAGGGAGCTAGATAAATAAACAAAATGATCACAGCTTTGTGAAAGGTAAGCACTGTTTTGTGGAAGCACTCAATTTCTGCCCAATCAGAACATGTACTTATGGCTCCTAACATGTGGAGGGTGCCAAAACCCTCTCCTAGTGATTCTCACATAATTGTATGGCGTTAGATGTGCTGTCAAGCCATAACATTAAAAGAAGTGTCACCAATTATTCTGATCTATGCAAATTTATGACTGTAACTCTCACTGCCTGACAAATGAAGAGGATGGTATAAATTAAATAAGCATTAGGCGAATGCAATAGGTTTCACATATGTGATTCATAATACTTTTTGCTGTAAGTTTTAGCTTGGTGAGCAGTCGTGCAATATAAGATGCTGAAACCTCGTTAAAGTGTTATGACTTGCTTATTGAGAACAGCAATATATTGTGCAGTAACTGGTGGTAATATAAAATGGGGATATTAGGTAAAGGGTGGAGGACAAAAAAAACATACAGCCGACAAGCACGCTTGAAATGAAAGCACTGTGCAGGCAAATACTAAAAGGTCAGGCAGATAACAATCATCAATATACTATTTATAACTATAAGACCTTATGATGTGTTGCAAATAAAATGATAACACCTTATAATATGTGACCTATGTGATTAATTTATGAATCAGAATCCCTATCAAAAGAATGTGGCCAAATATAAAATTTAAGGGTTCCTCACTGGGATGTTTAACTCATAGTAAACTACACCCAGGAGGACTTTATAGGGCCTTATAGTGCTTAGACACTTCCTGTGATGCCATAAGCGTAAAAATCACCAAAACTCCCTTTCCTGTGATGCCACTTTAACCAAAGAACCTATGATGTAATTTCATGTGATGTGATAATGCAGGACAAAATGTGTGTGGTGTGACCAGAGCCGGCCTTATCTAAGCTAGCTTCCTGGGTAAACAGACATTTCGCACCCTTGCAGATGGTAATGAATTAAATGAGGCAGCAGGGGCCCTTTTGTGTTCACTGGTCAGTCCCTGGCTAAGCAGTGACTGGCCCCTGAACACAAAACATCTCGGGACCTCCCCCAGCTCACCTAAATCAGAGATAGCTTAGCTGCCTCAGGATGATGATGGTATTGTTGGTGTGTGTCAGTAGGGATGAGAGGATGAAGGAAGGGCAAGGAATGGGGCTAGTGGGATGTTAAAAACATCACCCACGGTATAATGAAGCATTTTAAACTTGCAAATCAAACAGAAAGTAGCGCGCAGGGACCCAGACACGGCTGTAGCACGATGGCAGGGGTGCTGCTGATGAAATTACCTTAATGTCCCCAGCTCCATGCACCCCTTAGAATATTGCCAACGAAGGATTCTCACAAGGAACTCTCTCAAAAAACACCCTGAAGAACAACAGAACTCTATGAGAATAGAGAAAGCCTTGTTTACGTGTGCATTGGTACAGTAAGTATTTACTATGTTAAAAGTCCCCTGAGAGAGTGCAGGTAAGGCTGGAAATTAAATACATTGGGTTCATAGCGAAATGACCAACACAAATGTGATGTTTAAAAGGAGAGACTTATCATTTGAACACATAATAATGTAAAGGCTTAGTTTTTATACAAATCAAATAAATATCCCTTTTAATCATAAATACAAGTTTATTGTAATGCCTTAAATGCTAAAAATCATTACCAGTTGTGCTCTGCAAGATGGTTTGCAAGCAGCAACATGCTTATCCTTCACTCATGGACTCTAAGATTGTCCACTCCTGCAGTGTCTGACTACTATACAGTCAGACCATTACTTCATACCGTTGAGAACTTATAAAAATGAAACCTGCAGAGTCTATCACAGATGCCACCAGCACACCACTATTATAAATGGCCCAGGTCGTCCTGGGTGTGACCTGCTAAACCATGCATTTATAATTAATCACCGTCCATTGAAATGCTACCTAATTTAGATGCCCTCCTTACGTTATCTAAAACATTTTTAAATGACGTTAACTTTCTAAAGTATAATCCCTATATTAACACATTCATTTCTCTGATTAATATAGCGCACGATCGATGCTGCAGTAACAGACGCCACAACAAACTACCAGCCTGCATGGTGGATTATTCAAGGGGGCATAGACATCATTATTTTTATTAAATAATGGAACTGATTTTGCCAGGCAAATCTATATTGATTTTTATCAACATCTGTATTGAGTGATGAACATGAGAAAATCAGGTTTTCTTTGAAGACTTTTTCTGGAGCAACGCACCCATGACCGGAGTCATCCAGCTGCAGAGAATCCAACGCCAACACTGGCGTTGCTGGGGATTCTTGACAACCGAGCGGCCACACTCGAGAATGTCCAACACGAATGTACACACCAATGACCATGAGTCACGTGGTAGCACGCGACTCATGGAAAAGCATAACATTATAACATTACAACATCTCCCCCCTTAGAAGGGCAAAGAAAGAGTACGAAAACTACAAAATGGAACATGGAAACATTTGTACAGGAGCATAATGATGAAGAAGCATAAAATGGTAAAAACAAGTACACAATTAGATGTAATTTATGCATTGCAAGAAGTCTGTAAGTACAACAAGGTGAGTGCATGAAAAGCCAAAAGGGAGAGGGAAAAACATTGCTATTCTAATACATAATCCCTTAATTTACAAGAAATTTGGCTAAGACGTGAGGCCCTCTTGCAAGATGCCTCTGGCGAATCTCTAATAACTGTGACCTGAGGCTGAGCAGTTTGGACAGTAACTGGCTCCAAACCAAAATTAGTACTCGCCTCTTTTCCCTGTCGTAAATCAAACCAGTCACAATGTTCTGGCTCTGAGGTGGTATGTTTACTGATAACATCAGCCTGGAAGGGGGTAACCTTGACAAGCGCCCTTTTGTTCCACCATCCCTTGTTGTCAAGAAGAGCAGAACCTCTACTCACTTGTATAACCAATATTGGTGAGGAGAACTTAGAACAACCTCTAGCCACCTTTCTGGCATTTTTAATGAGAACCCAATCTCCTTTTTTTAAACGTTGGTCCACAGAGTGTTTACCAGCATCAAAGCGTGCTATCATGGAATCTTGTTTGACTTTTACCTGTTCTTTAAAGGACGTAGAATCATGTGTAGAAAAACAACTCTACTTGTTTTTCTCATACAGCCAACTAGGATTTAAATGAGTGTGAACCTTTCTTCTTCTAAGAAGAGTGAAAGGAGTGACGCCGGTAGTCGTGTGTGGAGTACAGTTATATGCCCACACTTTGTCATGTACAAAAGCCAAAGGGTCTTGCCTAGAAGAGATCGCAGTTTGTATACCCTCCTTAATGATCCGGTTACCTCTTTCAACCAAACCATTAGAGGAGGGTGAGTACAAAGCAACCTTGAAATGGGAAATGTCGTGCTTTTTGAGAAAAGAACACATTTTCTGTGAAACAAAATGCGTGCCATTGTCCATCACAATAATTTTGGGAAAACCTTCAACATCAAATACAGTTTGTAAACATTTAATCGCATTCTCAGTTGTAGCTCCATTACAAAAGCAATAGTATAGCCATTTGGTGTGTTAATCAACCAATAAAATTAAATACTTGTTTTCACTGGACAAATTCTCGTAAGGACCAGAAAAGTCTAACCCCACTTTATCCCAAGGATTCTCGGGGAGTGGAGCAGGATGCAGGGGAGTAGAGAGGGTCTTCCAATGTCTGTCCGATAAGAGGCATTCTGCACAACTGTCAATTATTTTCCTGATCTGTGCATCCATGGAGGGCCACCAATAAAACTGTTTAATCCTTTGACAAGTTTTAGTGACACCTAGGTGTCCTTGATGAGCAGTTTGAATGATAACATTGCGTAAAGATTCGGGTGGGACAAACAAGTCGTGTCGCATGACCAAATTGCCAACTACAGATAACTCATCAGACATGTTTGCAAAGGATCTAAGCTCAGAGGATAAAACTCTACGCTCGGGCCATTTGTTTGTAATAACATTTTTGACTTTGGTAAGTGTGGTGTTGTTATCATAAGCTGTGTTCCACTCACACTCGGAGATAGGTGAACATTCAGAAATAGCATCAATGGCTGCAACCACGCACTCACTATCATCAGCTACCTCAGGAGCTTCATTCAAGGACATCCTTGATAAACAGTCAGCCCTGACGTTTTTTCCTCCAGGAATGTGTTTAATGATGAAGTGAAACTCCTGAAGTTTAGAAAGTAGCCAGACTAATCTGGCGGATGCTTTATTTGAGGTGCTATTTGAAAGCATGTGCATGAGTGGCTTATGGTCGGTATAAATCTCAAACTTACGACCCCAAATATATGACTTAAACTTGTGAATAGCCCAAACACATGCCAGGGCTTCCCTCTCGATGGTGCTGTATCTGGCCTCAGCTGACTGAAGCGCTCTGGAAGCAAAAGCAATTGTATGTTCTTTGTCTGCCACCCATTGTCCTAACACAGCTCCTAAACCAGTAAGGCTGGCATCAACAGTAAGGAAACACTTAAAACCATCAAAGAATGGATGCAAAGCTGGAGAGTACTCAATGAGTTTTTTTACCTGGTCAAAAACTTTTTGTAGATCATCTGACCATGCAAACTTTACACCCTTTCTTAGAAGAGCTCTTAGAGGTTCTACAACTTGAGCATAACATTGCATGAATCTAGCATAATATTCTGCTAGTCCAAGGAATGAGCACAAGGAATCTCCATCATTGGGAGGTGTGGCATCTCTGATAGCTTTTATAAGGGAAAACTTGGGTTTTATGCCGTTGGGTGAAAGGGTATGACCTAAATAATTTAACTCTTGTACTGCAAACTTGCACTTGTCATGTCTGACAGTCATTCCAGCTTTCTTCAGTGTTTCCACAACCTTGAAAGGGTTTCATCATGCTCTGTGAGATTACCAGCAATGACCAGAATGTTGTCCTGGTAGGCCTGTACACCAGGAATGTCTTTCAATAAAATGCCCATTAACTTTTGAAAAACGCTGGCCGCAAAAGCCAGACCAAAGGGTAGTCTGCGATATTTGTAAGCCCCGAATGGGGTTACAAATGTGGTCAGTTCTTGAGATTTTTCTGAAAGTGGAATCTGGTGATATGCAGACTTTAGGTTTAATAAAGAGAAGTACTTAGCCCCACCCAAATTGGATAGCAAATCGTGGATCTTGGGTAGTGGATGGCAATCCACAATGATATTGTTATTGAGGGAGCGCAAGTCAGCACATAATCTGACATCGCCTGATCTTTTGTGGACTAAACCTATGGGAGAAAGCCACTCAGAGGAATTGCATGTTGTGATAATTCCCTCATCACTTAAGTCCTTCAGAACTTTTTTTAATTCATCTCTTGCACTCAAGGGAAGTGGTCGAGCTTTGTGGACGACAGCTTGTGCGTTTGATTTGAGGCGAATTTCATGCTCGAAACCTAAGAAATTGCCAACCTTATTTTCAAACACAGAAGGAAATTGACTAAGTAAAGTGTTAACATTGTAATCTGAAATGGACAGATTGGAAACATTAATATTCTCACATCCATGGGAGCTATAGTAATCAGATGGAATATCTCCCAAAGTGACCGGTTGATCTGAACCAGGTTTGAGATTCAAACCCATCTTGGCTAAATCTAGCCAACCCAAAATGTTTCTACCCTTAAGGGCAACATAAACTTTGGTGAAAGTGCGTCAGCCAAGACATTCAACCTTGGAATGAAAGTAACCTAACATATCTATTTATTTTTCACCATACGCTTTGGGGTTGACGTCAGATTTAGTAAGGGAAACATGACTATCCCAGTTTGCATAAAATGTTGAATCTGACAATATGGTGATGGAAGAACCTGAGTCAGCTTTCACTTGTAATGGAATTGTTCAGACCAATAGCTCACACCATGGGCCTTTGACCTTGGAGAGATCAATAGAGTCACATTCAATGGATAATAGGACGTTGTTACATTTTTCTGAGCACAAATCTAGATTCTCATTGAATTCAATATTGTTGACCCTGGTGAATCTCATACGGCTTTAAAATGTCCAATTTTTTGACAAGATGAACAACATTTGCCGGAAGCAGGACAATTGGGGGAGTTTCCAAGATGGTTCTTTGAGCCGCATCTGTAACAAATTGTTGGTTTCCTAGAGAACTGTCTAGACGATTTATTAATAAGGTTTACAGAGCAAGTGGAGGAAGAGCATTCATCGACCATATGAACACTTGGTTGTGACCACTTGGTTGTGACTGACTTTCTTGTAAAATCTTTGAAAAAATGGTTGCACGTTCTATACTCTTGGCAATGTCTACGGTTTCAGCCAACGTAGGATTTTTGCAACTCAGCAAACTTTCCTGAATTTTTTTTGAAAAGCAGGAAAAAATAAATTGGTCTCTTATACACATATCTGTACTTGCACCAAATTCACATGTAGACGCTAATATTCTAAGTCCAGCAATGTAGTCTTCGACACTTTCCTCTAAACTTTGCTTCAGTTTAAAGAAATTGTGGCATTCTAAGACAATGCTGGGCTCATCAGAATACTGTTTGTTTAGATGTGCAAGGGCTTCTTGGTATGTGTCCCAATTGTCACCTGAACCAGTAGGGGCACGAATCACTGGAAGATTTTCAAAAACTTGTTGAGCTGCTACCCCTAAGCCACCATATAAAATAGCTACTTTGCGGGGAGGAGAGTATTTAACCGCATGAATTGCAACAAGATAATTTTCAAATCCTTTTAACCACTGGCGCCATTTGAGTGCTGGCTTGCCAGGATTCTGTAAAAATGGAAGTGGTGTTTGAAATTGTTGAGAAGAAGCCATAACTGTGTGCAATGCCACTTGAGAATGAGCTTTGACAATATAAATGTATAAGCTTTATTAAAGTGTGCCTATCGCTGAGAAATGGATGTGCAATAGACTTTGTATAAAAGAAGTTGAAGCGTGCCTTTCGCTGGGGAATGTGACAAGCGCGCCTATAGCTTGAAAGTGTAACTGCAATGTGTTACAAGCGTGCCTATTGCTGGAAAATAAAGCTGCAATAGGCTTTGGAAGTTGTAACAAGGAGCGTGCCTATCGCTGTGAAATATGATGGGTGGAGAGTATGTGAAAGCGTGCCGACCGCTGAAAGCACAATAGGCAAGACGTGTGTGAAAGTGTGCCTATTGCTGTGGGGTAAAGTTAGGCACGATCGTAAATTCGTCTCTTTTTTTTTTTTAAGAAAAGATGGCTTGCACTGCTTTAGGCTTGCTGCGTCACCACGTTCCAAAGCGACAAAGGGAGATGCGTGTGCATGCGCATTCAAAGGACGTGCTAAAGCACCGAAGCTCGAGCGAAGCTAAACTGCCGACAAAGCGAAACTGCATACAGAGTAGAAACAAAGCAAGAGAAAGGTAATAAAAATTGGCAACCGTAATTACTGTGAATTTGTGCAGAGTCCAACTTAGCCAAGAGGGATTTGCGCAGTATCGGAGGTGTAAGAAAGGGAAGTTGCTCCCAATCGATTTGGATTAATTGGAAGCGGTGTCTCGACGGTGGGTGCGAAAGTTCCCGCTCGTCGCCAAGTTATTGAATGATGAACATGAGAAGATCAGGTTTTCTTTGAAGATTTATTCTGGAGCAACGCACCCACAACCGGAGCCATCCAGCTGCGGAGAATCCAACGCCAACACTGGCGTTGCTGGGGATTCTTCACAACCGAGCGGCCACGCTTGAGAATGTCCAACACGAATGTACACAACAATGACCATGAGTCGCGTGGTAGCACGTGACTCATGGAAAAGCATAACATTATAACATTACAATCTGAATGTCACAAGCTGTTTGAAAGTATACAGCCTTTGTTTAAGCAAGACGCCCAGTGCCGAGGACACATTAACACGTATTAAACTGACCAGCGCCGTTAACCCAGCCTGAGCTTCCGGAAGAAGGAGATAATAGGTTACGGAATAACACAGGCTGACTGTTGCCCCCTCTTTCCAGGAGAAGGTATGTCCTAAATTAACAGGAAACCAATGGGAAGGTAGTCTTTGAAGCTGGGGAACTGGGTTTGAGTCTCGCCTATCCCTAGCAGTACTGTTACTAGATAATGGCATCTCTTATTCCTGTGCAGACTTCTTCAAAACAATCTAGAACCGTGGTCTAATTAGGGTGACTATGACTCCTAGAATTAAACAAGTTATTACATATAAGACAATAATGCAACAGTGTTGCTAAAAGACAGAGATAATGGGCTTTCATACACTGTTGGATGACATGTCCAAGAATTCAGTATGCCCCAGTGTTCCATAAATTTGCAGACTGCAGCCACATAAGTAAATTTCATCAGGTGAAATCATTCCACCTTCCATTATAAAGGGTCCTATTACTTGCTTGGATTAGTATGTTGGCATTCTAGAGCAGATACAAATCTGACATGTACACTTCAACAAGGTTTTGGTTAAACCATTTTAGTTCTAGTGTCTTCACCCCCTCGTCTTCCCACCAGCAGGGCCAAACGAACCTTCGACTGCTCCCCTAATCACCCGATTACAAAACGCGATTGCAGCAGAAAAGTCAGCTTGCCAGTTTTTCACATTGAAGTAGTGATTCATTTCCTTGCAGAAAATGTTATTGTGCTCTTTCACTTGGCGTCGCAATAACATTATCTGGTGCTACAAGAAGGCCGACCCGAGGCCAACTTTTCCCACTAACTCATGTCATTAAATCATGCTGAGCGCAAAACAAAAGTTAGAACAGTAAACGCGCCCTAGCACAGCCTCTGCATTAAGCCCATACCAGAGGCTAGAGAACATAACGTGTATTTGTAAAGTGCACGTTCAGCCAGAAGGGTATCTTAGCTCTGAATAACAGATGTTTGTTGCTACCCAACGGTACTCCTTTTATTGACCTTCTACGGATGAAAGGCTGAGTCAACCCACAGGGATTTGAAATTCTGACCATGAGATCAAACACAGGCTCCTACAGACAAGCATTAGCCCACAGAGCCACCAGACCCAGACAGAACAGAGGGAGGTGGGGTTGCAGGCAGGGTGGGTGTGTGATAACGAGGGGGAAAAATGTTGTGCCAGTAGGTCACTTTAGGCAGAGCTAGTATGAGATTAAACTGTCGACTGAGTTTAAACACATGCACTCGTATGGAGGGCAGGGACAAGAGTTAAGGATCTGGTGTAACAGCTGGAGCGTTTGTCTAGAAGCTGGTGGAACCCGGTTAGAGTCTCGCCGGCAAGAGGCAATTAGTTCAAAGGCGTTGGAGCCAAAAATGACAAGCATTTGCAATGCAATAGGTCTCGCATCTGTGAGAGTAAGAGCTATTACCATTGTAAATGATATTGTTTTTACCTATGTGTTTTATTTTGGAGTGTGGTGGATAGATACGGTGTGGAGTGGAATTATGTGGGTTGTATTGCAATTGTTAGTTCTGTAATTTTGTGTTGTGTAGTATATAGTGCAAATTCAACCCGAAGGTGTTGAAGTGCTTTACATGAACACCAGTTACATTACACAAGGACACATCCACTTTTGGTAGGCATCAGGAGATTGTGTGATTTGCCCAGAATCACAGGAAGTTGAGCTGACCCAGAGACTAGAACCTGGTTTCCTGGCTCCAAAGTCGGCAGCTCTGGCCGTTCTTTCAATGGAGAGGCCACTGTCATTAAGAGCGCCACGTTTTCAATCTCCAGCACACTGCACTTTATATGCGCAGTACAAAAAATGCTTTTGGATAAAAAGCCAGTGCTGAGTAACGTCTATTTTTAGGACATGATCAGGACCTTGTTAAAAAGTGAACACACCTAAAAGCGAAATGAACGCTATCATCTACTCATATAATCAAAACCTCCCTCACGACCTATATTGCTTTACTATCTAGGCAAACCTATGTATAATAGGGCTTGAACAACAATACAATCATATAAACAAAAACTTTACAAAATAAATTTTATCAAAATTCTTTATTTACTTTTTTTATGCATTATTTTCTTCAGCAATAATTTATTTCATTTTTCTGTTTTCTTATTTCATTTGTTTAAAAACTTTTTGAAACATGTAAGAAAAATTGCCACAGAATACAATGAGACAAATAACTCCCCCAAAGAATACAAAAATTAAATCTTGATCGATATAAAAACCACACATAACACCAATCATACAAACTCATACAGACTCATACAGCATTCACATGAAAAACACATCTGAAAAAGAA
Source organism: Calotriton arnoldi (assembly GCA_963921515.1). Lineage (NCBI taxonomy): Eukaryota > Metazoa > Chordata > Amphibia > Caudata > Salamandridae > Calotriton > Calotriton arnoldi. The sequence continues at coordinate 307,236 of CAWUFW010004593.1, read as the reverse complement.
GGAGGTAATAGATAATAACATCTCCACGACCAAGTATGTTTTATATGTTCACAAGGATCTGAACATTGGCCCAAAGTTTTTAAACAAATGAAATAAGAAAACAGAAAAATGAAATAAATTATTGCTGAAGAAAATAATGCATAAAAAAGTAAATAAAGAATTTTGATAAAATGTATTTTGTAAAGTTTTTGTTTATATGATTGTATTGTTGTTCAAGCCCTATTATACATAGGTTTGCCTAGATAGTAAAGCAATATAGGTCGTGAGGGAGGTTTTGATTATATGTTTGGTTTTTCCCCTCTTCTCCCTGACCTTAAATTTACCTTAGAGGGGGTCCCCATTTATGCATTCGCTAACATCTACTCAGCCAGAAAAATTCCACATCACACTGTGATGGATTTACCAAATAACCTGTAACAAAGCCAATCGGCTGGGCTATGGAATAATGAAATACTTTCATATGCTTCACTGACAAACAATGACAGAGTGGGTGGGAGCTGCAGTGGAAGCGTTCCTAAAGCACAAACAGCACATACAGGATTTGCGGGCCTTTAGGTAAATAATCTAAAGGCGCTGACTTCTGAATATAAGGAACAAGTCCAGCAATTTTGCAAGGCTCTCAATCTGGGCACAATAAAAAAGAGGCAATGGGTAGAGCTTGGGAGGCTGCTGTTTGGAGGGAGTGAGGGGTGCGACAAGACACAAGGAGGGGGCTAGACGGTTTACTCAGAGTAAGCCCACGTGAAACAACCTCTTGCACACACTTGTGTCACTGCCAGTTTGAATTAAAGAATTCCTCACTCATAACATACTGCAACACAAATAGCGATTTATATGCCAGTACTGTGCCACGCTCCTCACGGCCTAAAGACATCTGGGGCCCACTCAAGAACTATGGGGCCATGGAGCGATTGCCCCCTTCCACACCAATTGAGCAGGGTAGAGTCCCTACCGGGGTGGGTTAACGACACTGCTGGGCTTGATAGGATATCTTATTGGGACCCCTAGAAATGGACCTGCAAATCTATACACTGGTAACATGATGGTTATGCCGCACGACATCGTAGAGATCGGGGAGATGTTGGGACGGTTGCAAGCTGCCTCTGGGATGGAGTTTGGTATTCCTTTGTGATGACTGTACATGCTGAGCAATGTTTTTGATTATGTTGTTTCCCTTTTTTGTTTTCTCCTTTCTCCTTTTCCGAATTGGACTATTTTCATGCTGACAATACTGTAACAGTGAGCACTCATGTCTTTTGATATCGTATGATGCAAAATGGTAAATAAAGTTAAAAAAAAAAGAATTCCTCACTCAGAGCCCTGCACATAACTTCTTGTTTAATGTCTCCCTGCATTGAAATCCCTCTCCCACACTTACTCTCCAAGCAAGATCTTTGCATTTATTGTCCATTTACATTTGTAACTTGTAAAGTTGTTTCGGCTGTGCAGCCTTCCCGTGTAGAGTACCGAACTACAACATGCCCAGCTCTGCTTCTCCTAAAACTATTGGAAATGAAGACAACTTGCTCTGTCTTCTAACCGCTAATAAACTATGCAAAACCTGGAGCTGTTTTCATTAAGAAACTGCTACAGCATCCCCTGTGTCAGCTGAACAGAATTACAGCTAAAGACAAAAAAAAGGCACACTGCGCTCTCCGAAAACACCTTAGAATATAACACCGCATTATTATAAAACCGGCTGCAAACATAGAAGTAATAAAATATTCAATAAGTACGATCCGGACAACCAGGAAACAAAAAATTGAACCCAAGGTGTAAATAAAAGTAGAGAAGCTTAAAGCCATTCAAGCAGAGACTCATTTAACTGACCACCACCCCGGCACACTTGGCGAGAGCTGCCAGGAAAATTGAAAGTCATGTGTGGTGCTTGATGGCAGTCCCAGATTTCACCACCCGCACACTGCATTCTGGGACTTATAGTTCCTCTTTTAAGAGTGTCAAATATACGCTGATACGTCCAGCATATAAAGAGTGGCTGACATGAGAAAGTAAAACATAAAGTTAGCGCTAGTGGAGCGGGTGCTGTGTAGATAGTTAAAATATGTTGACAGCAGGGCTTTAAGTGGGAAAAAAAACTGGGGGTGCTCTAAAAGGGGTGGGGCAAACCTCTTAAAGGGGTGTGGCCTATCCAAGTAGGGGCTTGGTCTAAATCAAGATAACCAGCATTGTGTGCTTAAGAAAATCCCCTCCAATTATCCTACCTTCGGAAAACACTCTCTTTAAAGGATTTCCCTTCCTCCTACAACGCGGCTCACCTAGCATGACGTCTCCACTTCTCAGTAGTGAGCAAAATGAGCATGCGCACATCGATGTGCATGCTCTCACTGCAGTCCAATAAAAAAAAAAAAGAAAACGGACTACCTTTGCGAGGCCCGAAAATAGACCCCGATAGAGACCCGTTTCTAGGCCCCCTGAAAATAACTGCCGGTGCTCAGACCCGGCCCACTTAAAGCCCTGCATCCATCCATCCTAAGCACTGCGCCATCCAACCATCTTTCAAACCATCCATACATTCCTACCTACATACATACATACATCTGTCCCTGCACCTATCCTAAGCATCTATCAGCCCACCCGCCTATCCTAAGTACTGGTCCATTCATCCATTCATCCTTCCATCCATCCATTCATCCACCCATCCATTCATCCAGCCATCAATCCATTCATTCATCCATCCAGCCATCCATCCATCCATCCATACATACATACATGTGTCCCTGGACCTATCCTAAGCATCTATCAGCCCACGCGCCTATCCTAAGCACTGTGCCATCCATCCATCCATCCATACGCCCATACATCCATACATTCATCCATCCATCTAGCTATCCATTCATTCATCTGGCCATCCATCCACTCGCCCTTTATTCACCTATCCGTCCTTCTTTCCGTGCACCCTCCGCCCCCGATCCTAAACACCCCGTATTATACTCATCCACCCAGCCTCTTAATGGGCCGAAAAGGCTGGTGATAACCATTGACAGGCAGATGTTTCTGATAAAAAACAAGAAAGCTTTCAGTTGCTCTTTGTGGACCATAGTTCACCACTCTTCTCTGGTGGTGTTTTAAACAAAGGTTGATCCAGCGAAAGAAATGTAAACCACCTTTTCAGTGTAAGACGCTAATTCAGAAACATAACCTTTTGTCCATTTCTATATAGGAACACTGCTTTAAATTGGCCGTGACTGACAGATACTGAATACCTGTAGTTCTTACATTTGAGAGAGTATACCAAACAGCTAATTTGGGGTGGTGAGAACCTGCCCTTCTATATTTCCATGTGAAGCACAGTATAGGAATATAAAGGTAATTCCAATGCTACTATCTTCATATTAAAGAGGGGTGTGAGAACTAAGTGAGCCAGGCAAAGCGTGTGTTTTCGTAGCACTAAAACAAGACACTGTGAAAGGTCAGAGCAGGGTCGTGCTGGAGCAGGCTGCCTGTGGTCGTCTCCAGAGGCGCAACTACAGCCAAATTTCGGGGGGCTAAGAAAAATTTCGGGGAGGCTAATTCTTCCAGCAATAGGCAGAGTGGGGATGCAGGGGCTCTAAAAAGAGGTGAAAAACAACAGAGCCTCATTTACAAGCAAAGGGTTTTTTAAAGACCTGTGAAGTACTCGGGTGCGGCTGTGTGTGCGCCCGGGAAGCTGTCTCAGACCGGGGCAATGGGTGTTGCGTGCCTGGTCGTCTCTCTCCTAATCATCCCACGACAAGGTTGCTCCTGCGCTGCAAAAAGAGAAGGGAAATCCTGAGAGAAAATGGCTCTCTTTAAAGGATTTCCCTTCCCCTACAACGCGGCTCACCTGGCATGACGTCTCCACTTCTCAGTAGTGAGCGATGTGCATGCTCTCACTGCAGTCCAATTAAAAAAAAAAGAAAACGGACTACCTTTGCGAGGCCCGAAAATAGAGCCCGCTGGAGACCCGTTTCGAGGCCCCCTGAAAATAACTGCCAGTGCTCAGACCCGGACAGACCCGGCCCACTTAAAGCCCTGGTTGACAGCTATTAAAAATAGAGCTAGGAGAGCCATGCCATGATGAACAAAAGAAAGGCGTGGCTAAACATAAAGCCAACAATTGCAAAAAAGAGTTTTCAGTCCTGTTTATGGGGAAAGGTCCTCCGTCTCAGAGTGTGGCCAGCAATGTGAGGGATCGGTGAGTTGTGGAGAAGGCACTGGAACAAAAAGTTCTGGTGACAGGAGTGTGAACTCGACACACCTCTCCATGCAACAGTGAGGGCACTTCAGGGGAAGATGCCGGCCTGAAGAAAATATGACACAATAAAGAAAACAAAGCGTGGTGCTCATGGAACGTGCACTGGGCTGATAGTTAAAATATGTTTACAGTTATTAACAAGCGGTCGCCATTGTCCCGGCTGCTTCGAAAGTGAAAGCGGGCTTGGCCCGCTGAATGTAAGCAAAGCACGTTGTTGTGCCTAATTTAGGAGAAACATCCAAGTAAAGGGGCCAGTAGCCATGGGAGGTTCTAAATGAAGACATGGCCGTACTAAGGAGGGACTAACTAGCCTATTAACGAATCCGAAGGCCGCATTTACGAAAGACAATGACACAAGCCAATGAAAAAAATCGGCGGAGAGTGGGCGCGGCTTCTCTCCCATACTCCACAACTGCAGTCTCGCAGAGTGAGCAGCCAATGCATGCTGCCGCTAGTCTCAAACTAAAAACAAAACATGCAGTTGACAGCAGTGCTAAAAATTTGTGCTATTACAGGACAAGATTACATTTAAAAGCACGCTGTAAATGCGTGCAGCAAGACAAGGAAGTGCGTGCAGCACGGGAAGATAAATAAAGGTAAACAGCAAATGCAGTGCAGCCTTAACATAGTAAAAAGAAGTCCCCCCCCAAAACGGATGAGAATGAGTACTTTACGCAATGGGATACTTATAAGAGAAACACACAAGGGAGAATGCTACAACCAAAAGAATTAGAAGAAAAGTAAACTGATATCACATGGACAAATAAGAAAAAAGGAGGGGTGCAAGCCCCGTTTAAGATATATTCAATATAATAGATATCACAGCGAAAGCGCTGTGCAGGCGAAACCTAAAAATGTTTTCTCCATGATCATTTGTTTTGAAGAAGTTGTCTCAAACAATGAACGCTTTCGGAGTTTGAGGTAAGATGGTGGGTGTTAAAGAGTGGAAGCAGGGACCTGCTCCTCACCTCAGCACCGTGACAGAGCTAGCAAATGCTACAGTAGCGTAGAAATAATTACCGGTTGATCTCAGATTGGCTATATTCAGTACAGTCAGTGGCGTAACATTAGCCCCCAATAGCCCTGTGGTGCAGGGGCCCCCAGAGCTCCAGGGGGCCCCTTCCAGGACTGTGGATGGATGGCTCGCCCCTGTCCTGAGAGCTAGTTACTGGGTTGGGGGCCCTTCCTGTACTTTGCAGGGAGGGCCCCTTAAGTTTCGTTATGCCACTTTTATCAGTAAGATAATGATTGTGGGCACCTACAGCACCGATAAGCTTGCTGTGGTAGACCTCTCAATTGCTTCTACCTTTAGTTTGAAATCCTTTTATTGATTTATCAACAAATAAGATGCAGTGAGAAATGAGGCCCATGTCAAGGGCCGGCAGCTTTCGTAGTGCTTCGCAGAGCATCAAAATAATAGCAAAACGAACTTCCCCGCCTCCCTCCCTTTCCCCACCCTCTCCTCCCCTGTACAGGATAGCTTGACAGAGAAGTGAAGAGCATACCCCACATTCCATTGCACAATGTAATAATGCTTAATTTGTGCTTTGGCTTAACTCGGGAAGACGCAGAAGCTGTAAATATCTGGGGCAGGACAGCTCACGGAATTCAGTGCACAGCAGGGTGACAAATGGCCGCCACATATCAGCAAAAGAGGCCCCATCTCCTTGAAGCGAGGAGGAGATGCGTTCCTTGCCAAGAACATACCACAATCGATACATCCATCCCTGCACAGTTGGTGTTCTGTCTGTGCCCCAGTGAGATAGTATATTCTGTAGTGCCGCCCCTAGGGCAATACCTATTTGTTTTCCTTTACGAGACTTGAGGGGGAAGGTAAGCCTATCAGACACTCCCAGGACCACATATTCGTGGAAGCGTAGTAGCGTATTGTCGAAGTGACTATCAATCTCGTCTAGCACTTGTGTCCAGGAAGTGGTGAGGGTAGAGCACTCACACAGAAGGTGTAAGAGTGTACCTTCAGCATCACATCCCCTCCAGCAAGTAGGGGAACGATCTGGGTCATTCTTAGGGAGTCGGAAGGGAGTAAGATACCAATACGTCATAATCTTAGTGGCCGTCTCAATGCTAGATATGTTACGTGCTGTATGCCGAGCTCTGTAATAGATATCTGTCCATTCTTTAGGGGTTAAGGTCCGACCAAGCTCAACTTCCCACCATCTTTGGCCCGCTGACTTAACCACCTGTTCTGGGGGGGGCGCAAGATGTGGTAGAGTTCTGTGATGAGTCGCTTTGTGGATTGTTTTGAAAGCAGCCAGCGCTTGTACCGAGTGAGGGAGCTCTCCGCCCCCGGACGGATTTGGGGTTGCATAGGCCAGTGTCGTATTTGCAAATAATGGTAGCGTTCTGTTTCGGGTATGCTAAAGTCAGACTTAAAATCCTCGAAGGATCGAGGACCCTCTACATCAAAAAAATGCCCAATAGACCTGCGCCCTGCTGAATCCCAATGGCTAAATGCTTCCCAATGAAGGCCGGGGAGAAGTCCGGGTTTTCCGTAATAGGAGTGAGGGGTGAAGGGAAAGTTGTCAGACCTTTGCGGATAGCCGTAGCGTCCCAAGATTTCAATGTGGCACGAGCCACCGGGGAGCCATACAGCCCAGAGGGCCTGGAGGCCTTGCGAAGGAAGGGGATCTTCCAGAGAGCCTTTTTCTTTAGCGCGCGCTCCATAAAGAGCCAACGCTTCTCAGATTCCAGTTGAGCCCCTTCTAATAGGGTCCGCAGCTGCGTCACTTTATAATAGCGATCAAGATCAGGTATACCCAGCCCCCCCCTCCTCATGGGGTCTAAAACTCAGAGCTCTATTTATTTGCGGTCTCTTATCTGCCCAAACAAAGGCGACGAATTTGGATTGTAGCTGCTTTAAAACACCCGGGCAAGGTTCTACCGGGAGGGTTTGGAAGAGATATAGGACCTTGGGGAGTATGCTCATCTTGAGGGCTGCCACTCTACCCAGCCACGGGAGATTAAACGGCCGCCCCCGTTTGAGTTCCTGCCTTGTCTGGGGCAGCAGCTGAGAGTAGTTTAGGGATGTCGTCTCAGCGATAGATGAGGACAGCATAATACCCAAGTATGGCATAACCTTTTGATCCCACTGAATGGGGCATGCTTGGGCCAGAGCCACGATGGTGGACTGCTTCAATGAGAAGCTCAGCGCTTGGGACTTGGCCACATTGACCTTGAATCCGGAAGCTGCTGCGAATTCCTCTAGCTCAGCCAAAAACGCCGGAACAGAGGTGTGGGGGGACTCCAGCGTGGAGACAACATCGTCCGCATAAAGGCTGATGGTATGACGCTCTCCCCAAAAAGGATCCCCCTGATCTGTTGATTCTCCTGAACCCGTTGGGCGAGCGGCTCCATGTAAAGAGCAAACAATAAGGGGGAGAGCAGGCAGCCCTGACGTGTGCCCCTGGTGATATTAAATTAAAGGGGTCCGAGGTAAAGCCATTGACTCTAACAGTAGCTGACGAAAACGACGCCCGAGCCCGAACCCGAACCTCTCCAGGACAATCTCCAAGAAGGGCCAGTGGACCCTGTCAAATGCCTTCTCGGCGTCTATTGATCGGAAGATGTCGGTGAGATTTATCCAACAGGTGTAGCAGCCTTCTGGTATTATCGCTGCACTGCCTAGTCGCCACAAATCCGGCCTGGTCCGGGTCTATCAATCCCGGCATCATGGGCCCCAGTCGAGCCGCAAGGATTCCCGTGAAGATCTTGAAATCGATGTTCAAAAGAGATATCGGCCTATAAGAGGCGCAGTATCTATTGTCTTTACCGGGTTTGGGCAAGACTGCCACTGACGCTAAAAGCATTGTAGGTGGCAGCCCGTGGTGTCATCGATAGCATTAAAAAGTTGCGTCAATATTGGGGCTACAAGTGGGCAGAAAGTTTTATAAAAAAGGGCGGTAAATCCGTCCGGGCCGGGGGATTTAAGAAGTTTAAGTCGAGCTATGGCTGAGATAACTTCTTCAATTCTAATGGGACTATCTAGGGTTGCCTCCTGGTCAGCCGTTAGCTTAGAGTGGGTTATGCCTTGACAATACCTGGAGGGGTTCTGAGCAGGCAAGGACTGTGCAGTGTACCAGTTTGCGTAAAAATCTCGGAAGGTATTTGCTGCGCTTCCGCCCAGGGTCGAAACGTCGACGTTGCAGTCACACTAGTCTATGCAGCTTCCCTGACCCCAATATAAAGTCACACTTGGGTCGTGTATTCATGCATTGAGGAATGGACAGTACAACATAATTGTTATTTGTCTTACGTGTTACCTATTAGTATAATATATGTATAGCAATTTTTTTCACTTATCACCACAAGTCACCTTTCCTGCACTTCAATCACTTTACCGCCGTGTATTGTATTGTTTCATTGTCAGCCATATTCATTAATATGTGTACATAATACCCATACAATACAATCGTCATTTTTGACCAAAAATATTTTGTCTTTGTGGTGTTTTCCGCGAATCCCAATTTGGTTCTTGAAAAGTGTTGTTGAACCATTTTTCTTTCATCAAGTTTGTAATGTTTGCTACTAAAAATTGAATGTTCAGGATATATTAATTACATTGAACAAAGAAATTGTCACTCTCCCGACAGAACCACTTCTTTATATATCCTACATACCCAGGTTCTGAGGGACACAGGGTTACCCCATTATTGCTAATGAAGGAGCACATAAGGCACAGAGAGCCAGCATGCAGGTGAATGAGACTGAAAAGAGAACATTCTGCAACAACAGAACAGGGAGAGAGACAATTGCTATGTTCCAGCTGGCAGAGGCAGTACGGGCACCCTTCTTAAAGCCACACATAACATGAGGAATAAGGAAATTGGCAGCATTGTTGCTGACATAGCTGTAAATGACAGCAAAAACAAAGGTGACAGTGAGAGGAAAAGTGAAACTGCACCCCAGGTAATGAAAGCTGTTTTGAATACTGAGGAGTTGGGTTTTGAGAATAATCAGGGTGCACTGCTATGGTGTTTACAGGACAGCCATGATGAGACGGCTATTGGGACAGACAACGCCCTTGCCACGTACATAAATATTACCTTTTTAATATCTCCAATGTATAATGTGCAGCTCATGGACACTTTCGATGAGGACAAACATATACTGTTGGTGATTTAAGTAGAAAGGGTGGGGACAGAAGATTAAAGAGATGAAAAAGACACCAAGATTGAATAGTTATATCCATTTTTGCTTTCCTAACTGCTGGATGCACATTGTTTGTTTCAGGTATTTACATTTTGTTGTGTATTGCAAAAGTTAACATCCTACATTATCACATAATTTACTTTTTAAAAACACCTCTCACTTTGCAGTTAGAGGAACAAAAGTAAAGTATCACCGGCAAAAGTGACAAATTAAACATTGAATTTAAAGGCATCTTTATTTATTGTTCTGACAATCATGACTCACCAAAAATCAGCTTGCTTCTTAAAAAAGTCCCATTCTAAAGTTACTAGGTATCTTTCTTCAAAAATTTAATTAACAGTAGAATGTGAGAAGCACAATAACGAATAAAATAGGAATAAAATTCACACATCCCCAAGACAGATTTGAGAGCTGTTTATTTCACTAGGAGCCTGTACTTCATTAATCACATTAACTAAACCTGGTCTTGGCTCGATGCCATCCTCCAAGACCATATGACCTAAGTATTCGATTCTGTTTTTGCAAAATTCACACTTGCCAATCTTAAGCACTAACTACCCCCTTTTCCTGGAGTATAGAAAGAACCCGATTAAGAATGACCTCATGTTCTGCTTATGTTTTAGCAAAAATGAATACGTTCTCCTGGAGAGCGACTACACCATCTATGTCCCTCAACAACTGGTACACGGTCCTTTGAAAAACAGACGCCTCAGAGGCTAACCCAAACGGCATCCTGTGATATTGAAAAGTACCAGTGGGAGAGACTAAAGCAGTATAGTGTCTGGACTCGGGTTCCAACACCACCTGGTGGTAACCAGAGGCAAGGTCCAATTTACTGAACCACTTCACACCAAACACTGCAGCTAACAAGTCGAAATCTTCTGAAGCGGGTGCGAATCGACCCAAATGGCCCTGTTTAGGTTGCGTAGATCAACACAAATCCTGAGTTCACCATTCCTCTTACGGGCTACCACAAGAGGAGATAACCAAAGTGAAGATTCAATTGATTCAATGACTCCATTGTCGCACAGCTTGACTAACTCTCTTTCCAAATCCTCCCTGACAAAGAATGGTACATTCTGAAGCTTGTGTTTGACAGGAATGGACACCTCCTTAACCTTGATTTTATTTTGAAACCCCTTTATAGTTCCTAAACTATCCAAAAACACACTAGGGAAACATGCATGAACATCTTCTACCTTACAGCCACACATAGTACTAGCTTCACCTACATCCATAATGGAAACCTGGTCTATTGTGCCAGGTCTTAAAATCATCTTGAACAAACCCTGGTGAAACCAACCCAAAATACACAACCCTTTAACTGCAACATACACCTTCCCAAAAATCTTCTTCCCTCTGAAAATTAACACAGCCTCAAAAAACCCAGACAATTCAATACAACGCCCTTCGTAGGATATAGGAGCCCAGTCAGGGGGATCTAATACTCTTCCAGGCCACAGATCATCAAATAATTCCTGGGTTATCATAGTTATTCTTGCACCGAGTCTACCAGCAATTTAACAACTGTATCTCCTATTGAGACATCCACATACGGGTCCACACAGGTGGATGATCACCTGACTCCACCTTGTCATCACTGATCACTAATGCCATGTCCTGTAGATCTTCTTGTAGTCTGTCCAAATGGTTTTCAGAAACTTCATCTGCCGAATTAGCAACTGGTTGTTTCTACCTGCCTGTTTCCCTTGACGGTAGCACACATTGGCAAAGTGCCCTAATTTATTGCAAATTCTGCATGCAATATTCCTCACCGGGCAAGACCTTCTGCTCTTAACCGCTTCGCCGCGATCGGAATTCCGCCCAGGTGCTGGACATTCCGATCGCGGGCGTGGTCGTGACGAGCTCAGCTCGTCATGCGCACATGCCCACCGCGCAGCATGACGAGCTGAGCTCGTCATGAGCATAGAAAGGGTTAAAATATGAAGGATTGCCACACCTAAAACATCCATTAGTTTGTTTAAAAAAAAATCCTAGCCACTTTTCTTTCCCTAGTAAAGTCTTTAACAGAACCTTTGACCTTTTTCTTAACCACGTTCAGTTTCAGACTTTAATTCTTCCAATTCCCTTACAGACATTTGCAACGTTTCAATGCTCTTGGCTATACGCAATGTTTCCTCCAGCATAGGATTAGTTAAAGACAGCAACTTCTGTTGAATGGCTTTGTTGGAGCAATGACAAATAAACTGGTCATGTACCAACTGATCTGTAAAAGACTCAAAATGACAGTCCGCTACCAGTCTCCGAATGGCTGAAACATAAAAATGCACGTTTACCCCTGCCTTTTGCTTCCCCATGAGAAATTTGTGTTTTAAGACTGCTATGCAGGGTTGAACATCAAAAGGATTTTCCAATTTTTTACGCACTCTGTATTGTCATCTAATTGTTCCACCACTGCTCTTTTTAGTTTGGTAAATGCTTAAAAATAGCATGACCTTCAAACCCCAGGGAATGCAGCAGTAAGAACGTCTTTCTTTCAAGAAAGAACCTTGAAGCTCCTATAGCCCCTAAATAGGTTTCAAAAGCTTCCAACCCATTTTTCTATCCTACAGGGGATTCTCCAGGTGATTCCAAAAATCATGGAGGGAGATTTACAGATTGCATTGTATCCACCTATTGTAGATGCAGAAATGTGCAATTCAATTCAAAATGTTTGAGCCAACACAAGAAGTGTCATAAAACTAATAGTGACAGCTATAAATAACCAACAGTCAAACCGTGTGTATCAGTGTGTAACAACGATTCACACATGAAACAGAGGAGCCAAGCGTATTGGCGATAGAAATGTGTTAACAACACCTTTCGTTGTACACACACGATGATGTAGCCGTGCGTGTCGGCGAATACCCTCCAGAAAAACTGGAAATGAGAAAACACTTTATTTCCAAGCACAAGGGATGCTGCAGCTGAAAGCAGGAGGTGGGACACACACATAAAATGTGAAGCCGTACGCATCTGCGCAGGAAACTAGAAAGCCAAAGCCGGCAGAGCAACAGCGCATTAGTAACCAGGGAACGCACATTGCTAAGAAGAAGGCACACTCAGAGACAGACACAGGCCAAAGGCGGGTGCGTGGCATCACCTCCAGGATCCTCTGAAATGGCCGACCTATGTGGAACACATCTAAAACCCAGATGCAAAATGGCTGAGGTGGACCAGACAAGCCCAAACTGTATAGCAGCAGTTAGGAGACTGCAGAGAGCACTCACTGAGGGAAAGGACAGCAGAGAACCCAATGTGGAAGTCGAAAAGAAGCCCGGAACCAAAAGTACTCGCGTTTAGCTCTCCGTCTGTTGAGGGCACGACTGACACATGGGTCCTTTGGCAGCTCTGCCACTAGTCACCATCTAAAATGTGGTGTTCTGCAAGAAATTCATCCACTGCAGGTGAGTATCCAATATAAAGTTTTATTTCATACAGAGCTGCCCGAAACACCGGACAAACCACCACCGCCTGTTCAGCAACTGACATCTGCCCCCCAGACATAGAATCCCACACAAAGCTCTATGTTCCTACGAGCTCTGGTTCTGGCAAATATCTTTTGCCAGAACCAGAAACAATTGTCTAGGACACTACAAAGATCATCACACATTTTCTACTGAAGTAATCAGGAACCCATCCTGCAGTAATCCAATCTAATCCTGAAATCATCATGAGATCATCCTGCAGTAGTAAATGATCAGCAGATGTTTTCCACTGATATAATCAGGAACTAATCCTGGAGTAGTTTCTGTGATTACTCCAGAGCCATCTCATTTAAATATTTCACCCTATACGCATACTTCAGGATGGCTTGGGATGACTACCCCAGATAATTACAAGAATAGCTCAGCTAAAGTAATCAGATGACTTCAGAATGACTCCAGGATGATCTTCCTTTTTCAGTTGGGTACACAGAGTATGGGGGTGTTTGAAAATAGCATACCAGACACCTCAAATCCACTAGAAACTTTGGAAATAAGTAAAACAACATAAGGAAAAGCCTCAAAGGGTACTGATGCTAGACCAATAGTAAAGAGAATTAATGGTCTGGAAAAATGGTGCTTTAAATATTCAGAACATGGTGCAAACAATGGGTGCAATAAAACTAGTAAGAATGAGAAAACACAGAAGGCTGGGTCTAATGCCAAACGTAGTATCAATAAGAACAGCACCAATATATATAGTGCCCCAGAGAAAAGAAACAGCTTCAAACTTAACAGCCACAGTCAGAATGCAGAATATACAAAATCTGATGGGATAGTAATATCAGCGTAGGAGTGAGAGACTATAAATCTGGATATACTGACACAAGCAAAAAGTGTACAACCATTACAAAAGCAAGAAGACGGGTTGATCGTCAAAGAGGCTATAGGTCAAAGGACAAAATCAATCTTTATTGGGTAATAGCATTAGTAAAGATATATCAACTGAAGAGGATGGATGCACGTCATCCCTGACACAAATGTATCAATTGATACAGATACACTGTGAGGAGACAGTGTCTCAATACATATGAGTAAAACAGGAACAGCTGAGCTGGAGGCACAGGCATGTGTACAAGGCATATATGAAAAGATTGAGGACATACAAGGCCAAATTATAGATGTAGGAAAACCAATGGCAGAAATAGAGGAAGTTAATACCAGAATACAAGAGATGGTGCCTGAGCAGCGGCAATGCTGGAGGCAATACAAAATAAAACTGAAGAGCTGGAAAATTAACCTAAATAGTTTTGCCCTTGAAGAGGGGCTGAAGGGGAAAGAGACTCGTCCTTTGATGCGGATCTTTTTAGAAAAGCCTTTGCAGATCTATTAAACTGGTATTGTGACTGCCAGTCACAGCAGGCACACATATACCATTCACATAATACCTCTCAAATGCAAGGGGGTGCACAGCCTAGATTTATATTGGTAATTTCATTCTGAGACAATAAATCTTTTTTGAAGCCAAACCTGCCTCGCCTACTCCAGTGAATGGATAACATTCTTTGTGATATCAGATTTCAGCAGCCAAGCTGTTGAACAACACTGGAAGCTACAAAAGAACACATCCCCATTGCAAGAACTAGGGGGCAACTGTTTATATGCAGGAACCTTGTAGGCTTAAACCCACCAGAAGAGGCCAGATTTTCTTAAAAAATAAGATACAAGCCCAGGAATTGGCAGAAAAATGGAAAGTTACTTCTTAAACATTCAGTCATTTTAGATAATTAAATTGGAAAGGCGCTCTCTGGATTCTGGAAACATGGCCGTAAAGATACAATAGTGTCAATCAGATTTTGTTTTTTTGATTAAGTATTAGAGATAAGATGTTAACAAGAATTGCACTGGTGTGAGTGGAAGTTGGGGGTACTGGTCCTAGAGTTGTTGGGAGTGGAAAATGGCAGAGGTGGCGTTTATTTCCTCTTGTTGGGTTGTATGATTGTACAACGCATGGCTGAACAACGCATACCTGAACCACGCGGTCTCCACCACGAGTGCATCTTTAACATGCATGCCTTTACCACACATGCCTTTACCATGCAATTTCATGGCAAAGACATGATGGGCAAAGGGACATGCGTACTAAAGATTATACCCCTGCCCTGTAAACTGTCCCTGTTCCCCCTGCCATGAGTCCTAAAAAGTAACCCCATGCCCCAAAAACAACCCATACACCAGTCCCCCAGCCCAGAGCCCTAAAAACTGTCCGTACATCCCTAAAGTACCCCAACCCTGCCACCCGTCCTGAGGCCTAAAACTATCCAGTCCTTAAGGTTGTCCCTTTCCACCCGCCCGAGCCCTTAGAACTGTCCCCACACCCTAATGTACCCCATCCTGAGCCCTAAAAAGTGTTCCCCACATCCCTAAAGTACCCCAATCCAGCCCCCTCGCCATGAGGCCTAAAACTGCACCAGTCCATAAAACTGTCCTTTTTCCTCCTTCCTGAGCCCTAAAAACTCTCCCCACGCCCCAAAAAGAGCGCAACCTCAGCCCCCCACTCTGAGCCCTAAAAACTGTCCCCTTCTCCTGTAAAGTACCTTTACCCAGCCCCCCTGCCAGAACCCTAAAACTGATCCCTGCCATATAAACAACCCCGACCCCCACCTGAGGCCTAAAAACTACCCCTACCCTTAAAAGCTAACCCCACCCACCCATGACCCGACCCCAGCCCCACTTACCAAACTGCATCCTCTCCTGATCCTTCTTCTTTCTATCTTCCTGTGCCTGCCATCCACTCTGCATCTAGAGCGCGCATTACCTTTACCAAGTATATGCGTGGTTAAGGCAAGAGTGGTTCAGCTTGTAGGGAAACAGTACATGTGACTGAGCCCACGTTGTTAAGGCCATTTCCCCTCTAGTTGATGTTTGACAAAAGGATGAGAAAATCAGATGGGGGGCTGGGCGTAGCCGTTATAGACAAGACAGGTAGTAAAATCAGGGAAATTAGGACAAAGGCAGATGCATATTGGCGGTGGGCAATTGTACAGATACATATAGAACAAACAATTTCATAGTGTGTGGGGTGTACAGGCCAAATACTGTTGCTATTCAGGTCTAGGATTAATTTGTGAACGTGGAACAGAGAAAAAATATTAATGGTGATTTTACCTGCATAATGGATTCTAAAATCAACACAGCAAATGGTAAGGTAAGAGTTGGTAACAATTAGAGAAGTCTTTAAAAGAATCAGCTGAGTATTTGGACTTGTGGACGTTCAGAGAGATGTCCATCGTAAAGAGCCAGGGTATACATATTACTGAAGTGTCCACTAGCTATACACTTGGATAGATATGATCTTTACCAAGTGGAAAATATAATTCGATATTCATACCCAGATGGATCCGAAGACTATTCTGATCACAACTTAGAACTACTTAAGATTCAAATCTCTCTTGAAAGCTCAGCTTACTTAGACTTTATGACACAATCTATAATTGAGGTTGTTTACAACAATATTGGAACTGCTAAACAAAATTTAGTCTCGGACACTCTTAGAGCATATATCAGAGAATGTACTTTTCCATATGTCGCCAAAATATATATATCTCAGGTTAAACAGATAGAGGGAGAAAAACTTGGCAGGGTATGGAGAGATCCCATGCAACAGCTATTAAAAAATCTGCAGATAATGAGGGCAAGATATATCAGCAGCTTGTAGTATTAAGGGCGGAGGTAGGCAATGAGAAAACAAAAAAAGCTGCTGCTCAATTGTTTAAACATAAAGGTAAAGAATTGGAATATGGAGCCTGTTGGTGTACAAGATAAGGGTAAAACATAATCGGAACTTGATAGCAGAAATAAATGATATGCATGGTAAAATGATTACGGAACATGATAAAATAATCACTAAATTTGGAGCATTCTATGAGAAACTATATACAGAAGATAGTCAATACTTGCATATATAATGGATATGCTCAGGAAAACTACCTGTCCAGGCCAAATGGGGAAATACAGACTATGCTAAATAACGAGCTGACCTTAGATTAAATTCAAATTGCAATAAGGTCATTGTTATTGGGTAAAGCTGCCGGGGAAGATGATTTGCCCATTAAACTCCCTCTGATAGTACAGATAGCAGATGAGAATGAAGTAGATGAAGAGATACCATTCTCTTGGAGTTAGGTAAATAATGCTATATTTCTAAAGAAAAATAAACCAGCTAATATAGGTTTTTTGCACCGGCCAAAATCCTTGATAAATGATAATGGAAAAATATATTCTAAGGCATTGGCTGTGCGACATTCTCAAGTCATAAATCAACTTGTAAGCAATGAACTACATGGGTTCATTCCAAGCTGGAATAGTGCTGAACATACTAACATGGCTACTGCCACGTTTGATGCGCCATATACACTTCAAATACCAGCTGGGATGATTTCATTCAATACAGAAAAAGCATTTAAATGTGTTTCTTGGAAGTTTCTTTGGGCAGTGCTAAATCAAATAAAATTCCCTAAAAAATTCATAGAGTGCATGCAAGCATTATATGAAACACCAAACGCTAGAATAACAACCATGGGCTGACTTCGCAATATCCAATTTTGCCATCTCTTTGGAGCCGTAAATAAGACAGATAAATAGGAATCACATACTGCAACCTCTAGTATTGAATGCTGTACAATTTAATATTCCCACATACGCAGACAATATTACAAACTATTAATCTACAGTATTAGAGACTTTAAAGAGATTCAAGATATAGAGGAACAATTTGATTATGAATCAGGTATAAATTAAATATGAAGAAAATTCAAATGATCATTAATTACAAAAACACAGGTGAAAGATCAATATATTGTAAACAAAGCTGTGCATTTGGGCATTAGAATAAATAGCCAAGTTGAGCACACTTTCAGTATCAATAATGAACACTTGCCGAGGTTTTGTGTTAGACAGATTCAGAATTGGAAAAAACTCCCCCTATCAATGGTAGAGGCATGTAAAATTATAAAAATGACTATACTACCTAAATTCCTATAGCTATTGCGTTCCATTCCCCTTGTGTCCCAAATGTATTCTTCAAAAAATTAGATGCTGCAGCAATTAGCCAATTCAAATGGAACTATCAGAAACTTTGGAAAGCAATTAGGTTCGTAAAACTCCCATATGAAAGAGGGAGAATGGGCATTTCCTGATTTCAAATCATATTGTTGGGCTGCCATGGTGCATAAAATGCCTTGTCTAATCCTAGACCATCCCGAATGCAGATATACATGAATGCATCAGATGAGCTATTATACAAATCTGTATTTGGTTTTGTTAAGGTATTTTGATCCTGGATACTTAAAAGGGGTACATTTAAGGTCGCATAACTTTACAAGCAACGTGGGAAACTCTCAAAAATAAATATCAGATCCCCTGTATTAACACATATACCCTTATGTGGGGCAACTCATCATTTCCTGAGGTTTTTATAGATTCCTACTGCAATATATGGTCTCAAAATGGTATTACGCTCATAGGACATGTAATTATTAGTGAACCATTACAATCTTTTTGTGACTTACAAAAGGATTTCTCTATTCTTAAATATATTTTTTCATTACCTAAAAATTAGGGATTACTTTGAGAAGATTGGAATGCTTGAGTCCTGGACAGATTGAATTGCGGTAATAGGAATACTTGATGAGCCAGAGGAGCGGCTGACTATATGTAAGATATGTCAATGGTTTTGAAGACGAGTTAGATAGAATAGCAGGTAAATGGTCTGATAAAGTGTGAATACATAGAATTGTGGAGGAAAATGAAATTTCTATAAAAATGGGGCTTAGGATATTAAAATGCTCGAATTTGTGGTTACAACAGTACAAGGTAATTAATAGACTGTATTACAGACATAATAAGTTATATAAATGTAAGATGTGAGACCATTCTATATGTCCTAACTGCAACTTGGTTTCTGCAGATGATGTACATTGTCTAGTATGCTTGCTTGTAGCATATAACTGACAATGAAATGTGTTATATGCTTGGTACGGATATCAATATTGCTGTACAATATAGAGATTTTGTATATAAAGGAATTGTAATTGGCAGACTATTGCACCTCATTGGAAGGAAACAAATCCCCCAGGAGCGAGACAGGGATGAGAACAACAATGACACTTTCAGACGCTAGAAGTTGCTGTTATGGAATTAAAGGGTAAAAAAGTATGTGATACATTTAATGAGATCTGGAGTCCAATAAAATGATGGGAACGTGATCGAGGATTAAGTTAAACAAGAGACAATCAAATGTATTATTGTAAAAGGACTTTGGTGGTTTGCTTGTCAATTGATTATTGTGATGTATTTTGTGCTCTCCTGATCCTAATAAATAAAATATGTTTAATAAGGAAGTGTCTGTTTAATTTCCAATAGAAGCGGTATTTGGGCTTCTTTCATTTCCCATTGTGTTTATTGAATTTATTGTTTTATGTTTTCTGGTATTATGTAATAATTATGTTTTATATCTCATAACATGAAAATAATTGTATGTTTTTATTTAATTTACAATAAACTCCCTACCTAATGATAATGTCATGGTAAACAATGTTCTAATAGAGTTGTCCAGGTGGTTAATGCACTTCCTAAGGAGATCTGTGTGTAACCTGCTAGTTAATGGTTGAAATCATCAGAAAATGGTTACATGATTTGTGCAGCAGATCTCTGTGTTGAACCTGCAGATCACAAGCTCATATCATGGTAAGATTGTTTAGCGGGTTTTACAAAGATACTTGTGTAACCTGGAGGCCTCAAATTCCAGTCTCCCTAAAATAGCTCTAGAGGTTAAATATATGCTGTAAATACCTGCATATGTTGGAATGCCTTTACAAGTAAACTCCATTTTTCATGCAAGGCTCTTTGTGTCCTGTATCCATTATCCATGATCTTTTTTAGCATAATTAACTACATAAACACATCAATTATACCACTATATGCAAACATGCAGTGACAGTCTTTTCCTGCATATCTTAAAGAGTATCGAACATAACTGCTGGCCTTCATTACTCTACATGTATCGTCTAATATATTTTCCTCATATTTAATTTGAAGGTATTTCATTAAGACTATTAAAATAATAATAATATTGTGAAATTCTCTTGTTCTTCTGTCTTGTGTCTGCACACCTTGGTACTAACCAGAACACAACTCCGACACAAACAGCTTAGAGCTGACTATGGTCGCATCTGGAAACGATCATTCTTGAGAGATTTACAAGTCTAGAAGGGTCTCTCCGTGACAGGAGGAGAAGGCAGGACAGGGGCAACATATGCTGCCTGTGCTGCCTTGGGTGAGCCGCCAGTGACCCAGAGCAAAAGAGAGAAAGGCAGAAGAAAAGAAAGACAGGAACAGAGCGACAAAGGGAAACAACAGGGAAAGAAAATAACCTCCAAGATTGAGAAGAGATGGGAAGTGCAGGATGGTGCAAGAAAGAGGCTAGATTTGAAGTAAAAAACTAGGTAGCTTGAGGATTCATCAGCCACAGCACTCAGCAGTGCCAGCAGGGGACTCCTCCAACAAAGGGAATCTTCTACACTTACACAGATTATGCACTGTTCACAGCCCCATACAGGGTTGGACTGGCTTATAGTGCAATCAGGGAGTGAGTGCCCAATGAGCTGGTCTGAAGGGCCAGTGTGTGGACTGTATTTTTGGCTGTTTATGGGTCTGTTTTATTTTGCTGCCCGGGTCTTTTTCTGTCCCAGTCGGGCCCTGCTCCCAGGCACAACTGAAGAGAAAAGAAGGGTGCAGAAAGAATATTCTTCAAAATGAAATGTGTATGGGAGTGGGTTGCACTTACTTCATTATTGTCACAAACCTTATCTCATCTGGGTTAAAGAAATCTGAAGCGCCTGTCATTGCCCACGTGAAAGGAATGTGATCGAGGATTCCTAAAGTCATGCCATTCAATTGTGTTCTTTCATGTTTAGCTGTTGCTGTGCTCATGTTTAGCTGTAGCTGTGCTAGAAAGGAAGGCGAGGCTTGTCGTGTGCTTTAAGCCAATAGTGAGAAGGAAGGCGAGTGGGCGTGGCTACCATCAGACATTTAAACCTCTGAAAGATCAGCCTTCAGCCTCCAGCATCTTGTCTCCTCTTGCAGAATATCTCACTCTCATCTTGCAGAATATATCGCCGTGATGATGCAGTTTGCGTTTTTGGTTTGTTTTGTTTTATTTTATCAGCCTACAACAGTCAATAGCGGGTTAAAGGAACGGCCACCAGAGGAAGAAATCAACTTTCCAGATAGGTAAGCAAAGCGCATTGATGTGCAAAGAAAACCTCTCTGTCTTTTTATTATTTCAAGCAAATGTTACATTGAATATTGGTTAAATAAATTGGGCAACAATTACAAAAAACTCGAAATGATGTCATAGAAATACATTATGACTCACCTCAACAATGTATCATGTCAGGCAAATTACTGCGTAGCTGTGTTGTGTATTAAAAATGAGTTAAGGGCACATTTAAGCTCAAACTGCAAATTGACTCGCATTGAAAACTTGTTTTTTTCTGAAAGACAGTTGTGTATGTAGCCTTCAGTATAAAGTTCTCCAGCCGCAAAATTCGTGCTGTTCCTTTTTTTTAATATACATTGTGAACTGGAGTTTGTGGTCACTTGAGCACTATGTATGTCTTTCTGTACCGAAACTTATAGATTTAGATTCAGAGTTTGGCAGAGGGATTTGGTCGCCATGGCGAAGTACAATACTCCCGCCATGTCAAAGGTGTTCTGCCTGCCAAATTTAGAGGTGTCCGCCGGCCCAACGGCTATCACTTGTGTTTACCAGGAACTGGTGTCATGTGAATCCAACTTTCAACATTTTTAAAAATTTTCAAAATAAAATTTCCAAGGGAAATTTATTGTGGAAAATAAATAAAACCAATGACCCCTTTGCCATGGAGTTTTCTCCCATGGTGTTGGGGTCATTTTGCAGTTTCCACTGCCCCTGGTTGCCAGGTTTTACCTGGTGGTGACAGACAGTTAAAACATGCCTTGTGCATCCTCTCTAAATAGGGAGTGCGGACAATTGGAAAAACCGTCGGTGGCCACTACTTTATTAGGCTATCTGAGGGGAGGTGTGTCAGCGGCGGAGACAGATTAGTCTCTGCAGCAGACATACTGAAAGTCCACCCGACTCTAAATGAGGCGGATGGACCTTGAGTTTGGCAGAGAGGGTATTGCGTCTCCGTTGCAACAGAGTACCCTCTCCTCTAAACTATACATCGGGCCTTAAGGTTCAAAGGTCCTGATGTACGATCGGAAAGGATGCAAACCAGTTAATGATTTTGCACATTGACTTGCTCAGCATTTTGAGATGCTACCAATCTGCTATACCACTCAGACATAAATCAAAATATATTTATGATGGATGTCGCAAGAACTCCTGCATCATTAATATTAATGAGGCACCAGGAATTTTGTACCACCCTACACATGTCTGAGAATGCAGATCTCCCTCCCTGATTTCCATCCCTTCATTGTAAACTTTTTTTAGGTGCCAAGCCTCTGAGAGGGACATGGGATGCTCTTAAAAAAAGTACATTGAATGAAATTAGGGCTAAAATACAGTGGTCCTCTAAACCACTATCTTTTCACCTGAGACTGCCAACCCAATTCCAATAGTAACTCAGTTACCACCCGGTCTCAGGTGACAGTAATTGATCAATGGTTTGTAACTGTAATTGCAATCATAAGCCACTGGAGCACAGCACTGTGACTCAAATACAAGAACAGCACCTCTTTTACACTCACTCCTATTTGTGATTCTGAATTGGTCGAAAAAGCCCTTTTCTGAATTGTAAAACCTTTTCCTGGCTCATAAAATGACATTTGTTTATTGCACAAGATATTTTGTGGTCACAAACCCTGAGGTTTTGATACTCACAGGTTTTGAGACCACAAAACACCTTTGCACTTCAGGCCCTTACTGTTGCAGAACAGGTAAGAGTTGCTCAATTCAAATATAAGTTCTGCTAATTTTTTCTAGTAGGAAGGATGCAAAAATGAATGAGTATTGTCCCTGAACAAACATGCATCGTTTAAGGCACTTTCAGTACTGCCTATAAGATTGAGATGCTTCAGTAATTATCTTTCATGACAGTTTTACAGAAACAAATTTAATTGTGGACGCTTTGTTAACATCTGTGCACATGAACGGGTGCGGTCTTTGTACAAATGTATATTGATTGCATTTACTAAAACATTTGACAATTGGTTTTCCAAATAAAAGAATAATATTAAAAGCAAACTCATGCATTAATTAAAAGAAAGCTGTTTCAAAATTCGTAAAAAAAAATCACATAATATTCTACCAACAGTCCTTAATTGATCAAAGAAAATAATTGCTTTACAAAATGTCAATCAGTTATAAACTGAGTTGCATATGCTTCTTGATAAAGTAATCCTAAAAGGTACAAAAAGTAACAAACAGTTCATTAGAAGGTCTCTGAATACATATTGCGTAGGCTTCCTCGCCTACAATAAAGAAATTTGGACTTTCGAAAAGAACATCTGATAACATATGAACTGGTGAAGGATAATCTTGAATACTCTGCAGTGCTGGTAAAAGTAGTGGGTGCTGCAAAGAACTGTACATTTGTTTAACAAAGTTTATTTACAATGCATAAAAGGTTGTCACACTGGTCAAAGATTCAGAATTACGATGTTCAGTTCAAAAAGATTTTGGGGCTCATTACGATGTCGGGCTGAAAGCCTCCGCCCGACACAGTCTCGGATTCGGGACCGACTGACTTGCAGTTGGTGGTTCCGACCGCCGGATTACGATGAGACCGAACACTGTTCGGTCGGATTCCCATTGTTTCCTATGGGAACTCGTGTTACGCCCGAGAACCGGCTGTGACACAGGCTCCTATGGAGAAATGGGGTGTGTGTGTGTGTAAAATCCTGCACCCTAACGCAGGCACCCCATGGGGCCTGCCACACAGTACAGGGTCTTACAGGGGGTACCTTAGGTACACACTCGGCCACCAACTGTAGACCACTGGGGCTTGGGGGCCCTGCCAGGGGCCGCCAAAGTCACTTTCTGACAGCCCTTCTGTGTCAGAAAGGCCGGCGCTGAAAGGCTATTGGAAACCAACATCATAATCCCAACGGCGAAAACGCCGTTCACAGGGGGTTACTGTGTGGTTCCAGCTGACAGGAATACTCCACGAGCCGGTCGGAACCGAGTCAGAATGACTGGCCGGTCAAGGTTCTGACCGCGAACATCGTAATCGGGCGGTCGGACTGTAAACCGACCAAGTCGGTTGGAAGGGCTCCCACGCGGTCGGGAAGATTACGACTGTCGGGCGGAGGCTTTCCGTCCGACATTGTAATCGGCCCCTTAATTCTTTGCTTTATTGTACAAAAATGTTCTTGAAAAAGCCCACCAAATTCATTGTCACTCACTAAACTAATAGTTCAAATGAATGACAAAAACTGTTTTAAGCCGCCTAACCCCAAAATTTACCATGTTTTAAGCCATAAGCAGCCTTTCCTCTTGGTTTTACAAAAGTTGTGGTAAAACATCAAGAATGCGTTTCTCGCCACCATTTACCACCATTAAAACTGTTTGAATAATTGACACAACAATTTAATCTATGCCCACTCTGTACTTTATTCCGTCCACCAAGATTGGTTCAGTTCTCAAGATTAGTGTTTCGGTATGATTATGAATGACCATTAATCAATCAATTTAAGGCAAAGCACATTGCAGTAACCAGTAGCGGTCCGTGCAGGGCGTGCTTGCCGGGCGGTGACGTGGGGCGGGGGGTAGTAAACAGCGGAATACGGATGAATGCAGGTAAGTAGACAATTAAATTACTAAAACGAATTTCGTTGCGCGCGCTGCATTGCCAAATGCGATGCAGCGCGTGCAACGAAATTCGTTTTAGTAATTTAATTGTCTACTTACCTGCATTCATCCGTATTCCGGTGTTTACTACCCCCCACCCTGCCCCTCCCCACGTCACCGCCCGGCAAGCACGCCCTGCACGGACCGCTACTGGCAGTAACTAAACATCTTCTAGACAGTTCCTGGTGTGTTTTCATCATTGAGGAAGCTCCCCATTGTGAGCTGTGTTTGGCATTTGGGTCAGTTCATGCTTAATCTAGCATAACATTTTTCCACAAACGACATCCAGGTCATATTTGTTTCTTTTTTCCGACATGTTGGGGATCGTAAAGGTGCCTACAGTTTTTAGGTCAAGCCTGAGCCAGCACGCAAGCGCTGCCCTGGTGAAAATCTGTTGTAGTTCAGTATAGGAGATAAGCCCCGCCCACTCCCCAGCCTTATTTGTCATTGGCTTGTGTCTTTGTCCTTTGTAAATGCTGGCTTCTGATTCCAAAATAGGCTTGTTAGTCCCTCCTTAGTACAGCCATGTCGTCATTAGTAACCTCCCATGGCTACTAGCCCCTTTACTTGGTTGCTACACGGTACGTGTACTATTTTATTTATTGAGTTTTTTCATTAGGCACGACGACGTGCTGTGCTTACCTTCAGTGGGCCACACCCGCTTTCACTTTCGAAACAGCCGGGATAATGACAACTGTTTGCTTGCAATGCATAGGTCTCGCATGTAAATGTGAGACCGATAGCATTGCAAATATTTTTTACTTTCCTTGAACTAGTGTTGGGAATGTTTTCTCCCCAGTTACCTGTGGTCTACGCCTCCTCGTGCCACTTGCCATGTTATGTGGCTGCAATCATTTCTTTTTCTGTGCATGCTTGTATCGCCATTGGGCGGGTGCCTGCTGCCTAACCCTTTTCCTGACAAAACCTATGGGCGTGTCTGAAGGCTGTCCTGCCAGCTGTATGCCCGTCCACTGGAAAGCACACAAATGAGAAAAGGGGAGGGCCGGCGTTGTGTCCCTCCCACAGGAGAAGCCCTCCATGCAATCCGCTAGCTACATATTTCCAAAACCCCCTTTTCCCCTCCTCCCAAAAAAAAGTGTAGGAAGGAAATGAAAGGACCATGGCACCGGGAGGCTGACTCTGCTCTTGTAACAGTACACCACACACCTCAGATGGCCAGAGCAGAGGGGCAGCAGCATGCAGCGCAGAAGGGGATATGTCTCTCCTCTCCCAGTGGGGACACTCCGTGCTGTACCTTGGGGGGACCCGAGGCGTCCGATCTGCAGCAACAGGCTCTCGGCGGTGCCAGGCCTACTAAATATAGCTTGCAAGCGGAAAGCCTCATCATGCACAGGGGCGACCTGGCCACCCGCTCCTCTCGTTGTGGGTGACAAGCCACTGCGTGCTCTCCAGCAGCTGCTGTCCCCCCTGGGAAAAGGGGGCACCCAGTATATATTGCACAGGTCACTGTGAACGCGCAAACCCTCTGTCTGCGCCCGTTCAGCTGCTTAAGGCAGACGGTTCGTGTCGAGGCATCTCCATGCATCCCTCTTGAAGCTGCTGAAGCGGAGGCCCATGCACACTCATGGTCCATGGTGTTATCCTTTGCTCTTAGGTTGACGGTGTTCATTCTTGTCCTGTGGCGTGTGTTCATTCCAAGCACTCCCTGTTCTGTCAGGGCGCGATGAACCTGAGGTGCCAGATGTGTAGCTGCTCTGTGGGCCCGGGCAGCGTGGGGCTGCACCGTCCCCGGCCTGAAGGCAGGGCTCAGGCACCAGACAGGCAGCTGCAGACCCACCTTCCACCCCGCCCTCCTCTTCCAGGCATGGATGCGGACGCAGGAGGGGCTGGGGCCGGCCAGGCACCAGATGAGCTTTCAGGGAGTCAAGAGAAGGGAACATAGGGGGTGATGGGGGACCCCTCCGCTTCTCCCTCGCCTGAGGGGGTTACAGCAGTAGCGGTCCGTGCAGGGCGTGCTTGCCGGGCAGTGACGTGGGGCGGGGGAGGGGCAGGGTGGGGGGTAGTAAACACCGGAATACGGATGAATGCAGGTAAGTAGACAATTAAATTACTAAAACGAATTTCGTTGCGCGTGCTGCATCGCCAAATGCGCGATGCAGATCTATTTCTACCAAATAAGTCTACATATAATTAAAATGCATACTCTACAAAACGTAAAGCAGAGTTAAAGAGGGCAAACTGTTTGTAATGTTACAGTGCTAAAATAAAAAATATTACTAAATGTAATATTATAGTAATTGAAATAGTGCAGGCCCGAGTGTTTCTGGACACATGAAAGTTCACAAAGCTGCTTGTCCCTCTGCGTTACATATGTAAATATATGCATAAATGCATGGATATGCAGAGCAAAAAGAAGTATTCTAATTCACAGAAGTAGACCTGCAGGATTGTGCGCATGCTAATGGAATTTTACAAACACAGAAAGGCCACCACTTTGGGGCAGTTTCCAGATTTGCATATTTAGGTTCATTTAGGTATTCAAGACTGCTCTGAGAGCGGGTGAACAGTTGTGTACCGGACAGTATGTTTGTGCATGTTCACTACTTTTTAAAGGTACCTTCTCCCCCAGAAAAACGAGCAACTTTACTACATTAAAGGAGCGGAATAAAGGCATTTTGTGGGCTGACCGACGTCCCCGCAGGGGACCCTCATAAGAGGGCGGCCCATTTAGTGCCACAGGATGGCACACTGGACAGCCTAGTGTCTGGGGACCCCTTCTGGGTCCTGCTCGTCACTTCCGGCCGAGGTGGTGGAAGGGGAGAGGTATAAGATCCTCCCCCGCCCACCTGGCGGCCTCTTTGTCCCCACCACTGACGCCGTTTCGGACGTGTCCCCGGGAGCTGCAACTTGTGCGGTGAGTGAGTCTCCTGCCCCCCCACCTCCAACGAGGACAGGGGATGGCCTCGGCGCTGGCCGTAGCGGCTGCCCGACAGTGGGGGGCGGGAGGTCAGCTCCCAGGGGGCTAGGGCCACGGCACCCCTCCCCAGGCCAGCCAGGTGGGCCGGGGAAGGGGCCTTTAGGGGATGCAGGGAGTACACCCAACGTAGCGCAGGCCGGGCTGCCGGGGTCCTGGGTGTCTTGCGGGGTTTCCTGTACTGGCACGATGCCTGGAGGTTGGGGGGGGTGACCAGTGAGCCTCGTGGCGCCCCCTCCCCGCTTTATCCTCCGGGTCTGGCCGGAGGTTCGGCCTGCGTGTTGGGGGCTGCCTGCGCTCGGGGGAGTGGAGAGAGCAGGCTGTGTTCTTTTCTTGACCAGCCTGCGGGTTGCTGTTGTTTGCCCGTGGAAATGGCGCCTTTGTTCACCGCTGCATCCCCAGGTGGGGGGCAGGAAGTGCGGTGGGTCGCACAGGCTCTCACCGAGGGGAGGCGGGCTGCAGGGTCCCCACACAATCTGTGCCGGGCCTGCGGCGAGGCGCGGGCGGTAGGCGGCCGGACGAGTGTGCCGGTCTACGGCGGGCCAGTCCGTGGTGCAGGGGGAGCCAGCTGCCCAGCCTGCTGGTGACTGCCGCGAGGTGTGGCCATGTTTGGGCCCCTCCCCTATTGCCCTGTGTCGCCTGCGGGGGCCGGTCCTTCCGGTAGCACAGCTGACCGCGGCCCATGGGGGCTGGGCTCAGGCCCCACCCGCATGCGCCTGGTGCAGCTGACCCCCCGCTGCCGGGTGGGTCAGCGCCTGGCCTCTGCAACTTGCTCATGTTCGGGGACTCAAATAGTGTCGGTCGCAAGGAGCTTGGGGGATGGGAGGGCCCATCGGGCCATACGGAGGTCGGGCATAGTGGGCCCAAATCCTTGGGGGGGGTCCCGGCGCAGCGGGGTAGGGCCTAGGCCCGAGGTCGACTGGCCCCTCCTTCCTCGCCCCCAGCCCGGCGCGTCCACCAGTCCGCGATGCACGGGGCGCCTTATACACAGGGGCCTGGTTAGGCATGGATTCCCGCTTCTCCTGCATTGACGCCGCACGGTCCCTCCCGGCAGCGGCACCCGCAGGGGCGGGTGGTGATGCCTTCAGGGGCAGCAGGCAGCGTAACAGGCCTCCTGCGAGCATTGCCAGTAACTCCCAGCCGCCGGTGCGGCTTTGCGGGCGTCCAAGGCTCCTGGGCCTTTGTACTGCCACTGCCCTTTACTCGGGTAAGCGCGGATTCAGGGCAAATTTATTGGACACATTAGCGGGGCAGGTGTCACGGGGTGCTAGGCCCGTGTTCCGATTACCGGCTAAGCGGATCACGACGGCTAGGGGGGAGGAGCGGCAGGCGGGGGGGCTAACATCTACTGCGATGGCTGGTCCCCCGCTCTATACTTGAATCTGGGCACGCACTTAACCTCCCCACGCCTACCTAAATATGAAGGTATCTTTACTTGAGCATGTGAGGCGCTCCAAGTCATTCGGGTCGAGTTCGCACTAATTTTATTTGCAAAATACAATTTTGGGGGTTTCTTTGCGGTGGATGCACATGCAGCGCCCGGGTCGCCCGTGTGGCGGGCCTGCCCCTTCTTATCGTGTAGTTGGAAGTGCGTCTGTTAGCCGGAGCATTTCAATCAAGTCTAGCATTTATTGTATTTATACCAACAACAGAATGTTGGGTTTATTTGCGGGGATGCGCAGGCAGCGCCCTGTTGCACGTCCTGTGGGTCTGCCCCTTAGTGTCTCTACAAGTGTTGGGACACGCAGGCTGTACCAGGGTGGGAATGTACACAATGCAGGTGCGTGGCTAACATATGTTTACTTTCAGGGGCTGTGTTTTGCGATCTCGTTCTTCACCTCGAAGGGTCTGGCGACGCAAGTGCCCGCAGCAGGTACTGGGACCATGGGTCACCGGCGGCAACGCGGCAGTGTTCGATGGGTTCCTGGACACAAGGCTCGTCCTGGAGCGCATTAAAACTTTCTTTTCTATTCCAGGTCAGAACCGGTCGTTAGTGAGGCAACGTCGCAGGCGGTCCTGCGAAAAGGGATGAACAGCAGGAATTAGGAGCAGGTATGGGTCAAGGCTCGCGCCTGCGGTTGGGAGCAGGGATGATAGTACCGGGCCCTTCTGGTGGGGCACCAGGAGCATAAGGAGGGCGCGCACTGAAGGGTCGCGAACCTCGTACCACGGTCACAGCTAACGTCTTCTTTTCTCCCCCCAGCCCCCACATTCATCCTCGCACGCAGAGCACACACTGAACCGGCCTTTGGGCACGTCACGTCCCAGGTCCACTTCCGCTACCGCACGATAAGTAAGTATAGGGGTAAGGTGGGGCACGGAGCGCCTGCGGCAGCAGGGGACTTGGAGGTCCTCCCTAAGCAATGCAGTAAATCCCCTTTGCTGATTTAAGAAATGTTCTCCTCAGATTGGTGGTTCGCGTGGCAACAGAGGTCAGCATGGATAGCCAGGGCTCCCCTCCCCTTTTCCCGGAGAGGTCCCAGGTGGAGGACTCGATGCCGGGCACTTCCCAAGACGCGCAATGGGCGAATTTCTTCGAGATGGCCAAGGTCAAAGGCCTGGCGTGGGCCAATGGCATTATGAACGCTTCAGAGCAGGAGGACTCTGGCATCGTCAGTGATTCCCTTGCTACAGAACAGCAGCCCGGTGTTGAGGCAGGCCCCTCTAGGCCCAAGCGGGTCCGCAGGCCCACGATCAGGGACTTCCCGGCAGATCCGCTGCCGCCAACCAGAAGCAGACCAGTTCAGACCCCCAAGGAAGCCGTTCCTGCGCTGGCTTCTCCCCCGCCCCCGGGGCCGCCCACCCCGATTGACAGTACTGCGGCCCCAGGTAACTACGCAACTAGGGACGAGCTTGCCAAGCTCATGGACACTATGAACAGTTTTATGTCACAGCTTAAAGCGGGTCCTGTTGGCTCTAGCCCTGCGCATCTGTGTAACAGTAGTAGCCCAAGGGAAGGGGGCACGCTAGCGGCTGCAAGTGTATGGTCAGCATTTGTTTGTGAGCCGTTAGGGCAGCGGGGGGCCACTGCAGCCGCAACCCGGGAGGTATCCGAGGATGGGGCCAGCCCTCCCGCGAGTAGTTCTGCATCCCCACCTCAGTGGGAGATACCAGCGCGCCAGCACCAGTTTTACTCCCCCCCTTAATATCCAGCCCGGTGCCACCTCTGGGCACCACCAATACGGGGGCCGCAAGCGTAGTGTCTCCTCTCGCCCCCACGTTGAGTGCGCCGACCCCTCTACACGCCCCAACGGTCCAGCAAGTCACCTCCGCTCCGCTGCTGTCAGGCCGTTGCTCGCTGGCCTGGCAAGTGCCCCAAGCAGCCAAAGAAGGAATTTGGAGGCGCGAGTTTATAGACATTTTTACACTACTCATGTTGGGTCAGGAGGGCCTGGACGCCAGGAAAATAGGGGCGAAGGAGGATGACAAAAAAGTAAGGTACCAGCCTTGGCCAGAGAAGAATATAGATAACTGGCTCGAGGCTTTCTCTATCTTAGCTGCCGTGACGATGGAGAAATTCCCAGAATGGGGCCCCGGCCTGGTGCAGTACTCTAGGATGATACACAACGAGGCTATGAAATGGGGATCAAGTGGCTGGCTGAATTATGATAGGGAGTTCAGGAGGAAGATGTCCCAGTGCCCGGAGATGGGGTGGGACCAAAAAGAGGTTCAGCTGTGGATGGACCACATGGGCTCCAGCACGCAGCAGAGCGGAGGATCCCAGGTAAAAGCACAGGGGGGGCAGTCTTCGTCCAGAGAGTCCTTTCAGGCAGGCACACAGGGCTTCAAGCAGACTATTCGGGGAGCACATAGGGGGGGAGACAGAGGGGAGGTTTCAGGAGGTCTCCCCCGGGGACATGCCGCCTTTTTAACAGTGGATCCTGCTCCTGGGGAAAGACGTGCACGTTTTTGCACGCATGCAACATATGTGGCGGGCCCCACCCAGAGTGTTCTTGCCACACAAAGCAGG
The DNA here is from genome assembly GCA_963921515.1 of Calotriton arnoldi. Lineage (NCBI taxonomy): Eukaryota > Metazoa > Chordata > Amphibia > Caudata > Salamandridae > Calotriton > Calotriton arnoldi. Next base: position 275,604 of record CAWUFW010004593.1, on the reverse strand, counting down.
ATCGACAGCCAGCCAGCAAAGGCGGGCAACAAAGTTGAGGCCACACGATCACCAGTATCTCAAGCTCCCTCCCCCCACCCACCGCCTGGCCCTGCGCCTCACCCTGCCCCCACGAACAACCCAGATCCAACCGGGAGCCTTCTTTCTACAGCTAGCTCCTCTGCACCCTTTCACACAGCCAAAGGCCTGTCCTCCGTCAGCCTGGCCAACATCACGCCCCTCCTCAGACTGTACCCAAACGAACCAGACGGCCGCTTGCTGCTGGTTGGTTTTAGCGAAGGCTTCAAGATCCCCTATGTGGGTCCCCTGGGCAGCAGGGAGGCCGACAACCTTAGATCAGCAAAGGAGCGACCAGAGGTAGTCCGGGCCAAAGTAGAGAAGGAGAGGGCTTTGGGCAGGGTGGCAGGTCCATTCATGCAACCCCCGTTGGACAACTTTGTAGTCTCGCCCCTGGGGGTGGTGCCGAAGAAGGAGCCAGGGGCTTTTCGGTTAATTCACCACCTTTCATACCCGGAGGGGGCGTCAGTTAACCATGGGCTTGAGGAGGGCACCTGCTCCGTGTCGTATTGTACTCTGGACGTGGCATTGGACTTAGTCAGAGGGCGGGCAAGAGGGCCTGGTTAGCCAAGGCAGACATCGAATCTGCCTTTTGCTTGCTGCCAGTCCACCCGAGCAGCCATCACCTGCTAGGTTTCAAGCTGGAGGGCAGGTACTTTTATGAAAAATGCATGCCCATGGGCTGCGCTGTGTCCTGTGCATATTTTGAGGCGTTCAGTTGCTTCCTACAGTGGGCTCTCCAGGAGACCTACGGGGTGGAAGGGGTGACCCATTACCTAGATGATTTCCTATTCATAGGGAGTGATGGCACGCAGGACTGTAATCAGGTCCTTGCGGACTTCGAGAAGTTGGCCAGTCATCTGGGGGTCCCCCTGGCACCAGGTAAAACAGTGGGCCCGGCGCAGGTCTTAACTTTTCTGGGGATCGAGCTTGATACCATCGCAGGGGAGTCCAGACTGCCGTCAGACAAGGTCCGGGACCTAGAGCAACTTATCCAGTCAGTGTTGGGGCAGGACAGAGCCACCTTGGAAACCATCCAATGTCTCCTAGGGAAACTGAACTTTGCGGCCAGGGTCATCCCAGTGGGTAGGGTGTTTGCCAGAAGGATAGCCAGGGCTACTGCCAAGGTCAAAAAGAAGCACCACATGGTGAAACTAAGCAAAGGAGTGAGACAGGACCTGGTCATGTGGGCAGAGTTCCTGGCCAATTTCAACGGCTCTGTAATTTGGAGGGCTCCTTGGGCAGGCAGCCCCGACCTAGCACTATTTACAGACGCGTCAGGCAGAGAAGGTTTCGGGGCCATCCTAGATAGGGAGTGGTGTGCGGAGAAATGGCCAAACTCTTGGCATAAGAAGAGGATCACTGCCAACATCACAGCGTTAGAGTTGTTCCCTATTGTGGTAGCTTTTCACCTGTGGCCTGCAGTACTGGTGGCTAAGGGGGTCCTCTTTTGGTCTGACAACCTGGCAGTAGTGCAGGCCATTAACTCCCAGTCAGCGAATTGCCCTCTGGTTTTGTGCCTCTTAAGGGAGTTGGTGCGGGCGTGTCTGTACAATAACGTCGAATGCAGAGCGCGACATATTCAGGGCGTACAGAACACAGCGGCTGATGCTCTCTCTTGTTTTCAGTGGTGCCGGTTTCGGGAGGCGTGGCCGAGAGCGAGAGAGGAGATGACCCTTTTCCCACCACACCTCTGGTTCCTGCTGAAGTGGAAGACAGACTGAGGGGGCTTGGTGAGCTGTCCCTAGCACCCAGGACCAGTAAGAGATACAGGTCTTGCGTTGCCAAATTCTGTTCAGTGGTGGGATCCTGGGAGGAAGGCGGGGCCTCTCTCGAAAACCGAGTACAGTCTTTTATAGTGTGGGCCAAGGACAATGGGAAGAGTCATTCCTGGATTTCAGGCCATCTGGCGGCAATTAGTCACCACACTAGACTGAGGGGCCAGTCCGACCCCACCAAATCCTTCTTGATCAGAGCAGCATTGAAAGGTTGGGCTAGGAGCGAACCGAGGGCACCGGACAATAGGTCCCCCTTAGACTTTAGGACCTTGCAGGTTTCCAACCGCCCGTAGGACAGACGGGGTGGGGGGTGTGAGTAAGGGGGTGGACTGACGGTTCACAGGAAGTCGGAGGGGCTATCCCCTCACAACAACCGCTAAGCACCGATTGGCTAAGGCCACGATGCAAGTTGGCCCATCAGGTGGTAGGCCGCGAGGGGCGGCTTGCCTTTGGATCTCCTGTAAGATAACCCACCATGTTGGCATAGTTGGTATGCTAATAAACCTGCAGCAAATTTTTCCACCAAAAAAGTGTCTTGTCTGCTTATTTAAGTTACCGGTATGTTGCTGCATGAGGGATGGTGAGGTTTGCCGATATTGGCACTATTCAGGGTGAGCAACGAGATGGAACACCCATAGTTCCCGAGGCTGCAGAGGACGGTGTTTTTAGATTTTTGTCAAACGGGAAATTGTATTTCTTCACGGAGTTACAAAAAATAAACCATGAAAATGTGCAAACGTGTTTTTATATCAAACGTTCTTATACATAATATTAATGCTAGTGGAAATGTTGCCGGAATACAATTTAGTCTGGTGGACTTCTAGGACTGTTGTCTTTAATTCAACGTGAATTTCATGAAAAGCAAAAACATGTTGCAAAAATACGGGTAATAACTTGGGTGTACGATTGTCATCCTTTCTGACCTCGCATATTGACTTTTTAAATGCGGACAAGAAAAGAATACAGGAAGTGGTGGAAGCGTTTTGCAATGGTGTGTCAGTACAGTCCAGGGAACCTCTTTCAACGTGGTGGCCTGGCATCCAACACTGAGAAGCGAATGTTCATAAGAGCCGCTGATAAGCAATGGTGGCACGTTCAGGTCGTGAACTCCAGTGGACTGGACTGGACTCTGGCGCATATAGGGTTGTTTGTAAACAGAATGCCTTACAGCCAAAAAAAGAAAAAAGCCCTACAGTGCATAATGCAATTAGTTTTAGATTTAAGAAAACAAATTCTGTGGAAAGAGGGCACTGGGCAGCGTGCCCTGTCTGTGTACGGTCAGTGGTGCAGGCACCTGGGATGGACCCCCGAGAGCTATGTGCAGCGCCAGCAACACACACGAGCATAGACTCAGCTTGATACAGTTACACTTCCTCCCCTCGATACCTGGCGAATAAACTGAAAATTTCTGGAGGCTCTAGACCGTCTTGTAATGCGGAAAAGGTACTGCTTGAGCCCCCCACCTTCAAGAGGGAAAGATCGATGGCTCAATCCTTCTCTGGCAATGCGGTGAGAATCTGGAACTCGCTTCCTCCATTACTCTGTACCACCACCTCTACTGGTACCTTCAAAACTGACCTCAAATCCCTTCTCTTCCAAAGACACTTCCAGTACTAATACACCCCTCTTCAAGTCCCTCAAGGAAGTTCTTTCTTTATTGTAAATTTGTAATCTATGCCTGTACAATCGTCATCCTAGTGTGTTTTTTTGTGTATTTTTTGAGTGACTGCCATCTATTTCTATATTTTACCTCTTCTTGTTTCTCGTTTGTTTCTGTAACATGTATATTTTGTAACACTCTCCTCATGTAACGTACTTGGTTCTATTGTGAAGCGCTTTGACACCTTTGGGTAAATTCAGCGCTATATAAAAATGCATTAAATAAATAAACATCTTACGTGACACCAAAGCAACAAAACACACCGTGTGTATGTGAAGGTGCCTACAGGCCCCCCATAGCCGCCTTGTCAGTTTGGGCCAATGGGACCACATCTGATTCCCGGCTTCTCTGAAATCCATTCCAGACATTGGTCTCTCCCACCCATTTGCCATCGCCGTCCCATTTAGAATTTGTCAAATCAAAGAGGGCACATTACAAAGGAGTACTCGAATCACTTACGGTGGGTATTTAGAAACTCAAGGATTCATAATTGGGATTTCTTTAGGGTGGCATACACATCTGGGAGGCGCGATCAGTGCTAATAGCGGATGGGCAGGTCACAAGGATGCACCCGTAGAATATGAGGGAGACTAAAGACTGAAGCCTCTATCCGGGTTCGGGCGAGCCTAATGAGGGACCACAGGGTTTGGGGGACATTAGCTGCCCAGGGGAACCCCCGTTCCTCTCACCCTCCCCACCAGCTGCAAGGTCTACCTGTCCCTGCGCCAGAAGGATGCACTTTTTAGCGCCAGGCGAAGACAGACGATCAGTGTGCTAGCATTTTTTTTTAAGAAATATGATTTACAACTTGTATTGTTTCAGCCTAGAGTGTTTCCACTTTATGAATGCTTGTAACGAATCGCAATTATGTATGCGCCGAGCTCCCAATCCAATTTCTTTCCTTCACTGTGTGTTTTTCGTTCATTTGCCTCTTTCTTTGTTTTTGTGATTTCTTCATTTATTTCTTAATGTTTTTCCTCTCTTTAGCTTGTGCTTCTTTCCTTTCTTGTTTTACTCATTAATTCTTAAAGTAATCAGTTTATCGTCTTCATTTACCACATTCTGCTCCATTTCTTTTTTTGTAAATATTTTTGTATTCGTTTATTCTTGTATATCCTTTCTTTGCTTCTTTCTCGGTTGTTTTTATGTTTTCCCTTTTTGTCATTTTGTAAGAAACACGTTTCATTTTCCGGTATTCACTTTATATTATCTTCTCTGTAGCTCCCCTGCTTTTTCGATATCTCTCTCTTTCTTTTCTAACTTTTTGTGTTCCTTATATACTTGGGTAATTGTTCTTTTCCCTTTTCTCTATGTTAATTTTCAAGTGTGTGCCTTGTAACCCCCTTAAACCCATGCCCGCATGTACTTGTACACCGTTGGGAGATCTCAAACCATATTTTAGCGCAGATGCCTAATTTCAGTAAACGCCTCGGGAACTTCTAACTGGAGTTAACAGGATTTCACTAAGCATCTATTTATTATTTGTAAACTGATATAACATCACTGATCCTTTTGTGAACACCACTCAGTTAGTGAGAGGAGTTATTCAAAATATAAGCAAACAGTTGCGGAGAGTCTTTCACAGAGGGCATGGGATGCGCCCCCAAACAGGGTGTGTTGATCCCACCCCCCTTTGTGTTACACAAATAAGCCGAACCTAGCCCGCCGTAACAGCGGCGCCGCTGCCCAGGGTGCACCGCCGCTCCCACTGGGGCTGTTAATCTTCTTCCTTACATAAGCCCTCTTTCCTACTGATTGTCTCTGAGCAGTGCCGATCAGGTCCAAGGAGGTCATCTTTACCGGGCAGTGATTTTAGCCTCAGCAGTGAAGCTCGACCCCTTCGCAGGATTGCAGCAGTTGGCCCTGCACAGGAACACCGGCTGTGCACCTCCATTCTGCCAAAATGACTCTCTGTTTGTTTCAGCCCCCCCACGCATTTTAATAAAAAAGCCCTGGGGAGGTGATGGTCCCTGGGACTGTGGGGGCCCCCCGCAGGCCCCCGCACCACAATGAAACATTGCCCCCCCGAAGTGGCCCACCCGGGGGCTTAATTAAACAAAGCGCGGGAGACCGCGCTTTCTTTTTTTATTTTTTGGGCGGATTCGCGCACCCAGCGTGAATTCGGCCAATTGTTTTTGTTTTTAAATGCTTTTTTTGGCCCTGGGGGTCCTTGTGGGACCCCCTGAGCAGGCCTAGGGGATCAGGGTGTTTCTACCCTGCCCCCTTTTCTTGTTTTTTTAAACTTTTTACAACTGTTTTCTTGTGACTCGGTGATGGCTGCCAACACTTCCTGGTTTGGAGTGTTGGCAGCCAATAACAATGAAGCTCGTGCTTGGGAGGGTTCGGGAATCCTCCTCGGTGCTCAGATATATACATTTTTATTTTTTTTATTTCTCAGCAACTACTGAACGTATTTACAGCATGTTTTCTGGACCAAGACCTATCTTTTTGCCAAATTTGGTGTAATTCCGTTCAGCGGTTCGGGCTGTAGCTTTGTCTAAAGTTCCTACGGAAATTAACATGGTGAAACACGTTTTGGGATCCCCTTTTTTCTTGGCGCCCGCTTGACGAATCACCCTGAAACTTTCAAAACAGGAGCTGACTTGAGTGAACCATTAGTTTTGAAAATTTCACAAAGATTCGTCAAACGGCGCCAAAGATATTGGCAATAGAAAGAAACGCTTTTTGAATAAAAACAAGGTCCTAACTATAACTACCTACTGGTGACCGCCAGTAGGTATTATATATATATATGAACCACATCCGATAACTCAAAAACAACGTGGATGGACCCACAGAAGAACCAAGAACCCCTAGGGTTTTGAAGAAGAACCCCCACCCACCAACCTAGTTGATGGCATGCTTCATCAACGGGTTCCCAGCTGGGCAGCCGAGTCCACCCCAGCTGTGCTTCGATGCCTGCATTACAGCGGAGTGGGTTTTGTTTTTTGTGCGGCTGGTGCTGAATAAAAAGTGTGGTGTGGTTAAAAATGCTAAAATGCTAAAATATTTATGAGGCTGAAACATGTCGACCAGTACTTGATGGATAATGAAGACCAATCGCTAGTCTTCACGTTATCCTCCTGTTTTCTTTTAAACATGTCCTGGGCCGCTGAGAATAAAAAAAATTGTTAGCAAGGAGTCCCAGAGGCGTTTTTAACCTCACCACACTTTTTTAGCACCAGCCGCACAAAAAACAAAACCCGCTCTGCTGTAATTCAGGCATCGAAGCACAGCCGGGTTGCACTCGGCTGCCCAGCTGGGAACCCGATGATGAAGCATGCCACCAACTAGGTTGGTGGTTGAGGGTTCTTCTTTAAAACCCTAGTGGTTCTTGGCACTCCAAGATTTATAGAAGAGCCGTCCTTGCTTAAAGATTTTTCTGTGGGTCCGTCCACATTGTCTTTAAGTATTAAGTGGGGAAAGGGACGCACCCCGTTCATAGTCCTCGCTCTCTCTTTTGTTTCTTGTGTATTAAACAGCGCACAGCTGTGAGAGCTAAATCTATGCTGAATAGATTTCATAACTTACACAAACTTATTCATTATTGTCACACAATACCAAAACATGGCAGAAAATCCCGGACTCACCTTTACGGAGGATGTCATTAACACCATCCTCTCGGCACCTCCGCTAATGGCTGATCTCAATGTTGCACAAACTATAGCCCAGAGTGCAGATTGGGAGAATTTAACTGAGAAAAAAAGAAACCGTATCAGAACCATCTTGCACGGCGTGATCCTTACTGAATATTTAAGGAGTAACACTGCCCCTAAAGGCCTGATTGTTACAAATGCCCCCTGCATCCTAAATAGCGTGGCATTGTACCCGAGATTAGATTATTCTTGTTATACAGACAGCCAAAAGGCTATCTGACGCTATCTTAATCGATATACAGGCCACGGAGAATCACTTCAAAACCACACTCACGTCATTTAAAAAGAGGCTAGATGAAGTGAACAAAGAGATGGCGGAGTACAAAGAAGACCTAACACAATCTCTAAAATCCACAAATTTCAAAAAGACTTAAAGAAATTCTCCTACGTCAAGACCCACCCCTATGCCAATGCGGACTACAAGCCTATGAGACGCACAGACCTGTCAGGAGATTCTTCTGATGAAGATTCATCTGTGAACAGCGGATCAAGTGGTGAAAGCTACCGCAAAAAACAACGAGGTAGAGGAAGAACTGGCAACTGGCAACAACCTTGGCCCCAACTCCCACCAGGAGGTCAGATGCACTACCTGAATCCATACCCCCAAATGAATCCACACATGATGTACGGATGGAACCCACCTTTCATCCAACCTCAACCACCTTTCATGAACGCCAATCCAAGGTTCCCTTTTTTGGGGAGCGGCAGAAGAGGACGAGGCAGGAGAAGGAGACAGAACCAGGTTCACTGGGAGGAAGACCAGAACCAAGGAGCGAACACACGCAGTAAAACAAAAGAACAACAAGCGGGACCCAGCTCATACAAAACCCAGTAACCAACCTCTCCTCTCATGTACTGACACAAACAGAAGAGAATCTCGTCAACAAAGGTCTAGGCTTTGTCCCCACTGCCAGACTTGATAAATTTAAACTACACTGCGAACTGGCAGAATTGTTTCTCAAACTAAAGCTAAAAGCTTTTTTCCAAAACCAGCCAACAGAGGGAATAAGCGAAGGCCAAGGGGATAATAGGCTCAAGCTAAAATCCACATTCATTCCTCCTCCTAACACCATACCGGTAGAAATTATCGCATTTGAACTAGCTGTCTTCTATGAAATTGAAGCAACCAATGAAGAACCACAGTTCAAGAACACTAGCGGCTGAGAGTTTGATGCATTACAGACCCTAAAATCCAATGAGAAGATCATCATAAAACCAGCAGACAAAGGCGGTGGAATAGTACTGCAAAATAAAGAGGACTACCTAGCTGAATGCAGACGATTACTAAGCAACACTAAGAATTACAAGCGGTTGGAACAAGACCCCAGCGAAAATCTAAAAGCCAGAATAAAGGACCTAGTAGAATATGCTGAATCCGCGGGACCAATCAGTAAACAGGAAGCACAATTTTTGACCACTGGTACAGGCAAAATTCCGTATTTTTACACAATCCCCAAAATACCTAAAAATAAAAATCCGCCACCAGGCCGCCCAATAGTTTAGGGCATTGGGTCATTGCTCGAACCTCTTTCACGTTTCTGTGATTTCTTTCTTAAACCGATTGTGCAAACAACTACTACCTATCTAAAAGATACAAAGGACCTACTTGGACAAATCAAAACACTTTCCTTTAACCTCGAAACGTCATTCTTGGTTAGCTTGGACATAGAGAGTCTGTATACCAGCCTCCCCCAAGATGACACTCTTAAAGTACTAAAACTATCACTAGATTCAACAACATGGGATTACAACACCCCCAGATCCTTTGTATTGCAATGCGGGGAACTAGCACTCAAGGAGACCTTTTTCGAGTTCGAAGGTGACCTCTTTCTGCAAACGTACGGCACATCAATGGGGAGCACCTTCGCTCCTAGTGTGGCAGGGCTCTATGTCTTCAACTGCGAAAAAATACATCTCCTTAATTCCAGTATACCTTTTTCAGCTAACATCAAATTCTACAAAAGGTACATTGACGATATCTTCCTCATATGGGAAGGGTCAGAAGACACTCTACACGCATTTTTTGTGTGGATCAATGGATGTGACCCCAACTTAAAACTCACTCCACAGTGTGAGTAAAGAAAGCATCACCTTCCTTGACTTGGATATTAGAGCAGAAGGGGGCAAGCTGGAGAGAAAAACACATTTTAAACCTACAGCAAGGAACTCCCTTCTCCATTTCGAAAGCTTCCACCCCAGACCCTTACGGGAAAATTTACCATTCGGGAAATACCTGACACTGCGTAGAAATTATAGTGACATTAAAGATTTCAAAGACCAAGCACAGTCCCTGACAGCTAAACTCAAGGCGCGGGGTTACCCAGACAAAGTCATTAATACAGCAAGAAAACGAGCACGCAACCAAAATCGAGATGGCTTATTGGAACAGACACAATGCACATCATCTACAATACCGCTAAAATGCGTGACAACCTATAATTCAATCTCCAACAAAGTATTGCGCATTATACAGAAAAATTGGAGGATACTGAACACAGGCAAACTTAATTGGGAAAAACCTCTGTTTTCCTATAAAAGAGCAAGAAGTCTTAAAGATAATCTGGTGTCAACATGTCCACAGCATCAAATTAAGCCAACTAGCACAATACTTAATGCGTGGGGTCTTCCGAACGTGATCGGCCATTTCCCATGTGTAAACTGCAGCGTTTGCCACCTCACGAAACCCACAAGGACCCTAAATCTGGAACCCAGTAAAATTTGGCAGATTAGAAAACACAAAAACTGCAATTCCATGAATGTCATCTATCAAATTGCCTGCCCATGTAGCTTGCAATACATCGGTATGACCAGCCGAAAAATCAAAGTCCGGATTTGTGAACACCTGAGCAATATCCGGTGCAAGCGTAACACCACACGGATGACCGACCACTACCTCAAAGCAGGGCACACTACCAATGACATGAGGTGGGTGGTGATAGAGCAGGTGGAACCAAACACCGCCAACCTTCAGAGCTGCCTTCTAGCGAAAGAACAACGCATGTTAATAAACTAAATGACAACATTCCATGGAACTCCCTGAGTAAACACCCATAAGAGAGCCCAACCACACACATCGCAGATAGATTCACACAAAAGATTACATCCCGGTGGCACCATCTGCCCTGTAGATCTGACACTTTTCTACTACAATTCTTCCCTTGTAAATCATAAATGGACAAATGAGCATATCTATCTCATTTATGACATCACTGGATTGCACACTTTAATTTCGAGTCCCCCCAAATCACTCTGAATAATTTTTCCTTAACTATTTGTAAACGACAACGCTATTTGCACATCATTACATGAGGCGATTTTCCTGGCAGACACTTTATGACCACCCCGGATCCTGCACTTATTAACAATTGTGTAAGATGTAATAGTACAATACTATTATATGAGGCAAGGCTCTTGGCGGACACTTTATGACCACCATGTGTCCTGCACTTAATAACAATTTTTTTTTATGATGAAAAAGATCGTATCCATCATAATGGGTTAATATGCACATTATGTGAGATTTGTTACCCCTTGAAAATTTGGTGGTTATATTATAACCACATATATGACATACGCTGAATTCTTTCGGATACGGTAGTTGCAATTACACCATTATCAATAGATCCACTTAAGAAAATGTCTGTGATAAAAATTCCAGAATCCCCCCTTCCGGGTGACTCCACAACTAAGTTTAATAAAACATGATTGCGCGCTCCAGCGCTCTAATTGACTAAACACGTCGTCCTACGTCATACGCCAACGCGATGACAGGGTCACGCCTTCCAACGCGACCACGCACCCAGCGTTTTCCGGGAAACCAGCTTCAAATAGAGATGTCTCCGGCCTTGGGTATCGTCCAGATCCCGTGAAGATCCGAGTAGGTGAGAAGGGCGAGCGGCTAGCCTTGACGAAGTAAGTTCCTTCCCCAAAACCTGGCCTGATTTAAGTACTCGCTACCAATTGCCTTGCCTAAACAATACCGTTCTGTTCAAATCTCCACCTGGCAGATACTTCACCTATTACCGAGTACCTTAACTACCATTCTAATGCTATGATTATCTTCTCCTTTGTGTTTGACTACAGGCACCGCCCCCTCCGGGATCTTTGAAAGCTACTACAAACACGTAGCTTGTGTAATTTTATTTTCTCCTTTTTTTGTGACATTGTGAAAGTTTTGTAAGTTTTTAATTCTGCGTGAGAATGGATATACATGCACCTATCCCGGGATAATTCTTACGCTAACTTTGAACTTGTGCCGCCATCGATTTAGAGTATATAATATTAGTCTACCATGGCCAGGCCACTCAATTCAAGCACAAATGACTACACCACGTTCACATAGGTATGTGACTTCTCATGCTAAAATAGCACCAACAAGACAAGGCATGTATGCTTGCACCAAATCACCAGGCATGAGTTTGCATACACTAGGTGTATGTAGCATGTCTCCTGTATGTTTGTTGGCACATTTGAATGAACGACTCTAAGAGTGCTATTGATAAGACAAACGCACCATGAGCAAAAGGATGGTAAAACAAAATGGAGCAGTTTTTACCATTTCAGTGCTTGTTGTGTGTGTCCTTTATGTAGTGTTTTTTGTCTTACAGGTATAAAATTAGACGGTGGGTCCGTAAGTACGGTTTCATCACTGCATGCACAGCACACCTTAGCGAGTGTGCTGAAAAAATACAGGTGGCTTATTTTTGCCACCCCACCATTTTTTTCACGTTGAATGGTCCTGAAGAAAGCCTCGAAATTGTTTTATGAGGCTGAAACATGTCGACCAGTACTTGATGGATAATGAAGACCAATTGCTAGTCTTCACGTTATCCTCCTGTTTTCTTTTAAACATGTCCTGGGCTGCTGAGAATAAAACATTTTGTTAGCAAGGAGTCCCAGAGGCATTTTTAACCTCACCACATTTTTTTTTGAGCACCAGCTGCACAAAAAACAAAACCCGCTCTTCTGTAATTCAGGCGTCGAAGCACAGCTGGGCTGCACTCGGCTGCCCAGCTGGGAACCCGATGATGAAGCATGCCACCAACTAGGTTGGTGGGTGAGGGTTCTTCTTCAAAACCCTAGTGGGTCTTGGCACTCCAAGATTTATAGAAGAGTCCTCCTTGCTTAAGGACTCTTCTGTGAGTCCGTCCACGTTGTTTTTGAGAATTAAGTGGGGAAAGGGACGCACCCCGTTCTTAGTCCTCGCTCTCTCTTCTGTTTCTTGTTCACTTCCGATAACCACACAGTGCAGGGAATGCGCACTCGCCTCCAGCAAGAAGATAGTTATACTCCATTTGTTTCATAACAAGTTTATTTACTCAAATGCCAATATTCCCAAATGCATTTCAACGTATTCCACGCCTTGCTGACGGATTTTGTTTTAAAAAACCTTAGAAATTCACTGAAAAAAAACAAAAAAATCAAAGGTTGGAGTAATGTTATAGTCAGGTGAATTTCTCAGTGATACATAATTGTTTTGAACTAAAAAAAACACACAATTTCACCAGTTATAGTTAGCAGTGATAATTATAACTTGTGCCCCACCATGCACTGCTTCTGACCTCACATATGATATCACTCATGACATGTTCTATGACGTCATTGATGACATCACTCATGACATGTCAAATGACATAATTTTCAGTGAATTTCCAAGATTTTTTTAAAAACAAAACCAGACATTTTTGTCACACATAACTATAATGTTGCTTTGACCATTGTTTTTTTCAGTGAATTTCTAGTTTTTTTTTAACATATAGTAATAATTAATTACCATACGTAAATTAAACCCCCCAGCCTGTTTGCATAGTTGTGTGTAGGGAGGGACGGGCCTCTCCGCTCACTCCTCTCTCTATAATGAAAGGTGTGTGCAATATGGTGTGGGAAAGGACTGGCATCTCCTTTCAGATCCATAGCTCAGTAGATAGGTATGCATAGAAGGTGTGGGTAGGGACTGGCCTCTCCTTTCAGACCCTTCTATCACATGCCCAGTGTGCGTACCAGGGTGTGGGGAGGGACTGGCTTCGCTGCTGAGACCTCGTTCTGTAATGACAGGTGTGTGTAGTAAGGTGTGGGAAGGTATGGACATCTCCTTTTATACCCCTTTTTCAGATGACGGGTGTGGTCATAGGATAAAGAGAGGGACTGGCCTCCTTCTCTCTGCAGTGATGGATGTCCTTAGTAGGGTGTGAAGAGGGACAGGCCTCCTTTCAGACCTTTCTCTCAGATGACAGGTGTGCATAGTAGGGTGGGGAAGCACTCCCCTCTTCTTTCAGACCTGTCTCTCGGGTGACGGATGTGCATAGTTTGGTGCATGGAGGGATTGGCCTCTCTGGTGACACCTCTCTCCGTAATGATGGGTGTGCAAATTAGGGTGTGGGGAGGTACTGCCCTCTCCTTTCAGATCTCTCTCTCATATGACGGGTATGCATCGTACAGTGTGTGGAATGACTGGCCTCTCTGCTGAGATGTCTCTCTGTAATTATAGGTGTGTTTAGTAAGGTGTGGGAAGGTATGAGCCTCTCCCTTTAGACCCCTCTCTCAGATGACGGGTGTGCATAGTAGGGTATGGAAAGAGAATGGCCTTTCTTTTGAGAATCCTCTCTGCCAATACAAGTGTGCTTAGTAGGGTGTGAAGAGGGACAGCGTCTCTCCGAAATGATGGGTGTGCATAGTAGGGTGTGAGGAGGGACTTCCCTCTCCTTTCAGACCTATCTCTCAGATGATGGGTGTGCGTAGTAGGGTTTGTAGAGGGACTAGCCTATCTGGTGAGACCTCTGTCTGCAATGATGGGTGTACATAGTAGGGTGTGGGGATGAACTGTCCTCTTCTTTCAGATATTTCTCTCAGATGATGGGTATGCATAGTAGGGTGTGTGGAGGGACTGGCCTCTCTGCTGAGACCTCTCTCTGTAATGATAGGTGTGTGTAGTAAAATGTGGGAAGGTATGGGCCTCTCCTTTTTGACCCACTTCTTCAGAAGACGGGTGTGCGTCGTAGGATGTAGAGAGGGACTGGCCTCTCTCTGTAGTGATAGATGTCCTTAGTAGGGTTTGAAGAGGGACTGGCCTCCTTTCAGACCTTTCTCTCAGATGACGGGTGTGCATGGTAGGGTGTAGGGAAGCACTACCCTCTTCTTTCAGACCATTCTCTCAGATGACGGATGTGCATAGTTTGGTGCATGGAGGGACTGGCCTCTCTGGTGAGACCTCTCTCTGGAATGATGGGTGAGCATAGTATATGTGGGGAGGGGCTGCACTCTCCTTTCAGAGCTCTCTCTCAAATGACGGGTGTGTGTAGAGTGTAATAGGGTGTATGGAGGGACTGGTCTCTCTGCTGAGACCACTCTCTGTAATAATTGGTGTGAGTATTATGGTGTGGGGAGGGGCGAGACTCTCCTTTCAGACCCCTCTCTCAGATGACAGGTATGCATTGTAGGGTGTGGGAAGAAACTGGTCTCTCCTTTCAGACCCCTCTATCACATGACGAGTGTGCATGGTAGGGTGAGGGGATGGACTCGCCTATCTGGTGAGAACTCTCTTTGTGAGGATTAGTGTGCATAGTAAAGTTTTGATAGGGACTGGCTTCTCCTTTCATATCTCTCTCAGATGATGGGTGCCTATAGTAGGGTTTTGGGGAGGGGCTGCTCTCTTCTTTCACACCTCTCTCTCAGATGACAGGTGTGCATAGTAGAATGCGTGGAGGGACTGGCCTCTCTGCTGAGACGCCTCTGTGCTGAGACCTCTCTCTGTAATGATAGTTGTGCATAGTAGGGTGTGAGGAGCGACTGGGCTATCCTTTCAGACTTCTATCTCATATGATGGATGTGCATAGTAGGTTGTGTGGATGAGCCTTAACTCTACCTGCAACTATTCTCTAACGAACCACCAGAATAAATAGTAGAGTCTGTTCTACTATAGTAAACACCATCTCCAGTAAGACTCATTCATACAGTAAAAACTGTGCATAGCAAAGTGTATTAAAACATCACCTACTCCTTCCTACTTTTCACGATCCCACAAGAGTCTTGTAAGATCGCAGAATGTTTAAAAAACTGATTTAACCTGCTAATCATCACAGTACTTGTCTCTTGCACACTTCCTCTCAAAACAAGGACCACAATATGCAATCCTACTAATAGAGCTTATTTAGAACTCATCTACTCCTTTTCACTATTCATGATCCCACGAGAGTCCCCTTGAAATCATAACAATTGGTTAAAAACAATATACATTTATTATCTTCACAGTAGTTATCCCTTACATGCCTCCTCTCTAAATCTCGGGGGACAGCATGCCTTTCGGCTGCCCCTTTATATCGCCTTTTCACTTTATTCCAAAAATCCCACAAGTGGGCCAGTAGACCTCTAATCCCGTTACACAGATAAATAAGGTCTAGTCACAACTACAGATTTACAAAACACAATATGCTGCCACTACTATTGTACATGCTAAGCACATGACTGGGATGGTAGTCTTTTCTGTCAGAAAAGGGAACAACAGGTGTGCCCCTCCAGGCCATAGGAGAGGTCCAGAACCTTACTCATGTCAAGGGACAGGCGTACGCCTTCCCACACTCACTAAGTCCAGGTGAGGCAGGTACCAAAAGCAAAAACCATGATACCAAATACTCGCTGTTGGGCCCTCATGGCAGGGGATCACGACTACATCATGGAGGGGACAATTTTGACCCAAAAGAAGTCAAATGCAAACACATGGGCTTATGCACTCACATAAACACATGCACATTGAGGGGTGCACACACCTAATGTACCCCAAAATGTATTTAATGAATAATCAGAGAAACCTGCAACACATGTTAAAATCCATCACTTTTTCACAATATTAATGGGCCTAACATGCTTTAAAATTCACCACATGGCACAAATTTTCCCCAAAGTGTGTTGCCCAACTGCTACCAGTTTTAAATAAAAATTGATTCGACTTTGAGGTTATCGATAATGTTTTTTTCTGTATGAACAGTCTGCACTGGGCCTGTCATTGATGAGGTTTCCAGATCAGTATAAGTATGTTAGATTAATTTATTTCCATAAAGTACATCCAATAGAGGTCTGCAATCTCACTAATAACTGTTTTGTTGCAGTCACGGTGCTAGCTACCTTTACTGGGGTCTCACTTTGAGCTCCCATAATTGGAATGACATCATACCTGGAGGAAACCTTCCCTTTCTGCATTAACATCATGTAGGGAGCGACTCACACACCAGTGACTTCACACTAAGAGCTCTCTCTAATGCAGTGACACCATACTGTGAGCTGTCCTCATTGCAATGGTATCATAACAAATGCAACACCTAATGCATTCATATAACACTAGGAGCTGCCTTCACTGGAGTGGCATAACATAGAGAACTATATAGCCGTGATTATCTAATACATTCAGCAAAGGTACCTTCACTCCAGATTGGCACCTCACCTCAAAATCCCACCATACAAGAAAAAACCATAGGTGGCACATCCTTCTCTTTTCAAGAAGCCACACTATGGAACTCATTACCCCAAAACATAAGATCCACAGATAACTATCTTGTCTTCAGAAGACTACTCAAGAGTTGGCAATTCCCTACATAACCACCATGCTTGAATATAAATGTACAGCATATCCCTGTGTATATAAACATTTATTTTGATTACATATATGTATCTAAATATGTGTATTCCTTTGTATAAATGTGTATAATAGTTATGTTTATAAATATATCGCTATTCTCTAGGTCTGCTTAAACAAATGTGCATATTACTCATGGTTATATTATTCTATGCTTAACATGTATATAGATCACTGCATAGTTTGCATATAGGATATATATATATATATATATATGCACTGAATAAACCAATGGTTACAGGGAAGTTATAGAGTTATAGTTAGGCTTAGATTATACACCCGGAGAGCCATAGAACTTCAGCTGTTATAGTTACCTTAGCTAACTATAACTTACACCCCGCAATGCACTGCTTATTACCTCACATATTGCATCACGCATGACATGGTCAGCGACATCACTGATAACATCTCAAATGACATCGCTGATGACATCATTCGGTGATTGTGAGTGTTTTCTGAAAGTTTGAGTGTTAAACATATATCCGAAGGTGGTACAAAAGTTAAATTAGTATACTTTGTGTACTACTAATGAGTGATACTATTTCTAACATATATTATGTGCCTGGCTGTGTTTCTGTGTGTATCCATGTGTAAGTGGGTGTGAGTGGCTGTATGGGTGTGTGAGTGGCTGTATGGGTGAATAGGTAGGTGTGTGAGTAACTGTATGGGTGAGTGAGTGGCTGTGTGTGTGGCAGTATTGCTGAATGAGTGGGTGTGTAAGTGGCTGTGTGGGTGAGTGAATGCTGTGTGAGTGGTGGTATGGGTGGGTAAGTGGGTGTGTGAGTGGCTATATAGGTGACTGACTGGGTGTGTAAGTGGCTGTATGGGTGAGTGAGAAGTTGTTTGCGTGGGGGGTGTTTGGTTAACTGTGGGTGTGTGAGTGGCTGTATCAGAGAGCGAGTGTTTGCATGAGTGGCTGTATGGGTGAGTGAGTGGATGTTTGAGTGCTTGTATGGATGTGTGAATGGGTATGTAAGTGGTTGTGTAGGTGTGTGAGTTGTGGTATGGGTGAGTGAGTGGCTCAGAGAGGCTGTATGGGTGAGTAAGTAGATGTGTGAGTGGTTGTATGGATAAACAAGTGGGTGTGTAAGTAGCTGTATGGGTAAGTGAGCGGCTGTTTGAGTGACTGCTAGGGTGAGTAAGTGGTTGTGTGATTAGGTGTATGGATAAGTGAGTGGCTGTGTAAGTAGCTATATGGGTGAGTGAGTGAATGTGAATGAGTGACTGTATAGGTGTGTGAGTGGTTCTGTGAATGATATCATCAGTGATGTCATTTGAGATGTCATCAGTGATGTTGCCAGTGATGTCACTGACCATGTCATGAATGAGGTAATATGTGAAGTCATAAGTAGTGCATGGCAGGGGCCTAAGCTATAGTTAGCTCAGGTAGCTATAACTGCTGAATTTCTATTGTTTTGTGCATGTATAATCTGAGCCTAACTATAACATCGCTGTAACCTTCGTTTTTTTCAGTGAATTTCTAAGGTTTTTTAAATTCTATTTCCTAACTATAACATCTCTGTAATTTTGGGATTTCAGTGAATTTCAGAGGTTTTTCAAATTATGTTTTCAAAGTATTATGTCCCAGTAACGTTTACTTTCTGGAGTAAATTTCTAGGGTTTATTTTAAGTACTAAGGGGTCGATCATGATGTCGGGCGGATCGCCACCGCCCGCATGGCGGTGGCGATCCGCCCGCCATAATCGCCCGTCCGCTAGGATCCCCCCGCCATATTACCATGGCGGAGGGGAGCCCGGCAGACGGTAAGACCGTCCGCATGGCTTTCCGCCCGGCCGAACAGTCGACCGGGCGGAAAAGGGTTTAATATGGTGGCAGTGTCCGCAAGACACCGCCATCCATATTATGATGTCGGCGGAGATGAGCCTTTCCATGGTGGCGTCGCCGCCATGGAAAGGCTCGCGGTCTTGCTGTTGGGGGCCCGCTGCGGGCCCCCAGGGTGTTGGGGGTGGGAGTTGCACATGGGGGTACCTATGGTACCCCCCTGCATCTGCATGCACAAGGTGGCAGGCACCGCGCGGTGCCTGTCACGTTGTGCATGCAGATGACAACATGCATTTCCAGCACTGTGGCGGGCAGTGTTGTGAGCACCGCCCGCCACAATGCTGGAAATGGGGATGCCACCGCCACCGTGGCGGTGGCATCCTAATCATATGTACGGGACCGCCGCACACATAGCGGGCGGTCCCATTTACCGGGGCGATGGCGGGCGGACAAAGTCCGCCCGCCATCATAATCGGCCCCTAAGTATCCATCAATTTATTATGCTTTTTAATTTAATAATATATTTTTTTAAACTGTAGCCATTTGTTTCAATAAATATACTTGATACACATTTAAAAGGTAAAATTCAGATATATGCTTAATGTAAAACATATAATGTTTTGTAAATGTAATTGAACAAGCTTTTTTTTTAAATTACTTTTTGGTACTGCGGTACCTCTGCAGGTCTGTAAACATAGACAGGACTACAAGTACTCTATGGTTATTGATTCCGATCACATGATTGCAATAAATCCACGATTTGTGATTCACAGATTTACCAAAATCTTTTACAATTATTTTAAATGTGTACATCCTTCTACTCTAATTAATGACATCAGTGTGAACATATTTATCAGTAAATATATGCCACCCTATATCTATTTTTCAAGGAATGTACTCGTTTTTTGATTTTCACGACTTCACAAATTTATTGACTGGAATCTTGAATTAGATTGATAACACTCTCAAACCTTGCCTTTTGATTGGCCACATTAGGACCCTGCCCACGTACATGTAAGCCAGTTATTTCTCTGGGGAGCTCTGTAGAAAGAGGATTCAGAAGCAGTGGCGCTCTGTTTTTTGTTCAAGTTCATGAATAATTTGTTAGAATGGCTGAAGCTTCATCTTCTGCCCAGGATGACCATTCAGAACCTGTTGAGGATGAGGAGCAAGATACACTACCTGCAAGAAAACAAAGTGATGTCTAGAAGCAAATTTACAATACCCTCAGGAGAAGAGAAGGTTACTGCTAAATATGTGCAAGGCAGTATTTGTGACAAGCTGTTATTCAGGGGCACTGCAAAGAAGCATTCACAGGGTTCAAGTTCCATTTGGAAACATTTAATAACAATTCATGAAAGGGTCTACAACCAGGTGATGAGGGAGAAAGCAGGTGGAGCAGGACAGTCTACCACTACAGCACCCTTGGGAGAACCATCATCAGCTGCAGTCATTACTATACCATCTGACTCCAAAGAATTAAGTGAGATGATTACTCACTGTGCAAAATGCCACATGTCTGTCGCTGTCATAATATCTTCTGTGGGTGAATTCTTGGATAGAGTGAAGAAGCATCACTGTTAGCTTTTATTTTGCTTCTTGTTGACACTTAGTGTTTCTTGAAACCTAAAGCCAATTGCTTCTTTGCATTTCCCTTACCTTATCTTTTAAAAACCCTGTTTACTTTTTGTTGGAAAAAAGCAATAAAAAATAACTGTTAAAAATGTATTCTACCAAAAAATGGTTCTTTTTAGAACCACCATCAGGTCACACAAAGAGCTAACTTTTGTGTTATTAATTTGTCAGTGACTGTATCGGTATAAGTCTGGGTGAGCAAGTGCTTCTATCGATGTGTGAGTGTGTGTGTTATTGGGTGTATGAGTGTGTACCTGGGTGTGTCAGTGGCTATACCAGTGTGTGTCAGGGGCTATATTGGTGTGTGTCTGGTTGTGTCAGTGTCTGTAAAATGGGTGCATGGGTGTGTGGTCTCTATATTAGTGTGTGCCTGAATGTTTCAGTGGCTGTATGTGTATGGGTGTTTGAGAGGCTGTATCAGCATTTGGCTGAATGTCTAAGTGGGTGTATCGATATGTGAGTGGCTGTATAGGTCTGTGAGTGAGTGTGCGAGTGGTTTTGTTGGTGTATGACTGGAGGTGTGACTGCCTGTGAGGGTGTTGTGTTGTTGTGTGAATTGTTGTATGGGTGAATGAGTAGCTTTGTGGATCTGTGAATGGGTGTGAGAGTGTACATGCAGGTCTGTGAGTGGGTGTTTGAGTGGCTGGGTGGCTCTGTGAGTGGGTGTGTGAGTACCTGTGTGTCTGTCATTGGGTATCTGTGTGTCTCTGTAGATCTGTGAGTGGGTGAGTACCTCTGTGAGTGCCTGTGTAGGTATGTGAGTGGGTGTGAGAATGACTGTTTGGGTCTGTGAGGGGATGTGTGAGTGGCTGTGTCAGGGTACC
The DNA here is from genome assembly GCA_963921515.1 of Calotriton arnoldi. Taxonomy (NCBI): domain Eukaryota; kingdom Metazoa; phylum Chordata; class Amphibia; order Caudata; family Salamandridae; genus Calotriton; species Calotriton arnoldi. The sequence goes on along the minus strand of CAWUFW010004593.1, from coordinate 254,587 downwards.
CCCATCGAAAACTCACCTTGCTCGATGTGCGGCCATGATTCTCTGCAGTCGGAGTGGGGCATGCTTGCCAGTTAGAAGGACGTTCCGTTTTGGAGTCACCCGCTGCAGATCTCTCAGAGCATTCCGTGAGTGGTCAGGAAAGGTTGCGAAGGTTGTCGGTCTCGTCTCTCGCAGGCTGTTGAAGGCGCAAGGACAGACTCGGCTGTGCAGTATGTTGGCAGTGTTCTGAGCAGTGCACTTCACCAATGTCTCTACAGAGTGTGCACATCCAGTGCTTGCGCTTAGTCAGTCAGAAGATAGTGTAGAAGTAATTCTTTTGGGCATGCGCAGGATTTAATTTAGGGTAGTTTTCGTTTTGGTTGTGCCGTTTAGTCAATTAGGACTGACCTCTAGGAAATAATTGCTGGGAGAATAATTCAAAAGATTAAAAGAAAGAAGAATACAGAATATAAAGAAGACGGTTACCTATTCTTTCCATGTTAGAATCCCAATAAGGAAGTCTCCTCATTCCTCGAACTGCAAGTATAAGGCTCTAAAAAGATAAGGTTAATTAAATTAAGATGTAATTAAAGCTTGTCAATTTTAAAAACAAGACAAACAGTTTAAAAGGAACAACGTAATAGAAAACATAAGTACTATTTCAAAAACACAAAAAGAAGAGAAGCAAAGGCCTTAGCACAAAGGGTAAGAGAGAAAGTGAGAGAGAGTGTTTTTTATTAAAGAGAAGTAGGAAAAGGAATGTCTTAGAAGTTAGTAATGGTGTGTTGTTATTTGACTTGCAGTTCACACAAGAGGTCCTAGAATAAGAGGCGGTACCAGAAAGGCTCCAAAAGTATGATGTAGAAGTGAACCAAGGAAAGCAAGGCAATCTCTTCTCTGTCCCCATCCCTTTTCCCCCAACAGGATTCACAAGAGCACTTGTGATTTAAGGGCTCGGGTGAAGGTCTTTTTAGGGAATTCGAAAAATTCAACATTCTGCCCCTGTGAGTACGAGGAATAGTTGTGAGTACATTTGTGGTGCCCTGACAGAGTGAAGTGCCCAAGCTTGAAAAACTCACTCAAGCAGAATGGCGGAGGGTTACGACTTAAAAAGTTTAGGAAATTTTTTAGAAGTAATACAGCAAGCTGTAATACAGCAAGCTGTTAGGAAGAGAACAAGGCTCTGAAGTTAGAAATGGAAGCTTCAAGGAGAGAAACCTTATAGTTAGCGGTAAAAATTAAAAATGAGAGTTCTGGACTTAAATGTAACCCATCCTCTTCTAGTGCTGCTACATCTGGTTCAAATTCAATTCTTAGTCCAGGGAGTACAACACAAGTATTGCATTCCCTGGCTCCCATCATTCCTTTAGCTCCGCCAGAATGATTTAGTGGAGATCCTCAGAAGGCTCAAGTTTACACAATGCTCACTACATTTCATGTGCCGTCTGACCGTCTTTCCAGATGCCCAGTCTCGAATAGCCTTTATCCTCTCTTACCTAAGTCGGGACGCTACTTCATGGTCAATGCCCTTGGTTACGCAAGACGCTCCAATTTTTTATGATTTCGAAGAGTTCAAGAAAGAGTTTTTACGGATATTTGATCGAAGAAAGGTGGCTCAGGCAACAGATAATGAGCTGCTAGAATTGAGACAAGGGAATCAAGAGTTGTTAACGTATTTAGCACAATTCAACAAGCTGGTTGTTGAGACTGACTGGCCAGAAAACAAGAGAGCAGCCTTGTTTTATTGTGGCTTTAAGGATGATCTGAAGGCTGCCTTAGTGCAAATTCCCAATCGTCCCACAGAGTTTTCGGCATTGATTGACTTAGTCCTGGAAATAGATTATAGACAAACCGAGAGAAAAGGTGAAAAAAGAAGAGAATTTCGTTCAAGTATTATCAGGTTTGATCGCATAAGAAAAGATGTCAAGAAGTCGACCGAGAAAGAGCAAGGTATTGAACCGATGCAAATTGGAATCATAAGGAGGCCACTTTCCAAAGAACAGAGGGAGAAAAGCAGGCAAAATTAAATAATCTTTGTCTTTACTGTGGAACTAGTGGTCATTTTGTAAAATGTTGTCCAAAGAAGCCCAAGCTCTTCAAGAAGGAAAACTTGCAGCACCACCAGTAGGAGGAGTTGGACTGGTGGATGCGAAAGGAGAAACAGCTCCAACAAATCATCAGGTTGCAAATACTTTACAATCTTCTGCACCGCATTTGATCTTGACTTTGACAATAAAATTCAGAGAAAAGACCCTTCAAGGTGTTGCCGTGATGTTGGATTCAGGCGCTACCGGAAATTTTTGCGATCTCAAGTTTGCCTCCAAAGTGGGCTTAAAAGCAATTCAAAAGGCCAAAAGCGAAGCCGTGAGGGCCGTGGATGGGACTAACTTATCGTCTGGTCCCATCGTAAGCCACACAGAACCTGTTGAACTGATTTCTATGGAAGACCATTGAGAAGTGAGACAGTTTTACATCATCGATGCTCCGCAATTCCAACTCATTCTGGGACTTCCCTGGCTAACCAAACATAACCTCACGATTAATTGGAGTGAGAGAACAGTGACATTATATTCCAGTTATTGCACTGAGCATTGCTATCATGAAAGGTTGGAGATAAAGAATGAGAATCCGGCAACTCTTTTGTGAGAGAACAAAAAGATGGTGTGTGTAGTACAGACTGTGGATCTGCCAGATGAATATCAAGAGTTTGCCAATGTGTTCAATGAAAAAGAGGCGAAGAAACTTCTGCCACATCGATCTTATGATTGTAAAATTGACCTGGAACCGGGTGCAAACCTACCTTGTAGTAGAATCTACGCGCTCACCGAAGAGGAGAATCAGTATCTGAAGGAATATCTCCAGAAATGTTTGGAAAATGTATTCGTTCAACCCTCACAGTCACCTGTCTCTTTGCTCTGCTTCTTCATTCCCAAAAGTGATGGAGAGTTGAGAACTTGTATTGACTATCGAGCACTGAACAGGAAAACCACAAAAAATCGCTATCCATTACCCTTGATCACAATCTTCCTCGATCAACTGAAAGATGCAAAGATTTTTACGAAATTGGATTTGCGGGGTGCCTATCATCTCATAAGAGTACATGAAGGAGATGAGTGGAAGACGGCCTTCAGAACCAAATATGGATTATTCGAATACTAAGTAATGCCATGTGGTCTCTGTAACGCCCCAGCGTCCTTCCAATATTTTATCAACGACGTTCTAAAGGAATTTATTGACCAGTGACATATTGTGTACATTGACGATATTTTGATTTACTCATCTATAGAAGAGGAACATCAATTGCAAGTCAAAAGAATTTTACAACGATTAAGAGAAAACAGCCTTATGCAAAGTTGGAGCAATGTGCCTTTGGGGTTAAGTCGGTGGCCTTCTTTGCATTTATAATTGCTCCAGAAGGCCTGACCATGGATAAGAAGAAGATTGAAGCGGTGCTTGACCGGCCTCCACCAGCTACGGTGAAGGAGATACAAAGCTTTATTGGATGTGCAAATTTCTATCGGAGATTCATTAAAACTTCTCTCAGAAGGTCATACCCATAACCAAACTCTTGAAAAAAGGAATTCCTTTTCAGTGGACAGCAGAAGCCAATGAGGCCTTTCAATTTTAATGAGAAGTTTTACCTCCGCACCTGTCTTACTTCATGCAGATCCGAGTCAACCCTATTATTTAGAAACCGACGCCTCAGAGCAAGCAAGTATTATCGCAACAACATAAGGAAACTGGACAGTTGCATCCATTGCATATCATTCAAGAAAACTGCTACCGGCAGAAATAAACTACACAATCACAGAAAAAGAGCTATTGGCCATTAAGGATGTATTTCAGGAGTGGCAACACTATCTCCTTTGGCACAAAACATGTGGTAACAGTGTTTACTGACCACAGAAACTTACATTTCCTGAAATCAGCCAGGACCTTGACTCCACGACAATTGCAATGGTCTTTATATTTCGCTGACTATGACTTTGTCATCACATTCCGCCCAGGCAAAAATAATGGAAAAGCGAATGCATTGTCCAGAATAAACACAGAAGGAAAGAAGACACCAATGGACGAACAGTGAATCATTCCAGAAACCCAAATCAACGGAGCTATCGTCAAGGGAACTTTGGAAGAAAGGACCAGAAAAGAAATGACACTAGAGGAGATGCAAGAGTGGGCTGGAGAAGATCCACTGAGAATGATTCAACAACAACTACCATTCCATGAGGAAGCCTTATACTTATCAACCAGAGAACTCCAACATCAGGCATTATTTGATTGTCACGATATCCCCTTAGCCACTCACCAAGGTATTCATCGAACTGAAGAATTACTGAAGAGGCAGGTTTGGTGGCCTAGTTTAGTAAAAAGATGTTCAGCAATATCTGGGAGGATGCAAGACTTGTGCATGAGGAAAGTCGGACTGAGGGCCCCTCAGGGTCTATTGCAACCCATGCCAACCCCTCTTTACCCATGGCACACAATCACAATGGATTTCATTGTAGAGTTGCCTTCCAGTCAGGGGTATAACTCAATTTTAGTAATGGTTGATGCTTTTTCAATGATGGCTCACTTTGTCACTTTAAAAGGAAACCCTACTGCCAAACAGCTAGCTACACAATTCAATCAGCATTTGATTAAAGTTCATGGAATTCCCAAGATCCTGATTACTGACCAGGGGTCTCAATTTCTGTCTCACTATTGGAAGGCCTTTATTAAAAGTTTGGGAATAGAAACTAGATACTCCACAAGCTTTCACCCACAAACTGATGGGCAGTCTGAAAGAACCAATCAGGAGTTAGAAAAATACCTAAGATTATTCCTTTTAGACCTGGAAGGTGACTGGCCCGATCTCCTTTGGACAGCAGAATTCGCACATAATAATGTGAGAAATGCTTCCACAGGGTTATCCCCTTTTATCTAAACTATGGGAGGCACCCGATCTCTACAGAAACTTTTCAAGAAGTAACGGTACCTGTGGTACAAGATTTAGTTCAACACCTAACGAGGTTCATGAGTCCGCAACCAGAAATTTGGTTCTTGCAAAAGAACGTTATAGACTTAATGCAGATAAGAGAAGAAGGCCTGGGTCAATTTTGCAGGTTGGAGATAAGGTTTGGTTGAGTACCAAGAATCTAAGGCTCAGAGGGAACAGAAAATGTCAACCACGCTTTGTAGGTCCTTACCCAGTAGAGCAGGCTATAAATCCAGTAACTTAAAGACTGGAAACTCCCTCCACAGGTCAAAAATACATCCAGTTTTTCAGGTATCTCTATTAAAAAAGGTGTCATCCTATTTGAAAGAATCAAAACCCCCTAAACCACTGTTGATTGAAGGGAGGGAAGAGTATGAAGTTAAAAGAATTTTGAATTCCAAATCTGTTCAAGGTAAGATTTTGTCATAAGGTTTCTGCACATACACAGAGCTATGCACAGGATAATGGGACCCCGGAATACAGTGGTTTGCCTACCATATACCGTAGCACCCAAAAACCCCAACCCAACTAGCTTAGCATCCCATTAGCACCCAAGTACCAAGGATTGGACAACCCAGAACACGGTATCTTTATCTCAGGACTCGCAGAAGCAAGAACACTCTTTCGTCACTCACTCGTACTTGTCCACAAGGTGCGTAGGAAGAGACACTGAATAGGTTAAAATGTTTATTCCAACTTACGTGCTCTAATGTACAGTACACGTGTCAGTACTAATAGCATAATGCATATGAATAATATAAGCAGCATGGTTACAATTCCATAGAATACAAACGGGGAAAGCATTTCATAACTCAGTGGATAAATGTCTAAATAACATTACCACCCTCCCCGTGCAGTAAGATTATTTATTATAAAAATAGAAGACCTCTGGGCTTTGACTAGCGAACCCTCATACCTCGGTCTCTAGATGCAGAACTACATCAGCAGACAATCACAGCTCTTCTCCCTGGAAAGGATTCCTCCAAGTGTGTTCAGCGCCAGTAAAAACCCCAGTATTAAAGGCACACAAAGTTTCATGTCATTTGCGCCTAATGTTATGTCTGGGTGCGCGAGACTGGCCATATCAGGAAGAACCGAAATACATTGTTATGCGACCTTGTACATGTTGTGCAGTCTGAGCCCAAATCGAACAAGAGAAAAGGTGAAAGACAGAAAGTGCAGACAGCGCAAAAGAACTTGGCAAGAGCAAAGGGCGAGGGAGGGAGCCCTGGCTCAGTGTAACGTGCGCAAAGAAAAGCAGCATGGCAGCTAGTCCTAGGCCAACATAACAAGGCAGGCAACAAACCACAAGACAATTTACTATGTGATTGACTGGAAAGGCTATGGACCTGAAGAAAGGTCTTGGGAGGAACTGACTGATGTCCATGCTCCTAGATTGATAAAGGCTTTTCATCAACAATTTCCCCACAAACCTCAGCTGGGAGGCTTAGCCTTGCAGAGGGGAACTGTCAGGGTTCCTCATCAGGGTTCCTCCATCGAAAACTCACTTTGCTCGATGTGCGGCTGTGATTCTCTGCGGTCAGAGTGGAGCACGCTTGCCAGTTAGCAGGAAGTTCTGTTTTGGAGTCACCTGCTGCAGATCTCTCAAAGCATTCTATGGGCGGTCAGGAAAGGTTGCGAAGGTTGCCGGTCTAGTCTCTCGCAGGCTGTTGAAGGCGCAAGGACAGACTCGGCTGTGAAGTGCGTTGGCAGCCTTCTGAGCTGCGCACTTCACCAACATCTCTACAGAGTGTGCACATCCCACGCTTCCGCTTAGTCAGTCAGAAGATAGTGTAGGAGTAATTCTTTTGGGCATGCGCAGAGTTTAGTTTTGGGTAGTTTTTGTTTTGGGTGCGCCGGTTAGTTAATTAGGACTTACCTCTAGGAAATAATTGCTGGGAGAATAATTCAAGAGTTTAAAAGAAAAAAGAGTACAGAATATAAAGAAGATGCTTACCTGTTATTTCCATGTTAGATTCCCGATAAGGAAGTCTCCTCATTCCTCGAACCGCAAGTATAAGGCTGTAAAAAGATAAGGTTAATTAAATTAAGATGTACTTAAAAGCTTGTCAATTCTAAAAACAAGACAAACAGTTTAAAAGGAACAACATAATAGAAAACATACGTACTATTTCAAAACACAAAAAAGAAGAGAACTATGAATGGTACTGTGAGCACCTGCATAGGTCTGTGAGTAGGTGTGTGAGTGCCTTTGTGGGTCTGTGAGTGGGCGTGAGTGGTGCTAATGGTCCGTGAGTGGGTGTGTCAGTGCCTCTGTCGGTCTGTTAGTGGGTGTGTGAGTGGTGCTATAGTTCTGTGCGTGGGTGTATGAGTGCCTGTGTGGGTTTGTGACCGGGTGTGTGAGATCCTGTGTAGTTCTTGAGTGGGTGTGTGAGTCTATGAGTAGGTGTGCGAGTGCCTGTGTGGGTCTGTAAGTAGGTGTGGGTCTGTAAGTAGGTGTGGGTCTGTGAGTAGGTATGAGACTGTCTGTGCTAGTGTGTGAGTCAGTGTGAGTGGCACTAATGATCTGTGAGTTGGTGTGAGTGCCTCTGTTGGTCAGTTAGTGAGTTTGTGAGTGGTGCTATATTCTTTGAGTGGGTCTTTGAGTGCCTGTGTGGGTCTTTGACTGGGTGTGTTAGATTCTGTGTAGGTCTGTGAGTGGGTGTGTGAGTGCCTGTGTGGGTCTTTGAGTAGGTGTGTGAGTGCCTGCATAGATCTGTGAGTAGGTGTGTGGGTCCGTGAGTGGGCATGAGACTGTCTGTGTTAGCCTGTGAGTCAGTGTTTGAGTGGCTGTGTGGGTCTGTGAGTAGGTCTGTGAGTGTCTGTGTTGGTTTGTGAGTGGGTGTGTGAGTGGCTATGTGAGTACCTGCATGGGTCTGTGAGTGGGTTTGAGAGTATTTGTGTGGGGGTATGAGTGACTGTGTGGATCTGCAAGTGGGTGTGTGAGTGCCTATGTGGGTATGTGAGAGAGTCTCTGAGTACCTGTATGGGTCTGTGAATAGGTATGTGAGTACCTGCATGGGTCTGTTACTGGGCCTGTGAGTGCCTTTGTTGGTCTGTGAATGGGTCTGTCAGTGCCTGCATGGCTCTGTGAGTGGGTGTGTGACTGGCTCTGGCAGTGGGTGTGAGAGTACCTGTGTGGGTCTGTGAGTAGTTCTGTGATTGCCTGTATAGGTCTGTAAGTAAGTGTGTGAGTGGATGAGTGGGTCTGTGAGTGCCTGTGTTAGGTCTGTGAGTGGGTGTCTGAGTAGCTGTTTGGGAGTATGAGTCAGTGTGTGACTGCCTGTTTGGGACTCTGAGAGGGTGTGACAGGGCCAGCATAGAACTGTTAGTGGGTGAGTGAGTGCCTGTGAGGGTCTGTGAGTGGGTGTGAGTGTGCCTCCATGGTTCTGTAAGTAGTGAGTGAGTAGGTCTGTCAGTGCCTGCATAGATTTTTGAGTGGGTGTGTGAGTGTTTGTGTGGTTGTGCCAGTGGGTCTGTGAGTGCCTATGTGGTTCTATCAGTGGGTATGAGAGTGTATATGTGGATCTGGGAGTGAGTGTGTGAGTGGCTGTGTGGGTATTTAAGTGGGCACATAAGTGCCTATGTGGGTGTGTGAGTGGCCCTCTGAGTGGCTGTATGGGTCTGTAAATATGTGTGTGAGTGCCTGCATGGGTCTGTGAGTGGGTGTGCCAAGGCCTGCATAGGTCTGTGAGTGGTTGCATGAGTGTCTATTTGAGTGTGTGAGTGCCTGAGTGGGTCGGTGAGTGAGGGTTTGAGTGTCTGTGCAGGTATATGACTGAGGGTGTGAGTGTCTGTGTGGGTCTGTGAGTATATAGGTGAGTGTCTGTGTGGGTCTGTGAAAGGATGTTTGAGTTCCTGTGTGGGTCTATGAGTGTGTGTGTGAGTGACTGTGAGTCTGTGAGTGGCTGTGTGAGTGCCTGTGTGGAGCAGAGAGTGGGTTTGTGAGTGGGTCTGTGAGTGTGTGAGTTGGTCGATGAGTGGGTGTGTGAGTTCCTATGTGGGTATGTCACTGGGTGTGTGAATGCCTGAGTGAGTCTATGAATGGGTGTGTGAGTGTCTGTGTGGGTCTATGGGTGGTTGTATGATTTTCTGAGTTGGTCTGTGAGTGGGTATATGAGTTTCAGTGTGAGTCTGAGTGGGTGTGAGAGTGTCTGAGATGATCTGTCAGTGGGTGTCTGAGTGTGTCTGTGACTGGGTGTGAGAGTATCTGAGTGGGTGTGTGAGTGCCGAGTATATCTGTGAGTACCTGTGTGAGTCTGTGAGTGGCTGTATGAGTGTCTGTGTGGGTCTGTGAGTAGGTGTGTGAGTGTGTGACTGAGTCTATGAGTGGGTATGTGAGTTCCTATGTAGGTCTGTCACTGGGTGTGTGAGTGTCTGATTGGGTCTGTGAGTGGGTGTCTGAGTGTCTGAATGGACATGTGATTGGTTCTGTGAGTGTCTGTGTGGGTCTATGTGTGGGTGTGTGAGTGCTGACCTGGATATGTGAGTAGATCTGTGAGTGCCTGCATAGGTCTGTGAGTATATGTGTGAGTGCCTATGTGGGTCTGAGAGTGCATGCATTACTCTGTGAGTGAGGGTGTAAATGCCTGTGTAGGCCTGAGAGTGGGTGCATGACTGCCTGTGCTGATCTGTAAATGGGTTTGAGAGCACCTGTGTGGGTGTGTGAGTGGTTCTGAAAGTGCTGCGGATCCGTCACAGATTCACATGGGGGCTACGCTGAGTCTCGCGGGGATCAACAGATTCCCAAAGTGGAAAAAAGAAACAATATAACTCAATTTTGTACCCAATATAGGTCCCTCTGACAGTCCTCTACCACACCCATGGGGTCAGGGTACCTCTACCCTGACCCCGTTAATAATTTAGCAGATACATTTTAAGACCCCGGGACAATTCCCCGATACTTAAAATGGCAGCCGCAACCTCCTGGTCAGGTTGTGGTGAGCTTATCACGGCGTTGCTGGTGGCGCATGATTTCGCAGACCCACCGCTGGGGATCCGCAACCCCAGATATACAATATTGTTTTCCCCATAATAACTCCGCGACTACTGATGGAATAGCACCATATCACAAAAGGGCTCTTTCTGGACCAAAAGCTACCTCTCTGCCAAATTTGTTGTAATTCCGTCCAGCAGTTCGGGCTGTAGTCGTGTTTAAAATCCCGATTGGAATTGCATTTTCTGACCCCCTCTTTTTCTTGAACCACACTTGACAGATCACTCCGAATCTTTTTCGGCAGAACTAGATGTACTGTGCCACTATTTTTTTTTACATTTCCTGAAGATATGTCAAACCGTGGCCAAAGTTATAAGCAAGTCAAAAAGCGCTTTTCCATTAAAATCTCTAGGTTTCACAACATTTTTAAAAAAAAGTGGCACAGTATGTCTAGTTCTGAATGGAAAGTTGCGGAGTGATCTGTCTAGCGGGGGGCAAGGAAAAGGGGGATCAGAAAATGTTACCTGAGCTAACTATAACTTACGCCCATGCAATGTGCTCCTTATGACCTCACATATTACATTATTCATGACATAGTGACATAGCTGATGACATCTCAAATGACATCACTGATGACATTATCCAGTGATTGTGAGTGTTTTCTAAAAGTTTATGAGTGTTAAATGTATGGAGGATTTGGATGGGAGCACTAGCTCCTCGTCCTCTGGCAGTAAGGCAAGCAGTATTTTGGATTTATTTATTTTATTTATTTATTTATTTATGCGTTTTTATATAGCGCGGACTTTACCCGAGGGTGTCAGAGCGCTTCACAATAGGAACAGTAACATTACATGAGGAGAAGGATACCAGTGAGCATAATACAAAAGCAAGCGTTACATTGCATGAGAAAAAGTGACAATTGTGCAGATAACAAACAAACCAGATACAAAAAGAGGTATACGTTCCAAGAGGAAAAAGTGACAGGTGTGCATGATACATGGGGTACAAAATACACATAGAGGTATAATACTGCAGAATTGGCAGTCATTCATAACACACTGGGAAGGCACTTCTATAGGCTTGGAGTACAGAGTTTCCTATAGTGGAAGAACTTCCTTGAGGTAGTAGAGAGGGCGTGAATTCAACAGGGGGTACAAGGGGTACAAAATACATGATACATGGGGTACAAAATACAAATAGAGGTATAATACTGCAGTGAGTGGCAGTCACTCGTAACACACTGGGAAGGCACTTCTATAGGCTTGGAGTACAGAATTTCCTATAGTGGAAGAACTTCCTTGAGGTAGTAGAGAGGGCGTGAATTCAACAGGGGACTTGAAATGAAGGGAACACGCACAAAAATCCAACACAACACGCAAAGGTGAGGAATGAACAGGAAAAAGTACAAATTTACACTGACGAGCGAACTTCCTAGAGGGGCCTGAGAACGAAAGTATTAGTTCTGGAAGTGTCTTTGGAAGAGAAGAGACTTGAGGTCAGCTTTGAAGATCCGGGTAGAGGAGGTGGCACGGAGCAGTGGGGGAAGCGAGTTCCAGATTCTCACCGCATTGCCCGAGAAGGATTGAGCCATCGATCTTTCCCTTTTGAAGACGGGGGGCTCAAGCAGAAGCTTTTCCGCATTGCGAGAAGGGCGAGCGCCACCGGACAATTTCAATTTATTCGCCAGGTAACGAGGGGAGGACGTGTGTAAGGCTTTGTGTGTGATGCAGGCAGTTTTGTAAATAGATCTTGCCTCGATCGGAAGCCATCGAAGAGAGGACAGGATAGGAGTGACGTGGTCGCTTCGCTTAGACCCTGAAATGAAGCGAGCTGCTGAATGGAGGATGGATTTGAGAGGGGAGAGGTGGGATTTGGGTAGGCCCGTCAGAAGAGAATTGCAATAATCCAGTCTTGAGAGAACCAGAGATTGTACCAAGGTTTTTAAGTCTTTCTCCGGGAAGAACCGACGGATCCCCCAAAGAAGGCGCAGCTGGTACCGTGCGTTCTTAGCAATAGAGTTGATGTGGGAGATTAGGTTGAGTCTTTTGTCAAGAATGACACCTAGGGATTTAGCGCTGTCGACAATGATGGGTTTGTTGTTGAGTAGGTTCAGCTGATCCATCCAAGATTGAACAGGAGGAGGTGAGAGAGAGGTAGAGAGGAGGAGGAATTCAGTTTTGGCGTGGATTCAGAATGAGTTGGTGAGCTGACATCCAGTTGTGAATAGAGTTGAGAGTAGAATTGAGTAGGGAGAGATCGTGTGCGGGAAGACACCTTAAGGTAGATTTGCGTGTCGTCCGCATACAGATGGTAAAGGATCCCAGAGTTGCTTAGGAGGTTCCCTAAAGGTTCCAGGTAGAGATTAAACAAGGTGGGTGCCAGGATAGAACCTTGAGGGACGCCTTGACCTACGGCCACAGGAGATGAAAGACTGTTCCTATCTTGATCATTTGGGATCTGTCCGAGAGGAAAGAGGCAAACCATTTGAGCACTGTGCCGTCCAGTCCCATTCTCTGTTGAAGAGTGTTGAGGAGGGTGCTATGATTAACCGTGTCAAAGGCTGCAGAGAGGTCTAGAAGAATCAGAAGACATGATTCCCCAGAGTCGAGTATATGCAGCGCATCGTCAATCACTTGCAGCAGGGCTGTTTCAGTGCTGCAATTTTGGATGAAGCCCGACTGGAAGACGTCGAGGAGGTTATTGTCCATAATATGTGAGGAAAGTTGTTTCGCAACCCATTTTTCGGTGATTTTCGAAAGAAAAGGGAGGTTGGTGATAGGGCGGAAGTTGTTGAGGTCGTTTGCATCGGCGGAGGTTTTTTTTAGAAGAGGGGTGACCTGACCTGATTTGAGGGCAACCGGGAGGGAGCCATGACTGAGGAAGAGATTGACTAGCCTGGTCCAGTAAGAGAGAGTATAGGTGTAGAAATCGATGGCGATGTCGCTAGGGATGGGGTCAGAAGAATGGTTGGAGGGTTTAGTTTCGAGGATGCATTTGAGGAGGTCATCTTCCGAGATGACGTCAAAGTTCTGCCAGGTAACTAAGGATTTCCGCTCCTCAATGGGGGGGGGTGGACGACCTGATCCACCAGTGCTTTGACCTTTTCATCGAAGAATATAGCGAAATCTGCTTCTTTCTTTGAGGAATCCTCAGGCTTAATGGTTAGGGGAGAACAGTTTGGGTTTTTGATGAGGTCGAAAAGTTTTTGGGGTCTGTTTTTGGCTGAGTCAAGGAGGGATCTGAAATGTGATGCTTTTTCAAGGAAGATGTGGTTGTGATATTTGGATCTTGCTGAGCGTAAAAGAGAGAGATTGGAGGTGGAAGGAGATTTTCTCCAGTGTTTCTCCAGGAATCTAAGGTTTTTCCTTTCATCGTAGAGCGCTTTATTGAACCAAGGTGCTGAGGGGGTGGGTCTTTTCCTTTTGCTTTGGAGAGGAGCGACAATGTCGATTTCGACTGTTAGTACTGAGAGGCACTGAGAAGTGAGAACGTTGACATCCATGCTAGGGTCTAGTCTAGGAAGTGCCCGCATAGCGGAATCACAAAAGGTGTCAAGATCAATGTTCTTAGTGTTGCGGAACCAGGTAGTAGCTCTTTTAGGTTGGCCGAGAGTTATAACATGCGATAGGTGAAAACGGAAGGGAATGAGGAGGTGGTCAGACCAGTCTACACGGATGGGAGGAGCAGTAGTCAGCAGGTCTGCTTTGGATATGACAAGGTCCAGAATTGAGCCCTTGGAATGTGTGGTTTCTGAGCAATGTTGGAGGAGATCATTGGCTGAGAGAAAGGAGGCAAGCTTGTTGGCAGCCGAGTCTTCCAAAGAGCCCCAGTGGAGATTAAAGTCACCCAGGAAGATCTGTCTGTCACTTTGAGAGAATTGGTCACTGATGAAGTCAGTCAGTTCCTCCACAAATGAAGAGCAGTAACCAGGCGGGTGGTAGATGACATGGAATCTAAAGGGTGAGCCGTGATGTATTTGAAGTTCTAGGGAAAGGCATTCGAATGTACGGAAGAGGGTGGTAGGGAATGCTTTAATTTGAAGGGAGTTTCTGAAGATGATAGCGACACCTCCCCCAATTTTGTCTGCCCTGTCATTTCTGAGGATAGAGTAGTCAGTGGGTATCAGAAGATCAAACAAAGTATGAGAGGAGTCATTAAACCAGGTCTCAGTGAGGAAGAACATGTCAAGGTTTTGGTGTATGATAGTATCAGAGATTTCCACTTTGTGTTTGATTGCAGATCTGCAGTTGTGGAGCAAACAGTGCAGCTCTGACGCAGATGTTTTGGTGATGGGGTGTTAGGGTTGTTCAGGGAGATAGGAATAAGATTCTTGAATGAGGGAGCCCGGTAAGAGGGAGGTTGGTGAGGTCTGACAGAGGAGATGATCTGAATAGGAAACTGCGTAGAATTATTAGGAGAGGAAGGCGGAGGGGGAGTGACGTTGGTGGTCTTGAAGCTGGCCAGTAAGTTGGTGATGTCTGCAGAGGACAGACTGTGGTTGGTTTTATTGGGGCGCGGGAGCAAGGAACTCCTCGGGAGGTTGTTAGGAACAGGGGACAACTTGGCGCTTAAACGTGAGATGGACGCTACAAGCTGGGAAATGGAATAGATGAGAGAATCAAGTTTATTTTCCAGAGAGAGGAGAGCTGAGCACGGCGTGTTTGGTGGCTCGATGGATAAAGGAGGGAGTGCAGAGAGTGAGGGAGGACAGGGAGGGGTGGGGGAACGAGTTGAGGGCGGTGGTGCAGAAGGTAAGGGAGGACAGGGCGGGCTGGAGGAGCAGGATACGGGAGGGAGTGCAGAGAGTGAGGGAGGACGGGGCGGGGTGGTGGAACGGGATAAGGGAGGGAGTGCAGAGGGTGAGGGAGGGAGGGGAGGGGTGGGGGAATGGGTGGGGAGTTGGGGCGCAAGGGTAGAAGGTGGGGAAAGATGGTGGACAGAAGGAGTGGATGGTGAAACAGTGGTGGGAAGAGAAATATTTTTACTGGAGTTGAACAGAGGGGAAGAGAAGGGGGCATACGTATGAGGAGGAAGTTGAGGAGTAGGAGGGGGGCAAATGCAGGCCGGAGGTAAGGGGAGAAGAGGGGAGACGAGACTGACCCGGGCGGGGTGGGCGGGAGGTCAGATGAAGTCCGAATGTGCGTGGAGACTAGAGGAAAGGGGGCTGTAAAGGGGGGGAGGGCGGGGGTTCCGAGGAAGGCCAGAGGAATGGGGGAAAGGAGAGGATGGTGCAAGACAGGTACTGTAGGCTATGAAAGGTGAATGTAGGGGAACAGGTAGCAGTTGGAGTGGGGGGAATTAACTAAAGGGAAACTGAGGGAGGAGTAAGGGACTGCAAAGTCAGATGGAGAGACGAGGAAGGAATTGTCAGGGAGGGAGACAAGGTTGGGAAGCAAGGGAAGAGGAAGGTGGGGTTGAGGATAGATGGGAGGTGGAAGAGAAGAATTTAGGGTACGGGGACGGGGAAGAGCGGAAAGGGATGAGGTGAAAGGGGGAGGGAAGGGGGAAGGTAAGGAAAGTTGATCGGTAGACCAGGTTGTAAGAGAGGTGGGTTAAGAGGGGGGGCGGTGGGTAGGTTTAGTGGGATTGGGGGGGCGGCAACAATGTTGGAGAATCGAGCAGGTGCAGGGTGGGGAGGGGGGGTGGAGGCCAGAGGCCGGAAAGACACGATAGGGGGAGGGGCGTTTTGGGAAGGGGGAAGAGAGGGAGATGAGGGAGCAGAGGCAGGGGGAACAAAGGGTAGGCCTGTGCCTCCCGGGATAGCGGCCTGCTGGAGTATCGGGGGTCAGGGGGAGAAAGGGAGAAAGGAGAGGAGTTCAAAGACGAGTCGAGGGAAATCATAGTTGTGTGGGTTGGACGAAGGGAGTGGAAGAGATGGTCAAAGAGGGAGAGACAGGAGTCTGTCGCTTGAATCATGACGGTGCCATTATTGTAGAGTGTTATGGTGAGAGAGTCCTTAAAGCTCGTGGAGGGGGAAATTTTTAGCCGCTGTCCATGCGGGATAGACGAGGAGGAGGAGACGTTGAAGAAATTGAGGAAGCTGGTGGACCAGGAAGGGATGTCATGGGTGAAAAAAATTAAGTCATTTTTTAGCTTCCCTAGGTGCCCATTATGGAATTGATCCACAAAGAGGGAATCGGGAAGTGTTCAATGGTGTTGTGCTTGAACCGTTTTGCTGCTGCTTTGGACAGATTAGGGGGATAGATGACTTTGAAGCAGTTAACTCCCGACTTAATTCGAATGGAAGCCATGATAGGGAGAAGAGGGGCCACTAGGGTAGCGATAGAGCCAAGAAGAATAATAAGAAGAGGAGGGCACATAAGCCGGAAGACGAGTGAGGATAATCCAATGAGATAGAGGTCAGGAGACGACTAGAAATGCAGGGCCAGGGACTCTGGTCTAACTCCCTAATAAAACATCATACCGGTGGGATAGAAAGCTGGCTTGCCTCCAGCAGTGGAGAGGGTGTGTGATCATACCGGGGCAAACCCTGCCACCCGGGATTGGGACCTCCCAGTGTGGAAACCCACATGGAAATGGGAGTCACCTATAGGATCGCAGTGATGGGGAAGGACATTCTTCGGCTCCCCAGGGAGGAGGCCCAAATGGACACCAAACCTCAACCAAGAGCACAATTAGAGGAGAGCAAAATGGGTGCCAATTATGTGAATCACTCATCCCATGGGCCACCGAACGAGCCAGGACAGCCCAATAGGAAACAACACACCCCGTCTAGGACACCAGTTAAAACATGTCAGCAAAATGTGAGAGTCATTAAACCAAAGTGACAGTGTTCCTGTGCTAGTTACTTGCAAAACGAAGGGATAGACAGGGGGGATCAAACGGGACCGTAGGAGATCGGTCCGATGAACGCATTACCCTCAGTCTTAGCCAGCGCCACGTCTGGTTCACAGGACGCTCTGGGAACCTAATGAGCACAGGATAGTTTCACCGCAGCCGGACTACTAGGAACCAGATAGCTCCTCGGACCAAAAAGCCCCACTCAGAGTCGCAGTGCACACTCCGGTGGTTGACGAAACCAACCAGCCAGCTGATCAAACAACTCCAATCAACCATCCTGCACTATGCTCGGCGGCTCCACCATGTCTCATCAGCAGACAGCACCCGACACCCGCAGTGAGGTAGAGACGCTGGTCTAACAGGGCCCAGGAGCATCGAGAGTCGTGCGTCGCTCCGGACTTTCCACCGTAGTGATCTTTCCGGGGGCACCCCCTGAGATGGCAGAAGAGACACGGGCCGCAGATCCTGGTGCGGAGGCCGGCGTTACAACCAGGGCAGCAGGGCGGAACGCGTGGGTAGATTAGGCCGGCATTAGGGCCTGGCGCCCTACAAGCCTAACAGTCCCCCGGCCAACTGGCCATCTCAAAGAGGGGCTCAAATGCCCTATGTCCCAAAAGTCTGCGGGCGCGCTGCCCAAGCAGCGGAAGTCAAGGGTGCGCAATCTGCGCAGGTCTAAACGTTGCAGCTGGCACCTGGAAGCTGCGCAGCTGTGAAGGTCAGGGCCAAAGGAGGGCATCTCACTCCTAACTGCCAAGGTATGTCCCCCAACTAAACAATAGCCTAAACGGTGCAGCTACCCACTACTTGCTGGGCAGCTGTGAAGTGATAAGGCCTGGCACTCACCGTGCCTTAGGGGCCTCACTTGCCTCTGCAGGCACAGCACCGCAACCAACGGAGGCAGAGGGGCTGCAGCAGGTCTAAACGTTGCAGCTGGCACTAAGTGCTGCACAGCTGTGAAGGTCAGGGCTAAAGGAGGGCATCTCACTCCTAACTGCCAAGGTATGTCCCCCAACTGAACAATAGCCTAAACGGTGCAGCTACCCACTACTTGCTGGGCAGCTGTGAAGTAATAAGGCCTGGCACTCACCGTGCCTTTGGGGCCTCATTTGCCTCTGCAGGCACAGCACCGCGACCAACGGAGGCAGAGGGGCTGCAGCACGTCTACTCGTGATCTTGAGAGTAACAGTCTGAGATGGGATCAGGCCGCCATGTTAGGGTCAGGCAGAGGGAGGCGAATGCCAGCGTGGGTGCAACAACCCCCAGATGATCCTGTACAGAAAGGACCACTCCTTCCATGGGGGGTGTCATCTCCTGGGTTGCAATCTCCCCCTTGGCCAAGGCACATAAACGAGATTCACTTGTGCAGATCCCTATGTACCGCTGCCATCTTGGAGTCATGATGATGATCATTTTTGAGACTGTAAAGAGGGTGAAATGCCACAGGCTTGAAGGCAAATGGTAAATCAAGTGGCACAATATCTAAGAACACTTTGGCCCCAGCTTTGAAATGGGATTATTCTACAACTCAGCAGCAAGTCTATCCTGAATCACAAAAAGACTTACAGGACAATGTCGAGGAACCCTCATTAAAGTTAATTTATAATTCCATCAAACAGCATCAAAAAGAAACACGCTCTGATGGCTACAAGGCTAGATCAGCTACAAAGAAACTTCAGGCTGCAGTCAGGAAAGTCCCAAAGGCCTGTATAGAGATCGAAGAGAGAATCACTATGGTTGAAACCCGCACCGCTACATTGGAAACAAATTTCAATGAAATAAAGGAACAAAGTACAAACTGACTCACAGGCTTCTGAAATCTCTGACATTCAATCCAAACTAGAAGATTCCCAAAAAAAAGACAAAGGTGAAATAGCCTCTGAATCTTGGGCCTAGAGGAAGTAATTGAGGGCAGTGATGCTAGGCTGTTTTTGGTTAAGATTTTTAAAGGGGCCTTTCTGGATCTGTTGTCCTGGGACTTGGACCAAGAGGACCAATAAGCTCATCGTTTCCCCCATATGCAGAGGCAGAATCTGAGTCAAGCTCAGAGTGGAGAGGGTTTTAGGCCAAGGGCCTTTATTATATATTTTGGAAATTATTTGCAAGCAGTATTCGAAAAAGCACACGCTGGTACTTAACGAAGCTTTGAGGGGCATACGTTTTTCACAAGACCTGACATTTGTCACACTGCTGTTGAATGAAGTTGGAGACAGTTAATTAAGCCTTGTCAGTAGAAAGGAAGCAGAGGTATATTTGTTGAACCCAGACCCCCTCAAAATCATTTTTGGAAACAAGACCCGTGGTTTTAAATCTGAGGTCAAAGCTAAAGAGTATCTGAATTAACTGGGAACGGACAAGACTGAATTTTTAAAAGTCTTCTTTGCTTGGCCTCTTTTTCCTTCTGAAATCATTTCCTTTTTTTTTGTTGCATTTCCTGGCCTTTTTTTATTTGCTGGAATTTTTTTATGAGTGATATTGTAGTTAGGGATCAAGCTGGAGAGGGCAAGAACAAAGAATGTTTTCACTAGCATGTCTAAGCAGTTTCTCACAAATTGGGAAGGCTCATGAATTGGTTTTGGAGTCTCTTTCAGCATGTCACACCTTTTCTGTTTCTTGATTTGGACTCGGAGTTGATGAGTTGGGGAGGGGCTCGCGCATGGATACCATCATTCAGACCATCAGTGGTCTGATTGCCTCATGGTATAGGCTGAGGGGAGAGGTGGGGTTGTGTGGAAATGATAAGCGAAGGGGAAGGTAGCCAGTCCTGGCTTGGGATTTTTAGAGGGGATCACAGTGGGGGTAGGGCTTTTGGGATAGCGGGTTGTACTACACAAGAGGAGGAAGGAAAGTTCAGCTGTCCTTAATGAAGGTTTTTTGATTTGCAGACAGAGGTGGCTTCAATGCAGGGTAAAGTAGTTCGGCAGAATAAACTGGATGAATTAGAATATATGTATGGCTTACGCAACTATGTTACATATTGCCTCTGTTAATATATGTGGCTTAAATGACAACGTGAAAAGGTGAAACACAGCTGAAGATCTATGTGCCAACATCTTATGTTTGCAAGAAACTCATAGAGGGCTTGAAGAAATGTTTGCCTGAATCTCTGAGCTTTCTGCTTGGGGCATGCATTATGCAAAGCACGAATACTAAAGGGGTGGCTATACTAGCTTGCAGGATTATTTGTAGGTTTAAACGGTCCTCATCTGACAAGTTTCATAGATGGGTGAATGCAGAATGCCAATTCGCAGGGAGCACAATCATACTATGCTCTGTCTATGGTACAAACTCAAATGATCCTGCACTATTCGATTTTTTTGAATCATAAACTGGCTTTGTGGCCGACTCAAATTATTTTGTACGGGGACCTTAACATCAACTTGCCTGGTGGGCTGCTTGACTTGGTCAATAGTTGGTATGCAGGTCAAAAGCCAAGAGTTTTTTTTAGCACTGCAGCATCTTCAGAGTGACCGTGAGTTAGTGGATGTATGGTACAGAGCTAACACATTGGATCCTGGATACACCTTTTTCTCAGCCCCTCAGAGGAAACATCTCCACCTGGATTATTTTTCTGTATCCCTTAGTCTGTCCCAGGGGATATCAATCAGGAAATATCCAAGGGTTATGTCAGATCATAATCCCCTAGTCATTGAAATACCAAACATCAGATGTGATGGGGTCACTGCAGGTCTGGTCATTTGAAAGGGGCATACTTCACGATGAGAACTATATTGCTCATATGACTAAGTGGATTCCTGAGTTCCTCGATCACAATGGGTCAGTGCCCCGCCCGGGATAGTCTGGGATGCCTTTAAACAGGCGTTAGAGGGGAGAAGCTTAGCTTCAGTTTGATATCTCCTGAAGTGGGGAGTGATTGCGTTGTGGACTGTGGAGGCTGAAGTCAGTGCATAAAGAATCAAAAGTTGAGGTAGTTGAGGTAGTAATAGGCAAGTACCTTGAGAACCATGTAGGAGAGCAAGATCGCTCATTGCTAGCAATGCATGCCACTCCAATTAACAGGGGAATTACTTAGAATTGTGGTCCACTCGCTCCTCACGAAGGTAATGCGTATTGACAACACAACTGAGACCGACAAGGTACTTGCCTATTGGCAATATGCCCTGAATCAGAGACAATGTCCATTTAGCGCTAGACACCAGCTAAGCAAACAGCACGCTTAGACTCTCCCGAGTTGTAACAACAAGAAGGTTTTCCACCGTCACCTAAATAATGCATGCTCCCGTATACAAAGGCACCACCTGCAACCATCATAAGAAAAATCACGTTACCCCCCAAATCATGCACAGCACAGTCCAAAAACAGGGACAGCACTTTGTCCGATGCTGGACCAACTCTAAAGTGCACTCTAGGTTCCACCAAGACACCATCCCCCTAGTGCACCGACTCACACAATGACAAGATGCCTTTTGCTCCCCAGCAGGTTCCCGGACCACACTTAATGGATGGTCTAAGCACAACAAACTTCAAAGTAGGATCCTCCCCTCCCTTATGTAATATGAACTCCAAGATTACGTGTTTCCCCAATTTCTAGAACAAATCCCGATCCTGTTTCATGGCTAACCATCATGCAGGACCCCATGATCAAACAGGAGCATGGAATAAGAAATCAGCTAGACGCACCAAACAAGGCGTTCATAAAGCATCTAGCATAACGGTACGTCCTCCGACAAAATTTGATGAACAAGTGGAACTTAGTCCACTCAGTTCAAGTTTATGGCATTCAAGGTCATAAACAAGACTGTAATTGTTTCCCTTAACATCCATTTAATCACAAAAAGGAGCACCAGGGGGTAAGTAGTCAGGTCGCCCCCCACTAAACAGCAGTTTACCACAAAAAGACCTGACATACTCAGAACAGTGAATCGTAATTCAAAGACCAAGGGCGCATGCTCATCAAAAAGCTACCCTTACAGGACAGTACAACCGTTACTTGCCTGTATGTCCCACTGTTCAAAATTTCAACTAAAAACCGTCATGTACCACAGTTCACAACAAGCCTTTAAAGAGGAAAATCTACCACCACAAAAACCATATAACCTTATGTGAAAAATGTGTGAAAAAGTCAGAAAGTACCTCACATTAGTATCACCAAGGGGGGCTGCTGGCATATGATTACCAGTGTGCCCACACTATCATCATCTGTAACTTTCCAGACGAAAGAAAAAGTGAAAGTAAAGAAATTTCTCCGAGGTGAAAAATCAAAGAAACAAAAATCAGTGAAAGACGGCACTACTAGGGCAAAAATCACTGAGTGCCCACCAGGTCCCAAAAACAATAAAGTGAGGAGATGCAATCCTCAAAGTTAGAATGGGGTACCGATCACTTGCACGGGAAATTTTTATTATATGTAGTGAGCGTCCTCAAATAAAAAACGGCATCTATTTGGCCATTCACAAATATACGGCAAACATGTTTCGTTGCCTACTTTCATTACTGCAACTTCATCAGGGCTGATATGGGACCATTCATCACCTCACTTGTTGGTCACTCGGACCTGTGGTAACATGACAAAAAATAAAAATTGTAAATTGTTATAGACACGTGCCACATATAAATAAAAAGGATACAAGTATCTCAAAACGGAACTCAATAGAGCCCCCTCCAAACAAATATATAATTTGAAATTACCGAGTGGCTGCTGTAGTCCTTTGTACTTGCACACCACCGCCGTAGGCTCCGCGCCAAAAGGTCGCGTCCCCACTCATAACTGGTTACGTCAGTCTCACCTAGGATCATAATGGGTCATATGTTAACATCCACACAGTTTCCACAAAGCCACCACCTCTGAAGTAGACCTTCCCCAAAACAAATCACAGGCCCATCTTTGAAGGTCAAAACGCATCGGCGTAAATACAAACGGGGCCAAGAGCAACCATAAACTGGTGTATTTTGTGCACAATAGTAGTGCACTACGAAAGATGGAATCCAGGATCCCATCCTGATACAGACTCATGCTCTGATCCCAATCACAACAGGGCCTAGTATTAGCGTTTAGCACTACACACAAGAGGACGTAAGTGGTAAAGTTCCCAAAGACAACAAACTACAGGACACCAGATAGGCAACTTTCCATGTTTTGAGTCATGCTCTTAAACTAATCAATTAACTGTATTTAAGCTGTGGTGACATTTTTGATGTAAATAAATTGTCTTCTGGATTAATTCTCTACTTGCATCCAAGAAATATTGTCATGTTAGTTATGTTAGTGTTCTTTTTATATAAGTTTTGTCTCTTGTTATTATGTCTGTAAATGTATAGCATGTTCTTCCTAAAATAACTTCTTATAAAAAACAAGCAAAGAAAAAATGCCATCATTCAAGAAAAAGGATCAGTGATTTATTAAAAAAAGGTTTAAAAACCATACACACAGGCGTGATATAACAGAGAGGATACCCTGGGTGAAAGATTAAAAATCATAGGTTAAATCAAAGACAACAGAGGGAACAACATTGTAGTTTCTTCCATTCAAGTGTTATTTGATCGATGGTCTGGGAGGCACTATCTTAACTTCTAAATCTTTAGCTTCAGTTTGAGCCATCAGAAAACATAGATGCAGAGATTGAGAGATTATATGAGGAACGTGCGAATGCTGAGGCTAAACTTATTGCAGCTAACTCAAGTGGTGATGATCTTGTTGTGGTTTGACAAACCCTTGCCCTAGTAAAATCAGGTATCAATAGCATTTCAGCAAGTAAAGCTGCAGAAAAGTATCTGTCCAGTAAAAAGGACTTTTATGAATACAGTGAGCAGGTACGCCATCTGCTTGTGGTGTGCACCAGACAGAAATATAGATGTGCAGATTGCTGAGATCAAGGATAGAGGGGTCCATTCTGTCTCGGATTCCTGTGGAATCTGGGTAGTGTTCCAAGACTTTTACGATGTTTTATATTGGGTCAAAGGAGCAATGGATGATAATGAGATTGAGAAATATCTGAAAGTAATATCTGGCAGTAAAGTTAGTCCCAAAGATAGAGATTTTTTAAATGCCCCTCTTACTAAAGATGAAGTCTATACGACTCACGACTTTGGCTACGATAAAGTGCTGTTAATTCAGCGATAGCTCCTTGTGAATATGCCCCTCAGTGTTTGCACTCACTGTTCCAGGATTCGTGCTGTCTCAGGTGGGAAGCTAGGGGGCTTAGGAGACTAGGGGACTTCTACACAGGAGATACAATAAAAAGGGGGAGGGGGCCCAGTGGGTTTGCGAAGCAGACATTGAAGGAGAGTGTGGAGAACTCCAGGTGTACAACAAGCAAAATCTGCCTAATGTTTTGGAAAAATATGTTGGTAAATGACAGAGAAAGCTAGACATGGCTAATTGCCGTTTTTTAAGAATCTGTGGAGTTAGGCCATGCTATATTGTTATCTGCAGGTTTGCAGGCGCAACATTTTAAAACACTGTTGGACCTGTACTGCACACCGGCAAAAATTGCTAAATAGAGGGGGAATGTGGGTGCTTGTTGCCCACATTTTTAAAGCCAGGAATGCTGACCTGGGGCACATGTTTAGATCTTATTCTGCATTGGACCTACTGAAACAGGAGATAACCAGGTTCATGGAATTAGTTTCATCCCTGGATATCACTATGACCCCCCAATTAATTTTACTTGGCATACATAATGACATGGTCACTGGGTCAGGACAGCTTTTTGTCTTTATAACTATGGCCTTTATCCGTATCTGCATTGCCTCAGCATGGATTGACCATCATCCACTGACATTCCATCAATGATTAGCATGTTTATTGTTGATGCACAGTCTAGAAAACAATTTATATACCCAGAAAGGTTTGAAAGCTAGGACCAAGAGTGAACAGATATGGGCCCTTTTACAAAGTTGGGTTGGGACATGCATGCTGTGGCAAAGCACATGAAAATTGCCATTCCGGGTTAGCCCCCTTTTTTTTGGAAGGTGGTATAAGTATATATGCATGAAGTCTTTTGCTGTTCTTTGGTATTTGAAACATGGTCGCTATCCCAGTTTTTAGTTTTTACTTCCAGTTTTCATTCCTGTATTCCTGAGATGTGATGGAAATATATGGTATTATGCTATACTCCCTTTATAGCTGCGGGAACAAGATGTTATGGGGATGGACCAACATATGTGAATACACATTGACTAGTGTTGTGCTAATCTACCTGTTAAGCACTATTTGCATTTTAACCCTCATTTTATTCCTGCTGTTTGGTTGGATGAATTTCTTTTATCACATACGTATCTTAACATCATGCTAAATTATTGTATCACAAGATCGCTGAAATGAAATGTGCCTTATGTATGTCTGTTACTGCTGTTGCTGAATCATTGGAAAAAGCCCAATAAAAATATGAATTTAAAAAAAATCATCCAGTGAATGTAAGTGTTTTATAATAGTTTCTGACACTAAAACATATATACTGAGCTACTACATAAGTTACATTGCTAGTCTTTCTGTACTACTAATGAATGATACTGTTTCTAACCTATGTCATCTGATCTATAGTCCTGTTTTTAAAGCTGGTGCACTAATTAGCCTCTACACTGTCACATGTCCCCTGCTGACCTATGTGTATGGTTGTGCTTTGCGACTCTCTAAGCTGTTCATTGAGACTTCACTCCACAGTGAAGGCTAAGTATAGTTCTGTTTTAAGTCATACTGACCAGGTTCCTTAGACCTCTCTCCTTTGCATTGAATAACTGTAGTAGTTGATTACAATACATTGATCTGTTCTCTAAGACCTTTCTCTAGGGCTATGGCTTAGTGTAGTAAACATTTACAGCAGACTCACCTCTCTACTCACACCTTTCTTCAGGACAAATAATTGTTTTCGTAATGGTTTGTGACATAGTGGCCTATCTGCTAAGACCTCTCTATTGGTTGTATGTTGCAGTGGTTTGCATAAATTTGACATTTGCACTAAAACTTATTTCCAGGTTCACGAATGGCGTTGTTGTGGTTTTAAATAGACTAGCCTATACGGTTAGACATTTTACTTTGCTCATTAGTGTTTACAGTAGTGGTTCAGAAGAGACAGAACTGTCTGCTGAGAACTGTCTCTTAGGTGATATATTGGTGTAGTAGTTGATAAGGTCACAGTGAGCTTTGTGCTGTACGTCGCTCACCTCTATATTTTAAAACATTTAAATTGTATTTTATGAACTATATTGAAGTTTACTTTGCTGGATGATGTCATCAGTGATGCCATTTAATATGTCATCAGTGATGTCATCAGTGGTGTCACTGACCATGTCCTGAGAGATGTAATATGTGACGTCATAAGCAGTGTATTGTGGGGCGTACTTTATAGCTAGCTTAGGTAACTATAACTGCTGAATTTCTATTGTTTTATGTGTGTAAAATCTGAACCTAACTATACCGTTCCTGGAACCTTTGGTTTTTTAGTGAGTTACTAAAGTTTTTTTACTTCTATTTTCTACGTATAAGGTCCCTGTAACCTTTGGTTTTTTAGTGATATAAATTGTAACACAATTTGAACCATAAGTTCAGCTTACTTATATACATTTACACAAGTTTATAAATACATTTTATTAACATAATTAATATTATACAATTTAAAACAAACAATTAACAAATAAACATAACATAACTTATTAAACTTTTTACAAATGCAAAACACAAAGGGCCTCATTTTCAAGAGGCCTGTGCCACCGGAGCGTCACTTTTGATGATGCCCTGGTAGCGCAGGCCTTTCAATCATATCTACGAGACCACGTAAAATCACCTTGAGTGGCTTTTCATGGGCTCATAGATATGGTGTGAGGCAACGCAGCGCAAGTAGCTGTGCTGCCTCGCACTGCAAGAGGGTAGCGTGCCGTGGGCATTACAGTGGATGTTCCCATGTAGCACCCATGGCATTTGACACATTCCCAGATTTACAGCATGCTGTAAACCTGGGAATGCATCAAAATCCTATGCCTCCACAGGAGGTGGCGTAACGGAAGGTGCCTATTCCTGCACATAAACAAACTGATTTCAACGCAAATTACATAATATCAACCTACATACTATAAGCAAACACCCACTGTCGTGTAGTTCTTATAAATCTATATAAGATCTAAACTAAATCAGCTAAACCTCATCCTGGCCACAATCTATGCACCTGTTATCGATGATCCACTCCCTTTTTACAATTAAAACAAGCCTTATCTTGTATCCCTGGACACATTATATGGGGAGGCGATTTTAACTTCTTGCAGGACCCCTCAGTTGATTCTACAAAGATAGAACGCAAAACAAAATAAACCTCAAGTCTCCATCGCCCTGTCTAGCTGTAAAAACGATCTAGATATCGTAGACAACTGGCGCCTTAAAAACCCAGGCAAGCGGGAGTACTCTTGCTATTCGGCAAAATATGATTCAGCATCTAGAATAGATTTTTTCTTGACCTCATACAATCTTTCTGTCAATAAGTATGATCATATTCTAAATGCTTTTTCTGACCATGCTCTAATTAAATTGGAAATCATTGTTGGAAGCATGGACGGAAGTGCATCGAGAAGATGGTATTTTAATAAACTCAACTTGGAAAATGAAATGTGGTGCACAGAAATAGCCAACGAGATTAGTGCCTTTTTTTATATAAATAAAGACTCCGCCCCAATTAATGTAATTTGGGACGCATTTAAGGCCACATTAAGAGGCACAATCATCTCGAAAGATATCCCGTGACAAAGGGCTAAAAAAGAGGAAAGAATGATGATCGAAGCAAGACTTGCCCACGCGAATCAGGAGCATACTATGAATAGGAATCCAAATACCAGGCAAGAGTTACTCCAGGCAAAAACACAAATGAGAGAATTTTATTATGGGTTAGGAGATGCGGCAAGTAGGACTTACCTCCAGACAGTTTATGAAGATAGTGAATATACAGGGAAGCTTTTAACATGGCAGGCAAAGGAGAAACAGGTGCATAACAGGATTGAGAGTATCTGGGATGAACCAACTAAAACACGTCTAACTAGAACTTCGGACATAGGCGAGGCCTTTCTTAAGCACTATAAGGGAATTTATCAATCAAATCATCATGCATCCTCCAAATCCATTTTTGGTTTTCTTCACAATTTGCCAGTTCCTTACTTAAATAGGGAGTTTCGAGAGGAATTGCTAGTCGATTTCACGAAGGATGAACTTGACTTAGTGATAAGCTCTTTGGCCAATTGTAAAGCAACTGGTGAAGACGGCTTTCCCGCAGAATTTTTTAAAAGGTTTGCTTCAACCCTCAATACTGAAATTTTAAAACTTGCTAACCATCTTCTTAAAGGGGGTGACCCTCCGTTATCTTTTCGCACAGCAGTAGTGGTTAGCATCCTAAAGAAGGATAAAGACAGCGAGAATGTTAATTCCTATAGGCCTATAAGCCTTCTTAACGTCGATTACAACATCTTTCCAAAGCTTCTCACTAATAGGCTTAATAGAATGGTGGGCTCTCTTATTGACATGGACCAGTGCGGTTTTGTAGCGGGGAGACATCTCCATACCAATACGAACTTTTTATTAGAAGCACTGGATTTCTTTAACATAAATCGGACTGAGGCCCAGATTTGGTTTTTAGACGCTGAAAAAGCGTTCGACCTGGTTTCTTGGGAATGTCTGTTTTTAATTTTGGAAAAGTTTGGCTTCCCAGATGAGTTTACACAATTAATAAGACGGTTATACATGAACTCACAGGCACAAATTTTAATTAACTCTATAAATGTAGGCACTTGTCCAATAAATGAAGGCACCAGACAAGGGTGTCCTCTTTCTCCGATTTTGTTTGCGTTATTTATAGAGCCCTTAGCAATAGCAATCAGACAGAAAAAGGCGTGCACGGTCCCTGTTCAAGGGATGACAAATATAAAATTGTATGCTGATGATATTGTTCTTTTTCTAAATTCTAAAATAGACACCCAGGAGGAAATCATGAGGATTTTCTCGGACTTCCAGGCAATAGGAGGCTATAAAATAAACAAGTTCAAGACAGAGATTCTATTGTGCAATTGTTCCATCGACTCACTATTGCCAGATTTCAGACCTGTCTATAACATTTGCCCAAAGAGATACTTAGGGATCTACGTGACGGAGAAAGTAGAAGATATATTCCATTTGAACTACACCCCGTTGCTCAAAAAAGTGAAACGCCTGTTAGTACGATGGAACCAGCTCCCACTATTAATATTAGGCCGAGTGGCACTAATTCGTATGTCTATTCTTCCATTATTTAACTTCCTTTTTAGCACCGCTCTGTGCGCGCTACAAGCAGCTTTTTTTAAAGAGATAGATAGCATGTTTTCCTCTTTTTTATGGTCTAATAAGATACCGAGGCTGGCACTGAGCACTTTAAGCTACCCTGTTGCAGAGGGAGGGTTGTCCCTTCCAAATATGAGAAACTATTACCATGCAACCTTTGCACATAGCAGCTGCAGATTTTTCTTATCAGACCTCCCGGAGACAGATAATTTTTTATGAATAAGATCTTAATGGAGTATAATATTGTCGACCCTACAAGAATAGTTAAGTACCCTAAGAAAGTGCGATACAAGACCCTCCAATGGATGTTTAAGCAAAAATCTCAATTTCTAACATTTTATGGTATTCCAAGAATTAACAGCTTGACTAGGCTGTTCCATTTTTACACGGGGGAGAGATGTCTTTTAGAGACCCGTTTTCTTTAAAAATGGGAAGAAAATGGGTATGTACAGATTCGGGATTTTGTCAAAGGCAACTGTTGGAAGTCATGGCCAGAGATCGAAATGGGGCTCCTACACTCTAAAGCAATGCTGAAATGGTCATTCATTATAATAAAACCCTCTTTGGAAAAATTTGACATAAGAAGTATATCCTCTAGAGCAGGTATTAGTGAAGCTTTTGATTCCCCGACACAACGGTCGGTCAGTGCATGGGTCAAAATTTTTGATGAAAATAAGTCTCTCCTCCTATTTGAAAAAATCCGTGATAGATGGTGGAAAAGGGAAGGGATGCAGGTCTCAAAATTGACTTGGAGCAGAATAACAAATTAAATGTTTCAACACTGAGAGGCGCAAATTTTAAGCGTATGCAATTTTATTCAAAGTGGCTAATTTATAGGACCCCCTCTTTCCTACATAATATATAACCACAAATCGAAGACAGGTGTTTCCGCTGCGCTAAAGAGAATGGTGGCACCTGGTCACACATTGTTTCTTCCCAGCCTGTGGGAAGAAATTGAAAACTATCTCAGAACCACCATAGACCTTTCCATTTCCATCGACTTATCCATTGCAGTTTTGGGTTGCTCTCCCGATAGAATACCAAGCACCACACAAGAAGAGTGCCTATACATTGCAGCATTAGTAGCAAGATCTCTAATTTTACAGAGCTGGCGAACCGACAGGATACCTTCCTTCCAAGCCTGGAGAGCGAAACTAAGTAAAATCAAAGAATTGGAAAAAAAAATATGCATTAAGATCAGGCTCACTAAAGAAGTTTGAGAAACGCTGGAGCTCCTTGGGGGTCTAGTTCAGAGTTAAGGGAAATTGTCTTCGATTTAAAGGCTTAAAACGGGCTGAGGAGGTGGCGGGGTCCTGGTTTGAATACTTAAGCCTGGCCCTTGAGGGTCAACTTCCCAAATTACTGCTATTTTTTGTTACGCATTTAGGCACTCTATACATTTCTTATTTTTTACCATATGATTGCTCCGTTTCTTTTCTGCAACAAGGTTATTTGTAAGATCGCTGGAGTATGCATACTCCTAAGGTTTGGCACTTTGCACTTTGCACTTTATTCTGTTGATCTGTACTGTTCTATTTCTTTTGTGTATGATGTATTTATACTTTGACTATCTCGTACTATGCACTTTACTTTGCAGTTCTGTATTTCTGTAATTTCTTGAACTCTCAATAAAAAATTAAAAAATCTATATAAGATCTGCATGTTTAGACAACATACACTGCGAACTTGGTGTCTAAACTTATTCCAGACACCCCCGCTGGGTATGTTGGCCTGTATACCAGCTAGCTAACAGTGCCACTAGAAACTCCTCTTACCAAGGAGAGAATAGTTCTTGGCAAATATCTAACATGGCAACCCTAATCCCTCAGAATCGTGGAAACAGTGTAATACTTTTCGCTCAGTCACCCGTGCTCACTTTGACTCAGAGAGATACACAGAACAAACGATATGGACGTTTTCAATAAGTATTTATTGAACATTCGTCATTCTAGTGTAAAATAGGTGTGCTGAAACAATCATCAGAGAGTAACAGATAGAAATGATTAGAAGCACTGAGAAAGTAAAAGGATGGTTGATTTCTACCATATTGCTGTATTCATGAATATAGGTAAGTATATAAAATACATGACAATAAAATGCGTACTCCTACGATGCAATCCTAACTAGATGTCCCTAGATGTACCTAGCAAATGTGTAGGTGTTTTGCCAAGAATCCCTTTAGGATAAAGTCAACCCCATTACCTGAAGTGAGAGACTGTGGGACCCCGTCTTGGTCTCGAGTTGGACACCCCGCAAGGGATGTTCAGACCACTGCGAGCTGGGAATAAGCTGGGGACACTGCAGATCATGGGCCATTATCGGGTCCAGCAATGCATCAATGTCCGGTTGCACAACTGATGGAAGTGTCAGACAGAGATCTAACACGCATTCTTCTCCGCAGAACAGGCATCGGAGAACAGGTAAGATGCAGTCCATCCAGACTGGTCTAAATGACAGGAACCAAGATGCACTTAGTTTCCGTAGGCGAGGTGTGCCCAGATGTTGTACCATGTGATCACGGTATTTGCGCTCCAAGAGTGTTTTTTCCATCTCCTTGGTGACTGGGACGTCCATTGCGTAGCAGAAAAAGTACAATCAGGATACCTGCTATTAGAAACAGGATCAGCGGAAGGCCTCCAAAAATGCTTCAGAATACGGAGTGTATAAAGTTTGGCATAACTCGGAGGACCGCCTGAAAGGTGCTTAATAGTCCCGAACCTATGGTCTTACATAGGTGGACTATACCCGTTGTATCAGACATGTTAAAGATATGATTTACCATTTCTGCAAAATGGAAAGGGCAGTTTGTACGTGTTAGTGCCTGTATCTTGGCCGAGGACCTTGCGATCTGGAGATCAAAAGTCTCCCAAGCGGAGGTTAAGGGCACGGTTTTCTGTAAAAGCATGGCTTTCATTCTGCTCAGAGTATCAAACCGTATAAGAGAAACATTCAATGAAGGCCATAGCGGTGCCTCCCTGACTGTATGTGTCGGTGGAAACAAAACTTGCATACAGCAAGTAACCCTGGAGCTCACGATTACTAGATATGCGATGCCCGGAAGCATCCCACAACAACCTTGATGGTTCAGCATCAAGTAACTCTCCTTTGAGAGAAGCTTGAATACCGGAGTGATCACAGCTGTCAGGGTACCTTTCAAATGACCATTACAAGCTCCCTGTAGCATAATTTCCTGGCATATGAGAGATACACTCAAAGCGTTCTCACAGTTTGTACCGCTTAGAAACACTTCAAGATCCCCACACCTGCATCGAAATCTATACGGTAATTCCCAAGATTGCCTGATGAATTCCTTACCCATCTCTTCATAACTGCCTGCCTGTTGTTGTTCTAGGCAATATTGAAACTGGAAAGTTGTGACCGGTAATGTTATGTGGCCATGGATTAACCATTCTGTGGACGGTGACTCAGCCACGGTAAAAGGTAATCTGTCCAGTTTCTCAATACGCAACATTGTATATTTTGCTCCCCTCTGTGCCATTTTCATCTGTTTTTCTGTTAGGTTGTATGCAGAAAACAGCGACGTACTTTTGATAAACGCCAAGGCACATAACATGCGCGCAATGATTGCAGCGTCCAGCTTAATAACATAATAGAACGTAATTGCGATTGCCCATGTTCTAGTATGGACAAGTCTTGTTCTAGTACATCAATAGCAGAATATAAAATGTTGCCCAGTGAATAAATCCTGGATGTTAACGTAGTCATACCATTGTCAACTATGGCTAATGCCTTTTCTAAGTTAATCCTATCTATTTCTCGTAGTCTCTCCACTGCTTCTTGTTGGGAGATTTTCCAAATGTCATTATATACGGCATATATGAAACGTTTCTGATGTGGCTTTCTGGGGCCTAATAAAAATCCCATAGCTCCACATCCTCTGTAAGTAAGGATAAGTGTTGTTTCACCTGTGTTAGTGTTGAGATTTTTAGCCAATCTAGGCATAACTTCCCAACACTGTATGATGTCACCACCCCCGGATGTTCTCTTTGTGTATAACGTGGATCTGCCCTATGGATACTGTACCCTTCGATGGTACCCCTGAATCTTTTTTGACATCTGTTAGTGTCTGTGGGCCAAACCAACCATCCATTCCAATTTGGGTCTGATCTATTGTATTGAAGGATGTCATCTATCGTAGCCCCTTTCTCTGATGTAGTATTTCTCTCTGTATGTGTTGGTGTAGGAATCTGAGGTGTGTTCAAGTCCTTGTTCTTGGCTATACCAAGACAGGAAGTCTACTCCACAGTTTCATTTAAAAAAATCACCTGCTGTGGAATGAGGCATGCTCTAAATAGCGCCTATGTTCCCTGGACTTGACAATCTGTAGAACCCCAGATGGATTTTAAGTTTATAGTGTCTTTCCATAAGTCAAAACCCTGTTCAGATAGCTGGGTAATAAAGGAAGCAGAATAAATCTGTTTGGTGTTTGTTAGCATATTTTTCTGTGCTGATGTAGGTGCAACCTTGTAGTAATATGAGGTCGGGTCTGAAACGTTAAACCCTGAAAAATATGAAAATTTCTGTGCAAACGTTTTTTAACTGCTTTTTGGTGGTGTAGGGCAATGTTCACATTGGTGATAAGTGAAAACATTCCTAGGGCTACTGGATTTGTGTAGAAAATGATGACCGTAATGTTGATAACAATACATAGTGTTAAAATCTGATGTGTCTTCCAACATTCAATTGCTAGAAAATGCGGCAGATTGTTCTAAATCAGACAACATATGATTCACAGTTTCAAAATCCCAATCATCTGAAAATGTACTGGAGGTGATGATATAATTTAAGGAAATTTTAAATAAATGTGGTATTTTTAAGAATTTGGTTGGGCCAAATATATCATAATTAATCTTGTCCCATAGTATACCATCAGGTATAGGAGCTGCTGCAATGTTCACTGATGACAAGTCTCTTTGTTCACGATGTGATGAAACATGAGGTTTCAGGATCAAGTTCACTTTTGATGCTGCAGAGCTTCTGCGAAGATAAGTTCCATTAACAAGTAAGTGGAAAGTAATAACTAGACCTATCCAGAAAAGAAAGAAAAGTATCCCGGTGATTATCCAAAGTTCTACCCAAAGTGACACCAGGTAAGTCTTTTTAAGAGAGATGAAGAAGGTTTCATTTGTTGTTTATGTGATATTGGGGCTGGCATAGTTTCAGGTTCACTTGGATCCAAAGAAAAGGTATCGAAGTCAATGAAATAGCCAGATGCAGTTCGATCTATTTTTGGTAGCTAATGCAGGGTTTGTTGAAATTGTAGGTTGCTCTTGTTGAGGCATGTTTATGTAGACATCAGTGTCAGGTCAAATTGAAATTTGTCTTTCATTTTGATTTTGAATTTCTGTTTCAAAAGGAACAAGTTCCATCGCATTGTTGTTTATTCTAGTGCTTTGTAAGGGTGACTCTTCAAACGTGATGAGCCTTTCTGTCTGAACTTCCTGTATGGTAGCGAGAGGAGGGCGTCGGCTACCCAGGGGCCCTCGAGGCCTACTATTCAGTTCAGCCACATAATGTGGTTTTATCAGATCAATGAAGACAAACCTTTTCTCCTTTTTTCCGGCAAGAGGCGGCAGAAGTACAGTTCTTTTTCCTTCAACTGCCAGGAAAGGTACAGGCTTTCTGTAGGATGCTCCAAATTCTCTTTTGTCCACTATATTTTCTCTGACCAGATCCCCGACTTTAGGAATCCAGACAGGTCTTGCTGTGACTGACTTGACTTCCCCAGTGGCGAACCTTCACACTTGGACATTGCTCTGTAGAGCCTGTGATTCATTCAGCTCCTGTAAAACAGCCAAACGTTTATTGATGTGAAAAGGTATTTCATTCTCCACTGTGCCTTCACAATCTAGGTCAGGTACCCACATTCTCGTCCCAAATAGGACCACATAAGGAGTGACCCCCCCAGAGAGCTTCTTGGCATGTTGTTTAAGGCCCTCTGAACCCCATATAGGTGATTGACCCAACTACCACCCGTGCCTAATACTCTAGCTGTTAATGATTGCTTTAAGTCCCGGTATTTCCTCTCCACAACCAAATTTCCCTCAGGATGGTACGGAGAGTAGTACCGCAATGCTACACCCAAACCTCCCATGGCCTCCTTGTAAGCCCTAGAGCTAAACGCGGGGCCACGATCAGAATGTAATGTGCTAACTGCGTATATTCCTATAAAGACTCGCAAATCCGTGATAACAGTTTGAGCGTCAGCCAAACGCTGTTGCCTTACCCATAGGAATCGCGAGCAGGGATCCACTGCAACCATTATATACTTGTAAGCGCCATCAGATTGTAAGGGGCCGCAGTGGTCCAAATAGACACAAGCAAGAGGTCTGTCTGATATCAATAATGGTGTCTGCGCTGGACATGTTATGGTTGAGCCCTTCATCTGTTGACAGATGTCACACTTTAAGACATAGTCTTTGGTCTGTTTTGTTAACCCTGGCCACCAACAGCGTTGTTTCAGTAAAGAAACTGTTGCCGTAACTCCTGCGTGTGCAGAACCCAGACCCTTGAGTGCAGCTAAAATTAAGCCTAATCTGAGATTCATGTTTGGTATTACTCTATCCCCACTCCTGGAATCTGAGCAAATGGAACGTTGTTTGTATCTAACTTGTGGGAGCACTTGAGTGGAAACCCTTTCGGAAGTGCTTTGTTGTTTTTGCGTGAAGCAATGAAAGCTACCATTATCTGTCCGTCTATCCTTGTTTTTGAACGAGTGATTGCAGCTACGGATGCAGTTCGTACGTCCCCCTTCGCAGCTTCACCAGTCAATGAATTCCCTTCAACGTGAACGCCATCAGGTTGATGACTCAGCGTGTGTATCATGTGAGCTCTTGGTAGCTCGTTTTTCAACTCCGCTACCTGTTCCCATTGCATTTTGTGCTTTACTGTTCCCTTTGCATTTTGTGCTTTATTGTGCCACTTTTGAATATTTAAACCCATTTAGTCCCCAATAGTG
Source organism: Calotriton arnoldi (assembly GCA_963921515.1). Lineage (NCBI taxonomy): Eukaryota > Metazoa > Chordata > Amphibia > Caudata > Salamandridae > Calotriton > Calotriton arnoldi. Next base: position 218,667 of record CAWUFW010004593.1, on the reverse strand, counting down.
TAGATATTCATTATATGACTGGACACAGTAGAAGGAATCGCACACAATTAGTGTGGGGAATTCTCGATCCGTATCAATCAGTGCCAGTAAAAGAGCTTTTAGTTCTGCTAACTGAGCCGTGCAGTCTCCTAAGGACTGAGTCTTTGTACAGCTCGGATGGAACTTGCCATCCTGCATCCTACCTTTTACAATCGCACACGCGGCGCTGTATTGTTGTTTACTTCCTATGGCCAGTTGAGCTGATCCGTCAGCGTAAATTATGAATTCATACTGACATAAAGGCATCATTTCATTCGGGAGAGGATATTCTTGTTCGTATTGCAGGAATGCCTGTGTTTTTAGACTTGGGTCGTACCTGTATTCAACATCTGATACAGTGAGAGAATTAGCCCATTGTATCCATCGCGGATATAAAGCTTAAGCATTTGGAATGCTTGCCTTTGTAGCAGCCTCAAGGCCGGTATCGGAGTCACGACAATAATTTGTTTCCCCTGAGCAAGTGCTCTTTCTCTCACTACAGCAGTCTGTACTGCTGTCAGAATTTTTTCTGTGGATGCAAAACGCATCTCAGCGTTTGTGTACAAGGGTGATTTGTAAGCTATTGGTACAGTTTCACCTTCATTGTATGTTAAGTAAGTATACCCAGATTGACCCGCAACTATCCGGTTCACCAGGTTGCGGACATTGACTCATGTCTGTAAGTGTTTGGATGGTATCATGTCAGTTTGTAGGGAACAGAGGATATCTGTGTGTTCCTGTGTCCATTGCCCAACTGAAAAATCAGGTCTTATGAGGTCGTAGAAAGGTTTAACCCTTTCTGTGTAATCCAAAATGTATGTTCTGCTGAAATTTAGGAATCCCAGTATGGATTGTAAATTTTTGAAAGATTTTGGAGGTTGGAGCAGCGCACACTTGTCTAAAAAGTTGGCTGCCAGACTTGTTCCTTCACTTGAAAGCTCATATCCCAAAAATAGGACATTGAGGTGGGCTATTTTTGATTTTTTAAAGTTAAATTTGTATCCCTCAGAGGCAAATCCCCAAATTATGGTGCTTACCCTGGTCAAGTGTTCCTCCAGGTCATCATCCGTCAGATAAATATCATCTACATAGGACAATGCTTCTTTGTCCAGATTCTGAAGCAACTCAGTTACCCTGGTGGAAAATAGCCCCGGGCTATTCTTATACCCCTGGAGGAGTCGACAAAATTGCCGCTGGGACCCCAGCGCTGAGAATGCTGTCAAATACCTGCTCTCAGGCGCTATATTTTGGCAGAAAAATCCATTCGAGATATCTAATGTAGTTTGTATTTTTTCCGCACAATGTTATTCGTTAATGCGGCACTGTGTGTGTTCTGTACTGCAAATGTTTTTGTACACGAGTTCAGATGTTTGTAATCTAAAACTAGATGATATGAATTGTCGGGTTTGATTACGGGAAACAAAGGATTATTCATTGAAGAGGTGCAGGTTTCAATCACACCTTGGTACTCAAGTTGATCTAAGATTTCCCTGACCTGTTTGTTCGCTTCTTGTTAATTGGATACTGTCTCTGTGGAGTTGGAGTATATTTTAGTGGTATCACGTCAAGAGGTGATTCTTCATCCCACTCAACATGGTTGCGATGTAATGCAGGAGCAAGGGCTACCGCCCACTCCCGCGCGTATGTGTGTTTTAAGTATTGGGGAACGAGGTCGGAAAAGGCTGACATAATTACCGTCTCTCCCTTTCGGCAATCCATAGCAATAGCAGGCGGCCAATCTTTCTCAGCTAAGAGAATGTCATATTCAAAAGTCAGGTTCTTCCAAAGGAGACCTTTAATTTTTCTGGGCTTGTCCCCTTCCATTTTGAGTATTATCTCTTGTAACTTATGTGGGACACTTACCCTAGTATCAGGTGTTTCCACCATGATATACTCACTCAACTCCCCTGTCACCAGAAATTCCATCAGGTTCTGGCGAGCTATTGTTACTTCTGCTGCGCTGTCTAGCATCGTCAGAGCCCATTCCCTGTTCAGTAGTTGAGTCCTCAGAATTCTGGGCATGTCTAACTTTGAGACCTGCTACTTTCTTCTTTTTGAATTGAGGTTTTGCTTTAGGCTTTTTTTCTTTTTCGGAAGCGTAGTCTGAAGTGCGTTGTGTGTCTCTGGACTTTGTACGCTCTTCTTGTCTGTGTTCTGACCGTCCTTCCCTCTCAGAGTTTTTTGATGAACCCTGAAAGGAACGAGAGGAACGTGTATCAGTGTCCTGATACCTGTCAGGTTTTTTAATGTTATCTCTATTCCTAAGTTTAAACCTCCTTTCGGGGGGCTCCTGCTTGGGAGACCTGCCCCTGTATTGAGATCCATTCTTCTGTTGTTTGTTATTGTCCCATTTCTTCTTTGAAGAAACTGGTGTTTGCTTTGCCTGTTCTTTTTCTGGACCTTCCATTAGTTGAGGTTTTACTGGTCTATCTCCCAGACTGTCTCGACCTAATTCTGCATAAGCAGTTTCAATAATTTTAGGTAATTCTGTCTCCTGTTGTAAAGGAGTGAAATCTCTCAGGCGTTGGCGTATTGCCACTGATGCTGCTTCCCCTTTAATATTTGCTAATATTATAGCTGATACTTGGGCAAAGTTATTTAGTAACTTCATCCCTAAGTTCAGAGCAGGTTCTGCTCCATACTCGTTCTGTATTTGTCTCAATACATCTGGTATTACTGCTAAAGATGGGATACCATGAGTTCTGGTATATATTGCAGCGAAAACTTACCCCACGAAGTACAATCCTCTATCGGGGAGCTATCCCCATTGGCAAACAAATTGTTAGCATTCTATGCATTTCCTGTGGGCCGGTGTGTGGAAATACAGCCTCTAGCTGTGTTATTTTTTGAGCTATCCAGAAAGGCATTTGTTCACGTTTAGTGGTCATTTTACCCATCACTGCGTGTAACGTTTGTGGTGTAATTTTAGTTGTAGAGTTTTGGACTGGTCCTGGTTGTGTAGCCAGTGTTGGCTGAAGTGTGAGTGTTCTCATCACAAACTGTGTCATGTTTCTGTAAAGTCTTATTAGTTCTTTGTGAAGTGTAAGTAAGTCTCCTGCTGGCATTGTGTCAATGTCAGGGTGTGGTGTGTAGGCTGCTAGTACCGGCCATGTTGCTCCGTCACTTCCAAGTGGACCGAGTCTCACTCTAATTCTTGTATGGGGGAGGATGCCTTTAAACCAGTATAAATGCTCCTGGTAAGTGAGCGGAATTTCAATGTCCTCATACGGACAATAGTCGTTCGGTATGTCATCTTCGACATAGTAATGAAATGTTTTTGTTCATGCATTTGCCTGTGGGAATCTAATCCAAGAATAGAATACCTCCTTTCTATATGATTCATGTGCCTCAATCACGAATGTTACTTGCCCACCCCTAGATGTAACACCGTATGCTACTAGTTTTAGGGCGATGGCATTTCTAACATTTTCTGCAGTTTGTATTGCGTCTACATCTTCTACCTCAGCTGAGAGATTTAGTTCACGCACTATGTCTCCCTGCTTGGTCATTGTTTTTAGTAAGAAGAGTTCTTTTAGGGAACTGAGATAAGGTATTATGCACAATAGGAAAAATGTGTCCTTCAAGCTGTATTTAACCAACAGCCAATACATAGGATTTTTGCCTACTCGGCTGTGACGGATGTTTGTTCCCTCCCACTCCAGACATCTCTGGGAAAAATGTGAGTAGGGGTCTCTGAGAATAGCACGACTGAACTACTCAGATTTGACAGTTAAATAAGTACCTAACCAACACTGGCGGTGCCATGTCGTGTAGTTCTTATAAATCTATATAAGATCTGCGCGTTTAGACAACATACACTGCGGGCTTGGTGTCTGAACTGATTCCAGACACCCCCACCGGGTATGATGGCCTGTTTACCAGCTAGCTCACGGTGCCACTAGAAACTCCTCTTACCAAGGAGAGAATAGTTCTCGGCAACTATCGAACATGACAACCCTGATCTCTCAGAATTGTGGAAACAGTGTAATACTTTTGCTCAGTCACCCGTGCTCACTTTGTCTCAGAGAGATTCACAGAACAAACAATATGGACGTTTTCAATAAGTATTTATTGAACATTCGTCAATCTAGTGTAAAATAGGTGTGCTGAAACAATCATCAGACAGTAACAGATAGAAATGATTAGAAGCACTAAGAAAATAAAAGTATGGTAGATTTCTACCATTTTGCTGTATTCATGAATATAGGAAAGTATAAAAAATACATGACAATAAAATGCGTACTCCTACGATGCAATCCTAACTAGATGTACGTAGATGTACCTAGCAAATGTGTAGGTGTTAAGCCAAGAATCACTCTAGGATAAAGTCAACCCCATTACCTGAAGTGAGAGACTTTGGGACCCCGTCTTGGTCTCAAGTTGGACACCCCGCAAGGGATGTTCAGACCACTGCGAGCTGGAGTGTCTGCATGCAGGAACCTCAGTGTCTCGCGTCAGTGTGTCGGCATTGAAGTCGTGACCTCCTCTGACTATCTCAGCAAGATGTGATGTTTATATACCCGAAGGTATCCCCTGGGGTTCTACCTTGCTGTGCCACTGTCGGACTTAGTATGACGTCGGGAATGAACCTTGTACATAGTTATTATGCAGGAGATGGTAGTCCTGCTGAGTTTCCGAGAATCCAGGATCCTCATGCATAATGTATGAGGCTATTGTTCAGGGAAAACCCCACTTTCTTACAGGAGTGCTGTAACTAGGTAAAGGGTCAGTCCTAGCAGCCCGTTATGTATGTAATGTAGGGACGAATATAGGTGAAAGGTTGGGATGTTACCTGAGCCTATATTGGGGTACCTATATGGAATATAACACCACATCTAATATTTCTAACACATTCATTCATACTGGATAATAATATTACTATATTTTCAGTATGGCAATTCCTCTTCCTCCTTTGTTGCTCACTATATTTTTAGTTAATGTTCTCATCTAAGCTCTCTTCTATTTTGCCTTTTACTGTAGTGTAGCTACACTTTTTCTTTCAGCTTATATACACTTACAATTTTTTTAAATATACTTTTTTATAGTACAACCTTATTAACATACCTGTAAAATATCTTTGCTTTTGTCCAACTTTTAGTGTAATTTCTATTAACATCTGTTTTCCACTGCAAATCTCATGTCAGAACTATGGCACTCCTCCTCCACTCTCAGTAGAAAAGTACCTAAAATAGATACCATTCCCCATGTTCTCTTACTAATACTCCTATACTTAGCAAATCACATACTTCCTTTCATCTTTAATTTTTGTTAAACCACTCCTAAATGGTCACTATTTTTTTACCCTTTCCATGTTTTCCATAATGAAGCCCAATTTGGTAGGTTTTTTGCGTATCCATCCATCCAACCATGCAAATCCATGGTAGATCTGCTGATCCACATGGAAACCTTTGAAAGCATTCAACAATCTGCTGTTAATGTTTTTCATTTATATTTAATTTTGTAAAATATTGTCAATTACAAGATATACTCTCTCTACTGAGAAATTTGGTACAATTATCTGCTTTTCCGTTTCACACTGCAGTTTCTTTTGTTCCCTTCCCCCACAATCTTTTAGCTCTGTTTCCATAGTAACCATGTTTCCAATAGTCTCTGCCTACTAGTACCTGAAAAGTTCACAAGACTTTCTCGAAACCGCATACTAGCTTTACATTAACTGTATCAGGCATGGTTGACTGCTAGCAATTCCAGGCATATCCCAAACAACATAACTTTTTAAAAATATTTACAAAACCAATCACATAGGTAGTTACTTTTTTCCTTAACCCCTTCTATGCTCATGACGGAATGGTTCAGGCCAGGGGTGGGGGCTGCCCAGAATAAGCATGCCAATGCCCACACCCTGCCCACCCAAAAAAGGCAAAAGACTTTCTGCCCCCACCAGGAGGCAGATGGGGGCAATAGCCCCTGATCTGCACCCCAGGGGGGCAGAAAGCCCACTAGGCACCAGGGATTATTTTTTTTAATACTAAGGGGTGGGGGCTGTCTGGAATGGGCATGCCAATGCTCCCATCCCCCCCAAAAAATGCTACAGTATTTTGCACCCCCCAGGAGGCAGATGGGGTAATAGCCCCTTATCTGCCCCCCACACCCCTCTAGGCACCAGGGATTTTTTTTCTTCAAAGTTTGGAGTGGGGGCTGCCCAGAATGGGCATGCCAATGCCCCCAACCCCCACCCCAAAAAAATGCCAGTCTTTTTTCCCCCACAGGGGGCAGATGGGGGCAGTAGCCCCTGATCTGCCCCCCTGGGGGCAGAAAGCCCAATAGACACCAGGGATTTTTTTATAGGTAGGGTTGGGGGCTTTCCAGAATGGGCATGTCAATGCCCCCACCCCAAAAAACTATTTCCACAGTCTTTTTGCCCCCCTGGGAGGCAGATGGGGCAACAGTCCCTTATCTGCCCCCTCGGAGTGCAGAGAGCCCACTAGGCACCAGGGATACATTTGTTTCCAAATTCAGTGGTGGGGGGCTGCCCAGAATGGGTATGCCAATGCCTGCACCCAAAATAAGATGACACAGTCTTTCTGCCCCCCCAGAGGCAGATGGGGCAGTAGCCCCTGATCTGCCCCTCAGGGGGCAGAGAGCCCACTAGGCGCCACCAATTATGCTGGCTTTTTTATACGTAGGGGTGGGGGCTGCCCAGACTGGGCATCCAAATGTCCCCACCCCCCCCAAAAAAATAGTGCCCAATTCCCCCCTCCCCAGGGAGGCAGAAAGCCCAGTAGGCACTGACTTTTTTTCAGAATGTGCCTACCTGTGGATTTTAGTTTGTAGCACAGCCGGCAGCCAAGGAAACCTAGCAAACCTATACATTTTTTAAAACTATACGACCAGGGGAATCCAGGATGGGGTGACTTGAGTGGCTCTCACCAGGTTCTCTTACCCATAATCCCTTGCAAACCTCAAACTTTGTAAAAAAAAACACATTTTCCTCACATTTCTGTGATGGAAAGTTCTGGAATCTGCCCAGATCCACAAACTTCCACCCACCCAGCATTCCCCAAAGTCTCCCAATAAAAATGGTACCCCATTTGTTTGAACAGGCCTACTACCCGTGAGAGGAAACGGCCCAAAACGCAACATGGACACACCACATTTTACAGTGAAAACTGACCCTTTTTTTGCAAAGTGCCCAGCTGTAGATTTTGAACCCTAGCTCTGCCGGCACCTAGGGAAACCTAGCAAACTGATACATTTTTGAAAACTAGACACCCAGGGGAATCCAGGATGTTGTTACTTGTGGGGCTCTCACTAGGTTCTGTTACCCAGAATCCCTTGCAAACCTCAAACTTTGTCAAAATAAACACATTTTCCTCACTTTTCTGTGATGGAAAGTTCTGGAATCTTCGCAGATCCACAAACTTCCACCCACCCAGCATTTCCCAAAGTCTCCCGATAAGAATGGTACCTCACTTGTTTGGGCAGGCCAACTACCCCCAAAAGGAAACAGCCCAAAACGCAACATGGACACACCACATTTTTACAGTGAAAACTGACCCTTTTTTTGCAAAGTGCCGAGCTGTAGATTTTGAACCCTAGCTCTGCCGGCCCCTAGGGAAACCAAGCAAACCTATACATTTTTGAAAACTAGACACCCAGGGGAATCCAGGATGGGGTGATTTGTGTGGCTCTCACCAGGTTCTGTTACCCAGAATCCCTTGCAAATCTCAAACTTTGTAAAAAAAAAAAAACATTTCCCCCACATTTCTGTGATGGAATCTGTGTGGATCCACAAACTTCCACCCACCCGGCATTCTCCAAAATCTGCCGATAAAAATGGTACCTCACTTGTGTGGGTGGGTCAAGTACCCATGACAGGCAAGGGCCCAGAACGTATTGTGGGGACATCAAAATTACTTGGCCGGGTACTTGGGCCACCCACATGAGTGAGGCACCATTTTTATCTGGAGACCTGGCGGAACGCTAGGTGGTAGGGAATCTGTGTCAGCCCAGTGATCCCAGAACTTCCCACACAGAAATTTGAGAATAAAGGGTTTTGTCAGCTAAATTTGAGGTTTGCAGGGGATTCTAGGTAGGAAAATGTTGGGGGGTCCACGCAAGCCATACCTCCCTGGACTCCCCCGGGTGTCTAGTTTTCAGAAATGTGTGGCTTTGGTAGGTTACCCTAGATGTGTTTTTTACAAAGTTTGAGGTTTGCAAGTGATTCTGGGTAACAGAACCTGGTGAGAGCTAGACAAGTCACCCCATCCTGGATTCCCCCTGGGTGTCTAGTTTTCAAAAAAGTATAGGATTGCTAGGTTTCCCTAGGTGCCGGCAGCGATAGGGTTCAAAATCGACAGTTAGGCACTTTGCAAAAAAAGGGTCAGTTTTCACTGTAAAAATTGTGGTGTGTCCATGTTGCGTTATGGGCCATTTCCTGTTGCGGGCTCTAGGCCTACCCACACAAGTGAGGTACCATTTTTCTCTGAAGACTTCAGGGAATGCGGGGTAGGAGGAATTTTGTGGATCCACGCAGATTCCAGAACTTTCCATCACAGAAATGTGAGGAAAATGTTTGTTTTTTTACAAAGTTTGAGATTTGCAAGGGATTATGGGTAAGAGAAACTGGTGAGAGCCACTCAAGTCACCCCTTCCTAGATTCCTATGGGTGTCTAGTTTTCAAAAATGTATAGTTTTGCAAGGTTTCCCTAGGTGCCGGCTGAGCTAGGGTTCAAAATCCACAGCTAGGCACTTTGCAAAAAAAGGGTCTGTTTTCACTTGTAAAAATGTGGAATGTCCACGTTGCGTTTTGGGCCTGTTTCCTGTCTCGGGCACTAGGCCTACCCACACAAGTGAGGTAGCATGTTTATTGAGAGACTTAGGAGAACACAGAATTGTAGAGCAACTGTTATTACCTATTGACTTTTGATGCATTTCTGCCTTCAAAATGTAAGACAATGTGTAAAAAAGAAGTCACTTTGAAAAATGTCCTATAATTCACATGCTAGTATGGGTACCCACAAATTCGGAGATGTGCAAATGGGCTACTGTTTCTCAACTCTATATTTTGTTATCATTTCAGAAATACATAGGTGTCTTTCATACCAATTTTTCACCGTTTTTATTTTCCCAAATGAATTGCTAAATACCTGCTACACAATAAAAAGCCATTGCAAGACTCTGCTCAGTTATTGGCAAACCTACAAGTCCTATATATCCCCACAACCAGAAGAGTCCAGCGGATGTAACAGTATATTGGCTTAAAAAATCTGTTTTACTTAGAAGAAGTTACAGGTGAATACGTTGGCCCAAATGGCTTTTTTTTCAACTCATTTTCAATTTTTCCTATTTTCAACTGGTAGTTTCTATAAAAAAAACCTTGAAGGATCTACACAAATGATCCCTTTCTGAATTCAGAATTTTGTTTACTTTTCAGAAATATTTCGCTTTCTGAGATCCTTTTTTGCTTTCACACCAAATTCTACCACTAACTCGAAGGAGGTTGAAAGCACAAAAAGTAGCAAAAATAGGCTATGTCCCAGTAAAATGCCAAAACTGTGTAAAAGATGTTGGTTTTCTGACAAAAGTCTGCCTGTCCCTGAAAGCTGGGAAGATGGTGATTTCAGCACCACAAACCCTTTGTTGATACCATTTGCAGGGAAAAAAACAGAGGCTTTCTTCTGCATCACTTTTTCTCCACTTTTAAAAGAAAACCTAAATTTAGCTGTATTTTGGCTAATTTCTGGGTCCCCTCCAGGGGAATCCACAAACCCTGGATACCTTTAAAATCCCCATGATGTTGGAAGAAAAGGACGTAAATTTGGCACGGATACCTTATGTAGACAAAAAGTTACACGGCCTAAGCGCAAACTACCCCAAGTCGACAAACAAAAGGCTTAGCATGGGGGGGAAGTCCTAGCATCGAAAGGGTTAAAGTCACTACCTAATTGTAGTTCCCTGCCCGTATCCTGCACATCTCCATGTTCAATCGAATATGTTCTTTAATATTTTAGTTGCTGTCCTCCATTTTAGCTTCCTTTCATATCCAAAACTTCCTCATTCTGCTGCAGCCTTTTTCTGTGTGCTACTCCTGCTTGTCTCCAAAATGGTCAGAGTCTGGATTGTGGGCCAAAGTTTTGTGTTTTGGGCCAGAGAAAGTGCTAGAAAGAGTGGCATTGACAGGGACCTAGGTTTACATAATGTACTTTAGTTTGCCAGAGAGGGTTAACACGGCATCAATTGCTGCCTTTGGATCAAAGTATTGTGGTTTGCCAACATTCAGACCTCAGGATTGTGCACTGGGGTGGCAATGACCTAGACACAATTTACCTTTGGTAAAATAATGTCACTTTTCCCACATACTGCTTTGGTGTTCTTCAACATTTGCCAAATGCAGAAGTGGCAGTGGTCAACCGAATTTTGTCCAGCAGTTAGAGAAATCCAGGAAACATGTCAATAAAACTGCTTCTGCATTTCTCCACGACCACAGCATTGGCTCTATATATCGTAACAACTTACGCTTCGACATGGATGAAATATATCAATATGATGTAGTCCATTTCACAGGGACAAGGAACAAAACAGGTGTTCCTCTACAGCTTAAAAGACTGCATCCTGTTCTATGTGCAGTTATCATCTACATACCGTAAATACAAAGGCTCTTTTCAGAGCCAACCCTTTTCCCAAACACTGGTTCTTTTTGTTTTCAAAACCTTTTTTTTCTCACCTGGATCAGTAGATCTTTTACGGATACTCTGCCAACTTAGGGGTCTGCTGGCTATGTTGCGTGCAGATCTGAGATGGCTCCGGGATCTGTTCCCAACCAAAAGGACACATTCAATGCAAAACAACAATGCATTTAATATAAACAAATCCTATTACACAGGTACTCACACACCCACTCACCCACTGACAGACCCACAAAACCACTCACACAGCCAGTCACAAACCTACACAGGCACTCACACACCTACTCATAGACTGACACAGCCACACACATACCCATTCACAGACCCACTCACACAGGTACTCACGCAGCCATTCACACACACAAACATATTCGCAAACCTATTCACACACTCACACAGCCACCCACATACCCATTCACACATTCATTCACCTACTCACAGACCCACAACACCACTGACACACCCAATCACAGACCCACACAGCCACACATAGCCCATCATACCCATTAACACACTCACACACCCACTCAAAGACCCACAAAACAATGGATACACCCAGTCATACACCTATACAGCCACTCACATACTAACTCACACAGCCATATAGCCACTCACATACAAATTCATACAGTCACATACCCACTCACACATCCATTCACACGCTCATACACATACTCACACACTGATTCACACCCTCATATACCGACTTACAGACCCACACAAACACTCACACATCTGCTCACACACCCATGCTCATACTTATATACCTACTCAGACACCCATTCACACACTCACATGCACACACACCCATGCATCAATTCACACACTCATACACCAACTCACAGACCCACAAACCACTTACACACCCACTCACAGGCCCACACAGCCACTCACACACCCACTTAGAGACCCACACAGCCAATCACACAGGCACTCACACACCCACTCACATACATATTCATCCAATCAAAAACCCAGCCACTCACAGACTCACAAAACCACTCACACCCAGTGATGCACCTTCACAACCAATCACTCACTCAGTCACACACCCATATAGCCACTCATACACCCACTCGCAGATGCACACAGCCACTCACACACCCACTTATAGACCCACACAGCCACTCACACACCCATTTATCCACTCACATACCCATTCATAGACTCATCTACTCACTCACACACCCATTCAAACACTCACACACCCACTCACAAACCCACAAAACCACTCACTCATCCAGTCACACACCTACACAGCCACTCACACACCCACTCACATACCCATACAGTCAGTCACACTCCCATTCAGAGACCCAGAAAAACACTTGCATACCCATTCACAAACCTATACAGGAAAACCACTGACATACCCACTCACACACCCATGCAGCCACTCATACACCACTCAGAGATCCACACATCTACTTACACACCCACCCATCCATCACACACACAGTCTCTCACACCCCTACACAACCACTACACACCTGTATGCCCCCTTCCCCCATAAATCAAGTAGTGGGCCGCAGTGGATGGAATCCCTGGGTCCACAAATAGCTCAGAGAGAGGAGCCACATACCCCTTCTCTAAAAAATGTGGCTGGCTCTAGTGGATGGGGTCCCCGGGGCTGCAATCAGCCTGGGGAAGAGGGCTGACTACCCCCCTCTTGGGTTGACTGCTTTGGGGGGATGACCACAGGGCCTGGTCACAGGCTGTGCATGGCAGTGGTTGGATTAACGTATAGTAATTAAATATTACTTTATGTTAAATAAACTAGAAATTCAATGAAAAAAACAAAGGTTACAAGACTGTTATAATTGGGAAATATGATTAAAAAAACCTCTAGAAATTCACACAAAAAAAAACCCAATTGTTCAGGAACATTATAGTTAAGTTCAGATTTTACACACACAAAATTCAGCAGTTATAATTATGCTTATCTCAAGAAATTACAGCTCGTCCCCTAAGGTAACTATAACTCGCGCTCTCACTGTGCACTGCTAATTACCCAACGTTACATCAGTCATGATATTTTTTATGACATCACTCTGCTAACTATATATTTTTTCTTTTTCTCAGCATGTGGTGGCAGACATCGTAGGGCTCGGGGTCTCTCCGAGCCCTATGATGTCTGCCACCACATTTATGTTGATGTGGTAGCAGCCAATCAGATCTCATCTCGAGATCTGTTGGCTCCACGGATCCTCCACGGTGTGAAATATCTCTATTTTTTTAAACTTAATTTCTCAAAAACTATTAAACGGAATTACAGTATATCACAAAAAATATTCTTTATGGGCCAAGATCTTGCTTTCTGCCTAATTTGGTTTAATTCCATTCACACGTTTGGACCGTAGCTGTGTCTAATTTCCCTATGAATTTTCAATCTAAAAAATCCAAAGAAATTCACCAGTTATAGTTTATTGAGCTAGCTATAACTTGTGCCCCGCCATGCACTGCTTATGACGTTACATATTACATCACTCCTATGTTAAATGACATCACTGATGAAATCTCAAATAACATCATTGATGATATCACTGATTACATCATCCAATGAATGTGACAGTTTGCTATATGCGTTTGATACTGGAAGGTATCAGCCAGCTACGCCTAGACGCAATTCTTTTCCACCCTTGTAAGGCTAATGGACGTAACCATTTGCTACATGCAGGACCTAAAGCATATCCTTGAAAGCACCCCTGTGTAGTAGAGATTATGCTCTTTATTTACTGGTATTCAGGTGTGAAAAGAACATAATTTCTCTGTAGATGTTAATGCAATCAGCAATATATTAACCCCATTGCTGCTTGCCTTACCCCCCTTTAAGTGTCAAGCCCTTATTGGCAATTTGGGGTAGTTCATGCTTAGGCTTCCATAACTTTTTGTCCACTTAAGTTATCCACGCCAAATGTGTGCCCTTTTTTTCCAACATCCTGGGAATTCTAAAGATGCTCAGGATTTGTGAATTCTCTGTAGGGGACTGAGAAATTAGGCAAAATATGGCAATTTTTTTTTTTTTTGGGATACATGGGAAAAAGTGCAGAAGAAAGTGTTTTTTTCCTGCAAATGGCGTCAACAAAATGTTTATGGTGCTAAAATGACCATCTACCCAGCTTTCAGGAACAGACAGACTTGATTCAGAAAAACAAATCTTTTGACACTGGTTTGGCATTTTACTAGGAGACAGACCCTTTTTTTATTTGTTGTACTTTTAACCTCCTTCCAGTTTGTGGTGGAATCGGGTATGAAACCCATGGTGGATTCCATAAATTTACACATTTCTGAAAAATAGACGAAATTCTGAACTCAGCAAGTGGTAATTTGTGTAGCTCCTTCAAGGTTTTCCTGAAGAAATTAGGTGTTGAAAAAATATTGAACATTAGTAAGAATAATCAGCCATTTGTGACAAAGTTTTCATTTGTAATTTCTCATCACAATGGCCAATTTACAAACAAAATATACCGTTACATCTGCTAGAACCTTATGGTTGCAGGGATATGTAAGGTTTGTGGGTTTTCCCAGACCTCGAGGTACCTAAAGATAATAACAAAGCTGCACCTTGCAATGTTTTTTTATTGTGTACAGGGAATAGTGCAATTCATATAGTAAAATATAAAGACTGAAAAATAGGTATCAGGGAAACTCATGAATTTCCAAAATGGGCAAATGATATGGACTTTAGAAGCAGTGGTTATTTGCACATCTCTTAATTGTGGGTACCAATACTAGCATGTGAATAAGAGGGCATTTCTCAAAATGTCTTCTTTCTTACACACTGACTTACAATTCAAAGGCACAAATGCAGAGAAATACAATTGCTAATAACACTTCTTCTACTATTCTTTGTACCCCTGAGTCTCCCAATAAAAATAGTACAACACTTGTGAGGGTAGGCCTAGTGTCCGAGATAAGAAAGGGCCCAAAACACAACATGCACGGATGACATTTTTCCACTGACAACTGACCCTTTTTTTTGGGTCCTAGCTCAGCTGGCACCTGGTGAAACCTAACAAACGTACATTTTTAAGACAAGACACTTGGAGAAATCCAGGATGGGGTGACTTGTTACCAGGTTGTGTTACCCAGAATCCCTAGCAAACCACAAACTTTGACTAAAAAACATATTTTCCTCACATTTCTGTGATGGACAATTCTAAAATCTGGGGAGAACCACAAACTTTCTTCCACCCAGTGTTCCCCCAAATCTCCTGATAAAAATCGTACCTCACTTGTGTGGGTAGCCTAGTGCCCACAAAAGGAAACAGCCCAACAGGCAACAAGGACAAATCACATTGATCCACTGAAAACTGACCCTTTTTTTTGCAATATGCCTGGCTGTGGAATTTGGGCCCTAGCTTAGCTGGCATCTAACAAGCCTGTACATTATTGAAAACTAGACACCTAAGGGAATCGAGGATAGGTTGATTTGCATGGCTCTCACCAGACTGTGTTACCCAGAATCGCATGGAAACCTCAAACTTTGACTAACAAAACACACTTTCCTCATGTTTCTGTGATGGAAGGTTCTGGAATCTCTGGTGAGCCACACATTTCCTTCCACCCAGCACTCCTTCAAGTTTTCCAATAAAAATGATACCTCACTTGTGTGGGTAGGCCTGTGGCAGGAAACGGCTAGGGTGGAAGTCGCTGAGTTTCACAAACTCCGCGAGATTCCGCGGAGCTCCGCGAGAGGCAGAATATCGGGGTATCATGCTACTTGTGCTGATTTTTAGTGCCTGGAGCTGGTCCCATACTTTAAAATCAGCATGAATGGCACCACGCAACATTCCAGAGGGCGCTGTTTCTTCCTGGTATTCCTACTCGAGCAGCAGCTTGGTGCACACGAGCATCAGGTTTCTCAACGTGAGCGTTAGTGAGCAGCCGCAACCCCGCATTGAGAAATAGCACCTGGACTCGTCCTAGCACTCGATTTTCTCGCTCGCACCTGCCAACTTAACGTTGGCGAGCAGCGCGCAAGAAAAACTCCACCACCTGGTAGTTGATGGAGTTTTTCCAAAACTGAGTGCAATGTGGACAAAACTCAGCAAACTCCACCCGCGGAGGGTATTCTAATGCCCACCCCTGAAAACAGCCCAAAATGCAACATAGAAACATCAAATTTTCCACTGAAAACTGACCACATTGCCTCTTGGACCCTGCACTTTGCGGGCACTAGGCCTACCCACACAGGTGATATACTATTTTTATCTGGAGACATGTGGGAACTCTGGGTGGCAGAAAGTTGGAGGCCCCCAGCAGATTCCAGTATTTTAAGGGATTTATATGATCCACCCTGGAGTCCCCCTGGTGTCTCGTTTATGAAAATAGCTAGTTGGTAGATTTTCCCTAGAGACAATGTACACCCTAGCAGAAAAAGACAGAAAAGACAAATATTACTTCACAACAATCTACACCTTAAGTACACGCACATACTGGTTGGATTTGGCATGAAGGTGAGTGAAAGGTTCAAAATGTACAATTCATTAACAAGAGATTTCACAACAATGATATACAATGTTAATAATTGAAAGTTCAAAAACTGAACCAATGACTCACAGCTCGGTAGTTGTAAAGCCACGACAAGACATCAACCACCTTCCAGGCCATTCACACACCTTTCATGCTGACACACACAAAACCATTCACACCACCAGTCACCGGCCCAGCACATTACAACACTCACATCAATAAACAGTGTCAATCAAGGGCCCATAACTTTTATATGCCAACAAGACTCACACAGCAATCACACCAACGGAGTGTGTGGACTGGCGTTTGGCTGGCAATGTGTGTGCAGTGACTAGCAGCAATTCACTGCACACACACCTCAAGCCAAATGCTACCTCACACACACTACCAGCCAAGCGCCAGTCCACGCACAACACCAGCCAATCTCCAGTGCACGCACACCACCAGCCAAGCCCCAGTCCACGCACACCACCAGCCAAGAGCCAGTCTGCGCACACCTCAAGCCAAGCATCTGTCCACACACACCGCCATTGCATTTCTTTTATAAAAAAGAAAACACAAACCAATTGGAAGTAGATGAAAAACCAACTATACAACTACTGGTATATAGTAATCTGGAAGGAAAAGTCAATCAATACAAAGCACACAAAGACCTATATACTCAAAAACTATACCACTCACTTGACAGACACAGCTAGAATGAGGATCACCTGCACCTACTCTGCACAGACACAGCAAGCACAAACAATAGCCCACTATAAAGGAACACTAAAAGAAAATTATACACAAAACAACACAATACACATCTGGCACAAATCCAAGGAGAATTTGACACACAATAAAACAGAAGCTAAATATGCTGCTATTATTACACAGTTTACAAAAACACATTCATGCAGAGCAATGATACTCATTTGGAGTACACAGTACAAAAAACAATTTTCTTACCAAACATATGGCAGTACACAAACTGCAGATCTACCAGTGCTGAAACCGCAATCAGGAGTCACCAAAAAGGAAATCAAAAGCTTTGCACTAGAATAAAAAGAGAAATACAACATTAAGATAACAAATGCAAATTATGACAAGTAATAAAACTGTTAACATTATAAAACACTATAAAGTCTGCCCTTGGGGGCAGATCAGCATCTCGAACTTCCGATCTGCCCCCAAGGGGGGCACAAAGCAAAGGCAAGAAATTGACACCCTAGAGGGGAGTGACCATTACCCCAGCAACACACCACTTCACACACACCATCATCCAAATGGCAGCCACACACATTGCCAGCCAGTCAACTCACACCATCAGCCAGCCGACACACACACACAGCCAGCAAAATCCCCATTTCAAACACACCATCAGTTAAACTCCAATCCACACCGCGCCAGACAAATGCCATTACACATACTGCCCACCAAACGCCAGCACACACAGACCATCAGCTGAACTCCAGTTCACACACACACACAGAAATGTTCCTTTGTGTCTATAGGTTTTCTGGACTCTTGGGGGCAGATGGGCTGAAAAATAGGACAGATCTGCCCCAAGGGAGGGGCAGAAAATGGCCAAAATATTGACCCCATAATGGGAGCCACCTTTGCCCAAGAGCCCGCTCCCTGACATATAAATAAGAAAATCCCTTGTGTCGAGTGGCTTTCTGCCCCTTTGGGGACAGATGGGCCGAAAAATGTGGTGGATGTGCCACCAGGGGGGCAGAAAATGGCCAATATATGTGCCCCAATACAGGGAAGAAACCCTTGCCCAAGGGAGAGGCTGTCAAAAAGAAAAGAAAAACCCTGGTGGCCTAGTGGGTGTATTCCTGGTGCTCCATTGTGGCCCCACCCACGATCATGCTTCAGGAATGTACTGCAAAGAGACACCGGGGAAAAGGAAAAATCATTTTGTTTGCCCTGGTGCTTCTTTGCCCTCCCTGAGCCCTCCCCGGAGGAAAAACTAGCCGCTGATAAGGCATGCTTGTAAAAATAACTTACACATATTCTTGAAATGAGCAGAATGTCATACAGCATTACAATGCTTACAAACATTCTACAACTTAAAGCATTTGTGAGTGAGTCACCTGTAGTTTATACATTCTTCAATAATGTATAATATCTCAGAATTTTTATTGAACAGAACTTTAATTTAAGCCACAACCTATTCGTAACAAATGTCTAGAACTCACACTAGTTGCACTCAGTCTCTATTTTGTTTCAATTAAGTAGTTTGCTCTTTTTTATAGTATTTAAACTGTGCGTCATATAAATGTTATCATACTCAATTAGATTTGTTTCCAGATTTAACCGTTATTATATTTCATAGATGTACACACGTGCATACAGTCAATGTATGCTGTAAATGTTTGTGGGCCCTTTACTAATTACTTTCTTTCTAAAATGATCCGGCTGTTCATAAAGTAATTTGAGGAGCAGTAGGTTGGATGATGTCAACTATGATGTCATCGTTGATGTCATCAATGATCTCATTAAAGATGTCATCAGTCATATCATCAATGATGTAATTTAACATGTCATGGGTGATGTAATATGTGAGGCCATAATAAGCAATGCATGGCAGGGGTTATAGATAGTTATAGTTATAGTTATAGTTAGCTCACTGAACCACAACTTAAAAATTTCAGTTTTTTGCTTTTTAAGCATTCGTTTTTTACTCTGATGTCACTTTAATCTTTAAACTGCACTCTTTAGACATTTGCCCCATCTCCAAAACGGAGATTACTAAAATAATGTTTCAGTCTCTGCTGGTAAAAAACACTGGCCCCCTCCCCAAAAGGGAGATTACCAAAATAATGTTTTAGTCTCTGCTGGTAAATAACACTGTTTCTCAATCCACAAAAGAATTGATCTTCAAAGACCTAAGCCGAAATTCTGAGGATAATAATGTTAGATCACCTTTGACTCCCTCTATTTGTTTAATGGATCTTGGTGGATTGGCTCCCATCAGGTGTGTCTGGGAGACCCAATAAAAGCAGGTATTCCCAAAGTAAATAAACAGAAACAATTGAGGCAGCATAGAAGTAATATGATTGACCATAATTCTACTTTAGGAGTTTTTCATTAACACTGCTAATTGTAGGTCTCACAAGCAGTTCAGTAGTAGCAACTACGATGAAACTGTTATGGAGTTTTAATGGCCAGCGTTGCACAAATGAAGAATCTAAACAAGCATCCTAACAATCTGGGTTCTCCAGTGAAAAAGGCCTCATGTGTTGGAATGTGCATGGTTTCAATTGCACCTATAAACATTTGTCTACCTATAAACTCACAAAACATTATTATTAAGAACTATTAATTCAAGAGACTTGGCTCCAGGTAAGCCCAGTAATGGTGCAGAGACAGACTATCGAGTACAAAATATCGAGTTGCACAAATATCTAGTCATTAATATCGTGGATCAGAAACATTGACAGCAAGAATATCGTGGTCAAGAATATCGATTTAATGTAAGTAATATCGATTTTGAAAATATCGAAGTGTTTAATATCGTTTGCAAAAATATAGTTGTTAAAAATATCATTTTTTATTATTGTTATGTATGTTAGTATATATTTTATATGTATGTGATGTATGTTTTTTGTATAAGAATTGTTTGTATTTTTAAGATATGCATTACAGTTTTAGTAGTTATTATTTTTTTTTATTTGAATTTTGCGCTTTTAGTTCCATAGCCGGTTGTGCGTTTATAGGGGAATAGGGTGGGAAGTAATTTAATTATATTAAATGTATTAAATATTTTTTTATTTGAATTTTGCCTTTCTATTTCTGTAGCGGGTTGTGTGTTTATAGGGGAATAGGGTGGGAAGTAATGAAATTATATTAAATGTATTGATTAATTCTTATTTATTAATAATTAATATTTGTTTAATTGATATGTTATAGTGTTAAATGTGTAAAGTAATTTTTTATTAATTAATTAATATTTGGTTATCAATTAATTGTAATTAATTAATTGTAATTAATTATAGTAATTGTGTAATTAATTTTAGGTGTGTGTTGTGGTGTTTTATAGGTGTAAAAGGTGGGAAGTAATTTATTTTTAATTTATGAAATAATAATTGGTTGTTAACTAATTATAATTAATTAATTGGTTATTAATTTTGGTAAATTTGTAATTGATGTTAGATGTGTGTTTTTTATGTTTATAGGTGTAAAGGTTGGGAAATAATTTATTTTTAATTGATGAATTAATAATTTGTTAATTAATTTCAATAAATTAATTGGTAATTAATTATGGTAATTGTGCAATTAATTTTAGGTGTGTATTGTGGTTTTTATAGAAGTAAAGGGTGGGAAGTAAATTGTGTTTAATTAATTATATTTAGTTGTTAATTAATGTTAATTATTTTATATTTATTTGGGGTAATTGTTTATTTTTTGTGTGTTGTTTTTACTTTTAAAGCAGTAAAGGTGGGTATTAAATGAATTTTAATTATTTAATTATTAGTTGTTAATAGAAATAGTTTTTCTTTTAAAAATAATATTTAATAGTGTTTTATTATTTTATAGTTAATTTAGGTGTGTGTTGTGGATATTATAGTGTTAAAGCATGTGTACTCAATGAATGTTTATTTTTATTAATAAGATTTGTTTAATTGATTATTAATTATGTTAATTATGGAAATACATTTGATTAAAAATGTTGAAGTGTTTTGTTATTGATGTGGTGTTATATGGTAGGAAATAAAATAAAAACATTTATGTTTTAAATAATTTTTATGTTTGTTAATATTTGCTACTTTTAAATAATTATTGTTTATAAATGTATTTATTAATTTATTTTATATATTATTTGTAGATTTTTGTTATATGTAATTAATATTACAATATTTTTTTACAACCAGATTTTATTGGTCTTTCAAGACATCGTCAATATACATAAACATTGTTCACATCATATCTAGCACATATTGCCATAATCATTACTCTCTGGCGTGCTTATCTTAACATCCCCTTTTAACAAAACAGTCCCCCTCCCCCATGAGTTGCGCTTAAGTGGGCTTTTTGCAACCTCTTTGTACTGTTGGGTTCTCGTGGGTCAGGCTTCTGGGTCCCATGTGCTACGGTGTCAGCCGTCCCTAATCTAAGTGCTCACCTCACCCGCTCCCCTACTCTGGTGCTGCTAGCTGTGGGTTGCTTGCTCCACTATTATTATCCTGCCTGCTCGCCGTCAGCTCCCTCACTAGGTTTTCCCACGCTCTGGGCCTGTCTATTTTACCTATCCCTCGGCTGGCTTCCCTGAGCAATAGTCTACCTTCCGCTCCGGCCCACTTCTTGAGCTCTTTTTTCCAGGAAACAATCTGTGACCCTCCGGGTGCTTTCCAATTCCTGGATAGCACTCTCTTGGCCAGGACAAAAGCCAGGTCTTGGAACTTCCCAGTCATTTTGTTTTTGGCCATATGGGGGAACCACCCTAGCAGGAAGTGCTCTGGGGTATGCGGGAGCTCTTTATCAATGAGATCGCCTACCACTTGCCTTATCTCCTCCCCAAAGGATTGTAGCGTGGGGCAACTCCAAAATTTATGAATTATATGTGCCTCCCTCTCCCCACATCCTGGGAACGCTGCCATGTCCGTACCAAAGTATCTCCTAAATTGGGACGGGGTGAGGTACGCTTTATGCAATACGTAGAAATTAATTAATTTAAATCACGCATTTCTAGATGCTTTCGGGGTTCGCTCTAGGATCTTATCCCACTCTACCTCCGGTATCTGCTTACCCAGGTCTTCTTCCCACTGTAATCGCAGGCGCTCTAGCGGCTTTTTCATGTTGTGCCTCATTGCCTTGTATAGACGGGCCACTGTCTTGATCCTCCCTGCTGATAGCGCAACATATTCGCATGTTCCTCATATAACGAGGTCGGAAAAGGCTGACATAATTACCATCTCTCCCTTTTGGCAATCCATAGCAATAGCAGGCGGCCAATCTTTCTCAGCTAAGAGAATGTCATGTTCAAAAGTCAGGTTCTTCCAAAGGAGACCTTTAATTTTTCTGGGCTTGTCCCCTTCCATTTTGAGTATTATCTCTTGTAACTTATGTGGGACACTTACCCTAGTATCAGGTGTTTCCACCATGATATACTCACTCAACTCCCCTGTCACCAGAAATTCCATCAGGTTCTGGCGAGCTATTGTTACTTCTGCTGCGCTGTCTAGCATCGTCAGAGCCCATTCCCTGTTCAGTAGTTGAGTCCTCAGAATTCTGGGCATGTCTAACTTTGAGACCTGCTACTTTCTTCTTTTTGAATTGAGGTTTTGCTTTAGGCTTTTTTTCTTTTTCGGAAGAGTAGTCTGAAGTGCGTTGTGTGTCTCTGTACTTTGTACGCTCTTCTTGTCTGTGTTCTGACCGTCCTTCCCTATCAGAGTTTTTTGATGAACCCTGAAAGGAACGAGAGGAACGTGTATCAGTGTCCTGATACCTGTCAGGTTTTTTAATGTTATCTCTATTCCTAAGTTTAAACCTCCTTTCGGGGGCTCCTGCTTGGGAGACCTGCCCCTGTATTGAGATCCATTCTTCTGTTGTTTGTTATTGTCCCATTTCTTCTTTGAAGAAACTGGTGTTTGCTTTGCCTGTTCTTTTTCTGGACCTTCCATTAGTTGAGGTTTTACTGGTCTATCTCCCAGACTGTCTCAATCTAATTCTGCATAAGCAGTTTCAATAATTTTAGGTAATTCTGTCTCCTGTTGTAAAGGAGTGAAATCTCTCAGGCGTTGGCGTATTGCCACTGATGCTGCTTCCCCTTTAATATTTGCTAATATTATAGCTGATACTTGGGCAAAGTTATTTAGTAACTTCATCCCTAAGTTCAGAGCAGGTTCTGCTCCATACTCGTTCTGTATTTGTCTCAATACATCTGGTATTACTGCTAAAGATGGGATACCATGAGTTCTGGTATATATTGCAGCGAAAACTTACCCCACGAAGTACAATCCTCTATCGGGGAGCTATCCCCATTGGCAAACAAATTGTTAGCATTCTATGCATTTCCTGTGGGCCGGTGTGTGGAAATACAGCCTCTAGCTGTGTTATTTTTTGAGCTATCCAGAAAGGCATTTGTTCACGTTTAGTGGTCATTTTACCCATCACTGCGTGTAACGTTTGTGGTGTAATTTTAGTTGTAGAGTTTTGGACTGGTCCTGGTTGTGTAGCCAGTGTTGGCTGAAGTGTGAGTGTTCTCATCACAAACTGTGTCATGTTTCTGTAAAGTCTTATTAGTTCTTTGTGAAGTGTAAGTAAGTCTCCTGCTGGCATTGTGTCAATGTCAGGGTGTGGTGTGTAGGCTGCTAGTACCGGCCATGTTGCTCCGTCACTTCCAAGTGGACCGAGTCTCACTCTAATTCTTGTATGGGGGAGGATGCCTTTAAACCAGTATAAATGCTCCTGGTAAGTGAGCGGAATTTCAATGTCCTCATACGGACAATATTCGTTCGGTATGTCATCTTCGACATAGTAATGAAATGTTTTTGTTCATGCATTTGCCTGTGGGAATCTAATCCAAGAATAGAATACCTCCTTTCTATATGATTCATGTGCCTCAATCACGAATGTTACTTGCCCACCCCTAGATGTAACACCGTATGCTACTAGTTTTAGGGCGATGGCATTTCTAACATTTTCTGCAGTTTGTATTGCGTCTACATCTTCTACCTCAGCTGAGAGATTTAGTTCACGCACTATGTCTCCCTGCTTGGTCATTGTTTTTAGTAAGAAGAGTTCTTTTAGGGAACTGAGATAAGGTGTTATGCACAATAGGAAAAATGTGTCCTTCAAGCTGTATTTAACCAACAGCCAATACATAGGATTTTTGCCTACTCGGCTGTGATGGATGTTTGTTCCCTCCCACTCCAGACATCTCTGGGAAAAATGTGAGTAGGGGTCTCTGAGAATAGCACGACTGAACTACTCAGATTTTACAGTTAAATAAGTACCTAACCAACACTGGCGGTGCCATGTCGTGTAGTTCTTATAAATCTATATAAGATCTGCGCGTTTAGACAACATACACTGCGGGCTTGGTGTCTGAACTGATTCCAGACACCCCCACCGGGTATGATGGCCTGTTTACCAGCTAGCTCACGGTGCCACTAGAAACTCCTCTTACCAAGGAGAGAATAGTTCTCGGCAACTATCGAACATGACAACCCTGATCTCTCAGAATTGTGGAAACAGTGTAATACTTTTTGCTCAGTCACCCGTGCTCACTTTGTCTCAGAGAGATTCACAGAACAAACGATATGGACGTTTTCAATAAGTATTTATTGAACATTCGTCAATCTAGTGTAAAATAGGTGTGCTGAAACAATCATCAGACAGTAACAGATAGAACTGATTAGAAGCACTAAGAAAATAAAAGTATGGTAGATTTCTACCATTTTGCTGTATTCATGAATATAGGAAAGTATAAAAAATACATGACAATAAAATGCGTACTCCTACGATGCAATCCTAACTAGATGTACGTAGATGTACCTAGCAAATGTGAAGGTGTTAAGCCAAGAATCACTCTAGGATAAAGTCAACCCCATTACCTGAAGTGAGAGACTTTGGGACCCCGTCTTGGTCTCAAGTTGGACACCCCGCAAGGGATGTTCAGACCACTGCGAGCTGGAGTGTCTGCATGCAGGAACCTCAGCGTCTCGCGTCAGTGTGTCGGCATTGAAGTCGTGACCTCCTCTGACTATCTCAGCAAGATGTGATGTTTATATACCCGAAGGTATCCCCTGGGGTTCTACCTTGCTGTGCCACTGTCGGACTTAGTATGACGTCGGGAATGAACCTTGTACATAGTTATTATGCAGGAGATGGTAGTCCTGCTGAGTTTCCGAGAATCCAGGATCCTCATGCATAATGTATGAGGCTATTGTTCAGGGAAAACCCCACTTTCTTACAGGAGTGCTGTAACTAGGTAAAGGGTCAGTCCTAGCAGCCCGTTATGTATGTAATGTAGGGACGAATATAAGTGAAAGGTTGGGATGTTACCTGAGCCTATATTGGGGTACCTATATGGAATATAACACCACATCTAATATTTCTAACACATTCATTCATACTGGATAATAATATTACTATATTTTCAGTATGGCAATTCCTCTTCCTCCTTTGTTGCTCACTATATTTTTAGTTAATGTTCTCATCTAAGCTCTCTTCTATTTTGCCTTTTACTGTAGTGTAGCTACACTTTTTCTTTCAGCTTATATACACTTACAATTTTTTTAAATATACTTTTTTATAGTACAACCTTATTAACATACCTGTAAAATATCTTTGCTTTTGTCCAACTTTTAGTGTAATTTCTATTAACATCTGTTTTCCACTGCAAATCTCATGTCAGAACTATGGCACTCCTCCTCCACTCTCAGTAGAAAAGTACCTAAAATAGATACCATTCCCCATGTTCTCTTACTAATACTCCTATACTTAGCAAATCACATACTTCCTTTCATCTTTAATTTTTGTTAAACCACTCCTAAATGGTCACTATTTTTTTACCCTTTCCATGTTTTCCATAATGAAGCCCAATTTGGTAGGTTTTTTGCGGATCCATCCATCCAGCCATGCAAATCCATGGTAGATCTGCTGATCCACATGGAAACCTTTGAAAGCATTCAACAATCTGCTGTTAATGTTTTTCATTTATATTTAATTTTGTAAAATATTGTCAATTACAAGATATACTCTCTCTACTGAGAAATTTGGTACAATTATCTGCTTTTCCGTTTCACACTGCAGTTTCTTTTGTTCCCTTCCCCACAATCTTTTAGCTCTGTTTCCATAGTAACCATGTTTCCAATAGTCTCTGCCTACTAGTACCTGAAAAGTTCACAAGACTTTCTCGAAACCGCATACTAGCTTTACATTAACTGTATCAGGCATGGTTGACTGCTAGCAATTCCAGGCATATCCCAAACAACATAACTTTTTAAAAAATATTTACAGAAACCAATCACATAGGTAGTTACTTTTTTCCTTAACCCCTTCTATGCTCATGACGGAATGGTTCAGGCCAGGGGTGGGGGCTGCCCAGAATAAGCATGCCAATGCCCACACCCTGCCCACCCAAAAAGGCAAAGACTTTCTGCCCCCACCAGGAGGCAGATGGGGGCAATAGCCCCTGATCTGCACCCCAGGGGGGCAGAAAGCCCACTAGGCACCAGGGATTATTTTTTTTAATACTAAGGGGTGGGGGCTACCTGGAATGGGCATGCCAATGCTCCCATCCCCCAAAAAATGCTACAGTATTTGGCACCCCCAGGAGGCAGATGGGGTAATAGCCCCTTATCTGCCCCCCACACCCCTCTAGGCACCAGGGATTTTTTTCTTCAAAGTTTGGAGTGGGGGCTGCCCAGAATGGGCATGCCAATGCCCCCAACCCCCACCCCAAAAAAATGCCAGTCTTTTTTCCCCCACAGGGGGCAGATGGGGGCAGTAGCCCCTGATCTGCCCCCCTGGGGGCAGAAAGCCCAATAGACACCAGGGATTTTTTTATAGGTAGGGTTGGGGGCTTTCCAGAATGGGCATGTCAATAAAAATGGTACCCCATTTGTTTGTACAGGCCTACTACCCGTGAGAGGAAACGGCCCAAAACGCAACATGGACACACCACATTTTTCAGTGAAAACTGACCCTTTTTTTGCAAAGTGCCCAGCTGTAGATTTTGAACCCTAGCTCTGCCGGCACCTAGGGAAACCTAGCAAACTGATACATTTTTGAAAACTAGACACCCAGGGGAATCCAGGATGTTGTTACTTGTGGGGCTCTCACTAGGTTCTGTTACCCAGAATCCCTTGCAAACCTCAAACTTTGTCAAAATAAACACATTTTCCTCACTTTTCTGTGATGGAAAGTTCTGGAATCTTCGCAGATCCACAAACTTCCACCCACCCAGCATTTCCCAAAGTCTCCCGATAAGAATGGTACCTCACTTGTTTGGGCAGGCCAACTACCCCCGAAAGGAAACAGCCCAAAACGCAACATGGACACACCACATTTTTACAGTGAAAACTGTTATGGGCCGTTTCCTGTTGTGGGCTCTAGGCCTACCCACACAAGTGAGGTGCCATTTTTCTCTGAAGACTTCGGGGAATGCGGGATAGGAGGAATTTTGTGGATCCACGCAGATTCCAGAACTTTCCATCACAGAAATGTGAGGAAAATGTGGTTTTTTTTTACAAAGTTTGAGATTTGCAAGGGATTATGGGTAAGAGAACCTGGTGAGAGCCACTCAAGTCACCCCTTCCTAGATTCCTATGGGTGTCTAGTTTTCAAAAATGTATAGTTTTGCAAGGTTTCCCTAGGTGCCGGCTGAGCTAGGGTTCAAAATCCACAGCTAGGCACTTTGCAAAAAAAGGGTCTGTTTTCACTTGTAAAAATGTGGAATGTCCACGTTGCGTTTTGGGCCTGTTTCCTGTCTCGGGCACTAGGCCTACCCACACAAGTGAGGTACCATGTTTATTGAGAGACTTAGGAGAACACAGAATTGTAGAGCAACTGTTATTACCTATTGACTTTTGATGCATTTCTGCCTTCAAAATGTAAGACAATGTGTAAAAAAGAAGTCACTTTGAAAAATTTCCTATAATTCACATGGTAGTATGGGTACCCACAAATTCGGAGATGTGCAAATGGGCTACTGTTTCTCAACTCTATATTTTGTTATCATTTCAGAAATACATAGGTGTCTTTCATACCAATTTTTCACCGTTTTTATTTTCCCAAATGAATTGCTAAATACCTGCTACACAATAAAAAGCCATTGCAAGACTCTGCTCAGTTATTGGCAAACCTACAAGTCCTGTATATCCCCACAACCAGAAGAGTCCAGCGGATGTAACAGTATATTGTTTTAAAAAATCTGTTTTACTTAGAAGAAGTTACAGGTGAATACGTTGGCCCAAATGGCTTTTTTTCAACTCATTTTCAATTTTTCCTATTTTCAACTGGTAGTTTCTATAAAAAACCTTCAAGGATCTACACAACTGATCCCTTTCTGAATTCAGAATTTTGTTTACTTTTCAGAAATATTTCGCTTTCTGAGATCCTTTTTGCTTTCACACCAAATTCTACCACTAACTCGAAGGAGGTTGAAAGCACAAAAAGTAGCAAAAATAGGCTATGTCCCAGTAAAATGCCAAAACTGTGTAAAAGATGTTGGTTTTCTGACAAAAGTCTGCCTGTCCCTGAAAGCTGGGAAAATGGTGATTTCAGCACCACAAACCCTTTGTTGATACCATTTGCAAGGAAAAAAACAGAGGCTTTCTTCTGCATCACTTTTTCTCCACTTTTAAAAGCAAACCTAAATGTAGCTGTATTTTGGCTAATTTCTGGGTCCCCTCCAGGGGAATCCACAAACCCTGGATACCTTTAAAATCCCCATGATGTTGGAAGAAAAGGACGCAAATTTGGCACGGATACCTTATGTAGACAAAAAGTTACACGGCCTAAGCGCAAACTACCCCAAGTAGACAAACAAAAGGCTTAGCATGGGGGGGAAGGCCTAGCAGCGAAAGGGTTAAAGTCACTACCTAATTGTAGTTCCCTGCCCGTATCCTGCACATCTCCATGTTCAATCGAATATGTTCTTTAATATTTTAGTTGCTGTCCTCCATTTTAGCTTCCTTTCATATCCAAAACTTCCTCATTCTGCTGCAGCCTTTTTCTGTGTGCTACTCCTGCTTGTCTCCAAAATGGTCAGAGTCTGGATTGTGGGCCAAAGTTTTGTGTTTTGGGCCAGAGAAAGTGCTAGAAAGAGTGGCATTGACAGGGACCTAGGTTTACATAATGTACTTTAGTTTGCCAGAGAGGGTTAACACGGCATCAATTGCTGCCTTTGGATCAAAGTATTGTGGTTTGCCAACATTCAGACCTCAGGATTGTGCACTGGGGTGGCAATGACCTAGACACAATTTACCTTTGGTAAAATAATGTCACTTTTCCCACATACTGCTTTGGTGTTCTTCAACATTTGCCAAATGCAGAAGTGGCAGTGGTCAACCGAATTTTGTCCAGCAGTTAGAGAAATCCAGGAAACATGTCAATAAAACTGCTTCTGCATTTCTCCACGACCACAGCATTGGCTCTATATATCGTAACAACTTACGCTTCGGCATGGATGAAATATATCAATATGATGTAGTCCATTTCCCAGGGACAAGGAACAAAACAGGTGTTCCTCTACAGCTTAAAAGACTGCATCCTGTTCTATGTGCAGTTATCATCTACATACCGTAAATACAAAGGCTCTTTTCAGAGCCAACCCTTTTCCCAAACACTGGTTCTTTTTGTTTTCAAAACCTTTTTTTTCTCACCTGGATCAGTAGATCTTTTGCGGATACTCTGCCAACTTAGGGGTCTGCTGGCTATGTTGCGTGCAGATCTGAGATGGCTCCGGGATCTGTTCCCAACCAAAAGGACACATTCAATGCAAAACAACAATGCATTTAATATAAACAAATCCTATTACACAGGTACTCACACACCCACTCACCCACTGACAGACCCACAAAACCACTCACACAGCCAGTCACAAACCTACTCATAGACTGACACAGCCACACACATACCCATTCACAGACCCACTCACACAGGTACTCACGCAGCCATTCACACACACAAACATATTCGCAAACCTATTCACACACTCACACAGCCACCCACATACCCATTCACACATTCATTCACCTACTCACAGACCCACAACACCACTGACACACCCAATCACAGACCCACACAGCCACACATAGCCCATCATACCCATTAACACACTCACACACCCACTCAAAGACCCACAAAACAATGGATACACCCAGTCATACACCTATACAGCCACTCACATACTAACTCACACAGCCATATAGCCACTCACATACAAATTCATACAGTCACATACCCACTCACACATCCATTCACACGCTCATACACACACTCACACACTGATTCACACCCTCATATACCGACTTACAGACCCACACAACCACTCACACATCTGCTCACACACCCATACTCATACTTATACACCTACTCAGACACCCATTCACACACTCACACGCACACACACCCATGCATCAATTCACACACTCATACACCAACTCACAGACCCACAAACCACTTACACACCCACTCACAGGCCCACACAGCCACTCACACACCCACTTAGAGACCCACCCAGCCAATCACACAGGCACTCACACACCCACTCACATACATATTCATCCAATC
Organism: Calotriton arnoldi; assembly: GCA_963921515.1. Classification (NCBI taxonomy): domain Eukaryota; kingdom Metazoa; phylum Chordata; class Amphibia; order Caudata; family Salamandridae; genus Calotriton; species Calotriton arnoldi. The sequence goes on along the minus strand of CAWUFW010004593.1, from coordinate 188,299 downwards.
AAAAACCCAGCCACTCACAGACTCACAAAACCACTCACACCCAGTGATGCACCTTCACAACCAATCACTCACTCAGTCACACACCCATATAGCCACTCATACACCCACTCGCAGATGCACACAGCCACTCACACACCCACTTATAGACCCACACAGCCACTCACACACCCATTTATCCACTCACATACCCATTCATAGACTCATCTACTCACTCACACACCCATTCAAACACTCACACACCCACTCACAGACCCACAAAACCACTCACTCATCCAGTCACACACCTACACAGCCACTCACACACCCACTCACATACCCATACAGTCAGTCACACTCCCATTCAGAGACCCAGAAAAACACTTGCATACCCATTCACAAACCTATACAGGAAAACCACTGACATACCCACTCACACACCCATGCAGCCACTCATACACCACTCAGAGACCCACACATCTACTTACACACACACCCACCCATCCATCACACACACAGTCTCTCACACCCCTACACAACCACTACACACCTGTATGCCCCCTTCCCCCATAAATCAAGTAGTGGGCCGCAGTGGATGGAATCCCTGGGTCCACAAATAGCTCAGAGAGAGGAGCCACATACCCCTTCTCTAAAAAATGTGGCTGGCTCTAGTGGATGGGGTCCCCGGGGCTGCAATCAGCCTGGGGAAGAGGGCTGACTACCCCCTCTTGGGTTGACTGCTTTGGGGGATGACCACAGGGCCTGGTCACAGGCTGTGCATGGCAGTGGTTGGATTAACGTATAGTAATTAAATATTACTTTATGTTAAATAAACTAGAAATTCAATGAAAAAAACAAAGGTTACAAGACTGTTATAATTGGGAAATATGATTAAAAAACCTCTAGAAATTCACACAAAAAAAAACCCAATTGTTCAGGAACATTATAGTTAAGTTCAGATTTTACACACACAAAATTCAGCAGTTATAATTATGCTTATCTCAAGAAATTACAGCTCATCCCCTAAGGTAACTGTAACTCGCGCTCTCACTGTGCACTGCTAATTACCCAACGTTACATCAGTCATGATATTTTTATGACATCACTCTGCCAACTATATATTTTTTTCTTTTTCTCAGCATTTGGTGGCAGACATCGTAGGGCTCGGGGTCTCTCCGAGCCCTATGATGTCTGCCACCACATTTATGTTGATGTGGTAGCAGCCAATCAGATCTCATCTCGAGATCTGTTGGCTCCACGGATCCTCCACGGTGTGAAATATCTCTACTTTTTTAAACTTAATTTCTCAAAAACTATTAAACGGAATTACAGTATATCACAAAAAATATTCTTTCTGGGCCAAGATCTTGCTTTCTGCCTAATTTGGTTTAATTCCATTCACACGTTTGGACCGTAGCTGTGTCTAATTTCCCTATGAATTTTCAATCTAAAAATCCAAAGAAATTCACCAGTTATAGTTTATTGAGCTAGCTATAACTTGTGCCCCGCCATGCACTGCTTATGACGTTACATATTACATCACTCCTATGTTAAATGACATCACTGATGAAATCTCAAATAACATCATTGATGATATCACTGATTACATCATCCAATGAATGTGACAGTTTGCTATATGCGTTTGATACTGGAAGGTATCAGCCAGCTACGCCTAGACGCAATTCTTTTCCACCCTTGTAAGGCTAATGGACGTAACCATTTGCTACATGCAGGACCTAAAGCATATCCTTGAAAGCACCCCTGTGTAGTAGAGATTATGCTCTTTATTTACTGGTATTCAGGTGTGAAAAGAACATAATTTCTCTGTAGATGTTAATGCAATCAGCAATATATTAACCCCATTGCTGCTTGCCTTACCCCCCCCCCCCTTTAAGTGTCAAGCCCTTATTGGCAATTTGGGGTAGTTCATGCTTAGGCTTCCATAACTTTTTGTCCACTTAAGTTATCCACGCCAAATGTGTGCCCTTTTTTTCCAACATCCTGGGAATTCTAAAGATGCTCAGGATTTGTGAATTCTCTGTAGGGGACTGAGAAATTAGGCAAAATATGGCAATTTTTTTTTTTTTTTGGGATACATGGGAAAAAAGTGCAGAAGAAAGTGTTTTTTTTCCTGCAAATGGCGTCAACAAAATGTTTGCGGTGCTAAAATGACCATCTACCCAGCTTTCAGGAACAGACAGACTTGATTCAGAAAAACAAATCTTTTGACACTGGTTTGGCATTTTACTAGGAGACAGACCCTTTTTTTTATTTGTTGTACTTTTAACCTCCTTCCAGTTTGTGGTGGAATCGGGTATGAAACCCATGGTGGATTCCATAAATTTACACATTTCTGAAAAATAGACGAAATTCTGAACTCAGCAAGTGGTAATTTGTATAGCTCCTTCAAGGTTTTCCTGAAGAAATTAGGTGTTGAAAAAATATTGAACATTAGTAAGAATAATCAGCCATTTGTGACAAAGTTTTCATTTGTAATTTCTCATCACAATGGCCAATTTACAAACAAAATATACCATTACATCTGCTAGAACCTTATGGTTGCAGGGATATGTAAGGTTTGTGGGTTTTCCCAGACCTCGAGGTACCTAAAGATAATAACAAAGCTGCACCTTGCAATGTTTTTTTATTGTGTACAGGGAATAGTGCAATTCATATAGTAAAATATAAAGACTGAAAAATAGGTATCAGGGAAACTCATGAATTTCCAAAATGGGCAAATGATATGGACTTTAGAAGCAGTGGTTATTTGCACATCTCTTAATTGTGGGTACCAATACTAGCATGTGAATAAGAGGGCATTTCTCAAAATGTCTTCTTTCTTACACACTGACTTACAATTCAAAGGCACAAATGCAGAGAAATACAATTGCTAATAACACTTCTTCTACTATTCTTTGTACCCCTGAGTCTCCCAATAAAAATAGTACAACACTTGTGAGGGTAGGCCTAGTGTCCGAGATAAGAAAGGGCCCAAAACACAACATGCACGGATGACATTTTTCCACTGACAACTGACCCTTTTTTTTGGGTCCTAGCTCAGCTGGCACCTGGTGAAACCTAACAAACGTACATTTTTAAGACAAGACACTTGGAGAAATCCAGGATGGGGTGACTTGTTACCAGGTTGTGTTACCCAGAATCCCTAGCAAACCACAAACTTTGACTAAAAAACATATTTTCCTCACATTTCTGTGATGGACAATTCTAAAATCTGGGGAGAACCACAAACTTTCTTCCACCCAGTGTTCCCCCAAATCTCCTGATAAAAATCGTACCTCACTTGTGTGGGTAGCCTAGTGCCCACAAAAGGAAACAGCCCAACAGGCAACAAGGACAAATCACATTGATCCACTGAAAACTGACCCTTTTTTTGCAATATGCCTGGCTGTGGAATTTGGGCCCTAGCTTAGCTGGCATCTAACAAGCCTGTACATTATTGAAAACTAGACACCTAAGGGAATTGAGGATAGGTTGATTTGCATGGCTCTCACCAGACTGTGTTACCCAGAATCGCATGGAAACCTCAAACTTTGACTAACAAAACACACTTTCCTCATGTTTCTGTGATGGAAGGTTCTGGAATCTCTGGTGAGCCACACATTTCCTTCCACCCAGCACTCCTTCAAGTTTTCCAATAAAAATGATACCTCACTTGTGTGGGTAGGCCTGTGGCAGGAAACGGCTAGGGTGGAAGTCGCTGAGTTTCACAAACTCCGCGAGATTCCGCGGAGTTCCGCGAGAGGCAGAATATCGGGGTATCATGCTACTTGTGCTGATTTTTAGTGCCTGGAGGTGGTCCCATACTTTAAAATCAGCATGAATGGCACCACGCAACATTCCAGAGGGCGCTGTTTCTTCCTGGTATTCCTACTCGAGCAGCAGCTTGGTGCACACGAGCATCAGGTTTCTCAACGTGAGCGTTAGTGAGCAGCCGCAACCCCGCATTGAGAAATAGCACCTGGACTCGTCCTAGCACTCGATTTTCTCGCTCGCACCTGCCAACTTAACGTTGGCGAGCAGCACGCAAGAAAAACTCCACCACCCGGTAGTTGATGGAGTTTTTCCAAAACTGAGTGCAATGTGGACAAAACTCAGCAAACTCCACCCGCGGAGGGTATTCTAATGCCCACCCCTGAAAACAGCCCAAAATGCAACATAGAAACATCAAATTTTCCACTGAAAACTGACCACATTGCCTCTTGGACCCTGCACTTTTGCGGGCACTAGGCCTACCCACACAGGTGATATACTATTTTTATCTGGAGACATGTGGGAACTCTGGGTGGCAGAAAGTTGGAGGCCCCCAGCAGATTCCAGTATTTTAAGGGATTTATATGATCCACCCTGGAGTCCCCCTGGTGTCTCGTTTATGAAAATAGCTAGTTGGTAGATTTTCCCTAGAGACAATGTACACCCTAGCAGAAAAAGACAGAAAAGACAAATATTACTTCACAACAATCTACACCTTAAGTACACGCACATACTGGTTGGATTTGGCATGAAGGTGAGTGAAAGGTTCAAAATGTACAATTCATTAACAAGAGATTTCACAACAATGATATACAATGTTAATAATTGAAAGTTCAAAAACTGAACCAATGACTCACAGCTCGGTAGTTGTAAAGCCACGACAAGACATCAACCACCTTCCAGGCCATTCACACACCTTTCATGCTGACACACACAAAACCATTCACACCACCAGTCACCGGCCCAGCACATTACAACACTCACATCAATAAACAGTGTCAATCAAGGGCCCATAACTTTTATATGCCAACAAGACTCACACAGCAATCACACCAACGGAGTGTGTGGACTGGCGTTTGGCTGGCAATGTGTGTGCAGTGACTAGCAGCAATTCACTGCACACACACCTCAAGCCAAATGCTACCTCACACACACTACCAGCCAAGCGCCAGTCCACGCACAACACCAGCCAATCTCCAGTGCACGCACACCACCAGCCAAGCCCCAGTCCACGCACACCACCAGCCAAGAGCCAGTCTGCGCACACCTCAAGCCAAGCATCTGTCCACACACACCGCCATTGCATTTCTTTTTATAAAAAAGAAAACACAAACCAATTGGAAGTAGATGAAAAACCAACTATACAACTACTGGTATATAGTAATCTGGAAGGAAAAGTCAATCAATACAAAGCACACAAAGACCTATATACTCAAAAACTATACCACTCACTTGACAGACACAGCTAGAATGAGAATCACCTGCACCTACTCTGCACAGACACAGCAAGCACAAACAATAGCCCACTATAAAGGAACACTAAAAGAAAATTATACACAAGACAACACAATACACATCTGGCACAAATCCAAGGAGAATTTGACACACAATAAAACAGAAGCTAAATATGCTGCTATTATTACACAGTTTACAAAAACACATTCATGCAGAGCAATGATACTCATTTGGAGTACACAGTACAAAAAACAATTTTCTTACCAAACATATGGCAGTACACAAACTGCAGATCTACCAGTGCTGAAACCGCAATCAGGAGTCACCAAAAAGGAAATCAAAAGCTTTGCACTAGAATAAAAAGAGAAATACAACATTAAGATCACAAATGCAAATTATGACAAGTAATAAAACTGTTAACATTATAAAACACTATAAAGTCTGCCCTTGGGGGCAGATCAGCATCTCGAACTTCCGATCTGCCCCCAAGGGGGGCACAAAGCAAAGGCAAGAAATTGACACCCTAGAGGGGAGTGACCATTACCCCAGCAACACACCACTTCACACACACCATCATCTAAATGGCAGCCACACACATTGCCAGCCAGTCAACTCACACCATCAGCCAGCCGACACACACACACAGCCAGCAAAATCCCCATTTCAAACACACCATCAGCTAAACTCCAATCCACACACCGCCAGACAAATGCCATTACACATACTGCCCACCAAACGCCAGCACACACAGACCATCAGCTGAACTCCAGTTCACACACACACACAGAAATGTTCCTTTGTGTCTATAGGTTTTCTGGACTCTTGGGGGCAGATGGGCTGAAAAATAGGACAGATCTGCCCCAAGGGGAGGGGCAGAAAATGGCCAAAATATTGACCCCATAATGGGAGCCACCTTTGCCCAAGAGCCCGCTCCCTGACAAATAAATAAGAAAATCCCTTGTGTCGAGTGGCTTTCTGCCCCCTTTGGGGACAGATGGGCCGAAAAATGTGGTGGATGTGCCACCAGGGGGGGCAGAAAATGGCCAATATATGTGCCCCAATACAGGGAAGAAACCCTTGCCCAAGGGAGAGGCTGTCAAAAAGAAAAGAAAAACCCTGGTGGCCTAGTGGGTGTATTCCTGGTGCTCCATTGTGGCCCCACCCATGATCATGCTTCAGGAATGTACTGCAAAGAGACACCGGGGAAAAGGAAAAATCATTTTGTTTGCCCTGGTGCTTCTCTGCCCTCCCTGAGCCCTCCCCGGAGGAAAAACTAGCCGCTGATAAGGCATGCTTGTAAAAATAACTTACACATATTCTTGAAATGAGCAGAATGTCATACAGCATTACAATGCTTACAAACATTCTGCAACTTAAAGCATTTGTGAGTGAGTCACCCGTAGTTTATAAATTCTTCAATAATGTATAATATCTCAGAATTTTTATTGAACAGAACTTTAATTTAAGCCACAACCTATTCGTAACAAATGTCTAGAACTCACACTAGTTGCACTCAGTCTCTATTTTGTTTCAATTAAGTAGTTTGCTCTTTTTTTATAGTAGTTAAACTGTGCGTCATATAAATGTTATCATACTCAATTAGATTTGTTTCCAGATTTAACCGTTATTATATTTCATAGATGTACACACGTGCATACAGTCAATGTATGCTGTAAATGTTTGTGGGCCCTTTACTAATTACTTTCTTTCTAAAATGATCCGGCTGTTCATAAAGTAATTTGAGGAGCAGTAGGTTGGATGATGTCAACTATGATGTCATCGTTGATGTCATCAATGATCTCATTAAAGATGTCATCAGTCATATCATCAATGATGTAATTTAACATGTCATGGGTGATGTAATATGTGAGGCCATAATAAGCAATGCATGGCAGGGGTTATAGTTATAGTTATAGTTATAGTTATAGTTATAGTTAGCTCACTGAACCACAACTTAAAAATTTCAGTTTTTTGCTTTTTAAGCATTCGTTTTTTACTCTGATGTCACTTTAATCTTTAAACTGCACTCTTTAGACATTTGCCCCATCTCCAAAACGGAGATTACTAAAATAATGTTTCAGTCTCTGCTGGTAAAAAACACTGGCCCCCTCCCCAAAAGGGAGATTACCAAAATAATGTTTTAGTCTCTGCTGGTAAATAACACTGTTTCTCAATCCACAAAAGAATTGATCTTCAAAGACCTAAGCCGAAATTCTGAGGATAATAATGTTAGATCACCTTTGACTCCCTCTATTTGTTTAATGGATCTTGGTGGATTGGCTCCCATCAGGTGTGTCTGGGAGACCCAATAAAAGCAGGTATTCCCAAAGTAAATAAACAGAAACAATTGAGGCAGCATAGAAGTAATATGATTGACCATAATTCTACTTTAGGAGTTTTTCATTAACACTGCTAATTGTAGGTCTCACAAGCAGTTCAGTAGTAGCAACTACGATGATGGAGTTTTAATGGCCAGCGTTGCACAAATGAAGCATCTAAACAAGCATCCTAACAATCTGGGTTCTCCAGTGAAAAAGGCCTCATGTGTTGGAATGTGCATGGTTTCAATTGCACCTATAAACATTTGTCTACCTATAAACTCACAAAACATTATTATTAAGAACTATTAATTCAAGAGACTTGGCTCCAGGTAAGCCCAGTAATGGTGCAGAGACAGACTATCGAGTACAAAATATCGAGTTGCACAAATATCTAGTCATTAATATCGTGGATCAGAAACATTGACAGCAAGAATATCGTGGTCAAGAATATCGATTTAATGTAAGTAATATCGATTTTGAAAATATCGAAGTGTTTAATATCGTTTGCAAAAATATAGTTGTTAAAAATATCATTTTTTATTATTGTTATGTATGTTAGTATATATTTTATATGTATGTGATGTATGTTTTTTGTATAAGAATTGTTTGTATTTTTAAGATATGCATTACAGTTTTAGTAGTTATTATTTTTTTTTATTTGAATTTTGCGCTTTTAGTTCCATAGCCGGTTGTGCGTTTATAGGGGAATAGGGTGGGAAGTAATTTAATTATATTAAATGTATTAAATATTTTTTTATTTGAATTTTGCCTTTCTATTTCTGTAGCGGGTTGTGTGTTTATAGGGGAATAGGGTGGGAAGTAATGAAATTATATTAAATGTATTGATTAATTCTTATTTATTAATAATTAATATTTGTTTAATTGATATGTTATAGTGTTAAATGTGTAAAGTAATTTTTTATTAATTAATTAATATTTGGTTATCAATTAATTGTAATTAATTAATTGTAATTAATTATAGTAATTGTGTAATTAATTTTAGGTGTGTGTTGTGGTGTTTTATAGGTGTAAAAGGTGGGAAGTAATTTATTTTTAATTTATGAAATAATAATTGGTTGTTAATTAATTTTAATTAATTAATTGGTTATTAATTTTGGTAAATTTGTAATTGATGTTAGATGTGTGTTTTTTATGTTTATAGGTGTAAAGGTTGGGAAATAATTTATTTTTAATTGATGAATTAATAATTTGTTAATTAATTTCAATAAATTAATTGGTAATTAATTATGGTAATTGTGCAATTAATTTTAGGTGTGTATTGTGGTTTTTATAGAAGTAAAGGGTGGGAAGTAAATTGTGTTTAATTAATTATATTTAGTTGTTAATTAATGTTAATTATTTTATATTTATTTGGGGTAATTGTTTATTTTTTGTGTGTTGTTTTTACTTTTAAAGCAGTAAAGGTGGGTATTAAATGAAGTTTAATTATTTAATTATTAGTTGTTAATAGAAATAGTTTTTCTTTTAAAAATAATATTTAATAGTGTTTTATTATTTTATAGTTAATTTAGGTGTGTGTTGTGGATATTATAGTGTTAAAGCATGTGTACTCAATGAATGTTTATTTTTATTAATAAGATTTGTTTAATTGATTATTAATTATGTTAATTATGGAAATACATTTGATTAAAAATGTTGAAGTGTTTTGTTATTGGTGTGGTGTTATATGGTAGGAAATAAAATAAAAATATTTATGTTTTAAATAATTTTTATGTTTGTTAATATTTGCTACTTTTAAATAATTATTGTTTATAAATGTATTTATTAATTTATTTTATATATTATTTGTAGATTTTTGTTATATGTAATTAATATTACAATATTTTTTTACAACCAGATTTTATTGGTCTTTCAAGACATCGTCAATATACATAAACATTGTTCACATCATATCTAGCACATATTGCCATAATCATTACTCTCTGGCGTGCTTATCTTAACATCCCCTTTTAACAAAACAGTCCCCCCTCCCCCCATGAGTTGCGCTTAAGTGGGCTTTTTGCAACCTCTTTGTACTGTTGGGTTCTCGTGGGTCAGGCTTCTGGGTCCCATGTGCTACGGTGTCAGCCGTCCCTAATCTAAGTGCTCACCTCACCCGCTCCCCTACTCTGGTGCTGCTAGCTGTGGGTTGCTTGCTCCACTATTATTATCCTGCCTGCTCGCCGTCAGCTCCCTCACTAGGTTTTCCCACGCTCTGGGCCTGTTTATTTTACCTATCCCTCGGCTGGCTTCCCTGAGCAATAGTCTACCTTCCGCTCCGGCCCACTTCTTGAGCTCTTTTTTCCAGGAAACAATCTGTGACCCTCCGGGTGCTTTCCAATTCCTGGATAGCACTCTCTTGGCCAGGACAAAAGCCAGGTCTTGGAACTTCCCAGTCATTTTGTTTTTGGCCATATGGGGGAACCACCCTAGCAGGAAGTGCTCTGGGGTATGCGGGAGCTCTTTATCAATGAGATCGCCTACCACTTGCCTTATCTCCTCCCCAAAGGATTGTAGCGTGGGGCAACTCCAAAATTTATGAATTATATGTGCCTCCCTCTCCCCACATCCTGGGCACGCTGCCATGTCCGTACCAAAGTATCTCCTAAATTGGGACGGGGTGAGGTACGCTTTATGCAATACGTAGAAATTAATTAATTTAAATCACGCATTTCTAGATGCTTTCGGGGTTCGCTCTAGGATCTTATCCCACTCTACCTCCGGTATCTGCTTACCCAGGTCTTCTTCCCACTGTAATCGCAGGCGCTCTAGCGGCTTTTTCATGTTGTGCCTCATTGCCTTGTATAGACGGGCCACTGTCTTGATCCTCCCTGCTGATAGCGCAACATATCTGCACCCTGCTAGCGCCCGTGGCTCCATACCTCCCACGCCCCACTGCTTTCTAATCCTTCTAGCGAGGGCCCCATGCTTCAGGAAGTGACCTCCCGGCAAGTCATATGCGGCTTGTAACTCTTCAAATGGTAGTAGTACAGAGTCTTGGTACAGGTACCCCATCATTGTCAGTCCTGCCTCTTCCCAGTCCTCTAGCCTTGCCCAGTGTTCTCCCTGTGGCAGACAGCGCAGCAGTGTGATGGGTATGTCTGGGGAATAGGGGGTCTTAGCGCCCACTTGTCTCAGGTATCTAGCCCAGCAGCACACCACCACCCTGGTTTCCATTGTGTCTTCGGGCGTGTTCTGACGCACTCGTAGCAGGACCTTCGCCAGGGTTGTGGCAAACAGCGTGGCCGGGTATTGTTCCCTTTCCAGGTCGCGATCCGCCACCAACCATTGGATCAGCCAATGCAACTGGGCGGCTATATAATAGCCCTCAAAGTCAGGGACTGCTAAGCCAACCTCCACTGTGGAGTGCTGCAAAGAGGCCAACGCTACTCTTCTGCATCCCGCTCCCCAGAGGAATGACATGACCATTGAGTCAAGATCTTTGAATATTGCTCGCGGGATCCACACCGGAAGAGCCCCAAAGTAGTATAGTAGACGCGGGAGTGCTACCATCTTCAAGACGGCTACCCCCCCAGCCACAGACAGTGGCAGCATTCCCCAGAAGTCCATCGCAGTCCTCAGTGATCTTATCGCTCTACCCACATTACCGTCTAGCAATTCTGCTGAGCCGTGGTATATTTTGGCTCCAAAATACTGCAGGCAGCTAGGTTCCCATTTTAGGTGTTCTAGATCGGGTGGTGGGGGGGCATTGGGTGACATAGGGTATAGGCTGGATTTTTGACAGTTAACTTTGAGGCCGGACACGGTGCCAAATCGGGCCAGCATGTCTCGTGCTCCTCTCAGTTCATCCATCGTATCGCTGAGGAATAGTAAGAGGTCACCTGCATATAGGGCTATGAAATGCTGCACTGCTCCTGCCCTCAGGCCATAAAAGTCCTGCCCGCTCCTGGCCCTGCACGCCAGTGGCTCCATGGCAAGTGCGAACAGGAGTGGGGAGAGGGGGCATCCCTGCCTCGTACCGCTCTCCACCCCCTTTCTAGGTGAGATGGTCCTTCCGGTGCGCACTCCGGAATCCTCCTCCCAGGCCCATCCTAGCCAGGACTTCATAGAGATGGGGCCACTCAAGGCTGTCAAAGGCCTTCTCAATACCACTGCAAACACCGCCACCTCCCGCTTGTCGTACCCGTCGGAGCTCATTACAGCCAGGAGTCGCCTAATATTTATGGCTGTGTTCCGCCCGGGATAAAACCTGCCTGATCTGCATGGACCAGTTCTGGCATGTGGGGGAGAAGGCGCATCGCAAGGATTTTGCTTAGGATTTTGTAATCCATGTTCAGTATGGATAGTGGCCTGTAAGCCGTATAGTCATGTGGTTCTTTCCCAGGCTTAGGCACCAGGACAATGAGGGTCTACCTAGCCCTCTCCAGCAGTATCCCACTCCCCGGGCCTCCTGGTACATTGTGACCAGTTGGGGGGCCAACTCCTCCACATAGGTTGTGTAGAACTCAGCTGGTAGGCCGTCTGTACCCGGGGTCTTGTTCCTCGCCATACCCTTCAATCAATCAATCAATCATGTCACTTATAAAGCGCACTACATACCCGCGAGGGTCTCAAGGCGCTGGGGGAAGAGGGGGGTGGTGCTGCTACTGATCAAAGAGCCAGGTCTTGAGGAGTCTTCTGAAGGCCAGTAGGTCTTGGGTCTGTCGGAGGTTGGTGGGGAGGGTGTTCCAGGTCTTGGCGGCGAGGTGGGAGAAGGATCTGCCGCCGTTGGTCGTTTTCCGGATGCGGGGGACTGTGGCGAGGGCGAGGCTGGTCGAGCGGAGCTGGCGGGTGGGGGTGTAGAAGCTGAGTCGTCTGTTGAGGTAGGCTGGTCCGGAGTTGTGGAGTGCTTTGTGTGCGTGGGTGAGGAGCTTGAAGGTTATCCTCTTGTTGACAGGGAGCCAGTGCAGGTCTCTCAGGTGGGGTGTGATGTGGCTGCGTCGGGGGATGTCGAGGATAAGACGTGCAGAGGCGTTCTGGATGCGTTGCAGCCGTCTCAGGAGCTTAGCCGTCGTTCCTGCGTAGAGGGCGTTTCCGTAGTCCAGCCTGCTGGTACCGAGGGCCTGGGTGACTGTTTTTCTTGTTTCGGTGGGGATCCACTTGAAGATCCCTGCGGAGCATTCGGAGGATGTTGAAGCAGGATGAGGAAACGGCGTTGACTTGCTTAGTCATGGAGAGGGTGGGGTCGAGGATGACCCCTAGGTTGCGTACGTGGTCGGTGGGTGGCGGGGCTGTTCCCAGTGATGTTGGCCACCAGGAGTCGTCCCAGGCTGAAGGGTTGGAACCAAGGATGAGGACCTCCGTCTTGTCCGAGTTCAGCTTCAGGCGGCTGGTCCTCATCCATTCGGCGACGGCCTTCATTCCTTCGTGGAGGTGGGCTTTGGCGGTGTGAGGGTCTTTGGTGAGGGAGAGGATCAGCTGGGTGTCGTCGGCGTAGGAGATGATGTTGAGGTTGTGCTGTCGGGCGACGTGGGCGAGGGGTGCCATGTAGATGTTGAACAGCGTTGGGCTGAGGGAGGAGCCTTGGGGTACGCCGCAGATGATCTTGGTGGCCTTGGATCGGAAGGGGGCGAGGCGGACGCTTTGTGTTCTGCCGGAAAGGAAGGATGTGGTCCAGTCCAGGGCCTTCTCTTGGATCCCGGCGTCGTGAAGGCGTGTTCGTAGTGTGTGGTGGCAGACCGTGTCGAAGGCGGCTGATAGGTCCAGGAGGATGAGGGCTGCTGTTTCTCCGTTGTCTAGCAGGGTCCTGATGTCATCGGTGGCGGCGATGAGGGCGGTTTCGGTGCTGTGGTTGCTGCGGAAGCCGGACTGGGAAGGGTCCAGGATGTTGTTCTCCTCGAGGTAGCGGGTCAGTTGTATGTTTGACCTTCGCGGGGAACGGGAGCAGAGAGATGGGTCGGAAGTTCTTGAGGTCCTTGGGGTCTGCCTTGGGTTTCTTGAGTAAGGCGGTGATCTCGGCGTGCTTCCAGCTTTCCGGGAAGGTTGCTGTCTCGAAGGAGATGTTGATTATTTTCCGGAGATGGGGCGCGATGGCTGTACTGGTTTTGTTGAAGATGTGGTGAGGGCACGGGTCTAGCGGTGAACCGGAGTGGATGGTGTTCATGATCTCGCTGGTGTCCTCGTCGTTGATGTTGGTCCAGGAGAGCAGGCGGTTGGTGGTTGTGGGGGCAGTGGTCTCGGTGGTTGCCGGGGCGGTCGTGGTGTTGAAGCTGTCGTGGATGTCGGCGATTTTGCGGTGGAAGAACGTGGCCAGTGAGTCGCACAGGTCTCGCGACGGCTGGATGTCGTTGGTGTTGGTTACCCTTAATGGCAGTTCGCACCTCCTGCTGTGTAATGTCCATCCCCAACTCCTCCGCCTCCTCAGGGTTCAGCCTCGCCATCAGCAGGTCTGCAAGGTATTCCCTCACGTCTGTGGGTTCCCCTTCTTGTGAACTTATGTACAGCTTCGCATAGTAATGAGCAAAGACTTCGTTGAGCTTCACCTGTGTATAGTGTCTGACACCCACCTCATCTTCTATTTCCACCAGGGGTGGACCCCTGCTCACCGGGTTTGCCAGCCATGCCAAAAGTGATCCTGATTTGTTCCGCTCAGCGTGAGTGTGCTCTAGGTATTTCTTGTAGTCGAAGCATCTAAGCCTCTCTGTCTGCTTTGCCACTTCCTCTGTGGCCTTTAAGAGTGCCTGCTGAAGCTCTGGGTGCTCTGGCCTTCTGCATTCTAGCCCTCTAAGGGTTGTCTCTGTCCTCTCTACTTCTCCCAGGATGACACGCCTGACCCCCGTGGTACGCGTTATACATTGGCCCCTCAGGACCACCTTGAAGGCGTCCCACTCTGCTTTCGGCGAAGAGGCTGTCCCAGCATTGGCCGCGAAGTAGTGCGCTATTTCTCCCCTAATCTCTTCCCGGAAGACCTGGTCCTCCAGGGTGTCCAGGCGGAGTCTCCATGTAGGGATCACTGTGACAGGGTGCATCCATTTCAAGGATAGGACCAGTCGGTTATGATCCGATATCGTTCAAGCGAGGTATTCTGCGGCAATAATGTGGCGCTGAGTGTCTACTAAGCATAGGAAGGCGTCTAGTCGCGCATGCGCTTCATGAAGTGCTGATAAGTAGGAGTAGTCCCTATCTTGGGGGTGTAAGGTCCTCCAGGCATCTATCAGTCCCCAGCTCTATCTCCAGGTGGTGAATGCATGTGAGGCACACGCTGCTTGGGAGTTTCGCAGTGGAGGGTGGGACCTGTCTAGGAACGTGTTGTCCACACTGTTAATATCGCCCCCAATTAGGGTAGTGCCCGTCAGGTATTGCGTCAAGCTGTGGTTCAGTCTTGCAAAGAAGGCCGGTTATTCTGAATTGGGGACGTAGATACTAATTATACTGATCTCTCGACCCTCTAGTCACCCCTTTATGGCTACATATCGACCCTCCAGATCTACCAGTGAGTCCCTTAGTTGGAATGGAACCCTCGCTTGGATCCATATTAGCACCCCCATATATATGCTGAGTAGGTAGAGTAAAAGAGCTGGCCCCTCCACCGTCTCTGCAAGGCTTGCCCTTCTTTCTGTGTTAGGTGCTTCTCTTGTAATAGGGCTCCCCGCCACCGAATGTAAGAGAGGACTTTGTGGCATGTGTGTGTGTTTCGTCATTGTGTGCGTGCCTCTGATATTCCAAGTCATGCATTTGTACTGTTGCTTGTCAGCCATTAGAAGATGTTACTATGCCCAGACCGCCTCCCTCCTTACGCTTTGCCACCTGCTTGCTCTCCCCACTCGATCCCACGTGGTTCCATGTGTGCTGTAACTCAAGGTGTCACCCCATGTCAACATTAAACATCTCCCCCAGCTCCCACTCCCCAGGATAAGCAGGAAAACACCCCCATCCAAACTAAAGTTTAAGTCCACAAAGGACTGCTTGCAGTTCGATCAGTCAATTGCAAGGGGGGAAGGCCACTCGTCCGCCGCTCTCCCAGTCTCTGCGGCCGCCATTCCATTCCCTAGTCTCAGGGATCCCCCCGCATCGCCCCCCCTCCATCAACCCCTGTACCTCACTGCTGGGTCAGGTGTGTCCAGTGTTACTTCAGACCTGCTCGCAGTAGCTCTCTGCTCTCTCCGTCTAGGCGATGTCGTCCGCTGTCTGCGAAGTTAGGTCTGGAAGCACCACACTCTTTGCCTCGGAGTCGCTGGATCCATGCTCTGAGCCAGATTCCTCTGCAGTCTCGCTGCCATCAGGGGGCACAGGACATCTCCCTTTGCCGCTGATCAGCGCTACAGCTTGCATTGCGTTTTGGCACTCAAGCTGCGCCTCCTCTTGCATAGGTGCTAGAGTCTTCCTTACGGTCCGACCGCCCCTGGAGCGGTTCTCTCGTCGTCTTCTCCTCTCCGGGTCCAGTAGTGGCTCCATCCCTTTGTGCTTTTCCAGCCAGTTTGATGCCTCCTGCGAGGTCCTGAAGAACTCTGTGCCCCTCTCCATGGTGACTCGTAGCATGGCCAGGTACTGCGTCATGTATTTGTAGTTCAGTTGCCGCAGTCTCTGCTTCACGTCCCGTTAGGAGCCTCTCTGCCTTTGCAACTCCCGGGAGAAATCTGGGAAGATTCGCACCACTGAGTTGTCCGCCTCTATGTCTCCTCTGAGGCGTGCCGGGGTAAGGATGTGATCCCTGTCCCTGTAATGGAGGAGCTTCGCCATCACCTCCAGCGGTGGTGCTCTGGATATAGGTGGTTTTGCAGGGACTCAATGCGCCCGCTCTAGGGCAAAGAAATTGGGTAGGCCGTCCTGCGCTACTTCCTCCCGTACCCATTTTTCCAGGTAGTCTATCATGCTGCGGCCTTCTATTTTAACTGGCAGGTCTATAATTCTGAGGTTGCTTCTGTATGACCTGTTTTCGATGTCTCCGGCCCTGCCTTCCAATGTTCGCACCTTCGTCTCGAGGGCTGTCATTCGCTGCTTCATTATTGCTATGTCCGGCAGAGTCTCAGCTAATTGGCCCTCATTTGTCTTGACGCGGTCCGCCAACTTTTTGTGTTCTTCCCTGAGCAGGCCCAAGTCTAGGCTCAACGAGTCGATTTTGGTTTCCAGGCGCTCACTGGAGGAGGTGATAGCCTGCAGGATATCTTTCAGTGTGGGGTCTCCGAGGTGCTCCGCCTGTGTTAGGTTCTTCCCCCTCTCTTCCGTTGATTTTCCTGCCAGGACCTCTTCCCTGTCCTTCTTTTTAGGGATCTTCCCCATGGTGTCTTCTCACTCTGTAGCACATTAGTGCTGCGTGTACTCATGGGACACCTCAGGCAGCCCTCGTTGCCCGTGGGGTCGTCTCTTTTGGCAGGCACTCTTCGGTCCGGCACTCACCTCCACTCGGGCTCAGATTAGGCACATCGGCCTCTTCTTCGGTTTCCCGCTGTTTTTTCAACGCCCTCTCCGGTGCGTCCGTGTGCTCGGTATGGGCCTGATTTCCCCCACCTCCAGGTCTGCCAGGGGGATCTGGATCTCGCCGCGTTCTGGCCCAGTGCGCTGTTCTATTCTGCGCAGGTTATTGCAGATTTCCAGTCCTCAGGCCTACTTTCTCCCGGTGTGCTCCCCTGGGCTGTGTGCACTAGGGGGATCTCTCTGCCGTTCTATGGATTAGGCCCCGGTGCTGGCAGTTCCTGGGCCCAATCTCCGGCCTCAACAGCATTGCCGGGCCCACTCGGTTGTGTTGGGTCCCCCCGTTGGTGCTATCAGTCCTCTGCGCCGTACAGCAGGCCCCAATGTCTGGACAGCCACTCGATGCTCATCTGGGGAGGCTTTATTGTCCTTCAGATCCCCCAGTGTCAAATTCTTGCACTAGGGCTCTGGGCTCTCTACTTAGGTCCCCCCGCCAGGACCCTCTCTCTCCCGGGGCCTCCAGGGCCTCCCGGTATGCGGGGCTCTTCACCGCTCAGGCGAGGTCCCCGGCCTCAGCTGCTCTCACCTGGTGCTGTGCTGGCACTCAGTGCTGCAGGCGCCCGCCAAGATCCCCGGGTCCGCACTCACCTCATCCCACCGAGGGGCGGGGGGACCTTCTTTGCCATCTTCATCCCTGGTTCCAGCCGCTGCCCCTGCCGGCAGCTTCAGTGCCGTTGTGGTCCACTCACCTCACGGGACCTGCGCAGCGCTCTCCAGGAATTGCTGGGCCACGTCTTCTGCTCCGCTCACTGCGTCCGGTGACCGCCCAGCTCAGCTCTTGGGCCTGCCACGTGGGGTCCTCTGCAGCTCTGCATCCTCCTCTGACCGCTCCTCCAGGTCCACCTCAGGGGGTCTCCGGGCTCAGTTTTCAGTATTGTGCAGGGGCAAAGGAAGAGGCACTCCAGACCTCCCTCTGCCACAGTCAAATCCACGCTGGTTGTCCCGTTTTCGTCCCCACTCTGTCACTGGATTATGGGTGCCCCCATCTTGGCTCACCTCCCGGTTCCGCTCCCAAATCGCAACTTCACCGCTCTAAGTCGGTGGGACAGGATCCCTCCGTCTCTGGGATGCACCTCACCCTTTGTATGTCTGCGGGGGTGTGCTGTAGGGGTTCTTGCCCCATTTAGGGCATCAGGATGGTTCTCGATGGTGGCCGACTGGAGCACGCGAGCTGTGCAGCTCACTCCATAAGCGCCAGGCCACGCCCCCCATAATTAATATTATAATATCTGTTCTTTTTATATGTTTAATATATTTAATTTTATATTTTTTAAATATTGTTTATTTATTTTTATGATTTTTAAAATTTTGTAATATTTTTTGTTTGTTTTTCAATTGTTTAAGTGTTATTTGTAATTTTTGTTTCTCTGCTATCCAGCACTTTCCCTACTGTTGCACTCACTGGAGTGGGAATAGTAATTTTTACCCCTCCGCTATCCAACACTTTCCCTACCTTTGCACTCACTGGAGTGGGAATAGTAATTTTTGCCCCTCCGCTATCCAACACTTTCCCTACTGTTGCACTCACTGGAAGGGGAATAGTAATTTTTACCCCTCCGCTATCCAACATTTTCCCTACTGTTGCACTCACTGGAGTTGGAAGAGTAAATGTAATTTCTCCATTATCCAACACTTGCCCTAATTTTGCACTCACTGCAGTGGGAATAGTTATTTTTACCCCTCCGCTATCCAACATTTTCCCTACTGTTGCACTCAATGGAGTGGAAATAGTCATTTTTACCCCTCCGCTATCCAACACTTTCCCTATTATTCCACTCACTGGAGTGGGAATAGTGATTTTTGCCCCTCCGCTCATCCAACACTTTCCCTACTGTTGTACTCACTGGAGTGGGAACAGTAATTTTACCCCTCTGCTATCCAACATTTTCCCTACTGTTGCATTCACTGGAGTTGGAATAGTAAATTTAATCACTCCGCTATCCAACACTTACCCTAGTTTTGCGGTCACTGCAGAGGGAATAGTAATTTTTACCCATCTGCTATCCAACACTTTCCCTACTGTTGCACTCTTTGGAGTGGGAATAGTAATTTTTTCCCCTACACTATCCAATGCTTTCTTACTGTTGCTATCACTGAAGTGGGAATAGTAATTTTTACCCCACCGCTATCCAACACTTTCCCTACTGTTGCACTCACTGGAGGTGGAATAGTAAATTTAATTATTCCGCTGTCCAACACTTTCCCTACTGTTGCACTTATTGTATTTGGAAATGTAAGTTTACATTTTTTTATAGTTTGTTTTAATTTATTATAGATTTTTTTTATTTTAAATTATTGATATATATATATTTTTTAATATAATTTCAAAGTTTAAAAATTAAATAAAGATAATAGGGGCCCATTAGGATGTCGGGAGGTAAAAAATCCGCCATCTACCATAGTGGTAGAAATCCGCCCGCCCACACCGTCTGAATACCGACCGAGCAATTACGATGGCGCGAGCCGCAAACCGCCGGCGGCGGAAAATACACAAAAAATACCGCCCGCCCATGTCCGAATCCAAGTCCATCCGCCCGCCACGGACGGAAATACGCACGACAACCCAAAACCGCCCGCCCTGACGACCGAGATACCGGCCGTGAAATTAGGATCGCACAGACATGAGTGCGGTAAATCCACAAATACACCGCCCGCCAGCGTAAACAACAGTGACGAAAATGGACACGGCGGAAGCTCAGGCGGCCACGTCGCTGCACAGAAATCATCCGCGGACAAAAACAAACACACACAACATGGCCAACAAGTCCACACGCAACCCACGCACAAATACCCAAACACAGTACACATCCCGGAAACACACCCCCCCTGGACAAACAAATTAACTACAAATCCCAGAACACCAGCCACAACACACCTGAAAACAACAGACCATCATGACACACCCACATAGGCAAGTACAAAACAAGCCCCTTCACAGACCACAACCCCTTGCAACATTACAAACGGAGGACGACAGCACAGAACACAGCGAGACACAAAGGACAGTAGCACACCACAGACACGCACCCATCACACCCATCACCACCACCACCAAACACCTGCCACACAAACCCCCTGCACATCACACACCACACACCGCACCAGCACCACAAACACCAAAACACACACCATGGCATCACACAGAATGCCCAAGTTCACTTCCACTGAGCTGACGGTCATGGTCAATGAGATCGTCAAGGTGCACCCACAAATCTATGGCAACCAGGTCCAACAGACACCACTATCCACCAGAAACCGGTTGTGGAGCAGGATCGTAGACCAGGTCAATGCAGTCGGGAACGTGCCACGCAACAGAGGCGAAATCAACAAAAGGTGGAACGACCTGAAAAGCGTGGTCAAGAAGAAGGAGGCCAAAAATCAGCAGCTGGCTGCCAGGACTGGCGGAGGTAATCCCGCGCTATTCAAGACCTTCAAGGCGTGGAAGGACAAGGTGCGAGTCATCATACATCCGGAGATCCTCACCGGATTACCAGGGGGAGTCGAGGCTGGTAAGTACAAACAAACGTATACCAGCACACCGCTATGTACTCACATGCACTACCACTATGCCATAGCTCCGAGGGACAAACACCCCCATGTCCAGTACACAATACACAAGACATCGCTCACTCATGCAACAGACACTCACACACACAGCCCAAACCTACCAACTGACATAACCATGGGGGTATGTGTACAGTCAGCCAGCACCGCAACTCCCACCAGGTCCCCTCGTACTCCAGAAGCGCCAGAAGGAGCACTCCCCACACCCATGTGTCAGCCATAGCTGCACTAACCGACAAGTAACAGGTAAGTAGCCGCAACACAAAGGCAGTGGGTCGGAGGGGGACAGCTGAAGTACAACAGCCACCAGGCCCCCAGTCACACAGCGCAGCAAGGTGGAGCACCCCCACACCCATGCGTCAGCCACTGCAGTGCACACCTGCATCCGACAGGTAGACATCTCACCCCACATGCAGGGGTTCCTGTGGGTGTCAGGCCATCACCACAACTCACAACACCGCCCCCACTCTCACAGACCAGCAACATGGAGCACCCCTCCCGCCCATAACCATGTGGCATCCATTGCATTGCGCACTCAAAAACAACCTGTAGGTGGGAGACTGTACAGGGCGGGGTGTCTGTAGGCAAGAGGACAGTATTACGACTGACACATGGGACATGTCACGTAGCAGAGGAACATGCAGCACTGCTCCCTGTCACAATCATGTGACCAATGTGCACAAGGACATGTATCACAGAGTCATACCCCACATGACCCATCACAGATACAGCAACACCTAAGGAGCCACGTCTGCATGCACAAGTCCCACTGGAGTACAGACCCACACGGCAGGCACTGTGCCACCCATCACACACATCAGCAACACCATCGAAGTCTTGTCCATGTAGTCCTCACTGCCTGTCACCCACACATCGTACAACAACGCCCATGTAAGACAAACCTTACTAGAAGTAACAGCGTGGAACCACAATATTGCACACAAACACCACTGGACCCATGAAACACACAGGCACACAATGCACATTCAACATATCATCCATCTCATCTGTCAGCCCCAGTGTCATGGAAGGTATGTCATCCGAACAGCTGGCCCTCATACAGCAGTCATGCAGAGATACCGGCCCATGACAAATCATGTGCCTGCAGTGACTGAAGCGCACGTCACACTGTGAGTAACAACACACATAATATAGTCAACACCCCAAGAGCACTGCATTGATGCACATGTTTGAGGGCAGCACGCACACCAAGGATTTTGCCCACCTGCAATACGTCGTGTGGCACACAACAAGCACGAACTTACAACAATGCCACCAATGTAATGTCCACAAATGATGACAGTCAGCAGATATGCCGGGTATGTTAGACAGACACACACCTTTGTCTATGCACTGTCATGTTGCCAGAACACATGTCACGTTCTGCACCCATGACTCACAGTATGTAACCCAAAACCATATTTCAACCCAAAAGCGTTGAGGGGCTGTACCCCCTTTTGCCATCTGCGTTTCTAAGCGTTCCATTTGAACCCCAAAACCATATTTCAACACAAAAGCGTTGAGGGGCTGTACCCCTTTTGCCATCTGCGTTTCCAAGCGTTCCATTTGAACCCCAAAACCATAGTTCAACCCACCATCGTCGATGGGTCTGGAGCCCACATACACCCGAGCCACAAAATGTAGGAGCATAGCAACACACACCCATCGGCATTGCTAATCCGTCCCATGCCACATGTCCACATCACACAGTACCATTGCCTAGCCCACGCATACACACATCGTACATCCACACACTCGCCCCTGGGAAACCTGTGCACGACAGTGCACGAACTGTGAATGTCAGACAACCAATACATACTTTGCTAGGTGCAACACAATGACCTATCACATTCTCCCCACAGGTGCCGAACAGCTGGATGCTGGAGAGGGAGACAGCAGCCAGCACAGCCAGTCCGCAAGCCCCCGACCCGGACTCACGGATGTAGAAGACCTGGAAACCTCTTCGGACGAGGACCACCCACCAGGCCCATCTGGAGTGGCAGGGCCCAACCGCTCCCCAGGGCCCCTCCTACCCACCAACACATCACCCAGGGCTGCTGACCAGTCACAGACCCCTGCTGCCACGGTCGTTGCGGCCACCACCGCCGCAACCACCACCACCACCACGCCATCCCTGACCACTCAACCAGCGCAAGGGGTGGCACGCCCGTCGTGCTCGACCCTGGGAGCCAGACAGAGGACCGTGGTGACCAATGTGGCAAGTGGGCAGGTCGGTGGCAGCAGTACCGGTGGGCGGAGCAGGGTCAGGCCAACGCCATCTGAGCCTGGGAGCCAAGCCCTGCCGCAAATCTCAAGAGTCCTTGGGGCCTATGAAGAGGCCCAAGGACAATGGGCCAGGTCGGCTGCCGACACGCGGGAGGTCCTTGGGGTGTTGAGGTCCATGGACGCCCATATGGGCCAATTCGTGACCCGTATGGACCGACTTGTGGACCTCATGGGCCAGCTGGTGGTGGGGGGGAGGGCCCAAGCAAGGCCAGCCACACCACCGCCGCCACCACGTGCTGTGGCGCAGGCTCGTGCAACATCTAGTTCTCCTGCGTCCACAGCGAGTGAGCAGTCCTCAGCCACCACCAGCAGCCCACCAACACAACCCCCCCCTACCAAATGTGGAAGGGGCCGTCCGAAGAGGAAACAGGTGTCCAGAGAGGACTACGCACGCTCCAAACGCCAGTGAGTTAGCCAGCCACCCTGACCACCTACTGCACTGACTTGGACTACGATCCTACCCCACACTGCCATGTGAATGGCATGTGTCTGTTGGACTGTGGACATAGAACTTCATGGGTACACCTTGACCATCACACAGCCATGGCCGTCAAATCATTGTCACAGCATGCACCACTTTTGTCATCACCTTGCACACAATCACATGTCACCGCTGTAAATAAATACACCTTTATCACAATCTGCATTATGTGTCCTGGGTTTATTCAACGATGTGCAATCGCCACCATGAGCAGAAATGCATCTGCTGTGTGGTATGTCGATGGGACAGGAGAGGCTGTAGGGACCTAGGGGTGAAAAACAGAACAAGAGTACATTCAATGAGTGTGTCACACACTCATCACACAGTACTTGTCACCAACTACAAGCAATGTACACACATCTCACACAGCAACAGGGCACAATGCAACAGCCACTGTCAGTGGCACACTAACCTGGACATGGACCATTGACACACAGCACTCAGTGAACAAAAGGCCTCCGTGACAGAGCACACATACACCTGCACAACTACAGCTACATCAGCCGTCGTACATGGACACTCACCGTCAAGTGAAGTAGCGGGCGATGAGCTTCTGACGCACATTCACAGCTCCCTCCTCCCCACTGTCCTCTTCACTCGACCCGTTCTGGTCTGCAGGCTGGGGCCCTGGTTGATCTCCGTCATCCACAATTAGGGGGATCTGCTTGCGAATAGCCAGATTGTGCAGCATGCAGCAAGCCACTACTATCTGGCACACCTTCTGTGGGGAGTACGCCAGTGCGCCCCGGTGCGGTCCAGGCATCTGAACCTGGACTTGAGGAGGCCAAAGGTCCGCTCAACCACACGTCTGGTCCTCCCATGTGCCTCATTGTAGCGGACATCAGCTGGGGTACGAGGATGTCGTAATGGGCTGAGCAGCCAGGGCCCATTCGGGTAAGCAGAGTCACCTGGGTGTGAGGGACACAGAGAATCGTTGCAATTCCAACTGGACACAATACAGCATCGCACAGCCAGCACGCTACACTACTCCACATACTCACCAACAATCCAAGCACGGTCCGGTTGCAGATTGGTCATCAGACGTGGTAGGATGCTGTTGCGCATGATGTGCGCGTCATGTGTTGCGCATGATGTGCGCGTCATGTGCCGATCCTGGAAACTTCGCACACACGTGTGAAATGACCATGTCCGCAAAGCACACCACTTGCACATTCAGGGAGTGGGTGTGCTTCCTATTGCGGTAGAGGTGCTCAGTGGCCTGTGGTGCAACAAGGCCAACATGGGTGCAATCTATTGCACCAACAACTTGGGGGATCCGTCCAAGGGCATAGAAATCACCCTTCACTGCTGCCAATTCACGAGCCCTGGGGAATCGTATGTACCTGTTCCTGTACAGCATCATAGCTGACAGGACATCCCGTAGCACCATGCTGAACATGGGCAGGGACATCCCACCTCCACTGCCCACTGTGTGTTGGAATGACCCAGTGGCGAAGAAATGCAGTGCAGCCATCACCTTAGCCGTGGGGGTAAATGCAGTAGGATACACCCTGCGAGGACGGAGGTGGGGTTCCAACAAGGCACATAGGCGATGCAGGGTGGGTCGGTCCAGACGGAACTTCCGGATCACCTCCACATCCTCCATGTTTGATAGCAATTGGTAGGGGCGATGTATGTTTGGCCTCCTCCTAGGAAAGATGGAAGTGGACACATGTCATAGCAACACGCCACAGGGCACTTACACATACACAAATCAAAAATGACTGACCAAGCAATTGAATCACAGAACAGCTGACAAGTAGGGACAGCACAGCCACAATACACTTACACAGGTCCCCTACCAATAGCAATGGGCAGTGACACACACCTTTGCTATGAGCATGCACATGGGGAGTTAGGCCTTAACAACTTGTAAGGCATGCTGATGGAAACAGACTGCATATTCGGAAAGCTGCAACACCACGGCAACATGACTAGCTGCTGTGCATCACACTGCTTCCGAGGCTGGGTGTGTAGGGCACACACCAACAACGCTATGGACACAGGCTGAGCGGCCAAAACAAGTGGGACCTGTGGCACGAGGTGATATGAGACAGTCATTGATGTCCCTACTGCACCCTATGTACAGCACTGTACGGATCACACCTCCAGAAACATTGACAGGTGTACACATTGACAGCTCCATGCCAACACGGCTGTGTGATTGCAAATACACATCACAAATGACACGTAACGTTGCACGTGCCAAGTGGCAGATGTACATAGTGAAAGATGGCATGTGTGTGCATATGCATATCCCATGCCAATGTGTACATGATGATATGCCAACAGACATGTGGAGGCTGGCCACTGGCCGTCCCTGCTTATGCACACAGCATGTTGTGGCCCCGTCCATTGTGGACCTGCACCCACACACAAATCATGGCCACACCTGCAGATGCATTGCGCACATTAAACTGTGTGGTGCACATGGCATCAGCGGACTGTACCCGCCATGGGACAGGCCCTTACGGCCAACTCCAATGACCCTCGCGGTTGCACCCTGCGTGTTCCACCATGGAGGTAAGCGTCCCGGGCCAGCTGGGAGCAGGCCATCATCTGCAATTGAAGCTGGCAGACATGGTACACAAATTGCAGCAGCTTGGACCCACTGAAACTGCCCCAGGGGGCTATGTGAGTGTGCGAGTGAGACCGGCATTACCACAGCTACCTGGGACTGCAGCCTGGCACCCCTCAACAACACCTGCTGCTGCCACCTCTCCACCTACACGTGGATGACGCTGAGGATATGTCCAGGTCCACTCACCAGCGAGGAGCTGGAGATCCTGGATTCCGAGCTCCACGCACACTGCACATGGCTATTCCTTGCGAAGGTTGTGTGTGAGAGACAACTGCAGTGTGTGTGGGAGTGCATGTGGGGGTCACACATGTCGTTGATCTGCAGCACTATGAGTCAGAGCCTGTGGTGTTCATACATGCACTGCTCACCATGCTGACTGCAGGTGGCAGTGGTATGTGAGCTCTCGGGTGCTTTGACATGTCTGTCCCTCCCGAGTGGTGGTACATGGCAACTTCATGTCAGACATCCGTTGACACAGACAATTGGCAATGCAGGTCTCAGTGCACTTGTTGCTCGTGTGAATGTCAGGCTGGGGCCATGCTGCCCTTCTCAGTCCCAGCAGGCCTGGCCTGCACATTGATTGCACAATGCCAGTAGGTGACAACACAGAATGACTAGTGGGTTACATGTGTCACCTGTTCAGCACTCTCCGGATGAGCGCAAACTCAGCCCTGTACATTGGTCACACCATGCCTCGTGAAAGGGATGTGTGTGTGAGATAGTGCCACTGAATGTGACCACCGTTGCGGGGTGGGCCATGCGCAGGGCGAGTACGTTGGTTGTTGCGCAGTGTTGGTCACAGTGGGTACACCAACACAGATGTGTTGCCTTGTGAACTTTTGCTAGGTCCGCCTGACAATGGACAGTAGATGTGGGCAGACTACACATTGGTCGATGTGCTGTCTATATGCATGTGCCTTCACACCAGGCACAGCTGCCCCTGCACATGTGACCCCTGCGCCCTCAGTGCTGGGTCTGTTGGGCTGATGCGCCATCTGTGCGTGGGGCAGACAGCTCTCCTCACTTCCGTCATTGCCCATGACATCACTTTGCCGCAGGTGACATGGATCATGGAGGGCCCACATGTACGCGTGGGTGGACTACACAAGACTGTCCAATGGTTATCACCCCCAGTCAGTGCTTCGAATGGGAAGGATGTGGTGCTGGTACTCATTTTAATGTGTAGAGTGGGCGGGGCTAGGTGCGGGGCTACATGCAAGACATGGGAAGTTCATCGGCTTATCTACTAGTTGCAATACACACGAGACACGTCTTTTCATGACCACATCAGGGTCATTCCTTGAACTGACTGGAAGTCAAACAGTCATATTTTACCCTGTCTTCATGGCCTCCCCTCGCTCACCAAAATATGCGTTAGCACCTGGGAAGCCAGCGCATGCACAAGCAGCTCCAAGCTCGCCCCAGAGAGGCCAAGGAGTGTATGTGTGGGTCCAGTTGAACAAGTGGTCTGTCTCGCAGCATAATAAGTGGCGGGACGCCGTCCACCTGCGTGGTGCCCCGACTCGAGACCCGGGCAACATTGACAATGCATGACAGCCTCCGCAGTCCGGATACACCACCTGCAACACACAGAGGCTGTAGCTGCCCTAGCGGCCCAGGCCACGTCCAACTGGAGCTCATGGACCCACACATTCACTCTTTGGCCTCTCGGGGGCGTGCTTGGAGCTGCTTATGCACGCGCTGGCTTCTCTGTTGCAATGGCATGTAACGTGTGTGGGGATATAGGCAATGAGTGAGATGGTGCGAGCCATCTTCCGTGACGTCACTCCTGCTCGTGATGTGTGCGTCCCCCACTACTTCCATTAGACTTGTGCCATACTACTAATTGAGGATGTGTTGCCTGCGTGATGTGTCCAGGAGGAGCGCGCCATGACATCTCACCCACCATGCTCCACTGCCATCCCGTGCCCTGGATTGCCTGTGCAGGTGGACAATGTTGGGGATACACCTGGTCGACAGGGGATGTGAGTGCCTTGGCAAGGGCCTGGCGGACGCACAGCAGTATCCAGCATGTCCACGGAGGGTGGGCTGACGTCTACACCTGATGCAGCATTGATCGTGTGCCCGCCTGTTGTGCACACACGAGTTCACATTCATCCCCAGACAGGTGGTCTTTACAAATTCCCAGGAGAGCAACAATGTACTGTTCCGGAATCCTCCCAACACAGTGTGTTTCAACATTGCATGTGCGCACCTACCCGTCACACCCACCCACCTGAGCCAAGCGTAACTCCAGCTTCACATGACACATGTGTGTCATCCACAGTTGTGCTACTCTCTCAGGGCCGGACCTGCAACTGTCCCGTAGCACACACACAGCACCGATTCGTACTGGCATCCTGTTAGATTGGTAGGCACACTAACCCATCTCCTTCTGAGACAGTGGTGGCTGTGATGGATATTGTGACTGGGCACATGGCTTACTTTCAATGTGTGCATTTGGGAGGTGGTGGTGTGTGGTGTGTGATTGTGGTAGCGTTGGTGTGTATGTGTGTGTCGTGTCCATGTCGACTGCACACATATGTCACCCCGGGACATGGTGGATGTTTGTTACCGTGCTGAGGTCTTTGAATATGATGTGATGGGTGTGTTGTATGTTGCACAGTATGCGGTGTGTGGGTGTGTCCTTGCAGTTCAGGCTGACTCCTACTTGTTATGGTCCAGATGTTTTGTGTGTGCAGGGTGTGTGACTGTCAAGATTGTGTCTAGTCCAATTGTGCATGTCAGCATTTCAGCAGTTCTTGCTCCCTGTGCAGTGCTGCCCACCCACTCTGATGTCGTGTGTGTGTTTTGTCAGGCATTGCTGTCGCATGCTTTAGCGTGGCTCCCACTTTTTGTTGCTGAGTGGGTGGTCAGACTGTGTGGGTCATTGTAAACGTGTAGGACTGTGCTTTGTAGTGAGCAGGCCGTCAGTGTTGATGTGATGATCTTTCGGACGACTTCAGAGTGTGACAAGTCCTGCTCCACGAGCTGTGGTATTTCCCTGTGGCCACTGTTGCGGCTACTCATTTGCGTTGACATCCAATGACAGTGGGCTACATGGTCATCTCACGACTGCCGTGTACTTCACACACTCTCATTCTCTCTCATTCGTACTTGTGAAATGAATCAGCAGAGACACATTTTTGCTTCAAGCCATGTATTGGGACTTATGTCCTCTGTGATGCAGTATAGTGGACACTACTGGCAGCGAAATGCATGTGGAGGATATACTCAGCATGATTACACATAGCATAGGGTGTAGGGGTACATGTCATTAGTTGTTGACTGTGGGATGTGTGCTTCAGAGTTACAACTGCTTAGCCGTTGCTGTGCTAAGGTACATTTGCTAATTACTGTGGAGCTGCTAACTTTGACACAGACAGTATACATTTCGCCTACCAGACCGCTTGACATCATGGGCACAGTGCATCTCAGTTCCATGTTACAGGTTTGCTGCTATGGTTACTCATATACACGTGCGTGGAGGTGACATCAGGGCATGGGCTTACGTGCATGCAACGGCGTCCCACTTGTTGTAGCAATGTGGTGGCTACTGGACATGACACAGTCACTGGGGTCATGTTGTTGGGGGATGCACTTGTTGTCCATGCAAAAGTCCTGGCACGGAAGGTCAGAGGGAGGTGAGGTGACAGCTCTCACATACTACAGCCGAACGATTACTGTCCACTGACCGGTGCATATGTTCATGGGCGCAGGATACATATTATGGCATAGTTGTACGTGCAGTTATGTCCATGTGGTTGCCATACACAAATCCCATGCCTCTGCCTCCCCCTGTTCATGCAGAGTTACTGGATGTAATGAGGTACAGAGTGCATGTCCCGAAAATATCCGATGTCATGGCAGTGTAGTTGATGGTGTGGTGTTAGTTGCAGGTTGTGTGGTATAGTTGTTGTACTGGTAACTGCTCAGTCCGTGCGGATGCCAGGCATGGGTACGGTGTGGGACATCATTGTTCAATTGGGGGTGTTGCGTCGGGGCCCGACGAATTGACAGGTTGTCAGGAATGCGATACCTTCCAGCAGGGCTTCCATGGCATTGGTGGTAAACATGGATGCCATCCAATGTAGCGGATGGTGGCTGTCAAGGTGTTGGTCGTAAGTTGTCCCTTGTAGGAGCATGATGGGACATGTTGGATGACATTCGATGAAACTGTGATCCAGAATCCGTCGTGTGGAGGCACAGTGGTCCCATTGCAGTGTGGGTCCGATTGCAGCCACATACGCCATGCCCCCATAGGCTGAACAGACCCTGTCGTGGACGTCCAGGGGTTGAACAGTTGTACCAGGTCCGCCATTGGACATGCAGGGTTGGAGAGACATAAATCCACAGGATAGTGGAAAGGACACCTCCGACAGTAGAAGACGGGGATGACGCAGCTGAACAATACGATGCGGTAAGTTAGTCGGTAACTTACGTTCAGCAAGGCCAGATTTTCACATCCCAATATCTGTATCAGGTAATGTTTGTACAGCTTCATCTGTCCGGCGTAGTTGGGTAGGTGTGGTGCAAGTGCCATTTTGCTGAAGGGCGATGTGATGGCGTGCTCCGGCTGTCTAAGCAGTCTGCAGAGTGCAACCTCCGACGTTGCTGGGAATTCTGTTATGGTCGTAGGGTGGCAGGGCTTGGGTTATAGTTGCTTGTGCGAAGGACACGGGCCCTCATCCCACATGCTTCTATGAATGGTCAAGGTCAGTGGTGTCTGACTCCTTCCCGATAACTTGCATGTGAACCACATGGGGGAGTGGTATCATTTCTTTTTTCCCTTCAGAATGTTCTTTCGTGTTATGTGCTATCTGCCCAGTGGACGGTTCCCTCTGCATGCCTGTGTTGGGCTTTTTTTGGAATAATGACTGTGTTGTCCTGCTTGAATAGTTGAGCTGTGGTTTCGGTGTGGGTATGGAAGGCCATTCAGTGCTATCTCTTCTCCCGTGTGTGGGCGGCACGCTGCGTTTCCGCTATACGTTGGGCCTTGTGTGTGGGTGTTGTAATTGGAGCCACCTGTTGTCGGTCCCCCGGGATCTTTGATGTTACGTATTGCATGTCTTGGTATTGGGTGCAGGGTGGTATCAGTGTTTCTGTGTGGTACTGGCGTACCTTTTTCCGACGGGGTCCATATTCTGCTGGGTGATGTTGCCACTGCTGTGTGCTTCGCCATGTTTTGCACACAGGGGTGTGTCCTAATTTGGCGTGACATCACTGACATGTTCGGGTTAGTTGTGTGACATCAGGTTGGCAACAGTGAATTGCCGGTTGGCGACATGACTGTGGCAGGACTGTCACGTGACATGTGCGTTCTGGGTGGGGCTGGTGTGTGTGGTGTTTGGTTGTGACCCTGTGTTGTTTGTGTGCGGCGCATACATGGCGCTGCCGTTGGCCTATGCGTTGTGCGCATGTGTGGCTGCGTCGTCGCCGCTGCGCTGCGGGCCGTGATGGGGACGTTAGTTCCTGGTCCCAGGTGGTGTGTCCCCGGTTGTTGCGAGTTGTTACAATTTGCCCGATGTGACATTTGTGGGTGCAGTGGTGGATGTGTCGCGTCCACGCAGGGGTGTCGGGGGGGCCATGTACAGTTTGCGTGCCCTTGTTGTGTGTCTGCCTACCTGCGTCTCCGCGGTGCGTTGACTCCTAGGTTCTGCATCAGGTAGAGCATGGGGAGGGCCTGCAGTGCTGGATTCATGCTCGGGGGTCCGCCTCTTTGGTATCCGTACTGTGCGGTCGGGTTTCCGCCTTGCTTTCACGTGTGGTGTCTCTTAGCCGGGGAGCTGTTTGGTTGTGGCATCGTAATTTTTACGCCGGGCGGTACGTGATTCCGTCGGGCGGTGTGTCTCCATTGGGCCGCGCCGCTACGTGAATGGGCGCACTTTGGTGGCGGGTGGCGTCGCTGGCTTACGGGCGGTGTTTGACTGACTTTTCACATCCTAATTGGGCGGGCGTGTGGGCTGCGGCGGGCGGACGGTAACTGGTGGTTTTTGCATCCGCCAGCACGGCGGTGGTGCTTCCGCCCACGATCCTAATGGGCCCCATAGTTAATAAATTATTTTTAAGTAAATATATGTATATGTATAAATTATTATGTTTATGTGTTTATATTTTTTAAATTAAGTTTATTTGTTATATTTAGTTAAAATGTATATTCAATTTAATTTATTTTGTTAAAAATATTTAAATATTCTAATATTTAAATATTTAATATATTTACTATATATTATTTTATTTTATATATATTTTTAAATTGATATTTTTAACATCTAGATTTTTTACCTCAATATTTTTGATTCAATATTTTTGTACTTACCTGTTAAGGTATTGGAGTCTATATATTTGTTTCGATATTTTTTTTCAATATTTAGAACAATGATGTTTGTTACATCGATATTCTATCAGTGAACCTCCAGTAATATCAGGTTATACTATAGTTGATAGTTTCGCTTCTTCTAACTCTCATGGACAGACCTCTGGTGGGTTCACAACATTTATTTCTACTATGATTGATAAATTTGTCCTTCATTTACCTGTAACTTGCATATAGTGCATAGAAACCCCGGTTCAATTCTATACAAATGCTACTGTGAATCTAGCACAATTTTTGTTCTTTGATATACATATATATATTATAGTTAGGACGTAGTTATCAGGTCACCGCAACTCCTGGAAATCTTTGGGCTGATCCGTCAAGTGGGAGCCAAGAAGAAGGTTGTCCCAAAAAGCAATTTCCTCAAGCAATTTCCCCCAAAAATTGAACAGTTATATTGCAAAAAAGGCTGAACGAAATTTAACCAAATTGGCAGAGAGCTAGGTCTTGTTCCAGAAAGCGTGCTTTTTGTGATTTGGTGCAGATCCATTGAGTACCTTTTCTAGAATCTAAGGTTCAAAAACATTTAATATCTGGATGATTGGGTTCGCAGGATGCTTGTGAGAGTCCCGCGATCACGCAACTTAAAAAGGTAGAGCGATCTGATTGGCCGAGGGGTCTTTTATTCCTATCGGCTGCCTCGCTCCAACTGGAGTGAGAGGCTCCCAGGAACTCTTGCAGGAACTCTCGCTCTCATTGGCTTGCTGTAACATGAAGAGAAATGTTGAGGCTGCCATTTCAGGACACGGGGGCTTGGTAACCTGTTCTGAAACTCTTTTTAAATAATGAGGCATGAGGGGGCTAAATTGCAAAATTGCAAAAAACATTTTGGGGTTTTTTTGTGATCCAGCAGGTGTTCTGAGTGAGCCAGCGGGCCCCCTGAACTCTTGTGGGAGTCCCATGTGAGCTCAGGGTGCCTAGATGGCTCCCACGAGAATCTTGTGGGATCTGAAAAGCGTTAAGAAAAAGTGTGGGGTATGAATGTCTACTGTGGGTTGCCATGAGGAGGTGATGGTAATAATATCTTACTTTGCATTGAAAAACAAACATTCACTGAAAAAAACAAAGGTTAAAGTGACATCATCTTTAAGTGAAAATGTCAGTCAACACTTAGGCCCTCATTACGATGTCCATTGTGGGGGAGGAACCGCCCACCCATAGGTTGGCAGTTCTGAATCCCTAATTTGGAGCAACCGCACATAGTGATGTCGGAAGCATCCATTTCCAATCGGAGCTTGTGCGGCGGGCTGCAAACACCTGCAGCACAATCTTCCATTGGAAAATGGAAGTATGTGTACATCAATGTAACCATGTGGCAGGCAAGTCACGGTGCCTGCCACACTGTGTAGGGATGTGGAGGGGGCAGGCCCATATGCGGAGGGCCAGGCCGGAAGGGGGCCCTGCTAGGAGCCACCAAAGTCACTTTCTGGCAGCCAATTCTCCTCGCAAAGGCCAACATGGTTTGTCTGTCAGAAACCGACATTGTAATCTGACGGCGGAGCCGAGCCTGGTTCTGCTGTCATTGGAGGGATTACTATCCCCCCACCCTCTGACGGGCTCACAGAGCCCATCAGAAGAGGGGCAAATCCCCTTGCGGTTTTCTCTCTGACCGCCGTAATCAAAATACTGCTGTTAGAGGGAAACCTCAGGATGTTGGGCCCTATACGTTTTAAGCTAAATACAACACTGAAATTCAACAGGTATAGTTGATTAACTATAGTTTGACCCCTTGCCATGCACTGCTTATGACCTCGCATATGACAACACTCATGACTTGGTCTGTGACATCATTAATAACATTACTGACATTACTGATGACAACTGAAATGACATCATTGACGACAATACTGTGCATGGCGGGGGCGCAAGTTATAATGAGCTATAATTGAAATTACTGTCTAATATATATACTCTACGATTTCCAGTTATCGTAACACTGGACACCAACACAGTAGGTAGGTAAAAAAATTGCACTTTTTATTTTACGCTGATGACACTGTTGTATATATATGTGGTTGCCACTGTAGTTATAGTTAGGTCTGCTTTTCCAGAGCGCTTTTTGGTTTGCTAATAACTTTTAGGCAATTTGACAAATTTTCACAAAACTTTCCAAACAGAAATGTCATCCACTGCAGCTCCTTCCTGGAAGGTTTTGGGGTGATCCATCAAGCTTTTTAGAAAGTGCTACTGCAAAAACTGCTGAATGAAATTACACCAAATTGGTGTGATGCCATGCACAGTGGGGGAGTTGGCTGCAGGTGGACAAACACTCCAAACACAGCCTTTGGCCATGAGTGCTGTGGGGTTGGTCACAGAACTGTGTCTGTGGCCAAGCCCTGTGGTCAACCCCAACATGCAACTAACCCCATGCTGCACATGGCCTTCGGCTGTGCACAGCATGGGGTTGGCCACAGGACCTGGTCTTCAGCCAGGGCCTGCGTTCAACCCTTTGCTGCATCTCCCCTCCCCAAGCCATTTCAGGCCTTCAGGCCCCCCTTTGTTTTTCTATTAGGTGTAGGGGGTGCACGGCCCCCTCCCTGAGCCACTAAGGGCTCCTGGGGCCACAGCCCTAGAGCTTTTTTTCTTTTAGGGAGTGGGGCATGTGGTGCTCCTCCCCGAGCCACTAAATGCTCTGGGGACCCCATCCCCAGTGGCCTTCTTTTTTTTCAGGTGTGTGGCACACGGCTCTCCTCCTGAGCCAATAGTGGCCCCCAGGGACCCCATTCCTGAGGGCAAAGGGGCAGGAGGACCAGTGACCACCTTCCTGAGCCACAAGGTGCCCCAACAAACCAAAACCCTGTGGTCAAAACCTATATTTTAATTGGCAAGGGGTTCATAGCCCTCCTCCCTGAGCCTTAATAGGTCCCAGAGACCCCATCCACCAGATCCTATAGTGGCCCTGGGAACCCTATCTGCTGGGGCCTGTGCTGCTTATAGGTGGGTACCTCGGTGCCCACCCTGGGCACCCACCAAAGAGTAAATTGGGATCCGCAGCAGAGCCCCAGGGACCCCTTGGACCCAGCCAGCTCCCTGCATGCACCCATTCTGGGTGTTGCCTGAGCAGTTGTTTTGTTTGCCACGCAATAGTTTTTGTTTGCCGAGCGGGAGCAATGCATGATTTCCTGGATAAAAGAGTGCAGGCAGGGAAACAAAAGCTTGCTCCCACCCATCGGGAGCATTCTTAACAAATTTTAACAATCAACTACAGACATATGGGAAACACTCATTGCACATGCTGTTCAGTAAGTATACAACTGTTCAGAGGAAGCCAAATTACTCAAGATACTCAATGTCAGTGGGCAGCCAAGATGGCCATGTGGACATGATCCACGACGGCTCCGTTGCCAAATGGATCTTAATTGCAGACACCACCGCGATTAAGCCACCAAAAGAAGAGTAAGAGACCTGGAATATCGTAGAGACATCTTCGGTGCCATTTGAAACGCCCAGACTGGTGTGTGAATCGGCGGATGGGGAGTGATCGCGAGCAGAGTGGGAGGCAGCCACTCCGGCCGGAGTTGTCCCCGTGTTGACGATGGTGAGCTGCAAGAGGAGGAGAGCGGGTCTATTGGGGCCAACTGCGAGAGCGCTCAATCGGGAGCACCCCGTTTGTGCAGGATCGGGTACAGTAAGCGATCCTCAGCGGCCCGGTGAGTCACCGCAGCGCGAGTCGGGAGACGCGGCGGCCGCCATTTCCTCACAGCGCAGAAGGGAGAGATGAGCAGTTCGTCCGGAGGAGACTTGTGGTGACAGCTGAGCGAAGACTGCAATAGCTGCGGCGAGTGCAGACAACTGGTGAGGATTTTCTCCTCTTTAGGGCAGCAATTTACCATTAATGTCTGAGGCGAAGTGGGAACCGGCAATGCCTGACCCCAAAATGGCGCCAGTGGCAGACGACATGCCTCATACTGATTCTGGGATCTCTCCCCAGGCAACACTCCCACGCTAGCAGCAGAGCGCAAATTACCTTCCTCGGTGGGCACTCATTAGGAGCACTCCATAGCCCGCAGCATTAGCAAATAAAAGACAAACCAGGCAACAACACCCATAGCTGACCACAGTGGCACCATGCAGGATGTGCAGGCGTGAGAGGGGTGGAGACACTCGCAAGTCAGAGAGACCGTCGGTGCAGAGGGGCGGTATACAATGAGATCCACATTGAGGACAGAGCAGGAAGCGTTCTTGAGCCCACAAACGGATAAGCATTGAGAACAGGCACCATTTTAAAACCTGCGGTACCCCTATATTCTGACCAATTATAGAGGGAACTAGTGCTGGTAGGGGGGGCCGAGGACATTCCAGGCTCTGAGAATCAGGAGACCCAGACGCAAGACATCCCCCATGGATAACACCGCTTAAAGCTCTATGCCGCCCAAAAAACAGCCTCAGAGCAACAGGGTATCTACCTAATTCACGACTACCTCCAATACGGAACCACAACTGGGCATGCACGAGGAGACCGGAATGGCGCTGTCTAAGGAGGACCTACTCACCTCTTTGAGAGCCTTCAAACAGGAACTGAGGGATGAACTGAAGGCGGACTGGACCCAATCTCTAGACACACTGAAGGCAGACCTCAGTGGCAGACTCACCTCCATCCAACAAGACATCGATTCGGTGGGCATGAGAGTGCTTGACATGGAGACTAAAAATGCGGAACTCGAACAGAGATCGGAATGAATCTCAGCCATGGCGAGGGAACTCCAGACCCAGCTAACAGCAACGCAATTAAAACAAGAAGATCTGGAAAACCGCTCCCGGTGGGATAATATATGAATCCGCAACCTGGAAGAAGGAGCGGAAGGCCCGGACCTCGAGGCCTTCATAACGGGTCTCTTCTCTGAAATACTGGGAGACGCGAAGGTCAAAGTCAAAATGAAGAGAGTCCACAGAGAAGGAAGACTGCTACAGGGTGAGAAACGGCGACCAAGAGACATCCTCGCCAAACTACACTCCTTCAAAACCAAAGAAGCTATACTACAGGCAGCCAGAAAAAGGGATGTGGTGAAATTTCAGGGGTACCCATGCGAGCTGTTTCAAGACATTGCCCCGGCGACCCAGGCACGATGTCAGCAATTCAGGCTCGTCACAGACAAACTGAGGCAGGTCAATATCCTATATAGATGGTCCTACCCTTTCGGTCTCAGCTTCGAATACAAAAATAGGGCACGCCATGTTACCGAGGTCCAGGAGGCATGTAGAGGCAGGGGATCCCACTGCCAACCAACGACTCTGGGGAGAATACCACCACTTCTCAAGGCAACGCCATGACTGATGGAGGTGAGACAAA
Organism: Calotriton arnoldi; assembly: GCA_963921515.1. Classification (NCBI taxonomy): domain Eukaryota; kingdom Metazoa; phylum Chordata; class Amphibia; order Caudata; family Salamandridae; genus Calotriton; species Calotriton arnoldi. The sequence continues at coordinate 150,787 of CAWUFW010004593.1, read as the reverse complement.
CTCGTGGGGCACCCGCCAACTTCCCAGATCAAAGAAGACTCAAGAAGCTCCTGAACCAAACTGAGAGGCTACACAGACTGCTCCAGACACGAGGGGCAATTGACCGGATTGTAAGCGCTGAACTGATATGGCTCGGGAGGGCGGAGGCCCATCCACAGCAGGAAGCGGACAGGGACGACCGAGCCCCACTCTCTCTTCAGTATTTTGATTAATGGGGACTCAGACACTTGCGACGTCGACACTACTTTCCCCCTTCCTTTGACCGAGCCCTGAGGTCAAGAGTTCTCTACTCTGGTCACAGAGGGACGGTGGGTGTCTTTATAGTTAGCAGCAACGTAGAACTTTTGGCAGCAGACTTTGGTCCTAGTCGCCTCACAGTGTCGGACAGACACCATGGAGGTATGCTGGACTGAGGACGTACAGTCCCAGAGTTGACAGTATTCAAGTTCGTTTGTTATTCTTTCTGGTTTGTTTTTTCTTTTTGACCCTGGGTCATGGGGGCAACCCAGAGAGCTCTGAGGGGAGGGAGGGGGGCAGGAGAAACAAAACGCAGTGACCCGAAGGGACGGGGGAAGGGAAACGAAGATGGGGGAAGTGGGAGAAGGGAAGCGGACTAAGGCATGATCGTGAGAGGCTAACCCACACGCCACCATTAATATGGTGATCACCACATTGTCTTGGAACATACGAGGTATGAATGCCCCCTTTAAGCGTCAAAAGGTATGGAAATACCTCACAGATCAACACTATGATGTGGTGGTTCTTCAGGAAACCCACCTCAAAAGGTCGGAAGATTATAGATTGAAACACAAGTCCTACCCACTGATCTACAAATCCTCATCCACAACAAAACATAATGGGGTGGCTCTACTCTTTCACTCTTCACTCAAATTCCAGCCCGAGGACTATAAAACGGACAAGGAGGGAAGGGTACTAATGGTGAAGGGGCACCTTCGGGGGAGGCAGTGCACCATCGCATCTATATACGCACCCAACACTAATCAGGCGAAATTCCTTCAGTCCACGCTGGCGTTGTTAGGGGGCTTTGTGGCAGGCGACATAATACTCATGGGGGACTTTAATCTCATCTGGCATTCGGGGGCAGATAGCTTAAACCCTCACAAAGCTCACACAGGAAGCTTCCCAGAAACTCTGAAACAAACGGTACAGGAGATGGGCCTAAAGGACGCATGGAGGGAAGCGCACCCAGATGACACAGACTATACATTCTTTTCGCATGTCCACCGCAGCTATTCAAGACTCGATTACACATTTCTCAGTCAAAAACTCAATAGTCAAGTCCGAGAGGCCACCACACACCCTATCATCATTTCTGATCATGCCCAATAACAGTTTCTCTGGAGTGGCCGTGCACTGTTTCTAAATAGAGGAGGTGGTATTTTCCTAATGCACTAACTCGAGATAAAATGTCGCATGACTCGTTATGGGCTTCTATTAGGGAATTCTTCTGAATAAACAACCCCCAAGACACATCCAGGGCAAACAATTGGGACACGTTTAAGGCTGTTATTCGGGGCCAATATTTGTCCCTCATGTCTGCCCTTAATAAAGAAAGGACTGCAAAGAGAGGTTACTCTTAGAGGGGGAGTTAAAGACTGCAGAGCGAGAGCACAAGGCCAACCCCACTCTCACACTTCAGAGAAAAGTGACGGCCCTGAAAGGAAAACTGCACGCGATCTACTCGAACAGAGCAGAATTGACTTTGCTTCGCCTTCAGCAGACTACCTATGCTCAGAGTAATAAAATAGGGGCGCATATGGCGCGACAACTACGAGTCAAAAGGGAAAGAGAATATATTGGAAGCATAAAAGACCCCACGGGCACCCAGATTAGGGAGGAACCCGGGAAGGCGCGTATGTTTAGGGATTTTTATGTAACACTTTATACACCCGACCACGCCAATCCACACGCACAAGCAAATTATCGTAAATCAATGACGCTGCCTCAGGTTACTCCATCCCAAAATGAACAACTTGGGGAGCCCATATCGGAGGAGGAGGTCCAGACGGCCCTCTAGACCCTTAAATTGCAGAAGGCCCCGGGACCGGACGGTCTGACCGCACACTTCTATAAAACCTTCAGTGCGGGACTCATTGCCCAATTAACCCTCCTTTTTAACCACATTGCGTCTTCTACCCAAGTGACGCGCACCATGAGCGAAGCATTAATCACCATGATTCCTAAGGCGGGGAAAGACCCTCAGCTCTGTGGTTCATACTGCCCCATAGCGCACCTTAATCTGGATGCCAAATTGTATTCCAAAGTACTGGCCTCTCGGTTAGACAACTTGATGCCAGACCTTAATCACCCGGACCAATCGGTTTTATTCGGGGTAGACAAACGCACCATAATGTACGCAGGGTGATCCACTTAATAGAGAAAACCCACAAGAAGCAGATTCCGGCAGTGCTCCTAGGTTTGGATGCCGAGAAGACGTTTGCCCGGGTGGACTGGTCCTTCCTCTTCCAGGTCCTCCAGGGGTTTGGATTCTGCGACACCTTCATCAACATGATACGGGCTAACTTCGCAGCCCCAAGCTCCAGAATCTTGGTTAACGGGGTAGCCTCGGATCCTTTCTTTTTGGGGAGAGGAACGAGACAGGGTTGCCCCCTGTCCCTACTCCTTTTTGCGCTCAGCATTGAACCCCTAGCAACAACTATTAGAGGGTCACCGAAATTAAAGGGTTGGCCTTTGGCTCCAATGAACACAAGATATCGTTGTTCGCTGATGATGTCTTGTTGACGTTGTTGGACCCCTTGCGCTCTCTGACCGCAGTACAAGAGGAGTTGACTCATTTCGAGCAGGTAGCAGGCCTCAAGATTAACCTCCCTAAATCATTCATCCTAAATCTCACACTACCAGAAGCCAAACTGAGAAATTTGGAGGCAACTACACCATTCCAACGGGCCAAGAAGGATCTGACCTATCTAGTGATTAAATTAACCCCCAAAATAGCAGACTTGTTTGCTGCTAATTATCCTCCGCTTCTCACCCAACTACAAGTCGACCTCAAGCGCTGGTCGCCTCTTTATCTCTCCTGGATAGGCAGAATTCACGCTATTAAGATGGTGGTACTGCCGAAATTTCTGCACTTATTTCAGAGCCTTCCCATCAGCTTAGAGAAACACTTCTTGCATAGAGCACAAGTAATGCTTAAAAAATTTGTGTGGCAAAATAAGAGACCGAGACTACCATTTCATCTCCTCAGAAAACCCACAGACGAGGGAGGCCTAGCGATGCCTGACTTGACACTCTATAATAAAGCAGCACAACTCAGGGTTATAGTTGAATGGTCCCACAGAGAGTCGGACAAACACTGGCTGCATATGGACCGGGCGATAGCGGGTCGGGTGATCTGGGACCTCCTTTGGAAACCGAAAAAAGATCGACCAGCGAATGCATACATTAGCACTCCTACCAAAACGACTCTTTACACATGGGACGACGTGCTGAGACAGACTGACTGCACGACATTCCCATCCCCATTCACTCCCATACACTACAACCCAGCATTTCCTCCTACGCTAGAGCCGGGCCCTTTCGACGCATGGAGGGAGGGGGGTTGCCTTACTCTTGCACACCTATTCCATAATTGGGATATCCTCACATTCGCAAGCTGCCAGCGAGATTTTAATCTGCCCACGTCAGAATACTTTCACTATCTCCAATTACGCCACTGGGCCTTGCAACCCAAGATCAGAGAGGGAGCGACAAGAGACCTTACATCACTAGAGTGATATTTAAAGGGAGCGGGAACGATGAAAGGGGCTATCTCCTTCCTCTACGCACTATTATTACACACCTTACCATCCCCTCGTCCCCGCTACCTTGACTTTTGGGAAAGAACACTTGGTCAAGATATTACGGAAGTTCAATGGAAGGCTTTATGGAGGGACATTCGGCGCCACAATCATTCACTGACACAACAAGAGGCACATTATAAAGTACTCTATGATTGGTACCTATACCCCACCAAACTCAAGAAGATTTTCCCCGATACAACAGGCTTATGCTGGAGGGGTTGCGGCATGCTCAGCAATTTTCGTCACATTTGGTGGGACTGTCCGGTCATTCGTCCCTTCTGGAATTAAATTCTCGCCCATATCAAAGGCATATTAGGGTACCCCATATCGGTCTCCCCTGAGTTTGTGCTACTGGGGCTTAGGGACCCGGGTCTGAAATATCAAACTACAGCAGATCAGGCCATCATGTGGCTTTGTCTAGGCGCAGCCAAAACGGCTTTGGCCACAGCCTGGAAGAGGAAGGAGGCCTCGGCCATGACGCAATGGCAGGCACGCCTCTGGAGAGCACTGACCATGGAACGCATGAGTGACATTTACAGAGACGCTTTTAAAAATTTCGAATACGCTTGGGGTCCCTTGGTCAATTACTTGTCCACTGGCCTACCGATGACTACATGTTCCCCCAGGGTTAGAGCTCTCCACCTGTTCGAATTCTAAACAGAGTACCGCCACACACCAGAGCGTATCCCAGCCCTTGTTCCACACTATTTAGTCACCCAGGGTCACACTTTGACTGGGTTGCATAAGCCCAGCAGATTGTCTTTTTTTTAAAATTTATTTTCTTTTCCCTTTTGTGTTTTGTTCTTACACAGGTGGGTTTTTGTTCCTAGGCTGCTCTACCCGCTCCCCATAAGCGGTAGCAAAAATGACTATTTGGCAAAGGGGCTGGGCTTTGGGGAGGGGAGGGCTAGGGGCACACGGGAGGGATTAGTTTAAGAAGAATATGTTGTCCGTACTGTTCTGGTAATCAGTATACAAATACTTGAGATAATTATGCCCCGTAACAACTGCAATACTCTGTACACGGAAATAGCTTTATGACAGCTGTATACGGGACGAACGACTATCTGTATTGCCAAATGTTATGACAATTGTTTTCTGTGTAAAACTCAATAAAAACAAGTTTGAGAAAGATACTCGACGTCTAATCCAAAATGAATGCCCTACTATGGACAGCTTTTATCTGTATCAAACCCCTCAGAGTCATTGAACCTACATTGAGAAATTAAGATGATATGAGTAGAAAAGTGGGGACTGTAAACAGTGTTTACCTTATGGAGAACATTTTCTCCATACCACACTGTTTGCAGACAGTGAATCTCTCATGAGAAATACACTACAGAGTATTTTAAAAGTATCTATTAAGAACAGTGTACACTCTATGCAACTCTTGTCAAAAAAGATACTATTTGCTTAAAATAGCCAAGGTCTGAAGATGCAGTAAATTATACTACCGACATCCTTCATACTGTGTTGAAAACTTTACAGATAGCCCATCTTCTGAAGCAAAAAAAGCACACATACATAGGTTAGTACCTGGTGCACACAGTCTTCTATGTGATGTAGAAATTGTCATGCTGGGACAATCCTGTTTAATAACTCCAGGCTGCTTACAATGCTTAGTATGCAGTATGTAAAATTGTGTGGAACATGCTGAACACAAATCTTCAACTGTCACCTGCACACAGAGTTACTCTTCAAAGCAAGGATGTATAACATGTTCAATACCTCTACACATATGATGCATGAGGAGCACATGCTTTTCGTAAACATCTATGCACATTAGCTGGACACAGTCTGCAAAAATATGGGTAGAAAGTAATATAGTTGCCACTCGCCACTATGTAAACTATAAAATAAACCAAGACACTCATCGCATGTAATAATCAGTGATGTCATCAATGATGCCATCAATTATGTCATTTGAGATGTCATCAGTGATATCATAAATGATTTCATAGAACATGTCATGAATGATGTAATATGTGAGGTCATAAGCATTGCATGGCGGGGCTCAGGTTATAGGTAGCTCTGCTATCAAGAACTGTTGAATTATTGAGTTTTCAGTTCAAAACTTTAATGTTGTCACTGAGAAATTCACTTAATTATAAACGTACTTTAACCATTGATTTTTTTTTTTTCCAGTGCATTCTAAGCACCCCCAGCGTCCCTGCCGGCTCCCCACCTCCTGCAGAAACCGGCATTGCTTAGAGACCCAGGGAGCTGCTGAACATGCAGCTCCCTGGATTTCAAAGTAATGTCTTTATCCCTGCTTGCTTGACAGCGGGTAGGGAAAAAGACATGCTCTCCTTTCAGCAAGAGAGAGCATGTTCTGCTTTCACTTGCTGAAAGCAGAGCAAGTTTTCTATGGCTTGGTGGGAGCAGTGCTCCTGCCAAGCCACAGCACGTGGTATGGGCACCCTGGGATATTGCTGGAGCCGGCGCTAGGGGGTGGCAGTCCCCAGGGCCATCTAAGGCTCCAGGAGTGGATTCTAATTTGCCCCGAGGAGGTGGTGGTTCCAGGGCTGCAGGGGGGCCACGTGCCCCCACATTACTCTTGACTAAAGCCCGGGGGTGGTGGCAGTCCCCGGGGCTGCGGGAGGGGTCCACGCTCCCCCTGCATTATTTAAATGGAAAGCTCCAGGGAGGTGTTGGCCCGGGTCTGTGGGGGGTCTGTGTGGCTCCCCTCCTTCCTTGGCTAAGGGCCTGCCCCAGGAAGGTAGCAGTCCCCGGGGCCGAGAGTGGCCCCCCTCCTATTTTAGAGTTTGGCCCCAGGGAGGTGGTGGTCCCCGGAGGGTTCATGAGGCCCTCCAACCCAAACATATAAGGCCCCAGGGAGGTGGTGGGCCCTAGGGCAGGGTGGTCAGTGAGGCCCCCCCATATTATTCTAATTAGCCCTGGGGAGGTGGCAGCCCCCGGGACAGGGGGGTCTACAAGGCCACTCCCAAATTATTGAAATTAGCCCCAGGGAGGTGGCGGTCCCCAGGGCACGGGGGTCCGCAAGCCCCTCACATTATTCAAATTAGCCCCGGGGAGTTAGCATTCCCTGGGGCTGTTGGCAGGCCCAGTGGGGCCACCCACATTCATAATTAAAAGTGCCCCGGGAAGATTGCGGTCCCCAGGGCTTTGATAAGCCCTAGGAGGTGCGCCCTGTGCACCCCCCTCCTATATTCATCACATGCCCCCAGGACCTGGCCCATCCAGGATTATTCCAAAGCAAGTGCAGGAGCCAGCTCTTGCATTTTAAAATAATTTGCAGACGATCCACCCACGAGTCTGCGTCAAAATGTTTAAATAAATGTTTTTTAACCCCGTTGGGGTTCCTGAGGGTCTCCCCCACAATATATGGGGGGGGGGGTCAGGGTAATCCTACCCTGCCCCCTTTTCTTTATTTTTTACTTTTTTTCTGGGACTCGGTTTCAAGCAAAATCCCAAGATGGCTGCTAACACTACTTGGTTGAAGTGTTGACAGCAAATCAAATTTTAATAGAATCCACGAGTCCACTACAAGGACTTGCATCCCCCGATATATATATTTTTTAATTTAGATATCTCAAAAACTACTGAACAGATTTACACCAAATCACAAAAAGCATGCTTGCTGGACCAACATCTAGCTTTCTGCCAAATTTGGTGAAATTCTGCTAAGAAGTTTGGGCTGTAGTAGTGTTCAAAAATGAAAAATCCCCATGGACTTATCATAGGGAAAATGTGTTTTGGGACACACCTTTTTTCTTGACCCCGCTTTACGAATCACTCCAAAACTTTCAACACAGCAGCTGAACCAAAAAGTGGAAGTTTTGTGGAAATTTAGTGGAGCTTCGTCAAGCGGCGCCAAAGTTATTGGCAAAACAAAAAACGCTTTTCCTATGGAAACTTTGGTCCTAAAGTAAAGGGATAAAGACCTGCAGTGAAGCATCAGCCTTGTGCTTCTCAACAACAAACAGAATGATACTTGCAAGACTGGGGAAACTCACGCATCAGATTAGGTTAGCACTAAAGGCCGCGAACGGCAACAATCAGATCGAGGCAACGAGCACTGGAAGCCCAGTGGAAGACTGCAATCCGGTTCCCAACAACACTGAGGGCACTCCCTCGCCCCACCCGCACAACTAACACAGTGCTATTGTATGGTCCCAACGAAGCGTCATGATGAACGGTCTGCAGACTGTTTAAATAGTCCATTTTCAAGGTCACTTGGGGCTCATAAACCTGTGAGAGGACACCCGATTTTTACTTTATCCCGGGCAGCCACATATTTTGCAAGAGCGGAGAGGGGCACATTAGCGCACTAAAAACTTAAGATTTTAACATTTTAAGCATTTTAGTCTCTTTTACGCCAACTGTTTTACTGTAATGATTTTAATTAATTGTACAGTCAATACATTTCTACTAATACATTCCTATGGAAACTTTGGTCCTAACTATAACCAACTACTGGTGACCGGAGTAGGTTATATATGTATGTATATTCACTAAAAAAACAATGGTTACAAGGATGTTATGGTTAGGGGCAGATTTTACTCATACAAAACCAGAGAAATACAGCTGTCATAGTTAGCTGAGTTAACTATAACTTGCGCGCATGCAATGCACTGCTTATGACCACACATATTACATCACTCGTGAGATGGTCAGTGACATCACTGATGACATCACTGATGACATCTCAAACGACAGCACTGATGACATCATCCAGTGACGGTGAGTGTTTTTAAAAAGTTTATGAGTGTTAAATATATATAGCAAGGTGAATTGGTGAATCAGTGGGTGTATGAGTGTCTGTATGGATGACTCAGTGGGTGCATGACTGACTGTATGAGTGAGTGATTAGGTGTCTCAGTGAATGTATTGGTGAGTGACTGGTTGTTTGAATGTGTGTATCTGTCTGGCAGTTGATGTCTAAGTGGGTGTATGAGTATGTTAGTGGGTACATGAATGGCTATATGGGTGATTGGTTGTCTGACTACCTCTGTGGTTGTCTGGGAATCTGTGTGTGTGCGTAAGGAGGTGTGTGACTGCCTGTATGGATGAGTGAGTGGGTGAGTCAGTGGCTGTATGGGGTACTAGGTGCATGTGTGTGAAGCTGTATGGGTGAGTGTCTGTATGGCTGAGTCGGTGATTGAGTGCATGTGTCAGTATGGGTGAGTAACTGGGTATGTGAAAGGCAGTATAGGTGAGTGATGGGTTATATGCGTGACTGTATCCGTGAGTGAGTGAATGTGCGAGTGACTATATGGATGAGTGCTTGCTTCTGTCAGTGACTGCATAGGTGAGTGAGTATGTGTTACTAATTATATGAGTAAGTAAGTGGGTGTGTGTGCAACTGTTTGGGTGAGTTAATGGCTGTGTGATTGACTGTATGGGTGTGTGTCTAGATGTGTGACTAGTTCTATAGGTGACTCACTCAGTGTGTGAGTGCCTGCATGGGTGGATGAGTGGGTATGTCAATGGCTGTATTAGTGAGTGAGGGGGTGTATGAGTGGCAGTATGGGTGAGCGAGTGGATGTGTGTGTGGATCTATGAATCAGTGAGTGTGTATGTAAGTACTGGCATGGCTCTGTGAATGGGTTTGTGAATGATTGTGTGGGATTGGTAGTGGGTGTATAAAAGATTATATAGGGTGTGAGTAGGTACATCAGAAATGCTGTGAATAATGTCATCACTGATATCATCAGTGATGTCATTTGAGATGTCATCACTGATGTCATCAGTGATATCACTGACCATGTCATGAGTGATGTAATATATGAGGTCATATGCACAGCATTGTGGGGCGTGAGTTATAGTAAACTCAGCTAACTATAACGGCTGAATTTCTCTGGTTATGTATGAGTAAAATCTGCCCCTAACTATAACGTCCTTGTAACCTTTTTTTTTTAGTGAATTTCTAAGGTTTTTTAAATGCTAATTTCTAACTATAAAGTCCCTGTAACGTTTGGTTTTTTCAGTGAATTTCTAAGGTTTTTTTAGATGCTAATTCCTCACTATAACGTCCCTGTAACCTTTGATTTTTTCAATGAATTTCTGTGGTTTTTAAAGTAGTAGTCATGTTTGTAGAGTAGTGGAGAAAGGGGATGGGCCTCTGACCAGCTCATAGGAATTTCGCTGTGTAGAAGTTACAGGAGGTACCATGAGGGCTTCTTGGCCCCCAAGGTCCCTCTGGAGCCAAGGGGACTTCATCCCCCAACTAGTAGTGTGCCAGGAGGCATGTTTGCAGAGTCTTGGAAAAAGGGGGAATGCCTCTGACAACTTCTTAGCAATCCTGCAATGTGGAACTTACTGGAGGTAACAGGAGAGTTGTTGGCTTGCTGCTTGGGGGAAAAAGTCCACTTTAGTCCTGAGGCCATCGGGAGGCAAGGGGATATCATCGCCCCACCAGAAGTGCACCGACAAGCACCTTTGCAGAGTGGTGGAGAAAGGGGTGAGGCCTCTGACCACCTCTCAGAAATCCCGCTGTGTGGGGCTTACTGGAGGTAACAGGTGGTCTTCTTGGCCCCTAAGGACCCTCAGCCGCCAAGGGGACTTCATCCCCCAACATGGAGCGCGCTAGGAGGTGTATTTGCAGAGTTTAAGGAGAAAGGGGGTGGGGCCTACCCCGAGTTGTGGCTACAAAAAAATATATATATTTTTAGGCAGGAGAGGCCGTGTGGACCCCCTTCCCTGGACCTTTTTGGGCCCTGGGGACCCCATCCCCCGGTGCCTGATCCTTTTTAAAAAATATGTATTTAAATAATGGGAGGGGGTCAAACGCCCCCGGGCCAAATTTGGCCCTGGGGACCCCATCTCCCAGGGCCCAGCCATTATTTTTATTGATTTTTTAAGTACAAAGGAAGGGCAGCCAAGGGGCCCCCCTCCTAGGCCATTTTCAGACCAGGGGACACCATACCCCGGGGCACGCCTTCAACAATTATTTTTTTAAATGGGAAGGGGGCCAGGGCAGCCCCCTACCCAGGGCCAATATTGCCCTGGGTGGGGGCATGGTCATCATGTTAAGGACTGTGGAAGATTCTCGAGGCCCCCGCGGTCCCTGCCAGCTCCTTGTCTCTGGCGGGAGCCGGCATTGCTTTTGGACAAAGGGAGCTGCAAACATGCAACTCCCTCTGTCCAAAAGCAATTCTGCTCCGCCTCATGGAAGCAAGAGCATTTTCAATGCTCTCGCCTCCATGAAGCTGAGCAGTGTTTGCTATGGTGTGGTGGGAGCAGTGCTCCCGCCAAGCCATAGCAAACTCCAATGTCCCAGGGATGGGCACCCCGGGACATTGGTTGAGCCGGCCCTGAGGGTGATGTCACAGACCATGTCATGAGTGAAGTAATATGTAACGTCATCAGCAGTGCATTACGGGGTGCGAGTTATAGTTAGCTCAGCTAACTATAACAGCAGATTTTCTCTGGTTTTGTACACGTGAAATTTCAGTCTAACTATATCTTTCCTGTATGCAAAAGAAACAATTAATGGACTGAATGCTGAACAATGCAAACATCCACCCCCAGTCACAAGGATCTGGGTTAAATCCATCATTCTTTTGCTCACCACACCACCCCAGTTTGGACCCATCCATATGCAAATCAGTCTTGACCCTGTTCCTTGTGGGAACAGTCCAGCCTGAACTGCCAAGCCAGGCCCCCGCTGGACCAGAAACAAGCATCCTGGGACCGGTTTCAGGGCATCACCCTTCATCAGCCAGGCTAGCTTTAATCCAGTGGTGTAGTGAGCATGGGACCCACGTCTGGGCATACAATTCCCACTTAGGGCGACATATGCAAAAGAATTAATTAATGGACGGAATGCTGGACAATGCAAACATTGACCCCCAGTCACAAGGATCTGGGTTAAATCCATCATTTTTTTTCTCACCACACCACCCCAGTTTGGACCCAGCCGTATGCAAATCAGTCTTGACCCTGTTCCTTGTGGGAACAGTCCAGCCCGAACTGCCAAGCCAGGTCCTCCCTGGACCGGAAACAAGCATCCTGGGACCGGTTTCAGGGCATCACCCTTCATCAGCCAGGCTAGCTTTAATTCAGTGGTGTAGTGAGCAAGGGACCCACGTCTGGGCATATCCTTGCCACTTAGGGCGACATATGCAAAAGAAACAATTAATGGATGGATTGCTGGACAATGCAAACATTCACCCCCAGTCACAAGGATCTGGGTTAAATCCATCATTCTTTTGCTCACCACACCACCCCAGTTTGGACCCAGCCATATGCAAATCAGTCTTGACCCTGTTCCTTGTGGGAACAGTCCAGCCCAAACTGTGCGACATTGTTCTCCAGTCTGTCCATCAATTGTTCTTTTTGCATATATCTCTCCTGTAGCCTGTGTTTTTTCAGTGAACATCTAAGGTTTTTTAAATGCAAATTTCTAACTATAACGTCCCAGAAACCTGTGATTCTTTCAGTGAATTTCTAAGGTTTTTTAAATGCTAATTCCTGACTCTAATGTCCTTGTAAGGAGGCAAGAGAAGTACAGAAAGTGGAAGAAAGGTGCAGAAAGAAGCAAGAGAAGTGCAGCAAGAGGCAAGAGACGTGCACAAAGAGGAAGAAAGGTGCAGAAGAGAAGTGATGAAAGAGGCAAGTGAGTTACAGAAAGCGGCAAGAGAGCTGCAGTAAAAAACAAGAGAGATGCAGAAAAAAGCAAGAGAGGTACAGAAAGAAGCAAGAGAGGTACAGAAAGAGGCAAGAGAAGTGCAGAAAGAAGCAAGAGAGGTATAGAAAGAAGCAGGAGACATGGAGAAAGAGGCAAGAGAAATGCAGAAAGAAGCAAGAGAGGTGCAGAAAGAGGAAGAAATGTGCAGAAAGAGGCAAGAGAGGTACAGAAAGAGGCAAGAGAAATGCAAAAAGAGGCAAGAGAATGGCAGAAAGATGCAAGAGAAATGCAGAAAGAGCAAGAGAGGTGCGGAAAGAAGGAAGAGAGGTACAGAAAGAAGCAAGAGAGATGCAGAAAGAACCAAGAGAGGTGCAGAAAGAGGCAAGAGAAGTGCAGAAAGAGGCAAGAGAGTTGCAGAAATAGGCAAGAAATGTGCAGAAAGAAGCAAGAGAGGTACACAAGGAGGCAAGAGAAGTGCAGAAAAAAGCAGGAGAACTGCAGAAAGAGGGAGGAAGGTGCTGAAAGAGAAAGAAAGGTGGAGAAGGAAGCAAAAGAACTGCAGAAAGAAACAAGAGAGGTGCAGAAAGAAGAGTGTGAGGGGGAGAAAGAGGCAAGAGATATGCAGAAAGAAGCAAGAGAGGTGCAGAAAGAGACAAGAGGGTACAGAAAGAAGCAAGAGAGTTGAAGAAAGAAGCAAGAGAGATACAGAAGGAAGAAAGTGAGTGGCAGAAAGAAGCAAGAGAAGTGATGAAAGAGGCAAAATAGGTACAGAAAGAGGCAAGAGAGGTGCAGAAAGAAGCAAGCGAGGTGTTTACAGAGGCAAGAGAAGTGCAAATAGAGGCAAGTAAAGTGCAGAAAGAAGCAAGAGAGGCGCAGAAAGAGACAAGAGGGTACAGAAAGAAGCAAGAGAGTGACAGAAAGAGGCAAGAGAGGTGCAGAAAGAGGCGAAAGAGATGCAGAAAGAGGAATAAAAGTGCAGAAAGATGAAGAAAGGTAGAGAAAGAGGAAGAAAGGTGCAGATAGAAGCAAGAGAAGTGCAGGAAGAAGCAAGAGAGCTGCAGAAGGAAGTAAGAGAGGTGCAAAAAGAAGAGAGTGAGGTGCAGAAAGAGGCAAGAGAGGTGCAGAAAGAGGCAAGAGAGGTGCAGAAAGAGGCAAGAAGGTACAGAGAGAAGCAAGAGAGTTACAGAAAGAAGCAAGTGAGAAGCAGAATGAAGCAAGAGAGGTGCATAAAGAAGCAAGAGAGGTGTATAAACAGGCAAGAAAGGTGCAAAAAGAGGCAAGAGTAGTGCAGAAAGAGGACGAAATGTGCATAAAGAGGCACCAGAAGTTCTGAAAGAGGCAAGTGAAGCATAAAAAGAGGCAAGAGAGTTGCTGAAAGAGGCAAGATAGGTGTAGAAAGAAGCAAGAGAGGTGCAGAAAAAGGTAAGAGGGGTGCAGAAAGAGTAAAGAGAAGTGCAAAAAGAAGCAAGAGAGGTGCAGAAAAAGGCAAGAGGGGTGCAGAAAGAGTAAAGAGAAGTGCAGAAAGAAGCAAGAGAGGTGCAGAAAGAAGCATGAGAGGTGCAGAACGAAGCAAGTAAAGTGCAGAAAGAAGCAAGAGAAGTGATGAAAGAAGCAAAAGAGGTACAGAAAGAAGCAAGAGAGGTGCAGAAAGATGGAAGAGAAGTGCTGAAAGAGGCAAGGGAAATACAGAAAAAGGCAAGAGAGGTGTAGAAATAGGAAAGAGAAGTGCAGAAAGAAGCAACAGAGGTGCAGAAAGAGGCAATAGAAGTGCAGAAAGAGGCAAGAGAGGTACAGAAAGAGGTAAGGGAGGTTCAAAAAGAGTCAAGCAGTGTGCAGATAGAAGCAAGAGAGGTGCAGAAAAAAGCAAGAGAACTGCAGAAAGAAGCAAGAGAACTGCAGAAAGAGGAAAAAAGTGCAGAAAGATGAAGAAAGGTACAGAAATAGGAAGAAAGGTGCAGATAGAAGCAAGAGAAATGCAAGAAGAAGCATGAGAGCTGCAGAAGGAAGCAAGAGGGTACAGAAAGAAGAGAGTGAGGTGCAGAAAGAGGAAAGAGAATTGCAGGAATAGGAAAGAGAGGTGCATAAAGAGGCAAGAGAAGTACAAAAATAAGCAAGAGAGGTACATAAAGAGGCAAGAGAACTGCAGAAAGAAGCAAGAGAACTGCAGAAAGAAGGAATAAAAGTGCAGAAAGATTAAGAAAGTGCAGAAAGAGGAAGAAAGGTGCAGATAGAAGCAAGAGAAGTGCAAGAAGAAGCAAGAGAGCTGCAGAAGGAAGCAAGAGGGGTACAGAAAGTAGAGAGTGAGGTGTAGAAAGAGGCATGAGAGGTACAGAAAGAGGCAAGAGAGTAGCAGAAAGAAGCAAGAGAGATGCAGAAGGAAGAAAGTGAGTGGCAGAAAGAAGCAAGAGAAGTGATGAAAGAGGCAAAATAGGTACAGAAAGAAGCAAGAGAGGTGCAGAAAGAAGCAAGCGAGGTGTTTAAAGAGGCAAGAGAAGTGCAAATAGAGGCAAGTAAAGTGCAGAAAGAAGCAAGAGAGGCACAGAAAGAGGCAAGAGGGTACAGAGAGAAGCAAGAGAGGTACAGAAAGAGGCAAGAGAGGTGTAGAAAGAGGCGAAAGAGATGCAGAAAGAGGAATAAAAGTGCGCAAGATGAAGAAAGGTAGAGAAAGAGGAAGAAAGGTTCAGATAGAAGCAAGAGAAGTGCAGGAAGAAGCAAGAGAGCTGCAGAAAGAAGTAAGAGAGGTGCAAAAGAAGAGAGTGAGGTGCAGAAAGAGGCAAGAGAGGTGCAGAAAGAGGGTACAGAAAGAAGCAAGAGAGTTACAGAAAGAAGCAAGTGAGGAGCAGAATGAAGCAAGAGAGGTGCAGAAAGAAGCAAGAGAGGTGTATAAACAGGCAAGAAAGGTGCAAAAAGAGGCAAGAGTAGTGCAGAAAGAGGACGAAATGTGCATAAAGAGGCAAGAGAAGTTCCGAAAGAGGCAAGTGAAGTACAAAAAGAGGCAAGAGAGTTGCTGAAAGAGGCAAGATAGGTGCAGAAAGAAGCAAGAGAGGTGCAGAAAAAGGTAAGAGGGGTGCAGAAAGAGTAAAGAGAAGTGCAGAAAGAAGCAAGAGAGGTGCAGAAAAAGGCAAGAGGGGTGCAGAAAGAGTAAAGAGAAGTGCAGAAAGAAGCAAGAGAGGTGCAGAAAGAAGCATGAGAGGTGCAGAACAAAGCAAGTAAAGTGCAGAAAGAAGCAAGAGAAGTTATGAAAGAAGCAAAAGAGGTACAGAAAGAAGCAAGAGAGGTGCAGAAAGATGGAAGAGAAGTGCTGAAAGAGGCAAGAGAAATTCAGAAAAAGGCAAGAGAGGTGTAGAAATAGGAAAGAGAAGTGCAGAAAGAAGCAACAGAGGTGCAGAAAGAGGCTATAGAAGTACAGAAAGAGGCAAGAGAGGTACAGAAAGAGGCAAGGGAGGTGCAGAAAGAGTCAAGCAGTGTGCAGAAAGAAGCAAGAAAGGTGCAGAAAAAGCAAGAGAACTGCAGAAAGAAGCAAGAGAACTGCAGAAAGAGGAAAAAGTGCAGAAAGATGAAGAAAGGTGCAGAAATAGGAAGAAAGGTGCAGATAGAAGAAAGAGAAGTGCAAGAAGAAGCAAGAGAGCTGCAGAAGGAAGCAAGAGGGGTACAGAAAGAAGAGAGTGAGGTGCAGAAAGAGGAAAGAGAATTGCAGGAATAGGAAAGAGAGGTGCATAAAGAGGCAAGAGAAGTACAAAAATAAGCAAGAGAGGTACATAAAGAGGCAAGAGAACTGCAGAAAGAAGCAAAAGAACTGCAGAAAGAGGAATAAAAGTGCAGAAAGATTAAGAAAGTGCAGAAAGAGGAAGAAAGGTGCAGATAGAAGCAAGAGAAGTGCAAGAAGAAGCAAGAGAGCTGCAGAAGGAAGCAAGAGGGGTACAGAAAGAAGAGAGTGAGGTGCAGAAAGAGGAAAGAGAATTGCAGGAATAGGAAAGAGAGGTGCATAAAGAGGCAAGAGAAGTACAAAAATAAGCAAGAGAGGTACATAAAGAGGCAAGAGAACTGCAGAAAGAAGCAAGAGAACTGCAGAAAGAAGGAATAAAAGTGCAGAAAGATTAAGAAAGTGCAGAAAGAGGAAGAAAGGTGCAGATAGAAGCAAGAGAAGTGCAAGAAGAAGCAAGAGAGCTGCAGAAGGAAGCAAGAGGGTACAGAAAGTAGAGAGTGAGGTGCAGAAAGAGGCATGAGAGGTACAGAAAGAGGCAAGAGAGTAGCAGAAAGAAGCAAGAGAGATGCAGAAGGAAGAAAGTGAGTGGCAGAAAGAAGCAAGAGAAGTGATGAAAGAGGCAAAATAGGTACAGAAAGAAGCAAGAGAGGTGCAGAAAGAAGCAAGCGAGGTGTTTAAAGAGGCAAGAGAAGTGCAAATAGAGGCAAGTAAAGTGCAGAAAGAAGCAAGAGAGGCACAGAAAGAGGCAAGAGGGTACAGAGAGAAGCAAGAGAGGTACAGAAAGAGGCAAGAGAGGTGTAGAAAGAGGCGAAAGAGATGCAGAAAGAGGAATAAAAGTGCGCAAGATGAAGAAAGGTAGAGAAAGAGGAAGAAAGGTTCAGATAGAAGCAAGAGAAGTGCAGGAAGAAGCAAGAGAGCTGCAGAAAGAAGTAAGAGAGGTGCAAAAAGAAGAGAGTGAGGTGCAGAAAGAGGCAAGAGAGGTGCAGAAAGAGGGTACAGACAGAAGCAAGAGAGTTACAGAAAGAAGCAAGTGAGGAGCAGAATGAAGCAAGAGAGGTGCAGAAAGAAGCAAGAGAGGTGTATAAACAGGCAAGAGAACTGCAGAAAGAAGCAAGAGAACTGCAGAAAGAGGAAAAAAGTGCAGAAAGATGAAGAAAGGTGCAGAAATAGGAAGAAAGGTGCAGATAGAAGAAAGAGAAGTGCAAGAAGAAGCAAGAGAGCTGCAGAAGGAAGCAAGAGGGTACAGAAAGAAGAGAGTGAGGTGCAGAAAGAGGAAGAGAATTGCAGGAATAGGAAAGAGAGGTGCATAAAGAGGCAAGAGAAGTACAAAAATAAGCAAGAGAGGTACATAAAGAGGCAAAGAGAACTGCAGAAAGAAGCAAGAGAACTGCAGAAAGAGGAATAAAAGTGCAGAAAGATTAAGAAAGTGCAGAAAGAGGAAGAAACGTGCAGATAGAAGCAAGAGAAGTGCAAGAAGAAGCAAGAGAGCTGCAGAAGGAAGCAAGAGGGGTACAGAAAGAAGAGAGTGAGGTGCAGAAAGAGGAAAGAGAATTGCAGGAATAGGAAAGAGAGGTGCATAAAGAGGCAAGAGAAGTACAAAAATAAGCAAGAGAGGTACATAAAGAGGCAAGAGAACTGCAGAAAGAAGCAAGAGAACTGCAGAAAGAGGAATAAAAGTGCAGAAAGATTAAGAAAGTGCAGAAAGAGGAAGAAAGGTGCAGATAGAAGCAAGAGAAGTGCAAGAAGAAGAAAGAGAGCTGCAGAAGGAAGCACCGAAACCTGGACCAACACCACCTCGGGACCAGACATCGCCATCGCCATCCCCCAAGGATACAAGATCTCCAGGAAGGACCGCCCCACCCGCCCAGGAGGAGGAATCGCCATTGTCCACAAATCCAGCCTCCGCTGAGCACACTCCCTGACGAGCCCACAGAACTGATGGAACACCTTCACTTCAAGATACTGGCCAGCCCCACTGCCACCCTCCGAGGAACCCTCATCTACCGACCCCCTGGACCCCGCGGACCCTTCGCCAACTCCATCACGGACATTATCTCCCCGCAGGCCATCGCATCCACCAACTACACCCTGCTGGGAGACCTCAACTTCCACCTCGACAACCAACTGGACCCCAACACCACATCCCTCCTGGACAACCTCCACAACATTGGACTGTGCCAGATAGTGACCGAGCCCACGCACTCAGCAGGACACACCCTCAACCCCCTCTTCACTACAGGAAACTCCATCACCTTCAGCCACACCACCGAACTCCCATGGACCGACCATCGTTGCGTCCACTTCACCTTCAGAACACCCACCATCCACAGACACCAGCACCTGCTTCCACGAAGAAACTGGACCAAAATCACCGACGACCAGCTCACCTCCTCACTCAACAACTCCACCCCAACCATCGCGGAAAACGACGACCCCAACACGCAGCCCGAACCCTGCATAGATGGATCACGGACAGCACCAACACCATAGCCCCCCTCAAGAAAAACAACAATACACGCGCCAAAAAAGCCAGATGGTTTACCACCGAACTTCGAGAGTCCAGAAGCACATGCCGCCGCCTCGAAAAGGCCTGGAGGAACACCAAATCCACAAAAGCCCTCGACAACTTCAGAGCCGCCACCAACGCCCACCATCAACTCATCAGAGAAACGAGGAAAAAGCGATTGAAGACAGAATCTCCACCCACGCGCACAACAGCAAGGAACTCTTCAGCATCATCAAGGAGTTCGCCCAACCCACTAGCGAGTCTACCGACATCCCTCCCTCACAAGACCTCTGCGACAAACTCAGCACCTTTTTCCACCACAAAATCAAGAGCATCTACGGCAACTTCGACGAAGACAACCAACACACTGAACCGTCACCAACCACCCCCGACACCCGGAAACCAGCGATTGACGACTGGACAGCCCTCACCACGGAAGACACACTGAAGACAATGAAGTCAATCCACTCAGGGGCCCCCACGGACCCCTGCCCCCACCACATCTTCAACAGAGCCGCCGACACCATCGCACCCATGCTCCGCCACACCATCAACCGCTACCTGGCGACCGCCTCGTTCCCCGATGACTGGAAACACGCCGAGGTCAACCCCCTCCTAAAGAAACCCTCAGCGGACCCCACCGACCTCAAAAACTACAGACCCATCTCCCTGCTCCCGTTCCCAGCGTAAGTCATCGAGAAAGCCATCAACAGCCAACTCGCCACATTCATTGAAGAACACAACATCCTCGACTCCTCCCAATCCGGCTTCAGAAAAAACCACAGTACAGAAACCGCCCTCCTCGCCGCAACAGACGACATCCGCACCCTACTGGACAAAGGAGAAACAGTAGCCCTCATCCTCCTCGACCTCTCAGCAGCGTTCGACACAGTCTCCCACCGCACCCTAATACGCAGACTCTATGACACAGGAATCCAGGACAAGGCCCTCGACTGGATCCGCTCCTTCCTCTCCGGCAGGACGCAGCGGGTCAGACTCCCCCCTTTCCTCTCGGACCCCACACCTACCACCTGCAGAGTCCCCCAGGGCTCCTCCCTCAGCCCGACGCTCTTCAACGTCTACATGGCTCCACTCGCCCCCATCGTCAGAACCTACGGACTCAACATCATGTCATACGCAGACGACACCCAGCTCATCCTCTCCCTATCCAACGAGCCCAACACCGCCAGACGCAACTTTCGAGAAGGCATGGAAGCCGTCGCCAAATGGATGAAAAACAGCTGCCTACAACTAAACACCAACAAAACAGAAGTACTCATCATGGGCCCAAACCCCGATGCCTGGAGCGACACCTGGTGGCCCCCCGCCCTCGGAAACCCGCCAACCCCCACGGACCACGCACGCAACCTGGGAATCATCCTGGACTCCGAGCTCAAAATGGACCGCCAGATCAACTCTGTCTCGTCTTCCTGCTTCCACACCCTCCGCCTCCTTCATAAGACCTTCAAATGGATCCCCCTCGAACACCGAAAGTCCGTCACTCACGCCCTGGTCACCAGCAGACTCGACTACGGCAACGCACTCTACGCCGGAATAAACAAAAACCTCACCCGCAAGCTACAGAACATCCAGAACGCCGCCACAAGACTGGTCCTCAACCTGCCAAAACACTGCCACATCTCCCTGCACCTGCACACACTCCACTGGCTCCCTGTCGAGGCGAGAATCACCTTCAAGATGCTCACCCACGCACACAAGGCCCTCCATGGCACCGGACCAGCATACCTGAACAGCCGACTCAAATTCCACGCACCCCAAAGTACCCTACGATCAGCCCAGCTCTCCTACACCGTGGTCCCCCGCACCAGAAAGACCAGATCAGGAGGCCGCTCCTTCTCCTTCCTCGCGGCCAAAGCATGGAACGCCCTTCCGCTCCACCTCAGACAGACAACATCGCTCCCCATCTTCGCAAGAAACCTCAAAACCTGGCTTTTCGACAGACCCCCTCCTTGATGGATGGAACCTGCACCCCCCCCAGCGCCTTGAGACCCTTACGGGTGAGTAGTCGCGCTTTAACAAACCCCTGATTGATTGAGAGGGGTACAGAAAGTAGAGAGTGAGGTGCAGAAAGAGGCATGAGAGGTGCAGAAAGAGGCAAGAGAGGTGCCGAACGAGACAAGAGGGTACAGAAAGAAGCAAGAGAGTTGCAGAAAGAAGCAAGTGAGGAGCAGAAAGAAGCAAGAGAGATGAATAAGGAAGAAAGTGAGGTACAGAAAGAAGCAAGAGAAGTGATGAAAGAGTCAAGAGAGGTACAGAAAGAAGCAAGAGAGGTGTATAAAAAGGCAAGAAAGGTACAAAAAGAGGCAAATCAAGTGCAGAAAGAAGCACGAGAAGTGATGAAAGAGGCAAAAGAGGTACCAAAAGAAGCAAGAGAGGTGCTGAAAGAGTCAAGAGAAATACAGAAAAAGGCAAGAGAGGTGCAGAAAGAGGAAAGAGAAGTGTAGAAAGAGGAAAGAGAGGTACAGAAAGAGGCAAGAGAGGTGCAGAAAGAGGCAAAAGAAATGCAGAAAGAGGAATAAAAGTGCAGAAAGATGAAAGGTGCAGAAAGAGGAATGAAGGTGTAGATAGAAGCAAGAGAAGTGCAGCAAGAAGCAAGAGAGCTGCAGAAGGTAGCAAGGGAGGTGCAGAAAGAAGAGAGTGAGGCACAGAAAGAGGCAAGAGAGGTGCATAAAGATGCAAGAGAGGTGCAGAAAGAGGCAAGAGGGTACAGAAAGAAGCAAGAGAGTTACAGAAAGAAGCAAGTGAGGAGCAGAAAGAAGTTAGAGAGATGCAGAAGAAAGAAAGTGAGGTGCGGAAAGAAGCAAGAGAAGTGATGAAAGAGGCAAGAGAGGTACAGAAAGAAGCAAGAGAGGTGTATAAAGAAGTGAGAGAGGTGCAGAAAGAGGCAAGAGAAGTGATGAAAGAAGCAAGAGAGGTGCAGAAAGAGGAAGAAATGTGCATAAAGAGGCAAGAGAAGTTCCAAAAGAGGCAAGTGAAGTACAAAAAGAGGCAAGAGAGTTGCTGAAAGAGGAAAGATAGGTGCAGAAAGAAGCAAGAGAGATGCAGAAAAAAGCAAGAGGGGTGCAGAAAGAGGAAAGAGAAGTGCAGAAAGAAGCAAGAGAGGTGCAGAACGAAGCAAGTAAAGTGGAGAAAGAAGCAAGAGAAGTGATGAAAGAGGCAAAAGAGGTACAGAAAGAAGTAAGAGAGTTACAGAAAGAAGCAAGTGAGGTGCAGAATGAAGCAAGAGAGGTGCAGAAAGAAGCAAGAGAGGTGTATAAACAGGCAAGAAAGGTGCAAAAAGAGGCAAGAGTAGTGCAGAAAGAGGACGAAATGTGCATAAAGAGGCAAGAGAAGTTCTGAAAGAGGCAAGTGAAGCACAAAAAGAGGCAAGAGAGTTGCTGAAAGAGGCAAGATAGGTGCCGAGAGAAGCAAGAGAGGTGCAGAAAAAGGCAAGAAGGGTGCAGAAATAGTAAAGAGAAGTGCAGAAAGAAGCAAGAGAGGTGCAGAAAGAAGCATGAGAGGTGCAGAACGGAGCAAGTAAAGTGCAGAAAGAAGCAAGAGAAGTGATGAAAGAAGCAAAAGAGGTACAGAAAGAAGCAAGAGAGGTGCAGAAAGATGGAAGAGAAGTGCTGAAAGAGGCAAGAGAAATACAGAAAAAAGCAAGAGAGGTGTAGAAATAGGAAAGAGAAGTGCAGAAAGAAGCAACAGAGGTGCAGAAAGAGGCAATAGAAGTGCAGAAAGAGGCAAGAGAGGTACAGAAAGAGGCAAGGGAGGTGCAGAAAGAATCAAGCAGTGTGCAGAAAGAAGCAAGAGAGGTGCAGAAAAAAGCAAGAGAACTGCAGAAAGAAGCAAGAGAACTGCAGAAAGAGGAAAAAAGTGCAGAAAGATGAAGAAAGGTGCAGAAATAGGAAGAAAGGTGCAGATAGAAGCAAGAGAAATGCAAGAAGAAGCAAGAGAGCTGCAGAAGGAAGCAAGAGGGGTACAGAAAGAAGAGAGTGAGGTGCAGAAAGAGGAAAGAGAATTGCAGGAATAGGAAAGAGAGGTGCATAAAGAGGCAAGAGAAGTACAAAAATAAGCAAGAGAGGTACATAAAGAGGCAAGAGAACTGCAGAAAGAAGCAAGAGAACTGCAGAAAGAGGAATAAAAGTGCAGAAAGATTAAGAAAGTGCAGAAAGAGGAAGAAAGGTGCAGATAGAAGCAAGAGAAGTGCAAGAAGAAGCAAGAGAGCTGCAGAAAGTAGAGAGTGAGGTGCAGAAAGAGGCATGAGAGGTGCTGAAAGAGGCAAGAGAGTAGCAGAAAGAAGCAAGAGAGATGCAGAAGGAAGAAAGTGAGTGGCAGAAAGAAGCAAGAGAAGTGATGAAAGAGGCAAAATAGGTACAAAAAGAAGCAAGAGAGGTGCAGACAGAAGCAAGCGAGGTGTTTAAAGAGGCAAGAGAAGTGCAAATAGAGGCAAGTAAAGTGGAGAAAGAAGCAAGAGAGGTGCAGAAAGAGGCAAGAGGGTACAGAGAGAAGCAAGAGAGGTACAGAAAGAGGCAAGAGAGGTGCAGAAAGAGGCAAAAGAGATACAGAAAGAGGAATAAAAGTACGTAAGATGAAGAAAGGTAGAGAAAGAGGAAGAAAGGTGCAGATAGAAGCAAGAGAAGTACAGGAAGAAGCAAGAGAGCTGCAGAAGGAAGTAAGAGAGGTGCAGAAAGAGGCAAGAGGGTACAGAAAGAAGCAAGAGAAGTTATGAAAGAAGCAAAAGAGGTACAGAAAGAAGCAAGAGAGGTGCAGAAAGATGGAAGAGAAGTGCTGAAAGATGCAAGAGATATACAGAAATAGGCAAGAGAGGTGTAGAAATAGGAAAGAGAAGTGCAGAAAGAAGCAACAGAGGTGCAGAAAGAGGCTATAGAAGTGCAGAAAGAGGCAAGAGAGGTACAGAAAGAGGCAAGGGAGGTACAGAAAGAGTCAAGCAGTGTGCAGAAAGAAGCAAGAGAGGTGCAGAAAAAAGCAAGAGAACTGCAGAAAGAAGAAAGAGAACTGCAGAAAGAGGAAAAAAGTGCAGAAAGATGAAGAAAGGTGCAGAAATAGGAAGAAAGGTGCAGATAGAAGCAAGAGAAGTGCAAGAAGAAGCAAGAGAGCTGCAGAAGGAAGCAAGAGGTGTACAGAAAGAAGAGAGTGAGGTGCAGAAAGAGGAAAGAGAATTGCAGGAATAGGAAAGAGAGGTGCATAAAGAGGCAAGAGAAGTACAAAATAAGCAAGAGAGGTACATAAAGAGGCAAGAGAACTGCAGAAAGAAGCAAGAGAACTGCAGAAAGAGGAATAAAAGTGCAGAAAGATTAAGAAAGTGCAGAAAGAGGAAGAAAGGTGCAGATAGAAGCAAGAGAAGTGCCAGAAGAAGCAAGAGAGCTGCAGAAGGAAGCAAGAGGGGTACAGAAAGTAGAGAGTGAGGTGCAGAAAGAGGCATGAGAGGTGCAGAAAGAGGCAAGTGAGGAGCAGAAAGAAGCAAGAGAGATGCAGAAGGAAGAAAGTGAGGTGCAGAAAGAAGCAAGAGAAGTGATGAAAGAGGCAAGAGAGGTACAGAAAGAAGCAAGTGAGGTGTTTAAAGAGGCAAGAGAAGTGCAAAAGGAGGCAAGTAAAGTGCAGAAAGAAGCAAGTGAGGAGCAGAAAGAAGCAAGAGAGATGCAGAAGGAAGAAAGTGAGGTGCAGAAAGAAGCAAGAGAAGTGATGAAAGATGCAAAAGAGGTACAGAAAGAAGCAAGAGAGGTGTAGAAAGAAGCAAGAGCGGTACTGAAAGAAGAGAGAGAAATACATAAAAAGGCAAGAGATGTGCAGAAATAGGAAAGAGAAGTGCAGAAAGAAGCAACAGAGATGCAGAAAGAGGCAAGAGAAGTGCAGAAAGAGGCAAGAGAGGTACAGAAAGAGGCAAGGGAGGTGCAGAAACAGGCAAGCGGGTTGCAGAAAGAAGCAAGAGAGGTGCAGAAAGAAGCAAGAGAGGTGCAGAAAGAAGCAAGAGAACTGCAGAAAGAGAGAAAAAAGTGCAGAAAGATGAAGAACGGTGCAGAAAGAGGCAAGAGAATTGCAGGAATAATAAAGAGAGGTGCATAAAGAGCTAATAGAAGTACAGAAATAAGCAAGAGTGGTACATAAAGAGGCAAGAGAACTGCAGAAAGAAGCAAGATTACTACAGAAAGAGGAATAAAAGAGCAGAAAGATGAAGAAAGGTGCAGAATGAGGAAGAAAGAGGAATAAAGGTGCAGATAGAAGCAAGCGAAGTGCAAGAAGAAGGAAGAGAGCTGCAGAAGGAAGCAAGAGGGGTACAGAAAGAAAGAGGTGCAGAAAGAGGCATGAGAGTTGCAGAATGAGGCAAGAGAGGTGCCAAAGGAGGCAAGAGGGTACAGAAAGAAACGAGAGAGTTGCAGAAAGAAGCAATAGAGATGCAGAAGGAAGAAAATGAGGTGCAGAAAGAAGCAAGAGAAGTGATGAAAGAGGCACGAGAGGTACAGAAAGAAGCAAGAGAGGTGCAGAAAGAAGCAAGAGAGGTGTATAAAGAGGCATGAGAGGTGCAAAAAGAGGCAAGTAAAGGGCAGAAAGAAGCAAGAGAAGTGATGAAAGAGGCAAAAGAGGTAACAAAAGAAGCAAGAGAGGTGCAGAAAGAAGCAAGAGAGGTGCTGAAAGAGGCAAGAAAAATACAGAAAAAGGCAAGAGAGGTGCAGAAAGACGAAAGAGAAGTGTAGAAAGAGGAAAGAGAGGTGCAGAAAGAGGCAAGAGAAGTACAGAAAGAAGCAAGAGAGGTACTGAAAGAGGCAAGAGAGGTGCAGAAAGAGGCAAAAGAGATGCAGAAAGAGGAATAAAAGTGCAGATAGAAGCTAGAGAAGTGCAGCAAGAAGCAAGAGAGCTGCAGAAGGAAGCAAGGGAGGTGCAGAAAGAAGAGAGTGAGGTGCAGAAAGAGGCAAGTGAGTTGCAGAAAGATGCAAGAGAGGTGCAGAAAGAGGCAAGAGGGTACAGACAGAAGCAAGAGAGTTACAGAAAGAAGCTAGTGAGGAGCAGAAAGAAGCAAGAGAGATGCAGAAGAAAGAAAGTGAGGTGTGGAATGAAGTAAGAGAAGTGGTGAAAGAGGCAAGAGAGGTGCAGAAAGAAGCAAGAGAGGTGCAGAAAGAAGCAAGAGAGATGTATAAAGAAGCAAGAGAGGTGCAAAAAGAGGCAAGAGAAGTGATGAAAGAAGCAAGAGAGGTGCAGAAAGAGGACGAAATGTGCATAAAGAGGCAAGAGAAGTTCCGAAAGAGGCAAGTGAAGTACAAAAAGAGGCAAAAGAGTTGCTGAAAGAGGCAAGATAGGTGCAGAAAGAAGCAAGAGAGGTTCAGAAAAAGGCAAGAGGGTTGCAGAAAGAGGAAAGAGAAGTGGAGAAAGAAGCAAGAGAGGTGCAGAAAGAAGCAAGAGAGGTGCAGAATGAAGCAAGTAAAGTGCAGAAAGAAGCAAGAGAAGTGATGAAAGAGGCAAAGAGGTACATAAAGAAGCAAGAGAGCTGCAGAAAGAAGGAAGAGAGGTGCTGAAAGAGGCAAGAGAAATGCAGAAAAGGGCAAAGAGAGGTGCAGAAATAGGAAAGAGAAGAGCAGAAAGAAGCAACAGAGGTACAGAAAGAAGCAAGAGAAGTGCAGAAAGAGGCAAGAGAGTACAGAAAGAGGCAAGGGAGGTGCAGAAAGAGGCAAGCGGGTTGCAGAAAGAAGCAAGAGAGGTGCAGAAAGAAGCAACAGAGGTGCAGAAAAAAGCAAGAGAAGTGCAGAAAGAAGCAAGAGAACTGCAGAAAGAGGAAAAAAAGTACAGAAAGATAAAGAACGGTGCAGAAAGAGGCAAGAGAATTGCAGGAATAGTAAAGAGAGGTGCATAAAGAGGCAAGAGAAGTACAGAAATAAGCAAGAATGGTACATAAAGAGGCAAGAGAACTGCAGAAAGAAGCAAGAGAACTGCAGAAGGAGGAATAAAAGTGCAGAAAGATGAAGAAAGGTGCAGAAAGAGGAAGAAAGGTGAAGATAGAAGCAAGAGAGAGTGCAAGAAGAAGCAAGAGAGCTTCAGAAGAAAGCAAGAGGGTGCAGAAAGAAGAGAGTGAGGTGCAGAAAGAGGCATGAGAGGTACAGAAAGAGGCAAGAGAGGTGCAGAAAGAGGCAAGAAAGTACAGAAAAGAGCAAGAGAGTTGCAGAAAGAAGCAAGTGAGGAGCAGAAAGAAGCAAGAGAGATGCAGAAGGAAGAAAGTGAGGTGCAGAAAGAAGCAAGAGAAGTGATGAAAGAGGCAAGAGAGGTACAGAAAGAAGCAAGCGAGGTGTTTAAAGAGGCAAGAGAAGTGCAAAAGGAGGCAAGTAAAGTGCAGAAAGAAGCAAGTGAGGAGCAGAAAGAAGCAAGAGAGATGCAGAAGGAAGAAAGTGAGGTGCAGAAAGAAGCAAGAGAAGTGATGAAAGATGCAAAGAGGTACAGAAAGAAGCAAGAGAGGTGTAGAAAGAAGCAAGAGCGGTACTGAAAGAAGAGAGAGAAATACATAAAAAGGCAAGAGATGTGCAGAAATAGGAAAGAGAAGTGCAGAAAGAAGCAACAGAGGTGCAGAAAGAGGCAAGAGAAGTGCAGAAAGAGGCAAGAGAGGTACAGAAAGAGGCAAGGGAGGTGCAGAAACAGGCAAGCGGGTTGCAGAAAGAAGCAAGAGAGGTGCAGAAAGAAGCAAGAGAGGTGCAGAAAGAAGCAAGAGAACTGCAGAAAGAGAGAAAAAAGTGCAGAAAGATGAAGAACGGTGCAGAAAGAGGCAAGAGAATTGCAGGAATAATAAAGAGAGGTGCATAAAGAGCTAATAAAAGTACAGAAATAAGCAAGAGTGGTACATAAAGAGGCAAGAGAACTGCAGAAAGAAGCAAGATTACTACAGAAAGAGGAATAAAAGAGCAGAAAGATGAAGAAAGGTGCAGAATGAGGAAGAAAGAGGAATAAAGGTGCAGATAGAAGCAAGCGAAGTGCAAGAAGAAGGAAGAGAGCTGCAGAAGGAAGCAAGAGGGGTACAGAAAGAAGAGGTGCAGAAAGAGGCATGAGAGTTGCAGAATGAGGCAAGAGAGGTGCCAAAGGAGGCAAGAGGGTACAGAAAGAAACGAGAGAGTTGCAGAAAGAAGCAATAGAGATGCAGAAGGAAGAAAATGAGGTGCAGAAAGAAGCAAGAGAAGTGATGAAAGAGGCACGAGAGGTACAGAAAGAAGCAAGAGAGGTGCAGAAAGAAGCAAGAGAGTGTATAAAGAGGCATGAGAGGTGCAAAAAGAGGCAAGTAAAGGGCAGAAAGAAGCAAGAGAAGTGATGAAAGAGGCAAAAGAGGTAACAAAAGAAGCAAGAGAGGTGCAGAAAGAAGCAAGAGAGGTGCTGAAAGAGGCAAGAAAAATACAGAAAAAGGCAAGAGAGGTGCAGAAAGACGAAAGAGAAGTGTAGAAAGAGGAAAGAGAGGTGCAGAAAGAGGCAAGAGAAGTACAGAAAGAAGCAAGAGAGGTACTGAAAGAGGCAAGAGAGGTGCAGAAAGAGGCAAAAGAGATGCAGAAAGAGGAATAAAAGTGCAGATAGAAGCTAGAGAAGTGCAGCAAGAAGCAAGAGAGCTGCAGAAGGAAGCAAGGGAGGTGCAGAAAGAAGAGAGTGAGGTGCAGAAAGAGGCAAGTGAGTTGCAGAAAGATGCAAGAGAGGTGCAGAAAGAGGCAAGAGGGTACAGACAGAAGCAAGAGAGTTACAGAAAGAAGCAAGTGAGGAGCAGAAAGAAGCAAGAGAGATGCAGAAGAAAGAAAGTGAGGTGTGGAATGAAGTAAGAGAAGTGGTGAAAGAGGCAAGAGAGGTGCAGAAAGAAGCAAGAGAGGTGCAGAAAGAAGCAAGAGAGATGTATAAAGAAGCAAGAGAGGTGCAAAAAGAGGCAAGAGAAGTGATGAAAGAAGCAAGAGAGGTGCAGAAAGAGGACGAAATGTGCATAAAGAGGCAAGAGAAGTTCCGAAAGAGGCAAGTGAAGTACAAAAAGAGGCAAAAGAGTTGCTGAAAGAGTCAAGATAGGTGCAGAAAGAAGCAAGAGAGGTTCAGAAAAAGGCAAGAGGGTTGCAGAAAGAGGAAAGAGAAGTGGAGAAAGAAGCAAGAGAGGTGCAGAAAGAAGCAAGAGAGGTGCAGAACGAAGCAAGTAAAGTGCAGAAAGAAGCAAGAGAAGTGATGAAAGAGGCAAAAGAGGTACATAAAGAAGCAAGAGAGCTGCAGAAAGAAGGAAGAGAGGTGCTGAAAGAGGCAAGAGAAATGCAGAAAAGGGCAAGAGAGGTGCAGAAATAGGAAAGAGAAGAGCAGAAAGAAGCAACAGAGGTACAGAAAGAAGCAAGAGAAGTGCAGAAAGAGGCAAGAGAGTACAGAAAGAGGCAAGGGAGGTGCAGAAAGAGGCAAGCGGGTTGCAGAAAGAAGCAAAGAGAGGTGCAGAAAGAAGCAACAGAGGTGCAGAAAAAAGCAAGAGAAGTGCAGAAAGAAGCAAGAGAACTGCAGAAAGAGGAAAAAAAGTACAGAAAGATGAAGAACGGTTGCAGAAAGAGGCAAGAGAATTGCAGGAATAGTAAAGAGAGGTGCATAAAGAGGCAAGAGAAGTACAGAAATAAGCAAGAATGGTACATAAAGAGGCAAGAGAACTGCAGAAAGAAGCAAGAGAACTGCAGAAGGAGGAATAAAAGTGCAGAAAGATGAAGAAAGGTGCAGAAAGAGGAAGAAAGGTGAAGATAGAAGCAAGAGAAGTGCAAGAAGAAGCAAGAGAGCTTCAGAAGAAAGCAAGAGGGTGCAGAAAGAAGAGAGTGAGGTGCAGAAAGAGGCATGAGAGGTACAGAAAGAGGCAAGAGAGGTGCAGAAAGAGGCAAGAAAGTACAGAAAGGAGCAAGAGAGTTGCAGAAAGAAGCAAGTGAGGAGCAGAAAGAAGCAAGAGAGATGCAGAAGGAAGAAAGTGAGGTGCAGAAAGAAGCAAGAGAAGTGATGAAAGAGGCAAGAGAGGTACAGAAAGAAGCAAGCGAGGTGTTTAAAGAGGCAAGAGAAGTGCAAAAGGAGGCAAGTAAAGTGCAGAAAGAAGTAAGTGAGGAGCAGAAAGAAGCAAGAGAGATGCAGAAGGAAGAAAGTGAGGTGCAGAAAGAAGCAAGAGAAGTGATGAAAGATGCAAAAGAGGTACAGAAAGAAGCAAGAGAGGTGTAGAAAGAAGCAAGAGCGGTACTGAAAGAGGAGAGAGAAATACAGAAAAAGGTAAGAGAAGTGCAGAAAGAGGAAAGAGAAGTGCAGAAAGAAGCAACAGAGGTGCAGAAAGAGGCAGGAGAAGTGCAGAAAGAGGCAAGAGAGGGGCAAAAAGAGGCAAAAGGGGTGCATAATGAAGCAAGAGAGGTGCAGAAATAAGTAAGAGAGGTGCTGAAAGAGGCAAAAGCAATGCAGAAAAAGGCACGAGAGGTGCAGAAAGAGGAAAGAGAAGTGCAGAAAGAAGCAACAGAGGTACAGAAAGAGGCAAGAGAAGATCAGAAAGAGGCAAAAGAGTTGCAGAAAGAGGCAAGAGAGTTGCAGAAAGAGGCCAAAGGGGTGCAGAAAGAAGCAAGAGAGGTGCAGAAAGAAGCAAGAGAGGTGTATAAAGAAGTGAGAGAGGTGCAAAAAGAGGCAAGAGAAGTGATGAAAGAAGCAAGAGAGGTGCAGAAAGAGGACGAAATGTGCATAAAGAGGCAAGAGAAGTTCCAAAAGAGGCAAGTGAAGTACAGAAAGAGGCAAGAGAGTTGCTGAAAGAGGAAAGATAGGTGCAGAAAGAAGCAAGAGAGGTGCAGAAAAAGGCAAGAGGGGTGCAGAAAGAGGAAAGAGAAGTGCAGAAAGAAGCAAGAGAGCTGCAGAAAGAAGCAAGAGAGGTGCAGAACGAAGCAAGCAAAGTGGAGAAAGAAGCAAGAGAAGTGATGAAAGAGGCAATAGAGGTACAGAAAGAAGCAAGAGAGGTGCAGAAAGAGGAAAGAGAGGTGCAGAAAGAGGAAATAGAAGAGCAGAAAGAAGCAAGAGATGTGCGGAAAGAAACAAGAGAGGTGCAGAACGAAGCAAGTAAAGTGCAGAAAGAAGCTAGTGAAGTGATGAAAGAGGCAAAAGAGGTGCAGAAAGAAGCAAGAGAGGTACATAAAGAAGGAAGAGAGGAGCTGAAAGAGGAAAGAGAAGTGCAGAAAAATGCAAGAGGGGTGCAAAAAGAGGCAAGAGAGGTGCAGAAAGAGGCAAGAGGGGCGCAGAAAAAAGCAAGAGAGGTGCAGAAAGAAGCAAGAGAGGTGCAGAAAAAAATAAAAGAAGTGCAAGCAAGAGAACTGCAGAAAGAGGAATAAAAGTGCAGAAAGATGAAGAACAGTTCAGAAAGAGGCAAGAGAAGTGCAGAAAGAGGAAAGAGAGGTGCAGAAAGAGGCAAGAGTAGTACAGAAAGAAGCAAGAGAGGTACAGAAAGAGGCAAGAGAACTGCAGAAAGAAGCAAAAGATCTGCAGAAAGAGGAATAAAGGTGCAGAAAGAAGCAAGAGAAGTGATGAAAGAGGTAAGAGAGGTACAGAAAGAAGCAAGAGAGATATAGAAAGAAGCAAGAGAGGTTCATAAAAAGGCAAGAGAGGTGCAAAAAGAGGCAAGAAAAGTGATGAAAGAAGCAAGAGAGGCGGAGAAAGAGGACGAAATGTGCATAAAGAGGCAAGAGAAGTTCCGAAAGAGTCAAGTAAAGTACAAAAAGAGGAAAGAGAGTTGCAGAAAAAGGCAAGATAGGTGCAGAAAGAAGCAAGAGAAGTACAGAAAGAGGCAAAAGGGGTGCAGAAAGAGGCAAGAGAAGTGCAGAAAGAAGCAAGAGTAGAGCAAAAAGAAGCATGAGAGGTGCAGAACTAAGCAAGTAAAGTGCAGAAAGAAGCAAGAGACGTGATGATAGAGGCAAAAGAGGTACAGAAAGAAGCAAGAGAGGTGCATAAAGAAGCAAGAGAGGTGCTGAAAGAGGCGGGAGAAATACAGAAAAAGGCAAGAGAGGTGCAGAAAGAGGAAGGAGAAGTGCAGAAAGAAGCAACAGAGGTGCAGAAAGAGGCAAGAGAAGTGCAGAAAGAGGAAAGAGATGTGGAGAAAGAGGCAAGAGAGGTACAGAAAGAGGCAAAAGAATTGCAGAAAGAGGCAAGAGAGGTGCAGAAATAGGCAAGAGGGGTGCAAAAGAAGCAAGAGAGGTACAGAAAGAAGCAAGAGATGTGCAGAAAGAAGCAAGAGAGGTGCAGAAAGAGGAAGACATATGCAGAAAGAAGCAATAGAGGTGCAGAAAGAGTCAAGAAAAGTACAGAAAGAAGCAGGAGAGGTGCAGAAAGAGGACAGAGAAGTGCAGAAAGAAGCAACAGAGGTGCAGAAAGAGGAAGGAATGTGCAGAAAGAGGCAATAGAGGTATAGAAAGAGGCAGGAGAAAGTGCAGAAGAGGAAATAGATGTGCAGAAAGAAGCAAGAGAGGTGCAGAAAGAAGCAAGAGAGGTGCAGAAAGAGGCAAGAGAATATAAAAGAGGCAAGAGAGGTGCAGAAATAGAAAATAGAAGTGCAGAAAAAAAGCAACAGAGGTACAGAAAAGGCAAGAGTAGTGCAGAAAGTGGCAAGAGACGTACAGAAAGAGGCAAGACGGGGGCAGAAATAGGCAAGAGGGGTGCATAAAGAAGCAAGAGAGGTACAGAAAGAAGCAAGAGATGTGCAGAAAGAAGCAAGAGAGGAGCAGAAAGAGGAAGAAATATGCAGAAAGAGGCAAGAGAGGTGCAGAAAGAGGAAAGAGAAGTACAGAAAGAGGCAAGAGATTTGCAGAAAGAGTCAAGAGAGGTGCAGAAAGAGGCAAGAGAAGTGCAGCAAGGTGCAAGGGAAGTGCAGAAAGAAGCAAGAGAGGTACAGAAAGAAGAAATAGAAGTGCAGAAAAAAGCAAGAGACCTGCAGACAGAGGAATAAAAGTGCAGAAAGAGGAAGAAAGGTGTAGAAAGAAGAAGAACAGTGTAGATAGAAGGAAGAGAAGTGCAGAAAGAAGCAAGAGAGGTGCAGAAATAGGAAAGAGATGCGCAGAAAGAAGCAACAGAGGTGCAGAAAAAGGCAAGAGAAGTGCAGAAATAGGCAAGAGAGGTACAGAAATAGGCCAGAGGGGTGCAGAAATAGGCAAGAGGGGGCAGAAAGAAGCAAGAGAGGTGCAGAAAGAATATGAAACATGCAGAAAGAGGCAAGAGAGGTACAGAAAGAGGCAAGAGGAGTACAGAAAGAGGAAAGAGAGGTGCAGAAAGGAGTAAGAGAAGTGCAGAAAGAAGCAGGGGAGGTGCAGAAAGAGGAAGAAATGTGCAGAAAGAAGTGCAAAAAAGTCAAAAGATGTGCAGAAAGAGGCAAGAGAGGTACAGAAAGAGGCAAGAGAGATGCAGAAAGAGGCCATAGGGGTGCAGAAAGAAGCAAGAGAGGTGCAGAAAAAAGCAAGAGAAGTACAGAAAGAAGCAAGACAAGTGCAGAAAGAGGCAAGAGAAGTGCAGAAAGAGGCAAGAGAGCTGCAGAAAAAAGCAAAAGAGGTGCAGACAGAAGCAAGAGAGGTGCAAAAGAAGAGAGTGTGTTATAGAAAGAGGCAAGAGATATACTGAAAGAAGCAAGGGAGGTGTAGAAAGAGGGTAGAGAGGTGCAAAAAGAGGCAAGAGAAGTGTTGAAAAAAGCAAGAGAGGTGCTGAAAGAGGAAGAAATGTGCATAAAGAGGCAAGAGAAGTACAGAAAGAGGCAAGAGCAGTGCATAAAGAAGCAAGAGCGGTGCAGAAAGAGGCAAGAGAGTTGCAGAAAGTAGCAAGAGAGGTGAAGAAAGAGGAAGAAAGATTCAGAAAGAGGTAAGAGAAGCGCAGAAAGAGAGGTGCAGAAAGAGGCAAGAGAGGTGTAGAAAGAAGCAAGAGAGGTGCAAAGGTCATGCTTGGGTCATTGAATAAGTGCATGGGTAGTTTCAGAGACTCATACAAAGAAGCCTAATCCATAAACCCTCTGCCAACATGTATTAAACCTCACTTTTTTCTGGCAGCTTCACTATTCACTGACTGCTCAGAATGTTGGGCCTAACCAAATATAAAACAGCAACGCTTCCCATGTCACTGTTGTAAGTCTCACCATGTTTCCGAAGATGCACCAACTCACACCACTGTAGACTCTTTTATACACCCACTGCCGCTCCCACAAAACCATTCACAAACCCCCTCACAGAGCCATACCAGTACTTACACACCCACTCACTGATTCATTGATCTATACACACATCCACTCGCTCACCCATACTGCCACTCATAGACCCACTCGCTCACTAATTCAGCCATTTACATATCCACTCATACAGGCATACAGGCACTGACACACTGAGTGAGAAGAAAGTTTACGCAATGTTTTGAATTTTGAAAAATTATTTTGAAATTTGTTTAAACTAAAGACAGTTATGGTTGAAACCTTCTAGGTTAATTTTGCAGTGCGCTTCTCAAGAGCACGGAGTTGTCTTCGTGCCCACAGTTTTCATTACTTGTTAGGGACAGAGGCAGATCCCGATAACGAAGCAGCATGCACTGTTTCTTTTGTACACACACTAAGGATTCTGGTTAACTGACATCAAGAAAGGTGTGCAGGTTGAATTCAGTCATTGTTAGATTACACTGAGTGAGTCACCCATAAAACTACTCACACACCTAGACACTCACCAATACAGTCAATCATACAGCCACTTACTCACCCAAACAGCTACACACCCACCCACTTACTTACTCATAGAAATAGGAACACATACTCACTCAACTATATAGTCGCTGACAGAAGCATGCACTCATCTATGTAACCACTCTCACATTCACTCACTCACGCATACAGTCACTCATATACCCCGTCACTCACGTATACTGCCTCTCATATACTCAGTTCCGCACCCATACTGACACATGCACTCAATCATTGACACAGCCATACAGACACTCACTCACTTATACAACTTTTCACACACTCAACAGTACCCCATACATCCACTGACTCACCCACTCACTTACCCATACAAGCAGTCACACACCTCCTCACCCACATACATAGACACCCAGACAACCATAGATGTAGTCAGACAACCAATCAGTCACCCATATAGACATTCAAATACCCACTAACACACTCATACACCCACTTAGACATTAACTAGACAGATACACACATTCATACAACCAGTCCCTCACCCATACATTCACTGACACCTAATCATTCACTTATGCAGTAAGTCATGCACACACTGAGTCATCCATACAGTCACTTCTAAATCCACTGATTAGCCATTACACCTTGGTATATATATTTAACACTCATAAAACTATCCGCTGAGAACTGCTACTGAACTCAGGGCAAGCACGTCGCACTTTAATCTTTGTGGGCACTGACAATCTGTTTTTAACATCGGTCGAACATTGTCTCTTGCACCGTTGTCCCTGGCCCCTGCACACAGCTCTTTTATCCCGCCCCCAAGCACCACGACTACAATGACCACAGCACGTTGCGGCAGGAGCCGCACGCGTCATAGAACTCACGCCAGGAGGCGCATAAGGTGGGGCTGATCAGACGCGGGATCCGCTGAGAACTGCTACTAAACTCAGGGCAAGCACGTCGCACATTAATCTTTGTGGGCACTGACAATCTGTTTTTAACATCGGGAGAACATTGTCTCTTGCACCGTTGTCCCTGGCCCCTGCACGCAGAACTTTTATCCCGCCCCCAAGCACCACGGACTACAACGACCACAGCGCGTTGTGGCAGGAGCCGCACGCGTCGTAGAACTCGCGCCAGGAGGCGCATAAAGTAAGCCTAACCTCCGGCAACGCGGGACGCGCGCGGGCGAAGCCCGGGCCAAGTGCGGGCCCCTCTCTGAGCCCGTCAGAGAATGGAGGAGGCTGGGCCAGGTCTCTTGGTTTTTCTTTTTTTGTATTGAGCTGACAAAACCATTGGTATTAATACTGTTGTACTCGCTACTTGCTAGCACTATTGACCCTGTTTGTCTCTCTGTTAGTTAAGGCTGAGGGGTTATATTTGATATTGAAATAGAATTGGCCTACAGCGGGGTTGTTAAAAGGTAGGGGGGATTATATTATATAATAGATTGATAGATATAGGCACGTTTGGGGCACTGTGTAGTAAAGGGTGTGTTTTCCTTCTTCATTGTAATCGTAGGATATATTAAAAATGGGTAAGAGAAAACTGCAAAGCACTAATTCTGGTCAACGAGGTAGCAAATCCAAATACGCAAATATGACGCTCCTGCATTATCTTACAGGAGCGGTTGGAGCCCTGGATAAGCAAATATCCAGGGTAGAGGAATCCCTGAACAAGGACCCACAGGGTTCCTTAATAACTAATAATGCCACTGTTTTATATCAAACGGAGATAGGGGAGTCAGGATCTACAATTAATACAGATGCGGAGTGCCTAAATGGTTGTATTCAGGTTATTAGCGATGAGATTTCTACTAGCGACCAAGATACAGAGCCGCTCCCCCCATCTAAAAGATACTGTAAGCCTAAGTCTAAGGATACCTCTGGAAACTTGCCGCCTTTAATACATCAGGCTCCTTCTGAGCCTGATACTATGAAATCTATAGTTAGCAACAAACAGGGAAAAGGTACTCTGTTAAATTATAAAGTTAAAGGCGGGGCAAGAAGAAGAAAAAGTAAGGTCAAAGGCCCCCCTACTTCTGAAATGAATAGAATATTAAGTCTATTAACCGACTTAACTAAATATATTAAACAATCTATCAGGGCCATGGAAACAAGATTAGTTAAGATAGAATTGGGCCTAGAAATAATAGTTGAGAATCAAAATAGGTGTCTCACAATGGAAGGTAAAATTAACCAAAAAGTAGATGGTAGTTCTGGTGAAGTATCTAAATCTCATAGCCAGATCGCTTTAGTTAACTCTATGTCTTTCGGTAATCAGAGGAATAGGGGTGATAAGATAAATACAGCCGTAGGCTCTAGGAAGCCTAATGAAACCCTGTCTACCAGAGGTTTAGCTAATGGGCCAGAATCTATAGAGAAAGGAAATGGTAGGGTTGAAATACAACAGGGTGGTATGCAATTAAGGGAAGCGTGCCCTAATATAGGATCTTCTAATATTAAAACATATGAACATCCACCAAAACATCATATTTTAAATCTACCTCCTGCTGCGATACCATACACAGTAGTGTTGGCAAACGTTCCCCCATCTTCTGAGGGGGAAAGGAAACGTGGCACACTTTGATTAACAGGGCAATCCATGGCCTTGGGATTAGAACAGGGCTAACAACGGAGATGTTTTCAGCCTTTAAGATGGTAAGACGTGTCCCGTGGGTGGGAACGACTAGGAAATCCTTTGGAGGGGACTGTGTTGTCCTCTCATTAGGGACTCCATCTTTGGTTCGTGAAATTTCCCGCCGAACAGGCGATAATAACAGCAACATGGAAGCAGGTATAAAGGTTTTGCCCCTGAGCTATTTTTATCAGCCAAGTTCTTCCAATTGGCATATGGGTATGCATTCCCTCATACAACCCATTAACAAGTCGATTTACAACGTAGAGGTGACAAATAGATTTAGGCCCCTTCAGTCCTTAGACGAGAATGATTGACTCTTTGATATCAGTGACAATCATATCTGTGTAGATAATGGTGTACATCGAAATCCCCGGGAGAATATGTTAATGATTAATGCTGGGGAACATAATTCCGTTCCAAGAGAGATAATGGATACTAGGGATGAAATGGTAGAACCATCGATTGTAGAAATTAGCGATGTATGTATAATTAATGCCATAGAAGGGGTGAGACGATTGGACAGGTTCAGAATGATCATGTTGCTGACACTCTAAATGCATCTGCATCAGGGAGAATTAGGGTTCTTTTTTGGAATATTGCTGGTTTACAATCAAAAGTAAATAACTCTATTTGGACTGATTTTATATATAGTTTTGATATTCTATGCTTCCAGGAGACATGGCTATTAGACAAAGTAAATATAGATGGCTATAATACCTTTCACACGCCAGCAGTACAGTCAGTACATGGAAGACATAAAGGTGGGATTTGTGTATATATCTCGAATTTGATAGGGGTTACAAAAACTGAAATGATAAAACCAACAATACATTACCAAACTCTGGCCATTCACCTGAATTTAAATGTAGTAGTGTGTGTAGTTAACTTTTATAATAACATTGAAAAGGGACAAATGGGTGATATTATAAACTCACTTAGAGATGAATTAAGTAACATAAGGGTCCCAAATGGTACCGATATGATTACTCTCTGGGGTGGTGATTTTAATGCTAGTATTTGTTCTCATGCTGAACGTGGGCTGTGTGGTGTATACAGTGAAGAAAATGATCCTATGTTGCATTTTGTGCACTCCGAGAGGGGGGGGAAGTTTAATGATTTAATGGCCTTACACGATCTGGGTTTTGCAAATTTGTTGTGCTCCCCGCCTGTTGATTTTACTCATACGTTTATTGGCAGAGGACTCAAATCATTAATAGATTTTATAATTGTCCCCAACCGTTATGCAACATGGATTGATAATTTCAAAACCCATTCTAATGTCTTCAGTGACCACTTGCCCCTGAGTATTAATTTAGTCATCCCCAATCGAGCTGTTCAACCCAATAATAATACTTTGGCATGGACGCGAAATATTGCCCTAGTTCGCCAAAATGGCTACTCTCTACGATGGGGCAAGATAAACCCTGAGGAGATCAATAAACGGATCGTTGTTAATGCCTATGATCAAATAGCAGTGTGTCTACAAGATAGTACAGATCATGATGACACTTTGAGGGCCTTTTCTCTTATTACGTTAGAGATTCAAAATTCTCTAAGAGCCCAAAATAAGGCATCCCTGGTTAAGATAAACGGTTGGTTTGATTCAAAGTGCACCAAAGCCTATACCCATTTGAAAGACGCACTCCATAAGACTGAGAGAAACCAAGATGATATTAAACAATGCAGGAAGGCATATAATCTGGCCAGAAAAAATAGAAAAAAAGAATTGAAAGACCAGGCATGGGATACGCTCTATGAAGCATCACTGAGGAAGGATTGCACTTCATTTTGGCAGGCAGTTAATGCCCCATTCCTTTCCAATAATGATGGCACCAAGATTGAGGTTGCAATTGATGAAAAAGTATGAATTGACTTTTTTTCGAACGCATATAGTATCAAGGGGAATGAAGAATCTCCTACTGACACTAAATTATTAGAACAGGGAGGCACGGTAGGCTTTACGCCTATTGAGCTGCATATTACATTGGATGAAGTGACAGCGGCAATTAATGCTAGTAAAGAGAGGTACAGAAAGAGGCAAGAGAGATGCAGAAAGAGGCCATAGGGGTGCAGAAAGAAGCAAGAGAGGTGCAGAAAAAAGCAAGAGAAGTACAGAAAGAAGCAAGACAAGTGCAGAAAGAGGCAAGAGAAGTGCAGAAAGAGGCAAGAGAGCTGCAGAAAAAAGCAAAAGAGGTGCAGACAGAAGCAGGAGAGGTGCAAAAGAAGAGAGTGTGTTATAGAAAGAGGCAAGAGATATACTGAAAGAAGCAAGGGAGGTATAGAAAGAGGCTAGAGAGGTGCAAAAAGAGGCAAGAGAAGTGTTGAAAAAAGCAAGAGAGGTGCTGAAAGAGGAAGAAATGTGCATAAAGAGGCAAGAGAAGTACAGAAAGAGGCAAGAGCAGTGCATAAAGAAGCAAGAGCGGTGCAGAAAGAGGCAAGAGAGTTGCAGAAAGTAGCAAGAGAGGTGAAGAAAGAGGAAGAAAGATTCAGAAAGAGGCAAGAGAAGCGCAGAAAGAGAGGTGCAGAAAGAGGCAAGAGTGGTGTAGAAAGAAGCAAGAGAGGTGCAAAGGTCGTGCCTGGGTCATTGAATAAGTGCATGGGTAGTTTCAGAGACTCATACAAAGAAGCCTAATCCATAAACCCTCTGCCAACATGTATTAAACCTCACTTTTTTCTGGCAGCTTCACTATTCACTGACTGCTCAGAATGTTGGGCCTAGCCAAATATAAAACAGCGACGCTTCCCATGTCACTGTTGTAAGTCTCACCATGTTTCCGAAGATGCACCAACTCACACCACTGTAGACTCTTTTATACACCCACTGCCGCTCCCACAAAACCATTCACAAACCCCCTCACAGAGCCATACCAGTACTTACACACCCACTCACTGATTCATTGATCTATACACACATCCACTCGCTCACCCATACTGCCACTCATAGACCCACTCGCTCACTAATTCAGCCATTTACATATCCACTCATACAGGCATACAGGCACTGACACACTGAGTGAGAAGAAAGTTTACGCAATGTTTTGAATTTTGAAAAATTATTTTGAAATTTGTTTAAACTAAAGACAGTTATGGTTGAAACCTTCTAGGTTAATTTTGCAGTGCGCTTCTCAAGAGCACGGAGTTGTCTTCGTGCCCACAGTTTTCATTACTTGTTAGGGACAGAGGCAGATCCCGATAACGAAGGAGCATGCACTGTTTCTTTTGTACACACACTAAGGAATCTGGTTAACTGACATCAAGAAAGGTGTGCAGGTTGAATTCAGTCATTGTTAGATTACACTGAGTGAGTCACCCATAAAACTACTCATACACCTAGACACTCACCAATACAGTCAATCATACAGCCACTTACTCACCCAAACAGCTACACACCCACCCACTTACTTACTCATGGAAATAGGAACACATACTCACTCAACTATATAGTCGCTGACAGAAGCATGCACTCATCTATGTAACCACTCTCACATTCACTCACTCACGCATACAGTCACTCATATACCCTGTCACTCACATATACTGCCTCTCATATACTCAGTTCCGCACCCATACTGACACATGCACTCAATCATTGACACAGCCATACAGACACTCACTCACTTATACAACTTTTCACACACTCAACAGTACCCCATACATCCACGGACTCACCCACTCACTTACCCATACAGGCAGTCACACACCTCCTCACCCACATACATAGACACCCAGACAACCATAGATGTAGTCAGACAACCAATCAGTCACCCATATAGACATTCAAATACCCACTAACACACTCATACACCCACTTAGACATTAACTAGACAGATACACACATTCATACAACCAGTCCCTCACCCATACATTCACTGACACCTAATCATTCACTTATGCAGTAAGTCATGCACACACTGAGTCATCCATACAGTCATTTCTAAATCCACTGATTAGCCATTACACCTTGGTATATATATTTAACACTCATAAAACTATCCGCTGAGAACTGCTACTGAACTCAAGGCAAGCACGTCGCACTTTAATCTTTGTGGGCACTGACAATCTGTTTTTAACATCGGTCGAACATTGTCTCTTGCACCGTTGTCCCTGGCCCCTGCACGCAGCTCTTTTATCCCGCCCCCAAGCACCACGGACTACAACGACCACAGCGCGTTGCGGCAGGAGCCGCACGCATCATAGAACTCGCGCCAGGAGGCGCATAAGGTGGGGCTGATCGACCTCGGACGCGGGATCCGCTGAGAACTGCTACTAAACTCAGGGCAAGCACGTCGCACTTTAATCTTTGTGGGCACTGACAATCTGTTTTTAACATCGGGAGAACATTGTCTCTTGCACCGTTGTCCCTGGCCCCTGCACGCAGCACTTTTATCCCACCCCCAAGCACCAAGCACCACGGACTACAACGACCACAGCGCGTTGTGGCAGGAGCCGCACGCGTCGTAGAACTCGTGCCAGGAGGCGCATAAAGTGAGCCTAACCTCCTGCGACGCAAGACGCGCGCGGGCGAAGCCCGGGCCAAGTGCGGGCCCATCTCTGAGCCCGTCAGAGAATGGAGGAGGCTGGGCTGGGCAGGTCTCTTGGTTTTTCTTTTTTTTTGTATTGAGCTGACAAAACCATTGGTATTAATACTGTTGTACTCACTACTTGCTAGCACTATTGACCCTGTTTGTCTCTCTGTTGGTTAAGGCTGAGGGGTTATATTTGATATTGAAATAGAATTGGCTTACAGTGGGGTTGTTAAAAGGTAGGGGGGCTTATATTATATAATAGATTGATAGATATAGGCACGTTTGGGGCACTGTGTAGTAAAGGGTGTGTTTTCCTTCTTCATTGTAATCGTAGGATATATTAAAAATGGGTAAGAGAAAACTGCAAAGCATTAATTCTGGGCAACGAGGTAGCAAATCCAAATACGCAAATATTACCCTCCTGCATTATCTTACAGGAGCGGTTGGAGCCCTGGATAAGCAAATATCCAGGGTAGAGAAATCCCTGAACAAGGACCCACAGGGTTCCTTAATAACTAATAAGGCC
This sequence comes from Calotriton arnoldi, assembly GCA_963921515.1. Classification (NCBI taxonomy): domain Eukaryota; kingdom Metazoa; phylum Chordata; class Amphibia; order Caudata; family Salamandridae; genus Calotriton; species Calotriton arnoldi. The sequence goes on along the minus strand of CAWUFW010004593.1, from coordinate 108,811 downwards.
ACTGTTTTATATCAAACGGAGATAGGGGAATCAGGATCTACAATTAATACAGATGCGGAGTGCCTAAATGGTTGTATTCAGGTTATTAGCGATGAGATTTCTACTAGCGACCAAGATACAGAGCCGCTCCCCCCATCTAAAAGATACTGTAAGCCTAAGTCTAAGGATACCTCTGGAAACTTGCCGCCTTTAATACATCAGGCTCCTTCTGAGCCTGATACTATTAAATCTATAGTTAGCAACAAACAGGGAAAAGGTACTCTGTTAAATTATAAAGTTAAAGGCGCGGCAAGAAGAAGCAAAAGTAAGGTCAATGACCCCCCTACTTCTGAAATGAATAGAATATTAAGTCTATTAACCGACTTAACTAAATATATTAAACAATCTATCAGGGCCATGGAAACAAGATTAGTTAAGATAGAATTGGGCCTAGAAATAATAGTTGAGAATCAAAATAGGTGTCTCACAATGTAAGGTAAAATTAACCAAAAAGTAGATGGTAGTTCTGGTGAAGTATCTAAATCTCATAGCCAGATCGCTTTAGTTAACTCTATGTCTTCCGGTAATCAGAGGAAAGGGGTGATAAGATAAATACAGCCGTAGGCTCCAGGAAGCCTAATGAAACCCCGTCTACCAGAGGTTTAGCTAATGGGCCAGAATCTATAGAGAAAGGAAATGGTAGGGTTGAAATACAACAGGGTGGTATGCAATTAAGGGAAGCGTGCCCTAATATAGGATCTTCTAATATTAAAACATATGAACATCCACCAAAACATCATATTTTAAATCTACCTCCTGCTGCGCTACCATACACAGTAGTGTTGGCAAACGTTCCCCCATCTTCTGAGGGGGGAAAGGAAACGTGGCACACTTTGAGGAACAGGGCAATCCATGGCCTGGGGATTAGAACAGGGCTAACAACGGAGATGTTTTCAGCCTTTAAGATGGTAAGACGTGTCCCGTGGGTGGGAACGACTAGGAAATCCTTTCGAGGGGACTGTGTTGTCCTCTCATTAGGGACTCCATCTTTGGTTCGTGAAATTTCCCGCCGAACAGGCGATAATAACAGCAACATGGAAGCAGGTATAAAGGTTTTGCCCCTGAGCTATTTTTATCAGCCAAGTTCTTCCAATTGGCATATGGGTATGCATTCCTCATACAACCCATTAACAAGTCGATTTACGACGTAGAGGTGACAAATAGATTTAGGCCCCTTCAGTCCTTAGACGAGAATGATTGACTCTTTGATATCAGTGACAATCATATCTGTGTAGATAATGGTGTACATCGAAATCCCTGGGAGAATATGTTAATGATTAATGCTGGGGAACATAATTCCGTTCCAAGAGAGATAATGGATACTAGGGATGAAATGGTAGAACCATCGATTGTAGAAATTAGCGATGTATGTATAATTAATGCCATAGAAGGGGTTGAGACGATTGGACAGGTTCAGAATGATCATGTTGCTGACACTCTAAATGCATCTGCATCAGGGAGAATTAGGGTTCTTTTTTGGAATATTGCTGGTTTACAATCAAAAGTAAATAACTCTATTTGGACTGATTTTATATATAGTTTTGATATTCTATGCTTCCAGGAGACATGGCTATTGGACAAAGTAAATATAGATGGCTATAAGACCTTTCACACGCCAGCAGTACAGTCAGTAAATGGAAGACATAAAGGTGGGATTTGTGTATATATTTCGAATTTGATAGGGGTTACAAAAACTGAAATGATAAAATCAACAATACATTACCAAACTCTGGCCATTCACCTGAATTTAAATGTAGTAGTGTGTGTAGTTAACTTTTATAATAACATTGAAAAGGAACAAATGGGTGATATTATAAACTCACTTAGAGATGAATTAAGTAAAATAAGGGTCCCAAATGGTACCGATATGATGATTACTCTCTGGGGTGGTGATTTTAATGCTAGTATTTGTTCTCATGCTGAACGTGGGCTGTGTGGTGTATACAGTGAAGAAAATGATCCCATGTTGCATTTTGTGCACTCCGAGAGGGGGGGGAAGTTTAATGATTTAATGGCCTTACACGATCTGGGTTTTGCAAACATGTTGTGCTCCCCGCCTGTTGATTTTACTCATACGTTTATTGGCAGAGGACTCAAATCATTAATAGATTTTATAATTGTCCCCAACCGTTATGCAACATGGATTGATAATTTCAAAACCCATTCTAATGTCTTCAGTGACCACTTGCCCCTGAGTATTAATTTAGTCATCCCCAAACGAGCTGTTCAACCCAATAATAATACTTTGGCATGGACGCGAAATATTGCCCTAGTTCGCCAAAATGGCTACTCTCTACGATGGGGAAAGATAAACCCTGAGGAGATCAATAAACGGATCGTTGTTAATGCCTATGATCAAATAGCAGTGTGTCTACAAGATAGTACAGATCATGATGACACTTTGAGGGCCTTTTCTCTTATTACGTTAGAGATTCAAAATTCTCTAAGAGCCCAAAATAAGGCATCCCTGGTTAAGATTAACGGTTGGTTTGATTCAAAGTGCACCAAAGCCTATACCCATTTGAAAGACGCACTCCATAAGACTGAGAGAAACCAAGATCAGATTAAACAATGCAGGAAGGCATATAATCTGGCCAGAAAAAATAGAAAAAAAGAATTGAAAGACCAGGCATGGGATACGCTCTATGAAGCATCACTGAGGAAGGATTGCACTTCATTTTGGCAGGCAGTTAATGCCCCATTCCTTTCCAATAATGATGGCGCCAAGATTGAGGTTGCAATTGATGAAAAAGTATGGATTGACTTTTTTTCGAACGCATATAGTATCAAGGGGAATGAAGAATCTCCTACTGACACTAAATTATTAGAACAGGGAGGCACGGTAGGCTTTACGCCTATTGAGCTGCATATTACATTGGATGAAGTGACAGCGGCAATTAATGCTAGTAAAGGAGGTAAAGCCCCGGGACCAGATGGTGTGCCGATGGACTTATTTAAGTCCACCCCACCACTGTGGTCCCCACTGTTGACTCGGGTGTTAGAGGCCTGGTGTGCGATGGGTTTTATAAAGTCTTGGTCTGAGTCAGTGATTATACCGATTTTTAAAAAGGGGAACGTGACAATCCTGCCTACTACCGACCTATCTCCCTTTTAGATTCTCTAGTAAAGGTAGCGGGTAGGATTGTTTTGAATAGATTACAAACATGGGCTGAGGACAATAATATTTTAAGCACGGTACAATATGGTTTTAGACAAGGGCTAGGGAGAAATGAGCAGGTTTTAAATTTTACTATTTTAATGGGAAAGTATACTCAAGCTAAGGAAGGGAAACTTTACGTAGCATTTGTGGACCTCTCGGCCGCATTTGATTGCGTCATACATAATAGACTCTGGGAAATCCTTTTGGATTTAAAGGTTGACCCACTATTAGTGCAATTTTTGAGACAATTGTATGCTGGGGCTTCTGCTAAGGTGAGGCATGGACTGAAGGGCGAATGCACTGCACCGTTCCCCGTGGAGAGGGGAGTGAGGCAGGTCTGTGTCCTGGCCCCGTTCTTGTTCTCCTTATATACCAATGCTTTAGAGGAAGAACTGGTGGCCAGGACAAGAGATCCACCACAGTATAATAACAAGCCTATTGTGTCCCTGCTCTACGCGGACGACGCAATGCTTATGGCCAGAACCCAGATGGGCCTACAGAGTGCCCTTGCAGCATATATTAGATTCATGGATTGTCGGGGGTTAAAACTTAACGTTAAGAAAACTTTCGTAATGACATGTGGGAAGGGGAGAAATAAATGTAAAAGCTTGCCAATGGGGAACGACAGGATAGATGCAACTAATACATTCTCCTATTTGGGCGTCTTATTGGAACACACTGGCTCCTGGAACCCGGCAGTTAAGAGCAGGTCTCTCCTTTTCAAGAGGTCAATCGGGGCTGTGGTAAACTTTGCTAAAAAATTGGGCAAAAGGCCTCCGGGGATCCTTCTCAAAATTTACCAAGCTAAATGTATGAGTATCGCGATGTATGGGGCAGGAATGTGGGGCTATCATGATGTTTCCCCAATACAAATTGTGGAAAAACATTTTTTAAGGTTTATTTTAGCAATTCCGCAGAGTTCTTCAGTTTTTAATTGCCACAACGAATTGGGGATCCCCTACATCTCCGACATGATTAAAATGCAACCTTTATTTGTATGGCATAGAGTCTGGACGTCTACTACTACAGGGTTAAATAGAGAAATCATTAGAGATGCTATGAGTCTATACCACGCAAATAAGATTACCTGGTTGAACTATATTAGAAGATTTTTAATAGATCTGGTCAGACTTGATTTCTATACTAACCCCGAAACAATGAGTTCTATTTCCAGGAAGGACTTTAAATTGCTATGTCTGTCGCACTTGGAGTCTTTCAGAGTCGCAATGGAAATGAAGAAATGTACTGTGATTCAGCATCAGCTAACCCTGGTAACCCCCAGTATACAACCATATTTGGTTTGGTGCATAGGAGGGTATGACAGGTATGTCCTTACCAGATTTAGGTTTGATAGTTTCCATCGGTTAGTTAGCTTTCCCACAGTAAATGATTGGTCTAGAGATTTATGTCAATGCCCATGCGATAGGATGTCTACCCAATCAACAATACATGTGATTTTATTCTGCAAATGTTATTTACTTGAAAGATCAAGATGGATTTTGCCAGTGTTGAAGAGAGGGGGGTGGAGGCAATGCCGCCCTGCCTTTTTATATTTGCAACTGTTGGAAAATGCTTATTGTGTGGGCGTAATGGCTGGATTTTTGAAAAGCATATTGAGAAAAAGGAAAAGCATAACTGGTTAATCTTGGTATGAAGCTGGTTACTGTATACAATTTTAGTATTTCCTCCAGATGATTATTAGAATTAATTGATGGGAACTGTTAGGATTGAGACTCTTGTATAGATGGAATTGTGTGTATTTTTAATTCTGAACGTTTTTAACATGTTACTTTTATGATTTTTAATGTTAAAAATCGAATAAAGTATATTTGATTTGATTTGACATTCAAAATACCCACTAACACACTCATACACCCACTTAGACATTAACTAGACAGATACACACATTCATACAACCAGTCCCTCACCCATACATTCACTGACACCTAATCATTCACTTATGCAGTAAGTCATGTACACACTGAGTCATCCATACAGTCACTTCTAAATCCACTGATTCCCCATTACACCTTGGTATATATATTTAACACTCATAAAATTATAAAAAACACTCACAGTCACTGGAACCAGTGCTTAGGAATTCCACTGCGTAGGACTTACAGGCGGTACCAGGAGGGCTTCTTGGCCTCCAAGGTCCCTCAGTAGTAAACTGGACTTCATCCCCCATCCAGTAGTGGGCCACAAGGTACGTTTGCAGAGTAGTGGAGAAAGGGGGGCATGGCCTCCCAAAACCTCTTAGCAATCCCACTGTGTGGGACTTACTGGAGATAACAGCGGGGGTAGTTGGCCTCCCAGGATGTCCTTGGGGGCCAACAACCCCTCCTATTACCTCCAGTAAGTCCCACACAACAGGAATGCTGAGCTGTGATACCAGACCACGCCCTTTTTGCCCCCCACTCTGCAAACACACCTCCTGGCGCTCACTTGGTTGGGGGATGAAGTCCCCTTCGCTGCTGTGGGTCCTTAGGGGCCAACTAGCCTACCTGTTACCTCCAGTAAGCCCCACACAGTGGGATTGCTGAGAGGTGGTAGGATGCCACGCCCCTTTTTACACCACTCTGCAAACACGCCTCTTGGCGCACTGTTGGTGGGGCGATGAGGTACCCCTGCATTCAATTAAAATGTGCCCCGGGGAGGTGGTGGTCCCTGGGGCATTGTGGGGGGGGGGCTTGAGCATCCCCACACTACATTTTTAAACTTAGCCCCATGGATGTTGTGGCCCCCAGGGCTGCGTGGGTGGCAGGAGCCCCCGCATGCTTTTTTAAAGAAAATAAAGCCCTGGGAGGTGGTGGTCCATGGGGCTGTGGGGGGTCTACGTGGCCCCCTACCCTTCATGATTACAGCCTTGGGGAGGTGGCAGTGCCCGGGCCCCTGCATCCATTTACATCATTGCCCCCAGGACCAGGCTCACCCAAGGGCTTACATTTTTTAATTTTCTACCGGATTCGCGCACCCAGCACGAATCCTGCTGAAAATTAAAAAAATATATTATTATTTTGGCACTGAGCAGGCCTAAGGGGTCAGGGTGTTTCTACCCTGCCCCCTTTTCTTGTTTTTTAATGTTTTTTACCTTTTTTCTTGTGACTCGGTTCAACTGAGTCACAAGATGGCTGCCAACACTTTCTGGTTTCAAGTGTTGGCAGCCAATCAGATTGCAGGCACAAGAAACGGGCGGGTTTGCGGTTCCTTCGCGTCCCTAGATATACAATTGGGAATTTCTTTAAATTTCTCAGCAACTACTGACCAGATTTACACCATTAAACAAGAAGAGTGCTTTCTGAACCAAAAGCTACCTTTTTGCCAAATTTGGTGTAATTCTGTTCAGCAGTTCGGGCTGTAGCCGTGTCTAAAGTTTCCTATGGAAATTAACATGGAGAAAAAGTGTTTTGGGACACCCCCTTTTTCTCAGCCTCTGCTTTACGAATCACCCCGAAACTTTCAACACAGCAGCTGACCTGATTGCCCCATTGGTCTTGAAAACTTCACAAAGATTCATCAAACGGTGCCAAAGTTATTGGCAAATCAAAAAAAATGTTCCTATGGAAACTAGGTCCTAACTATAACTACCTACTGGCGACTGCCAGCAAGTAATAATAATTAAAAAAAATATATATATATATATATCAAATTTCTGAATCTGCCCTGCCGTCCCCCTCTCGATGGTATTAAAGAGCACAAACTCCTCTTGCCTTGCAAATATTTTATTCACCGATCCAATATGCCATAACGTGTTTCGGTCAACAAGTGACCTTGCTCACATAGCGAGACGCTATACGTTAACCATATTTAAACAAAACATGTGATCTCATCATGTGACATGTTGGAGCATAGGCATGGTAAACAGACTATGGTACGGTGCGATCCCGGCTGTAAAGCTGAAGGCATTGATCATTTATTACTGTATAAATAATCGTCTGTGCTTTGGGTACATTTTTTTATAAATATATAAATAAATATATACATTTCTAAACACAAGTATAAACACATTTACCGAATACCAGTCATAATATTATTAACTATCTGACGATTTGCTGAGTCATAATTCTTAGACTGTGAGTTACTCCAATGATGTACATTGTTTTATAACTGCATAAATGCATTATTATTCATCCAATACTGAAATTTGTTTTATAAATGCATTGTTTGTTCATGAGATTCCCTTTATTCGATAACCGTCAATTGTATATATATATATATATTTATCTATTTATATATATATATATATATATATATATGTGCATATATATATATATATATATATATATATATATATATATATATATATATTACCTACTGGTGGTCGCCAGTAGGTGGTTATAGTTAGGACCTATTTTCCATAGGAAAAGCATTTGTTTTTTTCCTAATAACTTTGGCGTCGTTTGACGAATCTTTGCGAAATTTTCAAAACTAGTGGGGCGCTCCGGTCAGCTCCTGTCTTGAAAGTTTCGGGGTGATTTGCGAAGCGGGGGCCAAGAAAAAAGGGGGTCCCAAAACGTGTTTTCCCCATGTTATTTTTCATAGGAAACTTTAGACACGGCTACAGCCCGAACTGCTGAACGGAATTATACCAAATTTGGCAAAAGGTAGCCTTTGGTTCAGAAAGAGTCCTTTTGTTAAATGGTGTAAATCCATTCAGTAGTTCCTGAGAAATTCAAGAAATAGAGGTCGGAAAATCAATTTCCCACAGGAAACTTTAGACACGGCTACAGCCTGAACTACTGAACGGAATTACACCAAATTTGGCAAACAGGTAGTGCTTGGTTCAGAAAGCGTCCTTTTTTTTAAATGGTGTAAATCCGTTCAGCAGTTGCTGAGAAATTAAAAAAATACAAGTTTCGATATCTAGGGACGCGGTGGATTCGCGAACCCTCCCGACCACGAGCTTCACTGTGATTGGCTGTCAACACTCCAAACCAGGAAGTGTTGGCAGCCATCTTGTGACTCGGTAGAACCCAGTCACAAGAAAACAGTGAAACAAAGGTGAAAAACAAGAAAAGGGGGCAGGGTAGAAACACCCTGACACCCCAGGCCTGCTCAGGGGTCCCACAAGGACCCCCAGGGCCAAAAAAAGCATTTTTTAAAATAATTTCGGCGGAACTTGCGCCGGGGTTGCGAATGGGGGCCATCCTCAAAGCGCTGGTTGGTGGCGGACTTGCGGACATGTGGGAATCATGCACACTGCCTGGGGAGTTTGCGTCGACATTGGTGGACAGGCCACGGTGGTCCACTTTTGTATGCACATTGATGGCATGCATGTGGTTGCTGTTGCGGTGATTGTGTGCAGTGTCGGCAGGGGACACAAGTCATACACGTGTGCTGTGAATTGCCCCCAACACGTGCGTGACGCCAGCTATGGCGTAGTTCCCTTGCGTGGTCTCAAGATGTTCCTGTGCAGTGTGGGGGGAGTGAGGGGCAGGGGGGTCGAGCTGACACACACCGTGATGCTTTCAGGTATGATGAGTCCTGCATGATGTGACCGTGACAGCAGTTCGTGTGGTCGTTACCGGCCACACAAACTTCTGTTACGGTCTTCTCAAGCATGATTTATCATGCCTGTGAGCATTCCGGTTTGTCCAAGTGCAGTACACTGTACCAGATTAGGCATGTGACTATACAGGAGTTCTCCCACAGGTTTCTGACGACACGTTGCCCTGTTGAAGTTCCCCGTTGGGAATGGGATGCGTTGGCTGAGCTTTTCATTTTGTTTGTTTGTGTATTTGTAATAAAGTTCTGTTTTTACACTACTGTTGACTACTGGACTTCATGACCTGGCGCACCCACATTTCGGTTACTACGATCTTGGGTCTGGGGCACGGAGGCGTCTAGCATGGCTGGCGTTGGGGTTGGTTGCGCAGGTACACTGCGAATTGGAACTATTGTGGACATGCATCCATGATATGTGTGAGGGAGTTTGATGGGGCTGGCTGTGAGACTCCTCCAACTCTGGCAGTTGTTGGTTGGGAGGTACCAGGGGCCAACAGGTGCAGCACAGCCAGCAGCTTTGTCTGCGGGGGGATGTAGGTTGTCCGCTGTGTTGGTACCGTTAGCCTGTGGGCAATGTGGGTCAGGATGCGGAGGATGGTTGTCCTTTTGAGCCTGTGTTGGCCAATGGCTTCCTCTGGCATTGAGTCTCTGGGGCTGGTGCGTTTTAGGGTCGTCCGCTATCCTGCACTGCCTAGGTGGTAATCCGGGGGGGGTTGGTCCACGGGGGGGCCTGGGAGTGGTGGCAGTGGGTGTTGTGGCCCTCTTGGTTCTCCGAGCTGCATGATCAGTAGCTCCATGGCATCTGTTGGTCTTCAGATGTGGCTCTGGGCTGGGCTCTCTTTCATACTGCAGGTAGTCGTCCTGCTTAACACCAGCAAAAGGCAGGTGTTAAATCCCTGCTGCTAACGCACCTTATCGCCCGTTCTTGGTTCGCATCGCAGAACTGACTGGTCATTGAGAATCTCGCGAAGTTGTGTTTTCGTGTGTTTTTGCACAGGAACGCCTACTCTGCATATCATTAGCGCTAGTTGTCGCACTCATCCGTGGCGATGGTTTTTGCAGTTGCTATTGCAGGAAAACTGCCGATGTCGGCAGTTTGCACCGGCTTGTGAATGGGGTGATATATCTATCACCACTTTTGCGGCGCTAAAGTGCCGATTTATCAGCGATAACTCCTTGAGAATATGCCCCTAACTTTTATGCTTTGACTAACTGGCTTTGTAAAAGTTTTAATTTGTCCTATGCATTTATTTCTCTTCATGGGAAATTTTGCAATTATTACTTATTGATCTGGCTATATGCTAAAATAACTCTTGCATTATATTTCCTGCACCCTTTAAGCGTCCTGACTGACTTTTATGCCTCACTTTCCATAGAAATAGGGTTTCCTTCCTTTATGGAGTGTTTTGTATGAATGAATGACAAATATTTATAGAGCGCGTAGCTACCCGAGGGCATCCCAGCACTAATACCAGCTGTGCACGGACGAAGACAAAATTACTGAGAGCAATTAAGGAAAAAAGATATTTTGAGGAGTTTCCGGAAGGCTAAAGGTTGGACTCATGATGAATGTGAGGGGGAAGGGCGTTCCACAGCCTGGCAGCATTATAGGAAAAAAATAAAGGCCTCCACTGCTTGCCTTTTTTATTTTTTTATTCTGGGAACGAAGGCCAGACGGAGGCTGTCCAAGCGCAGGCACCTGTTAGGACGGTAGGGCGAGATGATAGAGAGCTTGATAGACGGTCCCTTCCCTTCTAAGGACTTCTGAACAATACAGAGAGACTTGAATTTAATTCTCTCCAGTATGGAAAGTCAGTGAAGGATATTGAGTGCTGGTTTAGCAGATTGGCGCTTAGGAATACAGAGGAGCATGCGCGCTGCACAGTTTTGCACAGTCTATAGTTTCGTGATGGTTGCATAGGAAGCTCTTAGATAAAGGGCATTCCCGTAGTCCAGGCGGGAAAGAATAAGAGCCTGGACCATGAGTCTCCTTGCAAGGAAGGGTAAAAGATGGAAAAAATTCCGAAGCATCCTGAGGATTTCATATGAGGTGGCCACCAGTTTCAGAGCTTGGTGCTTGAAATTCAGATCACGGTCAAGACATATGCCCAGGTTTTTGATCTGAGTTTTGGAGCAGAAGCGGGGCAGAGACAGTCTGGCCACAGCAGTCCTGAATTAAAGATAGGGGAGTTGCCTAGGAGCATCAGTTCCATCTTATCTCTGTTCAATTTCAGATATGAAAGATCCATCCACTAGGCCACCTTCTCCAGGCATGGGCCTAGGCCGGGGGAGGAGTTGTCAGAGTGGTTTAAGGCCACGACGAGTTGTGTATCGTCAGCGTAAGTGATAATGTTGACATCAAAAGGAAGAACCATTTCAGCGAGCGGGCTCATATATACATTAAATAGAGTGGGACTCCGGGACGATCCCTGAGGAACACCGCAGCTGAGAGACAATATATAATATTTTCTGTATTACTTCTATTTAGTCCTATATTCAATTCTGTATCATAATTGATACTTGACTAATGAATAAAAAGTCAGAGAACATTAAATTATTTTTCGCTAACTCTTATACTTGCGACACAGCCTACAGCGATGATTATGTCTGTTATTTCTGTTGCTACTCCCACTGTGGGTATTCATCCCCCGGCATTAGTGAGTACTGGGACACGGGTATGTAGATTGGAGGATAGAGACTGGACGAAATTGGAGGAACGTGTGTGATCTGAAGTGGGAAATGGAGAGAAGAGGGTAATAGCTGATTAAGCTGCTCAGTGGATTCGTGTGGTAGGTGTGTGGAATGTGATAGAAATTATGAGCCTTTTGTGCAACAGTTTGTCCTTAGGAATATGACTGCTATATTGCTTGGTTTCTAGGAGCAGTGTTTTCAAAGATGCTGCGCCACAGGTTTTGTGTGATATTACCAGGGATCCTTATTTTGTTAGGCCGCATTGTCATGTATTTGGGTTCTCTTATTCCGCCGAAAACAAAAAGGAGAAGATTGGGGTAAGTTAACGGCTTGTCGCCAGAGGAAAGGTGAGAGTATGTCTGATGTTGTTTTTTTACTTGACTTGAAGGTGTTCCTAGATTATAGTGGGCAGGATTTGTGTAGTGAAAGGAGATTTGATTGTTTGTTCACAGATTTGTTTCTAATGCGCTTTCTGAAACAGAGACTTAGTTGCAGACATTTGAGAATATTTGGTCTACATTGCCTCTTTCTGTTACATATTTAACATAGCACAATATTATGAGTGATTCGGTAGATTCTTCGGATGTACCAGTTATAACACACATTTTGCGCCCTCTTGCTTTGATTATTGGTCCTTTTACTGTGGATTCTCCGTTTGTGAATGTTTAATTGTGGTGAATGTATGATGATGGGTCTTAACGTAAGCAGTATTGTGGTTGCCAGTGAATAGTGTTTGTCTCCCCCGTGAGTTCTGCGGATGTGTCATTCACTTTGTGGGCAACAGGCGATGCAGAGGTGGGATTGCTACCGATATCGCAGGTTTTTGATCCAGGATACAGACAATGCTCTCTTGCCTCCTATCCCTTACTATTGGATACAATGGGTGGGGCAGCGAGCCTTGTTGTGCCGGATGCAAGATTTGGTTGAGAAAGGCGTGATTGAGGATACGACTATTACTATTTGTAATAGCCCCACTATTCCGATTGTGTTTACAATTTTGTGACTGATTTGTGTGAAGTGAACAAAAATGTGGTTCCCTCTTACTTGCTCATCATTTCAGACACAGGGCAAAGTTGTAGGGACAGTACAGTTAAATAGTTGTTGCATTTAGCTTCGAATGGCCATGGAGTATGCCTTTCCAAGTGTAAGTATTGTCAACAGGAGGTTACCTACTTTGGTCACCTACTGTCGAAGGGGGGTGGGAGATTAGCTCCTTGGCGAACTAACACATTAAAGAAGTGCATAAGGTGCATGAGCCTTTATCCTGAATGCCTGAGGCAGTCCTTTGGGCAACTAACACTTGGGCAACTAACAAACTGCATTTTTTTCGTCTCCTGTGCTTGGTACACAAATTGTTGCATGCCGTTTTGTGTTGTAAGTACATGAGACGGCTTGTTGTGCACTTTCTGTCTTTGATGCTGTCGCAAGAGCCCTCCCGAGCTGTGTAGGGGCAGTCATGACGGTGGCCATCTCCATAAGACAATCGATTGGACTTGTTTTAGTCACTCATCTCACAGTTATGGTACCCCAGCTGTGAACACGCCTTTGAATAAAAGAAAAGAGACACAGCACCTTACCAGTGCACGTCTAACTGGCTATAAATTAGTATTGTTCGCCAAAAATATGGTAATTTAAAGATGTGCCACTTTGAATTCATCCATGTTACTGCCCCTCCCTTCCGCCAAATGATAGAATTGAAAAGGAAAAGGAGATGAGAGGGCAGATAGACTAGACTGATGTTCCCTTATCTGACCCTCAAGGGGAACTATATGTCGATGGCTCTTGTTTAAATTTCCAGGTGGCACCACCACTATTGCTTATACTATAGCAACACTACATACAGTTGCAGAGACATCACAAGTCCCTTATCAGTTAGCCCGAGTAACTGAGTTAGCCGCCTTTATTAGAGCTTGTGAATTGTAAGTGTAGTGCCCACCGGAAAGTAACTGATGATGTGGGAAGGGATAATGTGTTTGCAGATCAGACAGCTAAGTAAAATAAGCAAACTAAAGTGAAAAGAATGTTTGTAGCAGGCCCTGGTGGTTGGGTACCGGAAGTCACAATGTTTAAGTTGAAAGTATGGCACAATTGAAAGAACAAGGGATGGTGAATTGATAGGCCAGGGAAGAAAAAAGAATGTTGCCGGATGCATATGTATTTCCCGTGGTTATAATGACACATTGCCCAGCCCGTGTACTGTATGGTGCGCATCATGCACAATCCTGGAAAGGGTGCCCGCATGCCCCCCCGGTAATTTCGCACCACACACTTTTCCTTTTGAGGTTCTTCAGATGAATAATGTAGGAATAGACAGATGCAACAATTCAAAGGATGTCCTGATTGTTCTTTTAGAGTTTAGTAAATGGATTGAGGCTTACTCCACTACTCATTGTTGGTACACAAAACAAATTATCTTTTCCAGTTAACTGAAGGTTTGCATTCTATTCACTCATGGGTCCGGGACGCCCTGCAGTCACATCAGAGGGGCCCGGACGCGATGCCCAGCCTGGCTGCTTGTTATGGGCAATTCAAGGTGAATAAGGCTGAGACGGATCTGCAGCATAATGAAGTGCTGAATGAGGCAGTACCACTGAAAAACAAAAGAGAGAGGAGCTATCCAGGAGTAACAATTCCTCGATCATTCTGTACCTGGAGTCACTGGCTATGATTTGTGCCCTCAGATGAAGGAACAGTGCACCAAAGGAGAAGTCAGATTAGCAGGGATGGACTGCATGGATGAAGAATAGGGTGTATGTACCCTGCCAGCGGTACCAACGATAGCTTAGGGAAAGGGAGTTTGGTGCATTGTCCGAGACACTGGACAGGATAAGCTGAGGGTGTCTTCCCAAAAAAGGGGGGTGCTCTATCCTGGACAGTGTGGGATTTCTTCAAAGGACCCGATCGTGCAGCCTCACCGCTGTGCTCAGTAGCACAACAGTAGATGAACACTAGGAGTCTCCCAGCGAGGCTCTGAAGGACGCTGGAAAATGTTGCCCATTCTCTTGTTTCTTAGCCGCTTGCCCCATTGCATTGCATTTCTTTCCTTCTAACAACAATGTATCCTTTTGGTCGCCCAATTGTTGAGGAAGAACAGCTCTTTACACCTCCGCGTGCAGAGCGGGGTTGGTCCACGAAAAGTAAAATAGTTTTTGCACCCATAGTTGTTATTGCGCTAATAATTGTGTTAGGGATATCCTACTTCCTGAATGAGACGTCTCCTGTGCACTCCCTGGTTGGTACAACACCCGTTTTTCCTGAACACATGTTTGTTACTTTGGCTCCTCACAAAGGGGAGCACCGGAAGACGTACACTGATAATACAATTGTTTCGCTTGGTGTACCTTCAGTTCCGTTTTTCTGTTTCAGATATGTCATTTATTGATTTTCGCACTGCAAATGAATATGTACAATAAGCAGATGACGGTAACAGTGGTTAATATGACAGTTAGTTTTTTATTCAGGGGGCGGGAGAGATTAAGGTGGGTGAGAGCACATGTGACTTCACTTACAGACTGAACATGACAACAAGCCCATCTTAGATCCTGCATCATAATGTTTACTTCACCTGTGGGTCACAAGCTCATGCTTGGCCTCCAAGGGGATGACTTGCAAATGTTGCCTCTCTTTTCTTTTTCCCACTGTATTTGTTGCCCCATCTACGTATCGCATATTTCATCATCTACAATGTAAAAGTATGTTCTTGCCCTGAGCCAAAAGGGTTGCTGACACAAAAAATATGCCCCTGTATGCTCTGTCTCCTAGCTTGTTGTGCACATTGCGTTAAGGTTCTCATACCTGATCAGTCAGTCCCTGTCCATAATATACATGCTGTGATTGAGCTCTAGCAGGATTGCTAAAATGATGTAGTTTGGTGCAGGTATATTTGCATACTGACTACGTACGCCCTAGCCTATAGTAATGTTTCTTACGCTTGCAATATGTCTAGACTTCAATTCTAGATAGTGCGAGAAAAATGGCTTAGCTAAGACTAAAAGGAGGGTCTTCTGGAATTAAATGAAAAGTCTGATCTGTGCTACCGTACATAATGATGCTTAAGTTAGCCTTTGCTGCGCCATTTTTCTTTAGCCGCCAATTCTAGGCCATGATCAAAATTAATTGCTCCCTGGCTCTGCAAGTAATAGCCATGCTGAATTTTCTGTGTCTCTCAAGGTTGGCCATCGCTGGACTAATGAATACATTGTTTTGTACTTCTGCATACCTTTCCCATGAGATGGAAGCCTGCTCCCACTGGCTTAGCTGCGAAGGCAGGCAGGGTGACCTTGACGCACAGATAGTGTGTGCTCAGACTCAGAATCGAAACTTATCCCTCTGTCTCTTCATTGTGTAACTGGTCCCAACAGGAAATATCCAGCCTGGGCGTGTCTTGTGGGTATTGGAAATGTATATTATGTTTTACCAAGTGTTCTGAAGTCAGTCCCTCGGCAGTCATCTTAGGAGGCTGGTCAGACTGGGCCCCGCTGCAGCGCAATACTAATAAATAACTTTGGTTTGTATTTTCTACTATCTGACCGACTCTTCGTTTGTTTGGAAGGCCGAGAGGGGGTCGCGAGTGACCCGGGTGACCCTATTCAGGTCACTTCCTTCAGGTTAAATCTTGTGGGAAGGAAAGGAATGGGTGGTTTGATGGGGAATGCACAAAGACTAGAAACCGAATGATTAAAATCCTAAACCAACAGGGACATCAAGGCAGTCAGGGCAGCTAAAGCAAATTACAACAATGCTTTAAAGACCGGGAAGAAATTCCTACAGGGGAGGCTTGGGTGTACCTGGTACAGGCCGCCAAAACTAAAGATAATGTTCTGTTCTTGAGAACCGTTATCACCTTCCTGTTTACCAAGGGAACAGACCCCGATATGGAATCTGCAATTACTCCTGCCCAATGGGCGGATCATTTTTGTTTGATATTCTCTAAGTCTGACCCAGATGACGGTGACCTCTGCATTTGGGCAGCTGAGCAACCCACCTGTATAACATTTACTTTTGAGAAGGTAGTGAGCGCTATTAACAACAGCCCAAAGGGTAAGGTTACAGGACAAGATGGGGTCTCAATGGATGTGTATAGATCTGAGCCCAATTTATGGGCCCCTTTTCTAACCAAGGTTCTCCATTCAGCAGGAACCAGGTTTGTACCCCCTACCTGGTCAATCTTCTCATTATACCCATTTTTAAGAAGGGTTCAAGAAATGACCAGAAATTTTACCGGCCCATCTCACTGCTAGACTCCTCCACCAAATTGTTGGGGAGAGTCTTGCTAGACAGATTGGAACTATGGGCTGCAGAGAACAAAATTCTCTCCAATGCCCAGTATGGGTTTAGGAAAGGTTTGGGGACAGTTGAGCAATCGCTCAACATGACCCTATTAATGGGGAAGTATACCCAAGCCATGGACGGATCACTGCATATTTGTTTCATTGATCTTTGTAGTGCCTTTGATTTAGTTAATCACAGGAAACTCTGGGAATGTTTAGACAAAAAGGGGCGCTAAAGAGATTATTTTATTTTTTGTCCATTTGTACAAACATCTAGAGGCAAAAGTTAGATTTGGAAGACAGGGGGAACTAACAGAACCTTTCAGTATAAGGAGAGGGGTTCGTAGGGACTGGGCTGGCAGCGCCAAACTGAGATTTGTGTCTCCAACATGATCAGGACTAATGAAGGGCTGATGAGGTTTGTCTCTAGGTTGGGCAACAAACCTATTGCCCAATTTCAACTGTAGTTTATGGCGCAGGGATGAGGGTTATAGGGGAGAAGAGTGTCCTACAGACAACAGAAAACCTTTTAAAGGAGATTGCTGTCACTACCCTGCTCTACCCTGGCATCTATTGTGCATTGGGTGTTGATTTCCTTTCAGATATCCTTGAAACTAAACCCCTATTATTGTGGTGATCTGTTTGGTTCACTCTATTCACTAAGTTAATTCTTAAGGACTGTATGTACCTAGATATGATTAATAGAATCCCATGGTTACTGAACATAAAACAGGCCCTGTTGGGCCTGGACCAGGCTTATCAATCAATCGATCAATCAATCAATCAATCAGGGAAATTGTAAGCGCACTACTTACCTGTGAGGGTCTCAAGGTGCTGGGGGGGTGGGGGTCAGCAGTTAAGGTCAGTCGAAGAGCCAGGTCTTGAGGGCCTTTCTGAAGGTGTTCAGCAAGGGTGCACGTCTGATGTAGATCGGGAGCTCGTTCCAGGCCTTGGCTGCAATGTAGGAGAAGGCTCTTCCCCCTGTCCTAGTTCTGGGGATGCGAGGGGTTTCAGCGAGGGTGAGGGTGGTGGATCGGAGGTTTCTTTTGGGTATGTGGAAGGTGAATCTCTCATTGAGGTAATGGGGTCCGATGTTGTGGAGGAATTTGTAGGCGTGGGTGAGTATCTTGAAAGTGACTCTCTTCTCAACGGGGAGCCAGTAGAGATTCCGTAGGTGTTGGCTGATGTGCTTGTGTCGAGGGATGCCGAGGACAAGTCTGGCCACGGTGTTTTGTATTGTCTGGAGCTTGCAGAGCAGAGACTTGTTGATGCCGGCGTAGAAGGCGTTTCCGTAGTCCAGACTGCTGGTTATTAGTGCGTGTGTGACTGTCTTTCTTGACTCGGGGGGGGATCCATTTGAAGGTCTTGCGGAGGATGCATAGGGTGTTGAAGCACCTGGAGGCGACGGCGTTGACCTGTCGGTTCATGGAGAGGTAGGAGCTGAGTACGATGCTGAGGTTTCTGGCATGGTCCGTGGGGGTTGGAGGGCTGCCGAGGGCAGTGGCCTACCAGGTCGTTCCATGCTGATGGGGTGGTTCCGAGGACGAGGACTTCTGTTTTCTCCGAGTTGAGTTTCAGGCAGCTGTTGATCATCCTGGATGCGACGTCCTGCATTCCTTCCTGGAAGTTGAGTCTGGTGGTGGTGGGGTCCTTGGTGAGGGAGAGGATGAGCTGGGTATCATCGGCGTAGAATACTATGCTGAGGCCGTGCTGTCTGACGATGTCGACGAGGGGGGCCATGTAGATGTTGAAGAGGGTTGGGCTGAGTGATGATCCCTAGGGTACTCCGCAGTTGATTACCGTGGGTTCGGAAAGGAAGGGTGGCAGTCTGATTCTTTGGCTTCTGCCGGTGAGGAACGAGCGGATCCAGTCGAGGGCGGTTCCTTGTATGCCGGTGTCGTGTAGTCTGGTGGCGAGTGTGCGGTGGGAGACAGTGTCGAATGCTGCTGACAGGTCTAGTAGGATCAGGGCTGCGGTGTGGCCTTTGTCAAGTAGGGTGCGGATGTCGTCTGTGGTGGCGAGTAGGGTGGTCTCAATGCTGTGGTTGCTGCGGAATCCGGATTTGGAGGGGTCGAGGATGGAGTTGTCTTCGATGAACCTTGTTAGATGTAGATTGACAGTCTTCTCAGAGACTTTTGCTGTGAAGGGGATTAGAGAAATGGGCCGGTAGTTCTTGAGGTCCGTGGGATCTACTGAGGGCTTCTTAAGCAGGGGCCTGACTTCTGCGTGTTTCCAGTCATCGGGGTCTTGAAGGTGGCGTTGATGGTGTGTCGTAGTTCTGGTGCGATGGCGGTGGCTACTCTGTGGTAGATGTGTGGTGGGCAGAGGTCGGTGGGGGCCCCCGAGTGGATGCCTTTCATGGTTACTGCAGTTTCCTCAGTCGTGACAGGTGTCCAGGAGAAGATGGTGGGCTGGCTCGCGTTGCCGGAGGGCGAGGTGGTGGAGGAGTCAGGTGTTTGGTCATTGAAGTTGTCATACAGGTTTTTGATTTTCATATGGAAGTAGGTTCCGAGCTTGTCGCAGAGGTCCTGGGAGGGGGTGATTTCTGTAGTTTCGTTGGGAGGCTTGGTGAGTTCCTGGATGACGCTGAAGAGCTCCTTGGAGTTGCTGGAGTTGGCGAGGATTTTGTTGTGGATAAAGGTTCTTTTGGTGGTTCTGATGTGTTGATGGTATTCCGTCATGGCGTTCTTGTAGGTGCTGTGGTTTTCAGGCATCTTGCAGTTTCTCCAGTTCTTCTCGAGGCTTCTGCAGGTGCGTCTGGCTTATTGGAGTTCGGCGGTAAAACAGGTGGCTTTCCTGGGGCGTTGTCTGTCGGATTTGCGTATCGGGCGAGCTTGTCTGCAAAGTGTGAAGTTCCCTGGCTGCGAGGTTGGCGTCGGTTGCGGCGGTGGGGGTGTCGCGGTTGAGGGTGGACTTGAGCTGCTTCTAGTTGACTCTGCTACAGTTCGTTCGCGGAGGGCGTGGGGCTGGTTTTGGTGGCCTGGGTTTGTCGACTAGGAAGTGTGCGCAGTGATGGTCAGTCCATGGGGGTTGCATGGTGTGGCTGAAGTGGATGTTGTTTCCTCCTGCGAAGATGGGGTCGAGTGTGTGTCCTGCCTTGTGGGTGGGTGTGGTGATGAGTTGTTTCAGTCCGATGGTGGCGAGGTTGTCCAGGAGGGTGGTGGAGTTGGGGTTGCTGGGGTTGTCAAGGTGGAAGTTCAGATCTCCAATGAGTATGTAGTCCATGGAGGTGATGGCGTGGGGTGCAATGAGGTCGGTGATGGTGTTGGCGAAGAGGGCACGGGGGCGGGTGGTCTGTAGGCAAGGGTGCCCCGGAATGTGGAGTTGGGGCTGGTCTGGACCTGGACCTGGAAATTCAGGTGTTCAGTGGCGGAGAAGGCGTCGCTCGAGGTGGAGAGGCAGAGGGAGTGTTTGTGTGCGATGGCGATTCCTCCTCCCGGTTGGTTGGGGCGGTCCTTCCTCTGGATCTTGTATCTGTCCAGGATGGCGATGGCGATGTCGGGGGCAGAGGAGGGGTTGGTCCAGGTTTCTGTAAAGAAGGTGACATCTGGTGAGAGGGTGTCTAGGAGGTTCCAGATCTCTATGGCGTGTCTGTGCAGGGAGCATACGTTGAGAAGGATGCACCTCAGGGCATCGGCGGTGTTGGCGGCGGGGTGGTGTTGAAGGTCTGGTGTCAGTGGCGGCAGGAGAACTGGCCGTGGGTTGTGTTGGGCATGGACTGCTGGCAGAGGTTGTTCCTTCCGGGGTTGAGTACGAGGAGGGCAGCTGAGTCATAGCGGTGGATGGTCGGAGATCCAGGGTTCCTGGCACTGGCCGCGGTCGGGTCGCAGACGGGCTTGATTTGACGTGCCTTTGGCGCGCCAGCGGTGCGACCGTGCAGCGGCTGCCAATAAGTAGGGGAAGGGGGAGGGATAAGCAGCCGGGAGGCGGGAATGGGCGGCGGCAGGGGGGAGGGGCCACAGGGGCAGCAGCGGCAGGGAGAGAGCCGGGCATGCAGGGACAGAACGAAAACTAGGCACAAGGCACAGGGCACAGAAGTTAAACAGTTAAACAAAATGAGCAGTACAGAAGTTAAACAGTTAAACAAAATGAGCAGTACAATTACAGTAAGCAAAAAGAGGCAAACAACAGCGCAGGACGCAGCGAGGGGCACTGACCAGGCTGAAACGAGGTGGCAGGCTGAAATGGGCACAGGAAGGAGTGGACCGCAGCGGCCTCGAACCCCAGGCAGGGGAGGCGAAATGGAGTCAGCGGTGAGGCAAGGCACAGCGGAGCTGCTGGGGAGAGAGCAGA
This sequence comes from Calotriton arnoldi, assembly GCA_963921515.1. Lineage (NCBI taxonomy): Eukaryota > Metazoa > Chordata > Amphibia > Caudata > Salamandridae > Calotriton > Calotriton arnoldi. The sequence goes on along the minus strand of CAWUFW010004593.1, from coordinate 87,853 downwards.
TCTCAGACCAGAGGTCACAGGTCTTGCTCGTGCGCCCCCGCAGCGGCCGCCATTAAGTAGGGGAGGGGGAGGGTTGAGCAGCTGGGAGGCGGGAACGGGTGTTGGCAGGGGGGAGTGGCCACAGGGGCAGCAGAGGTGGGGAGAGAGCCGGGCACGCAGGGACAGAACAAAAACTAAGCACAGGGCACAGAACTTAAACAGTTAAACAAAATGAGCAGTACAGATGTTAAACACTTAAATAAAATGAGCAGTACAATTACAGTAAGCAAAAAGAGGCAAACAACAGCGCAGGATGCAGCGAGGAGCACTGACCAGGCTGAAACGAGCTGGCAGGCTGGAACGGACTCAGCAAGGAGCGGACTGCAGCGGCCTCGAACCCCAGGCAGGGGAGGTGGAAGTGAGTCAGCGGCAAGGCAAGTCAGAGGGGAGCTGCTGGGGAGAGAGCTGATCTCAGACCAGACGTAGAGAGATTTGTGATCTCATCCAGAGCTTATCATAAGGTATTCAAAAAAAGAAATTAGAGAGCATGTTCTGGAAGCCTGTTGTGGGAAGAGGGAACAAGTAGACCTTCCTAAGTTTACAGTGGGGCAGTACAGAGTATGGGATGAGCAGCAAGGGTGTTAAATGTACTTTACGATAGTTACCAGTACACTGCACTGGTATCTTTTAACTCGCTTCCACCTTCTAATTTTTTATTATTTGACTGCAGTCCCAAAAATTAGAGCTAGGGCACAATTACCAGAAAATGTTCCAGTGATAATAGATCAGAACAGTCCACCGAGCACCATTATTTTTGCAAAAGAGGATTGTTTACCATCAGGCGACTTTTAAATTTTTTTATGAATTAGGGGATGCCAGAGTATGCTATAGAGTTGCCCTGTTTCGCTCTGGAGTAATCCATATTAGAGCTTTCTTAGATGATTCAGGAAACCGGAAAAGGTGATAAGGGTTAATGTGCTAATTTTAGCAACGTTCTTTGCTTTATTGGTGATTCCATTAGGGCTTCATGATTAAATGTAAACAGTGTCAGCAGAATTCAATTTTAACCTTATGGTTCTTATTTGATTTGGTGTATTTATGAATGAAGTTTGATTATAATTCCATGTTATTCACATTTATGTTATATTTTAACTGCTTTGGCACTGTGTGAATTCTGGTTTTAGGAGATCAATGTTTTTAACTACACTGTAATAATTTATTCTAATATCTTGTGCTTTTATGGCTTGGACAATTTGTGCCAAATAAAGCTTTTTCTGATCTGAGTGAAAAGTACTATACAAAGTGCAAATGGACCTAGATTTTGGGAGGCGGTAGAGCTGCTCCAGCAATAGATTAGGGCACATAGAGAGACCTTTAACTGGGAAGTGGGTACAAACTCCCTAAGTTGTAGGTATTTTAAAAAGTCCTGTTGATGTGCCCCATACGGACCTGGGATTTCCTCAAATGAGTGCAATATGCTGTCAGTGAACTGTTGGCCAAGTTGCTTAATGTTGATCTGATGCAAAATTGCAAATAACCTTCTTGCAAGGGCATAGGTAAGTTGGGGTTGCTCTCAAGGTAGGTGAACTGGGTAAAAGCAGAAATTCCACTGTATATCTTAATTGCAGCACAACCCTATAATTAAACACCAGTGTCTTTAACCTTATGCGTCTGAAATAGAGTGTACCAATCAAACCTGACGTTAATGGTGGTGCTTAGTTAAAAACCCGGTACTCTGGAAATAGATAGGATAGCTGCCATTCTGTCCTCCCCATGACTGCCCTTAGTCGAAGCCTTAATGAAGAAAGTAAATTCAACCACAAAGAGGGAAGAGCCAGGCTACCCATATTTTGAGGAAACTGCAGATATCGTATAGCGCAACTCATTTCTTATAAACCCATATGAATCCCTGCCAACTAATTTCTACCATTTTGAAGAATTTCCTGGGAAGTGTAACGGTATATACTGATAAAAGGTATTATAACCGAGGCAGGATAACCATTTTGATGAGGTTGCAGCGGCCTATCAGCCCTAACCGAAGTTTATACCATTTAAGAAAGAGTGTCATAGATTAATAGTTTAGTCCCAAGTAATTACGCTAAATCACCTTCTCTGTGCGTGGAGAATTGCAGACCCCTAGGAAAGTGCCTCATTAACAATGCAGGGTTCAGTAGGGACTACAGCCGAGATAGTTATTATTTGGTTTTGCCAATATTCAATTTATAACCAGAGACTGTGCCAAAGTCAGCAGCCGCAGCTACAATCCTGACTAGTGCCTGCGCAGGGGATGACGAAAAATGGCAATGTCACCCACATAGTCCATTACCTTGATGATAACCTTCAGGTGCAATGGAGGTATAGTATCCAGGAGCTTAAGTTTCTGGATAAAGGACTCCAAGTATAACGCAGACAATAGTGAGGACAGGGGCTGCCCTGCCGAGTACACCGTCGAAGTGACAGGCTGTTCAATATTTGCACCAAACTGAAAATACTAGTAGATAGAGAAGTATAGAGGGTTTTAATCAACCCTATATCTTTTGTCCGAACCCAATTTTGGGAAAAACCTCCCCCAAAAAATCTCCAAGCCACCCTATTGAAGGCTTTTCAGCGTCGAGTAGGATCAGGCCCGCCTCTTGTTTCAGCTACATCCAAAACAGGGAGGGCTGTGTTAACATGGGCTGCAGTATACTGTCCCCGAATGAACTCATGCTGCTGATTGTCCCCTAGGTTTGGAACAACTGCAGACAGGCAATTTGCCAGGACATTAGTTTAAATTTTAGTGTCCGTATTCATTAAAGAAATTGGATTGTACGGCCCTGCAATTAAGCAGATCTTTAACCTTTTTCAAAACAAATCGGGCTATATGCTTCCTTGGGACATAGGTACTGACTGCAAAAAAGCTTGAGCATTAACCAGCTCTTCAAATCTAGGGACCAAAATGTCAGCAAATGTTTTTGTAAAACTCAAGAGGAATAGAGTCCGATCCTGATGCTATCCTTGAGGCTAACTCAGCCAGTGCTTTTGTAGAGAATGAATGAATCTAGCATTTATAGAGTGCTACTGTCACTCCAAAGAGAGCATCTTGGCACTAGGTGGTAAAGAACAATCAAAAAGTCCTAACAGTTAATGAAAAGAAACTGGAACTCAGTATCAGCGAGATAGACCTACAGCGGATTCACAAATTAATGAATGACACATGGAGTCCGAGCCCACACCTGTGAGTGCAACAGTAGGGTAAGTGTTGGATAGAGTAGGGGTAAAAATTACTATTCCCACTCCAGTGAGTGCAACAGTAGCGTAAGTGTTGGAAAGTGTAGGGGTAAAAATTACTATTCCCACTCCAGTGAGTGCAACAGTAGGGAAAGTGTTGGATAGTGTAGGGGTAAAAATAACTATTCCCATGTACCCCAAAACCCATACCCACCCTTAAACTTAAAAAATCCCCATTACTTACCTTATAATGCGTTGTAATGGCATGCGTTGTAGTGACGCGTTGTAATGGCTGCATTGTAATGGCATGCGATGTAAAGGCAGTTGTGTTGTAACAGCCACGTTGTAAAGGTAGTGCATTGTAATGACTGTTGTAATGGATGTTTCCCTTCAGTGGTACCTGCATATATACTATTACAATAGTCTAATCTGGACGGAATCAGTTCAAATGTCACTGTTTTTCTTGCTGAAAGGGGAAGGTAGTCAAAGAATTTTTTTGTGATTTTATTAAGTTAAAGCACATTCCTTCCACTGCTTGCGGATGGAATGATAGGGAGGAGTTAAATTTCACGCCCAGGTTTTTTACTACGCCAACGGTGTTGGGCGGGGGGGGAATTAGGCCACCATAATATAGGATCAAATGTGCTGTCCTTGCCTTAAAGCATTAACTCCGTCTTGCCGGTATTACTCTTCAGGTGGTTAGTTTGCATCCACCGAATAACCTTCGTTAAACATTGTTTAAAATTCACCTCAGAGCCAATGGACATTTATCCCTATAAGCGTAACGGGGGCTTCTAACATCTGGGTTTGAATAAGCATTAAGTATGGTAAGTTTATCCCTTCCAGATACTCAGTTATAGCTAATAAAGAAGGGGGGCTTTCTTCACGATAAAGTGCTGCATAGAACTCCCGAAAGACAGATAGAATAGCGGCGGAGCCACAATGCACCCGCCCTGACAAATACTGAATGCCAGCAATTACATTCTTTGATTGTCTATCTCTGATCTGAAAAGAGAGAATCCGTCCCATCTCTTCACTGTTTTTGAAACAGAGAGCCTGTTTTGTGCACCATCTACGTTAAACTGTATCCCACACCTCTTTCTGAAGACTCATGCAGGTGATAGTTAATTGCTGAGTCACTGTTCCTATAGGGACACAATTAATGTCCGCACAGAAAAGGAAAAGGGGGAACAGAGGAGGCTAGGTTCTGTTCTCACCGATAGAGACAATCACAAATGTTGTCTCTTGTTGCCTTCACACATCCCAAGGGATGTCATGCTTCATCATTGGGCGTTGCTCCTCGTCGGGCTGGCACTGCAATGCCCTACGGGTCCCTCGAAGGGTCCCTTTGGCGGAGATCTTTTAAGTACGCCGTATGATGAGTGAGGGTATGAGATTTTCAGTTAAGAGGGGTTGTGAGAGGAAGGTGAGTGAGTGAATGATCAAAACTGGCTAGGGGATGCCATACATTTTTTTTAAAATGTTGGTTCCCCTGTCAGGTTAAAAAACCTATAGGTTATGTGTTACTGATTTCGTAAAAATTTATTCTAGTAACTATTAGGTCGACATGTTTTGCGCCCTACGATGGTCATAAAGATCCTTGGCGCTTCATCAGGACCAAAAAGGGTTAGTGTTAAAATGTGAAATTCAAACAAACAACTATTTCATAAAGAACCCCTGTTTTAGAAGTGGAAGAGTGGTCCCCCTTGTGTAATCTACAGGGTGGCATCAGCTCGTTATAACCACTTTTCTTGCGACCTAGAAAAATAAAGAGAAGATCAAAAACACACAGACGATACATAGACAGACTTGAAAACATAGTTATTGTGTAGTTCTCAATGATGAGATGGTAGATGGCATCTCATCCAACTTATATACTCTCTTACAGAGCAGGAGAGAGGGGCTGTAGGTGCCAAAATAGGATGTAGAATAAGTGCGCCAAATACATTCACTCTATGCACGCACTCACTGTTGTCAGTTAGTGTATGATCTCCAAACGGAGTTCAAACTGGTTAGATTAGTTGGTGGTAAATATCATCCTAATCATAGATTGTCGGTATGGAGTATTGCACAAAACCTGGTAGTTTAGCTCAAAATCTGGGGCTCCTAGTCCTCCATTTTCAGCTGCCATTTGTTCTATTTCCAAGGCTACCTTATTTCGTCCCCCATCCCAAATCATTTCCCGGAGATATTGTTTCAGGTCTGAGAACCAGCTTAGGGGTATCACCACCGGAAGATTCACAAAGTGGTATAACAATCTGGGTAACATGATCATTTTTGAGAGTGCTACTCGGGACATCAGTGACAGCTTGAGGGAGCGCCAAAACTGTATGGACGTCCTCAGTGATCTAATAATCGGGTTAAGGTTGCCCTCTCGCAAGTCTTCTAACCTATGGAAGATCTGGACTCCCGGGTATTTGAACGAACGGGGGGCCCACACCAGACCCGTCGGGAGAGTCCCCGGCTGCACTTGGTCTTCCCTTAAGGGGAAGGCACAGGTCTTAGATTTATTAATTCTGAGCCCTGCTAGGTTTGCATACTCATCCAGTATGGCTAAAGCCCGCTGTGCTCCCACCCGTCTCTTAAATATAGCAACAGATCATCTACATAGAGAGAAATCATGTGAGGCCTATGTCCCAACCGAATTCCAATAAGGTGTTCCTGTTGCTGAAAGATTGTCTCCAAAGGCTCTATTGCAATAGCAAACCACAACAGGGACAGGGGGCACCCCTTTCTAGTGCCTCTGTGTATATTATAGGGTTCCGAGATCACTCCATTTGTCCTAACTCGTGCAGATGGGTGCATATATAGTATTTTCATCCATCTAATCCATTCTTCCCCTAGTCCCATTCGTTCCATTGTGCTTTCAAAAAAATCTCACCTCACTGAATCAAATGCCTTCTCTAAGTCTATGGATATTATAAGTGCGTCCGGGCACTGGTCTTGGTCTGGATGGTGCAGCACAGAAAACAACCACCGCATGTTCCCAGAGGTGGATCTGGTCGGCACAAACCCATTTTTATCTGTATGTATTAAACTGGTCATATATGGCAAGAGACGTGTGGCTAAAATTTTGCTCAGAATTTTAAAATCTGCGTTGAACATCGATAGTGGGCGAAAGTCTGATTCCTGTGAGTGTGGCTTTTTAGTCTTGTGGAGAGGCGCGACTAGCGCATCCCTGGTCGAGAAGGGCAATTTCCCCTTTTCCCAGGTCTCTGCATACAGCTCCTCTAATTTCGGTGCCAGGGTTTGAGTGTAGGTGGTATAGAACTCAACTGGCAAACCATTAGGGCAGGGTGTTTTCCCTCTAGCCATCTCTTTCAATGTTGCCCTAATTTCCATCTCAATTACCAACCCCCTAAAGTCTTGCGTTAGTCAGGTGGTAGAACCATTAGGGTTAGGGGTGCCAAGTAGTTTGTTATGGTCTCTCTGTTGCGATTGAGGTTCACAATACAATTTGACATAATAGAACCGGAATGTATCATTTATTTCCCTAATCTCCACCTCTCTCAGTTGTATCTGGGAGATAGGGGTTCTCCCTTGTGTTCAGGCCGGATTAGACAGGCAAGCAATTTGCCCGCTCTACCTCCCTCCATGTGCACCCACCCCTGATATTCTTGGGTGTCAAAGCATTTCAATCGTTCTAGCGTTTCATCGTATTTTTGTCTTAAGTCACTTGATTCTTCCTGAGCATCCCCATCTGTGGCTAAGCGGGCTTCCCTCTCATGTAGTTGGGTTTCAAGGTTGGTGAGTTCCCTCAGGATTTCCCTCCTCATTCCTACTTTGTGGCCCAAATATTGTCCACGTACAACCACCTTAAAGGCTTCCCACTCTTTCGCCCTGGAAGAGGCTGAGTCCTGGTTAAACTGGAAGTATTCCATGTTGACCGTTTGTAATGACGTACAAAACGAGCCAACTTCCAGGAGAGCAGGGTCCAGTCTCCACGTGGGGGTTAACATGGGCTCTGATAAGGGGTGAATAAAGCAACAACAAAGGGTTGTGATCCGATATAGTGTGCCCCAGGTATTCCATGTGGGTAATCGACTGTCCCAGAGTATTGGAGCAGATATACATGTCTAGCCTGGTGTGCAATTTATACAAATGGGAGTAATATGAATAATCTCTTGTATGTCCATGCTGTAGTCTCCAAATATCCCCATATCCCATCCCTCCAGCCACTCTCAAGCCCCTTATTCACCCCTTAATTACCTGGGTGTCATTCAACGGGGGAGTCGACCTCTCCATTTCTATGTCAGCTACGCAATTGAAATCCCTCCCGAGCAACATGTGGGAAGTGTCGAGTGTAGAGAGCTCTTTTGACAATTTGTATAGGAACTAGACTTGATCATGGTTTGGTGCATAAATGCTTCCAAGTATAAATTCCTTACCTAGGATCTTTCCCTGTATCAGGACATATCTGCCCTCTGGGTCTGTGAGAACCTTGCTCAACTCAATGGGGGTTCCTGCTCTGATCCATATTAAAGTGTCCATTGAGAATGCAGAATATGTGGTGGCGTACAAGTGACCGCACCATCTGTGTCTCAGTCGGGTGCGCTCTTCCAGAGAAAGGTGTGTTTCCCGTAGCATCGCCACATGTATGCCTCGGCGTGTGAGGTAGCTATGTATTTTGTGTCGTTTGGCCATTGACCCCATGCCTCTTACATTCCAGGAGAGCATCTTAACATCTTTGTGTACTAGCGGCATGACAGTGATCATCTTGGATTATATCTCCCTTTCTTCCCCCCCCAGGTCTTCCAACCTCTTGTGGACATCTTGGCATGCAACAACAACAACCCTTCAGAGACCACCACATTACCCCAACAAGTAACTCCCTTTCCCCCGGGCAGCTTTGCAACTGTTGGCCTTCCAAACCTGTAAAAACAGAAAACAATTAGTGCAAGATTGTCCCTGTTTCCCATCCAGTCGGGACTATCTTGTTGGGGGTGCAAAGGCTTTAATCACTGCATGTCTTATCGATATAGGCCTCTTTATCTCCTGGCAGGGAAACGTTTCCCTCCTGCCGTCGGGAACCCATACATCTTAACAATCTTGTACTCGTGTGCTCCTTCACCAGGTCACCGCGACCAGTTATGATGATATCTCCTGAGCAGTCTGTGATGCGGAGGTTTTCTGTAGCGGGGTTCTCCTGGACGAGCGTCGTAGTCTTTTTTGCTGTGGTTTGGGCAGCTTAGAGCCGTGCAATCTTTCCTGAGCCATGGGACCACCTTTTCTGAAGGTCTCCAACCAGGTCCACACATCATCCGGTGAGTGGCAGAAATGCGTAGCTCCGTCTAGAGTGATTCGTAATTTTGCCGGGAACATTAAGGAGTATCTGATTCCCTCTCCTTGCAATGCCTTCTTGGCTTCTAAAAAGGAGGCGCGCTGGGCCTGCACTTTGTCTGTAAAGTCTGGAAAAATGGACACCATATTGTTGTCCATGGCATAAGGTCCATAGTACGGGCCTGTTGTATTAAAATGTTGCGGTCTTTGTAGTGCAAGAGGCACACCACCACCGGCCGGAGAGCCTCCCTGGTGCCGGCGGGCACGAGGGAACTCTGTGCACTCTCTCTAGAGCAAAGAAGGGTGCGAGTCAACCCGGGGCCACAATGGTCTTCAACCATTCTTCTAAAAAAGCCACCATATCTGTGCTTTCTTTATTTTCAGGTAATCCTACTATGTGTATATTATTGCATCTGTTACGTCCCTCAGCGTCTTCTACCCTTCTTTCCAGAGTAGATACACTTGCTGCCAGACTCTCCAGTTTTTTAGATGTGGTTGTGCAATCCGGTTGCATTGTTTCAATTGATTGTTCCACTTTTTTCATCCTGTCCACCAGTTAGTGGTGTTCCACTTGTAGTAATCCGAGGCCAACAGACACCGCCCCTATATCTTGCTGCAGTGCTGCTTTTGTGTCTGCAATAGCCGCTAATATTTTATCGAGGTGGTTGCTTTTGCCACGCTTTGCCCATGGCGAGGGAGTGTTCAAGTTCTAAGAGGGTATCTCCCTGGGGCCTGATGAGCCCGCAAGCTCCTTCTCTGGGAGCCCTCAGTGTTGTGGCACTGTATTGCCGGTACACTACCTCTTCCCCCTTAGAAGTACTTTGCCTCCACTCTTGCAACTTAACCAGCACGTTTGTACTGCCACCGCTTGGGCTTTCCCCTCTTTTCCTGGTGGTCCTGTGCGGTTTTCTCTTGCCAAACCTTGTGCGTAACTTCGTTGTGACTTGTGTTATCCCTAGTCATCTTTGTTTACAAGGCAGCCGCCTAGTTCCTACCCCTGAGTGCAGGGGGTTCCTCAGGGCGTAGACGTGAGACTCCAAGCCAGGTCAGCAGTTCCCTGTTGTCTGCCCTGTCGGAGACTGGCAACAAGGGGTGTTCCGTTGTATAATGGGACCAAATTGCCCCATACTTGGGTATGTCATTCTCTGATTTCTGCCCCCCCAGTATCCACGTTGGGTCCCAGCGGTGCCCGCCCTGATCGATCACGTCACCCGGAAGGGCGAGAGAGGGGTGTCCCAGGAGCCCTGCTGTGTCCAGGCCCACTGCACGTGCCTCCCAGGGTCTGCCACAGTTAATGTCATCTCCCATGCTCGCTTCTGGCCACAGTGCATTTCTCCAGGGTTGCCACAGCTTGCTCTGACCTCTTAATCCTCAGTCTCTGATCGATGCACGTATTCCCCCAGGGGCCCAGCACAGGTTCGATCAATCTGGCACCACACTTCCTCCCCGAATCCTGCCTCACAGTGCTGAGGATGTCACCGGTGCATGGCCCGCTGGATATCCCGTGAGCCTCTGGGGGAGGCCGTCCCCAGTGTCCCCTGCTTCTAGAGGTACTGTCCAATGCGTCAAAGAACTCCCGGTGCTGGGCCTACCTCATTGGCCGCTGGAGCTCCTTGGCCCGGCTCTCACTTGCTCCATTTTGGGTGCCAAGAACTATCCTCTCAGCCCCTCCCCCTGGGTGTCCCGACTCACTTGGTCCAGCCGGATTGTGTCCCCAGGGTGGAGTCTCTGTTTCTTCCTAGCCCAGTGTGGGCCCAGTTTATGGTGTGGAGCAACGCGCCCCCGACTGCATTCGTCTGGGCGTGTGTATACTGTGGCCTGCGGCTTTCAGGCCGCTTGTGGCATCTGGCAGCACACCGTTTTCCTCCGCTTTACCACATCTCCACTTGCTCTTCAGCTTCGCTGGCCCTCAGCGACGCGTGGTAATATCGTCCTGGTATTGGCAGCAGGCTGTTTTGTCAGGATTAATGTTAGGCCTCTGCGGAGCACCTCGCTCAAGCAGCCGCCATGATTCGCGTTGAAGCCACGCCCCCCGCTTCACCCCTGCTTTTGATGTTCTTAGCAGTGTTTCTCGGGGCTGCTGGTGTTGTTCACTTGTCGAGGTAAGCTCAACTCCTTCGAGGTCCCATAGTAGCCCTTCCTCTTCACCAAACCAGTCTGGGTCTAAGGAGCCAGCTTCAAAAACCTGTGACAGCAACTTCTCCACCTGTCCAGTTGATAATGTAGCAGCAGCCCTGGGCGCACTGGGACCAGCAGCATCCATGGCTAGCTTTTTGGAGTGGCATTTCAAGTTGAATAGTGGTAATATCTGACAAGGGTGGCCCTTTGGTCTGTGAGCCTTGAACACCATCAATCTGCTCCATATTCTACTCCTCTGCCTCTGATTGGCTACAGGCCACTGAAAGAGAAACTAAGGCCTCAAGAGCTTCTTGAATCTCATAAAGCTCCTGTGAGGAGCCCACAGGTGCCTGCTGCTTGCCAAAACTCTATCTCTCTCCCTCAGATTCATCATGCCTGGCTTTCGTCGTACTCACAGTAGGTATCTCCTCCTGGCATGGTGGCACCCCTGAGGCTTTAGCATGCTTTACAATACCACTCCTTTGAGCTCTGGTATCCGATGCTGCCAAGCCATTAAACCTGCAATTATTTGCCCTGTCTTCAGCAGTTTGATTGCTTGAGCAATGAGCCCTTAATAGTTCAGAGGCAGCCAGACTGCCCATGGGGTTGTCATGAGTAGTATGGGTGTATGATTCTTGCATGTTTTTATCTTGCATTTGAACTTTATCAACACACGCATGACCCATATCAATCTCCACTATACACAGGCAGTTTTCCGACTTGTTACCATTTATTTTTTCCGGAGTCCCATTATTTCTTATTCAGTTCACTTATCCTCATGTCATCACAGTGATTAACACGCGCACCTTTTTCAGTTTTTTAATTTTGCCACTCGCGTACTCACTTTTGACAATCATATAGCCATGCATACTTAGACACAATGGTGGCGTTTCCTCTATATTTCTTAGATACGACACAATAGATATGTTTATACACCACAGGTTATATTCACCTCACGTTGTACCTTTGAGACAAGGATACTTTGTACAGTCTTCCTGCATTATCATTTTTTGCACCTTCTTTTGACACCGGTTGAGTTTAGGTGCAGGGACATTTGTCCCGCGTTTTCTTTAGTGACCCTCTGATATCTCTCGTTTTTCTTCACAGTTAACTCCCCTGACGAAGGGCGCTTGGCCCGAAATGCATCGGGAGATTTGCTCAAACACATCATTATAGAAATGTGTACAGCCATTCAGCTCACCCTTGAATGAAGTGAATTTATGATGAAATAAAAATAACAAAAAGCACAAACATTTTTGATTATCCTCTATTTCGTATTGAACGGAATGGGATATTCTGCTTCTTGCAGTTTTTTTTCAGCTGTGCCCAGAGGGATGTCGCTGATATGAGCGGCACGGCCCGATTGTTGTCATGAGTAGACCAGTCATTGTCCAGACCAATATCCAAGCCAGAACAGCCCTTACGACCATGATCAGCCCCCTGTCACAAAGTATTTGGAATGGTATAGACTGTAATAGATTTCTGCACAAGAAGGGGGTTGACCCCCTTAGTGGAGCATAAATATTTTTGGTAATATGAGGCCCAGGAGAGATTCTTTGGTTGGCACGCTCTCCTTTGCACTCACAGAACAGCTGGTACTAAGCCCCCCACACCGCCCTCATCTGAGACTCCTTACCGGCCTCCTGATGTAATATAGGGGTGCCCACTTTTCTTAAAGTTGTCCCTGGTACAGGCCTCTTGGTGCTTGAGGCACCCTCAGAGCACCCCACCACGCTGGAACTCTGCAGCTGCATTCTCCTGGGCCAAATAGCAGTCAGAACGCTGGCTTCCTTCAGCCAGTGATCAACGCGTTGTTGTGGCCCAAACAACCCAAACCAAGCAATCCATATCTCATCCCAGGCCAGTCCAAGAAGCATGCACCGTTGGACCTCCAAGTCTCAGCCCCTCTCCGCACAGTCAAGGCCGCTGCACCCCAGCTTCACCAGGTGAGGCAGTTCTGTGTGTTGTTCTGTGAAGCAGATTCTTGCGAACCCCCAGTGGTTGAAGTGGGTGGGATCAGCAGAGTATGGCGTGCCCCTACTTTTTAAAATTTAATAGAATCTGTTCCCCTACTTATTTTATTTTGAAAATACGTCCCAGTATGGCAGAAATAGCCAATACCTATAGATAACGCTCGGCCACTCTTTGTTGTTCGGGACTGGGTGGACAGAGAAGGAAAGGACTCTGTCTCCCAGAGAAGACAAGGACAGTGCCCACTTCTCCTGCTGCTGTCAGCTGCCCTCCGCCCCTCTCTCTCTTTCTTCCTCTTATTCCCTCTCTTTATGTCTATGCCTTGCTCCTCCTCACTTGCTGAAAAACGTGACTTCAAGAAACAGCTCTCACCCTCTCTTTCCTCTCGTTTCCTTCATTTGTTCCCTTTTGAAATTGATCCAAAAAATAAAGAAACACTTTTGCTGGAAATGTCGTCTTTTTCTGGCATGTTCTATTCCAACGTGCAGCCTCGGAAAGAAGAGAAAAAAAGGTTAAAAATATGAAAAATTACTAAAGCAAGAGAGAGTGGTTGCAAAATGTCCACATTAGTTTTATTCACAACCAAACATATTAGCGCCACTTTACAGAGTTTTCCAGTGAAGCCATACTTTCATTTTCTCGCCTTTCTTTGAACATTGTTTTCCCCAGGTGGGAAAGTGCACCATTCCTGGAGGTACTGAAATACCTGGTTGATGCCTCAAGTGGAAAACGTTAAATGTGATCCTTATCAGCTGTTTTCCTTATTTCAGTTTATAAAATGTGTACTGCAGCTCTGTGTTCAGAGATACGTTTTGTAAGGATATCAGCAACGGAAATTTCAATGGGTCCCTTCCAGGCCCTGTAGTCATGTCCTTAACTTTTCAGGCAAAAACACTAATTGATTTCTGAATTATAAGTGTAAAAGCATTACGGTAACCATGTTGTTCCTGCTTACATTTCACATGCTTTACTTAATCCTGCATTCCCTATGAGTTTTTGCTTTTTACAGGATGTTGTTACTCTTTTTTCAGGCAGCATATTACTCTTGTTTAGTGCATAATTTGAATTGAGTCACATCCAAGTGTTAATAGCGGGGAACAATTGCGTTGTAGTTGAAGGCAGTGCCAGTTTCTCTCAGTGGGGCAGTATGGTTTTCAGTGAGGGAGATGATGTGGCACTATGGCCAGAGCTGCCGAATTTGGAGCTGGGGAAACAAGTTCAGCCTTCATGACCAGTCCACCAGACCACTGTTTTGAGGGAGCACATTTCTATGCTTGACCTTAAAAGACCCTGCTAGACCTTAGAAGCCCTGGAGTCTTAGCACCAGCAGGTGGATCCTAGTGGTGGCAAGTGTGGGTTAACCTTGAAATCCTGGCCACCAAAATTCATACTCAAGTTCACCTCCAGTCTTGCGGGCAGGCCTATGAAGCAGCACACCCTAGAGCGTCAGTGACTCTGTAACTGAGGTCACAGGACCCATAAGGCCAGTTTGTCTCACCCGTTGAGACCTCCATTTGCCTTGTTTCAGCAATAGTAGTGCTACTCACCAGGGATCAGCAATGCAGGATTTATATGCACACCAAACTAAGTTCACAAACTTCACGGTCTCTCTGCTTCATGCACAAGCACTTTTAACATGTGCTGTCTGCTTTGGGGCCACTTGAATTATGCAGCAATGGAGGACGAAATTTTGTCAAAGTGTTGACTAAATTATTCAGCAAGAAATTGGCTGCAGCGTAATGTGGTACATTTTCTGATACTTTATTATTTTTACATTTTTACAGATACTAACAGTTGCTGCAAAAATGTTGCCTCAGTACTAGGGTAACATACAAATGCAGGGGGGCGCTAGAGGGCGCGCATGCACGATGCCCGCACATGCGGGAGGCTCCTTGCTGCCTACGCTCAAGATGCGTTTTAATCCTGCCCTAACGCCTGTTCCCGGACTGAAATAATGTGGGAACAGTGATCGGAATCCCAGCTGAAGGTCTGCAGCTCATTAAAAGGCTTCGGGGGACAGCACAACCGCTGAATACGGCGAGTGGCCTGCTGGCTCCAGTCACAGCATGGAAAATGGCAGCCGACCGGCGACCGTAGCGGAGCGGCTCCCGGTGACGGAGTGCTGGTGACTCCGTCGGGGTCTGCCAGCTGGCCGATCTCCTGGGGACTCCCCAAGGCAAGACTGTGACACGGGCCCCAGGCTGCAGGCACGGAGTGCGGAGCTGGGGACACACGCTGCTGCCGAGAGAGACGTAACCCGCAGCGTGGCTGGTCGGAAGGAGGACCGCGAGACCCCATGCCCGCCCTGAGCCATGAGTAGACTGCTGGAGTGGCGCACGAGGGAACAGAGGGCTGTACTGGCATGGATTCGGCTCAGCTCCCCAGCGAGAGCTGCTTGGTGGCTGCGGAGTGGGGCTGCTGAGATAGGGAGCTGCACCGACCAAGATACTGCTATCATACTTCAAAGAGACAATAGCCCACCAAGACACTGTGTCCTGCTTCGGGCAGCGCGAACGTTGTAGTGCGGTCCACGGCCTGGCAGCTTTTTGGCATACCCTGTGCAGTAGAGGCTAAGAGAAGGAAAGACCGGCGCGCTGCACGAGGAGAGGCAGGGAACTAGTGCCTATATTAGCGCCTTGTGAGATACATGGATTTTCCCTGCTCTGGGCACCAGTGAGTGCGAGCAAGGCTACTGGTTGCAGTAACTGGGCCCCATTTAAAAGAGCCGCAGAGTGCACCCATCTGCGGAGATCCGGGGGCGGGTTAACCTGTGGCAGAGAGAGGAGACACATTGTGTTCCATTAGCGGGGTGGACCGTACTGCGTGCTCCGATCCTTTGACAAGTTGTGGACGGCTGTCAAGGTGCGCGGGCCAGAGGTGCACTAACAAGAATGGAACACTTTGGAGGGTGTCTTATAAGCTGGCACTGGTGTATCCTCGCTTGTAGGACTATTTGGCAAGGCCCGAGCCTGATGTGAAGTGAACTGGTCATAACAGAACGTCAAAGCCTGCTCCTCTGGCTGGCGCAGCGAGAGGGAACATACCGAGCAGGGAGTAAGCTATGGGCAAAACAGACGGCAGGCAATCTGAAATTACCTTTTGAGGCACGCAAATCCACCAGAGCTACTAGCGATCCCAAACACGCAATGGCAGACGGCCCTAGCTCAGGATCCCAGACTTCTACTGATGATCTTAAGGAATTACTCCTTACAATGAGGCACAGCCTCACATCAATTGAAGCCAAGATGGAATGCATTGAACACACGCATAGACAACGTCACTCATACGCTTAACCAGCACGACAAGCGCATCAAAGAGACGGAACAGCGCATCTCCAATTTGGAAGACACCTCTGCGGGGAGGACGGAACAATTACTCAACATGGAGCGCTTGCTGAAAGTTATAGCGGCAAAAAACGAAGATTTGGAGTCGAGATCGCGCCGCAACAACATAAGAATTCTTGGCATTTCGGAATCCACCAACACAGTCTGGATGGAGGGATTTGTGGAATGCTTACTCACGTCGATATTTGAAAGAAGCGCCTTCTCCACAATGTTCGTAGTAGAAAGAGCCCACCGCTCCCTGGCTGCTCGCCCACCACCTGGGGCTCCCTCAAGACCGATCATCGCTCGAATGCTAAATTACCGAGATTGTGACACTGCCCTGAGACTAGCACGAGAACGCAAAACAATCTCCTTTGAGGGCTCTGAAATAGCCATCTTCCCGGATTTCACATTGGCGGTCCAGGAAGCCCGGAAAAAGTTCCTGCCAGTCAAGAAGAAATTACAGCAGGCCAACATCACCTACACCATGCTATTCCCTGCGAAACTCGGGGTCACACATCAGGGCAAGCAGCATTACTTCACCAACCCGCAACATATCGCAGATTTCCTGAAAACCACTCTCCGGAGATCCCCTCGGAACGAGCTATTACTGTGCCCGACCCACTCAAATACAGTCCTATCTGACATAGAATGACACCGCCAGGATTGAAATGTTTTCCCCAAGAATCCACTCATTCTACTCAACCCCCTGACACAGTGGAAAGTCTAGCGGAGCAGACTACAGAGCCACACGAAGCTCTACTGAGCATTGAACACCGGCATAGCGAACTTGACTAGTTGAAGACTTCGCCTGCTATAGATGCCATTGGACATTATGGCTATGTTCCCCACACACGAAATGGACTTGCAATCAGGACGTAAGAGGCACTGAATTAGAGCCTGGGCACCCTCGGGCATAGGGGGGAGACTGTTGTGCCCTCAAGCGTTTATTCCCATAGGTTCATCCCCAGAATATTAAAAGTTTATGGTTTTCTTCATTTTTTATTTACCTTCCCTTTCTCTGCAAGGGCTGATTTTTTTGTTTCTTTTGAACTGGGTGGGAAGGGAGGGACTGTACATCACAGCAGGATTGAGCTGCTGATGTGGTAGGGAGGCAGGTTTGGGCTGCCGATCGGGGTGGAGGGAGGGTGGGGGAGAGTGTTGGAAATGTTCAACAACACTTTATGCACAGACATAATCACAGGCTACTGTTCTGCCCGCACCGAGCTTTTTAAGTTTGTTAGCTATGCAATGCACTTCCATTACTCTAAAAATGACTCAACCAAGTCCGCCTAGCTACAACTTCCTCACTTGAAATGTGAGGGGCCTTGGGAACCCCAGGAATCGGCGACATGTTCTAGCCTACCTGGATAGACACAACATACACTGCGCCATGCTCCAGGAGACTCATATTTGCCCCAATGCCCCGACCACCTTTGCTGCCCGGTGGGCTTCATATAGATGTTTCTCGACATATTCCACCTATGCCCGGGGGACAGTAATCCTAATTTAAAAAAACATCCCATATGTACCTATGGGGGCATACGCCATCCCCCAAGGGCGTTATTGCCTTACATGGGGACGGATGGCATCCCAGTCCATAACTATTGGATGCTGCTACGGACCTAATCATGATGATCCCGAGTTTTTTTAACGTTCTTTGGGGTAAAATCCTTGATACGGGCTCCACTCACTTGGCTAGGGGCGGGGACTTCAATGTCACTCTTGATCTGACAATTGACCGTTACCGTATCACTACACAGGGGCCCAATGCCAGCTTTCAGAAATAGTTACCACACATGGACTGATAGAAGCATGGAGAAGCCTACACCCCACTGTAAGAGAGGGCACATGTTACTCTTCAACACACTCCACATGGTCACGCATAGTTGGCTGATTATTGACTAGAGGACTAAAACCGTGGCTCATGGCGGCGAGACACCTCCCGCGCACCTACTTTGATCACTCACCCGTGCTGCTCTCCCTTACTCCGCCCTGCTCAACATCACCATACCAATCTTGGCGGCTACCTGTGAATGCACTGCTGGATCCCCTATTACGCTCAGAATTAGAACAAGAGATCACAGACTTCTTCCCACGCAACATAGACACTGTGCCTCAGATGTCGACGGTCTGGGAGGCGTTTAAAGTGACCATTAGAGGGGACTGCATCGCAAAAGGGGGGCATATTAAAATATATCCAGAACACGTTTCGTACATTAGAAACCGACCTCAAAAAGCAAGAGGAACAAATGAGCTCTACTCCCAGTGCTGCCTTACTGGGACTGATCAGAGATAAGCTGACACATTACCAAGAGACTGCAGAATGGGAAGGCAAAATTAGAGGGAAGTACCACAGCGCCCGACAATATGGGGAAGGGGAGCGCCCTGGGAAGGCTCTGGCAGAGCTAACCCGGAAGCCACGTTTTTCTGGCACTATACTGGAAATTACTGACCAAACGGGCAGAATACACAGGGACACTCCAGACATATTGGACACATTCCACGACTTTTACAACACTCTTTACAAAACGCAGCGGGCACAACCGATTGACTTCGAGCCATTTTTTGAGGATGTAGCGCTGTGGTGGTTGGGGGATACCCAGAGGGAATTATTTGTGGCAGACTTTGAAGACGAGGAAATACTCTCCGCAATCATGCAGCTGCAGTCTGGCCTATAGACCACTCTCACTGATAAACTGCGACGCCAAAATCTTGGCGAAATTGCTCGCCAACTGACTGAATCCTCTGATGACAGCGCTGGTACTTCCGGACTAATTGGGGTTTATACCCGGTAGGGCAACATCGCACAACCTCCGCACTCTCTTTGCCCTTATGCAAGACATCGACCCAGACCAGGCCGCGGTGGCAGTCTTTTTGGATGCCACCAAAGCCTTCGACTCACTCGAATGGGATTATTTGGCTTTTGCACTGACACAAATAGGCTTACCCCCACCCTTCTTAGCGTGGATCCAGTTATCGTACAATAAACCACAGGCTAAAATACTCGTCAATGGCATGTGCTCATCCAAATTCCACATCACGAGATGGACGAGGCAGGGATGCCCGCTCTCCCCACTATTATTCGCCCTGGCCATGGAGCCACTGGCAGATAAGCTCCGGCAATACCACCGTGAACATGCCCTCATATACCCTGAAAGACAAATCCTCATATCCTTATATGCTGATGGCGAAACAACCATTACAACGCAGTCATTACAATGCACTACCTTTATAACGCAGTCATTATAACCCAACATCCTTTACATCGCATGGCATTACAACGCAGCCATTACAACGCATGTCACTACAATGCATGCCATTACAACGTATGCCACTACAACGCATGCCATTACAACGCATTATAAGGTAAGTAATGGGAAACAGTAATTTTTACCCCTACACTATCCAACACTTACCCTACTGTTGCACTCACTGGAGTGGGAATAGTAATTTTACCCCTACACTATCCAACACTTACCCTACTGTTGCACTCACTGGAGTGGGAACAGTAATTTTTACCCCTACACTATCCAACACTTACACTACTGTTGCCCTAAAAGTATTATGCATTGTAATGGTACGCGTTGTAATGGTATGCGTTGTAATGAAATGCGTTGTAAGTGTAGTTTCTAAAAATGCATTGTAAAGGCATGCGTTGTAAAAGTGTGCGTTGTAATGTGTCCTATTCTGCTGACGACCTTACCTTATACCTCCGAGATCCTGAGGTGAGTCTGTATCCTATACTACGGGCTTTTTTGCAGTTTGGTTGGCTCTCGGGGATCAATATTAATTGGAGCAAGTCACAAATCTTCCCCCTCACAGACGCGGTAAAGAGATACACCCCAGACTTCCCCTTAACTTGGTGCGAAGGCGAGATCAAATACCTAGGAATAATAATTACTAGAGACAAGGAGCACCTTATGAGGGCCAACTATGGCACAGCACTGGATACACTAATGGAGTCCATCACGAGGTGGATAACAATGCCCCTATCGATGGCTGGCCGGATTGCTCTGATAAAAATGATTATCCTCCTCAAGATGCTCTATTATTTCACTAATATCCCCTATGCGCCCAGTAAATCCTTCTTTAAAGCCCTCAAAACGCAACTCATTCGGTTGACATGGGGGGCCAAACAACCCCGGCTGAAGTGGGAGGCACTAACTCTACCCTGCGATCAAGGGGGTTTTGAAATGAATGACATGGAGTTATATTATTGGTGCGCCCAGGCGCACTTTGCGGCTTTTTGGATGCATCCGCCACCGTACATGCCACATCTTGCGGTAGAGCATTGGCCTATGGTGCCGACCCCGTATTCGGCTTACATAAGCGCTCTTACCAACCCTAAAGATGCCGACCCAACCACAGTGGAATGCACAAATAGAGGTTGGAGGGCAATAGCTAAGCGCATGAATACAGACACGTTATATTCTCTGCTACTGCCGCTACCTGGCAGGCTAGACATCCCAGTTACGAGTGAGGGAAGGTGCTGACAAATGCTTCGCAAATTTGACATTCACACCTGGGGTGCACTATATGACAAAGGAACTTTCCGGTCACGGGAACACTTCTTTAAAAACTGCCAGCCCACCACAATGGAACTATTTATGTACATACGGCTCCGGCACAACGTCAAGTCAGCCACCCCTGATTTTCCTGCCGAACCACCTACACTGGCCCCGCTACACGCGTTACTACAGCGTTCTCCCCCAACACACGTAGTATCCATGCTATACCGAGCCTCCCAAACAGGCAGTCCTCACGCTTCTCATGGAGTGCGATCACGATGGGAGGCTGACTTGGAATCCCCTATCACCGACGACCAATGGGAATTTTGCTGCCAGCAAACAAGAAGAATCTCGGCAAGCAGTAGACTGCGAATAATACATTTCAAATACTTTCACCTCCTCTATTATACCCCGGTACGACTATGCCGCTTTGGGCTCAGGGAAAATGATAATTGTGACAGATGCGGGAGGGAGGGAGCAGATTTCCTACACCTAGCATGGGAGTGCGCCCCTATTCAGTCATACTGGACCACAGTAACCGAGACCCTTAGCCAGATGACAGGGATACGCATATCTAACACCACACTTATCACTTGATTGGGGCACATAAAAGACCTCGAAGCACCATTCAGGAGGTACATATCGCTGGGGCTGCTCCTGGCTAAACCTAGGGTGGCTTGCAGGTGGGGGAGAGGGAGGGCACCAAAGTTTAAGGACTGGTTGCGTGACCTTGTCTTTTGCCAGGAGCAGCTGACGGTGTATGCTGAGCTGATGCCACCTGCGTCTCGCCCACGAGACATTTGGGAACCCCTACGAGCATATCTACGGGAGCAGTCTGCTGCAGACGTAGAGTCAGGGGAAAACACTGTAGACCTAGAGGCTGCTCTCCCAGCAAAGCGATGAGGAGGGAGCAGACAGAATTGTAGAAGGTTGGAATGTACAATGTATAAACAATATCCTATACATGCCACCTGCGGGCACGGTCTGTAGCCAAACTGATGTATGATAGCCGCAAACTTCGTGATCTTCTGTGTATATTATGCTTTCTATTACAATGACTGTGTTTTGTTACCTTGTGAGGCTAACAGGATGTCGGCATATATTTCTCTGTTTCTTGTTGAAAATGAATAAACAAATTTAAAAAAAGAATAAAAACATACAAATGCAGCAGCAAGAAAGGTGAGCAGTCAACCTTTGCAAAGGGCCCTCCACTTTGCAGCAACACAAGTCACATTATTTTGTAACTTTTGATCTGTATGAGCTGCAAACAATTTTTTAGTTAAAATCATCAGATTATGCAGCATATGATGTATTATGTGGAAAATATGGGAGAGCCACAATTATGTGGCAACATTAGCAAACTACAATATTTTTCCATTCATGTTTGAACTGCTCTTGTGAAAAAAGGGAGGACAACTGCTGATGACAGAAACTGCATGGCTCGGAGATAAAAGGCTTGTAATTCCACTTTTAAGCATATTTGGGACATTCTGTAATTGGATACGCATTCCACTTTGTGAATGTATTTTAATGTCAAAAACTCATTAAACCTCAAATAAACATGTGTATCCATTTGTTGAATTAAATAAGGTAATAAGCTGTAACTGGTCAGTGAAATGGCAAAGAAATACTAAAAATCAGGATGCTTTTCTCTTTCTGGCCACACCTCTGACTCCACCCACTGACCCAATGCTCGGGTTATTCCCGCCCTCTGATTCTCCGCCCACAGCTCCCCAACTTTTTTTCCCCACTTCGACCACTGTAACCCCTCCCCTCCGTTCCGCATCGCATTGTACCTGCAGTCCCACGCCATCTGATTAGCAATGCCACATTAATAGCCATTCACAGTCCGCTAAATAGGAATTATTTAACTTTTATTGCCACACTAACTCATCCTCTTGCATCATGCCGGTTTGGTGCCGATTGTGTTCAGTGTCCATTTTACGGCCTTTGCTTCTTCATCGTCTCCGCATCCGTGCCTAGCCGACCAGCTGGGGGATAGGCAGGGAGGCCCACACCGCCATTAGCAGTGCGACGCCATCACGTGCTCTATCAAAGGAGTTTGAAAACCAATGCAAGTTTCCAAATTATTGAAATGATAGATGCAAGCCACTCAGTTTAGTTTCACTGTGTCATGAAATCAGTTCCAGGGCTGAGCCCTGGCAAGCACCAGCTGAATTTAATCACTGACTCTAGAGTGGATGGCTTGTGCTATCCAGTTTGTATTATGGTGAATGATTGTTTAGCTGCTGGAGACATCCTTCATTATGTTAATAAAAAGGTTTGATACATTACAGATATTAGTAGAACTTTCTCCTGTTTATATTCTCTTTTTTGCCTTGCTAGAAGGGCGGCAAACTCACCGTGGGACACGAGATCCGTTCAGGCAGACGATGAGGATGCTATAAATGCCAGGAGGGCTGCTTTAGAAAGTCCGTCAACTTTGAAAAAGATACAGGAATCTGTTGAAGCAAAGAAATCCAGAGAAGAAAGAGATTAATTCCAGAAAAAGGTGGGAATTTTTGAAAGGTTTTAAAAAAAGCTGCAAACTTAAAGGTACCCAAAAATGTTTATCTTGACCATGCACTAGCCTCTTTGTCTGGTTGTTGCTTACATCTATAACTGAAATTGCTTTGCAATCAAAAGACAGATCTGATTGTCATATTGATAGATTTGTAATCTAATATTACCAGTTCATTATTTCATATTTTTGACAGAGATCAAATAGTATAGTTTCTAAATGGAAGTAGCTGAGTGAAAATATTCAGTAAAACATACAGATGCAGGAAAATATAATTCCTTAATTATCTTAAGTGGTTGTCTGTGCTGCTATAGTAAATGTGCAAATTCATTTTTTACATGTATTTCATTTTAATGAAACCACATAGCTTTCATTGACAGTAACATAGGGTGAAAGACGCTAGCTAATAGTGTACAGATGAGTCTGATAAAACACACAAAAATGAGTCATTATCTGAGCATTTAACATTGAGGGTTCCTGTGCCATTCAGTTTGGGTGACATGAACAACTTAGGCCCAAGATGATGCTGATGGATCAGAGACTGTGATGTGCTCACCAGGGCTATAGTCATTGTGAACAAGAAGAGATTGATATGCTTTCTTGTGTACTGTGTGGGGCCTCACACTCATATATCAATCTGATAACTATGGAAATCTTTCACATGATTGTCTGAAACAGTTGCTGATGGGGAACTTTCTTTCAAAACAAAACCTTGATTATGAAAGATATCTTTTCCGATCCACGCGGCAAAAAGAAGGCAAGACTATGGATGCATTTATGACAAGAACAAAAGAATAAAAGATCGAGTGCTGCACTGCAATTTCCCTAATCACAACAATGAAGAGGCACTAAGATCACAAATCATTGTTGCCCGTGAATCTAACATCTTCAGACAAAACATGGCAAGAGCACCCGCGTTGTCGAGTATCAAGCAGAAGTGATGGGACTCTGTAAATGTTAGAAGTTGAGGAGTCACCGTGCAAGGTTGTAGACACATGCTCCCTGAAAGATGATGGCAAACACACTTGTTTCAGATCGGGATTCTGCTCCCTACACTCAGGCATGTATCCTGCACTACAGAACACGTGACACAATTCAGGCAAGAAGTGTCGCTTTAAATTCTTACGTCGAAGTAAGAAGGATCAATGCGTTTATTCACAAGTGGCTCCAATCTCTGATGACCGAGCAGCTGTGAGATAGTGATTAAAATGCACATCTTTCACTCATCACCAGGTAAAGGGGTTGGCTACACACCTAGGATCTTCAAGGTCGTCTGAGGTCATCTGAATTGTCACCCTCATAAACTGAACAATCTCCAAAAACAATTGAATTGGGAGTGCCATGGTCATAGAAACTGAACAAGAGCTGAAAGAACTTGATATGGACATCAGTGGAACTTCCACTCTATTTCTTGTAGACACAGGTGCCACCATTAATGTGATAACAAACGCTGACTTTGCTACCCATGTGCATAGATCTGTCTGAAATGACACGGAGGGATGCATATATGCCTATGGATCACATCAGTCCCTCAAATGTTTCAGTGTTTTCAGCTGACTTGGCAAACATGGTGATTATTCTTTACAAACTGAGGTATGCATTGTTGAAGCCACTGCAGGCACTGAATGCTTGTTGAGATTCAGATTAGCAGTTAAGCTTGGCATACTCAAAGTTTTATGTTGCACTGCTCAATGAGTTCAAGGGGACGAGTCTAAGAACGAGAAGAACTTATCCCAAAGCTCTTTGATGGCATGGTCAAGATGAAAGATCGCCAGATTCAACTAAATATTGACACTGATGTGAAACTAGTGGCCCAACACTTTAGAGGCATTCTGTTCAGTGTTGAAAAACAGGATGAACAAGAACTTGGCAACCTCATGAAACTCAATATCATTGAACCTGTTCAATGTGATGCACTCCCCTGATGGGTTCTTGCAGGGGAGCCGGCAGGGCTGCAGGGCCGTGGGCCTCCCCCTGCTGTCCCCAAAGGAAGGAATTGATGTGGGTGCCCCGGAGGGACCAGGGCACTGACCAAAAAAAAGGCAGGCAGGCCAGCGCTCATGCACCCAGGATGGGTGCTGGTCAGGTAACCGATGGGGCCCGGGGGGCCACAGGGCTCCCCTCACACCCCTAAAAATATTAACAGATGTGGGTGTCCAGGTGGGACTGAGACACCCAAACAAAAAAATAAAAAATGCAGACAGAGGTCATTAAAAATAAATAATGAATGAGTGGCCAAGCTGTTCATTTATTATTCACTGCTTCTGGCAAGGACTACCCGAAAATGGCTTTCATGGGCTAATTTACATATTTGTTCTTCCTTTGTGGTGCCCCAGCCTTGGCAGGGTCACCACAATTGTGTTAGAAAATGTTGTTGGGGCTAAGGCAAATTCAGAAGTCCCACAGAAATCATTTTTTTTTAAGTAATACAATGTTTCCTGGGGTGTAAACAACCTGATTCCAGGAAAGGTTTATAGTATTACTAGATCTGGAGCTTTTGCTGTTCAGCTGAGGAGTATACATCCCCACCCCCCTGTTCCCCCCATCCTCCCCTCCTTAGCCCCTGCTACACACATTGTGAGCAACATATTTTCATGTAAAGTCCAAGACCTCTGGCTATCCAAACCCCATTAGGTGCCCAGGCCTACACTACACACAACCGTCAACCTGTGCAAAACTCTTTGCACACCTTCAGCCTTGTGAACTGCTCTTCACAGAGAGCTCATTCCGTTGAAACATGGAAGTCCCATTAGCTGGGCAAGCACCTTCTATGCACAGCCTCAACCTTGTGCGCAACTCTTAATGGATTGGGCATTCCCTGCAGACACCCAAGCCACATTAGGCCGGCATATTCGTACTAAACACAGCCATCATCCTGTGCATAGCATTTCATGGACAGCCCACTACCTACAGACTCTCAAACCCTGTTAGATGGTGAAGCTCCTGCTAAACACAGCCTTTGTCCTGCGCACAACTCCACATGGAGAGCCCACACCCTAAAGCCCTATTAGGAGTTCAAGCATGCTGTAAAAACGTACACGCTTTAGCAGTATACAAGATATAGAAAGTTTGCTCTAGATGTAGCTCACTAAATAAAACTCAGCGTCAGAAGCGTTTAGCAAACTGTTATCATAATTGGAATGTCATTAATGATGGCAGGTGCGCAAGTTATTGTTATTTCAGTTACCTATAGCTGGGCATAAATGGGCACTTTAACCTTGGTTTTTTTCAGTGAATTTCTGAGGTATTTTTTTTAATGCAAATTAGGGTATTACCATGCCTTACTATAACATCAGTTTAACCTTTGATTTGTTCACTCAATTTCTAGGATCTTTTTACATGAAGTAAGATGTTATTACCATACCTAACTATTTTAACACTGCACAGCACACTTGTGCAGCGTGGGATTGGATGCCCAACTCTCCATGGGTGGCCAACCACCACCATGCATGACCTTCAGCCAGGCGCAGCTTGGTTTTGGGTGCAAGGCCTGGCATGTGGTGGTGTCCTGTTGCCAACTCCACACATGTGGCCAGCCCTCCATTGTTGGCTAACCCCCCCATAGTCGAGCAACAGCACTTGACCCCCTCCCAACTTTATTTTGTCTTGTTTTTGTCCCACAGTAATCTTGTGCTAATTTTGCGGTATTACTAGGAATTTTCACATGAAGGCAGCGCTGAGTACCTGAGTCCATGGCAATGCAGACATTTTTCTTTCACTTTGAACCTAGGGGGTCTCTCTAGGACCCTGCCCCTACAAGGGTCAGGGGGAAGGGTACCCAGGCCCTTACTCCTTATATGTTGCTTTATTTTAATTTTCATGACGCGGAGACTGAGTCCCTGAGTTCATAATGGTGGCAACATTTTTCTTCCTGTGTAGTCAACCAATCAAAAGTCTCCGGACCAGCTTATCAGAAGGCGTCATTTGTTGTTTTGCCCTTGGTATTCTCCTGAGAGTACAGCGAGTCCACGGTGAGGAAAATTAACTGATGCCACTCTCCCCATGTATTTATTCTAAAATGATGGCTGCCATTTTGATTTGTTTTTTTGACACAATCCTGCGGGTTGGGTCGGGTTGGGTCCTCAAGTTTGTTGAGAATCTCTTGTGGGAGCTCCTGTTTAAAAAAAGAGCATTCTGACTGGCCCAAGGAGCTTTATTTCTCTTGGGCCAATTCACTCCCTCATGAGTCGGACTCCCACAGGAGTGAGCACTCTGATTTGCTTTTTGCAACACGAGAAAAATGTTACTAGCAACCATTACAGGACTCCAGGACTTAGTCTCCTGTCCTGAAGTTTAAAAAAATCTAATATAAGGTGGCACCGTAGGAATCCTATGCCCCCTAGGCCCCATTGGGGGACCTGGAGGAACCCCCTCTGGGGCCAAAGTAAAAGGAAAAATCAACAATGTTTGCTGTGATCCCACAAGAGTTCTGTCGAAACAAAAAAAATGGTGCATGGGGTAACATTCTTTAATTATAGGACACGTGGAGCCCACCCATATGTCCATATTATTTCTTTAAGGGGAGGGGCTGTATGGCCCCCGCCCTGAGCCATTATAGGCCCCAGACAACAAACGCCCGGAGCCGATTTCCGTAAGGAAAGGGGGCCCCTCTTCAAGCCATTATAGTCACCAAGGAGCCCATCCGGGGGCTGAAATTTGCATAAAAAGGGCTGGGCCATGTGGCCCCCAACCCAAGCCTCGAAAGGCCCCGGGATCCCATCCCCCAGGGCAGATTTAATTATTTAAGGGGAGGGGTGTTGTGAAGCCCGCTCCCCGATCTAATATTGGCCCCAGGAGTCCACTCCTGGGGCCAATATGCCACAAAAAGGGGAGGGGGCCATGCAGCCCCCCATCCCCGAGCCTTTAAAGGCTCCATCCCTGGGGTCAGCCAAGCTTTTTAAAAGGAAGGGGGCCATGCAGCCCCACTGCCTGACCCTTCTATGGCCCTGGAAATCCCATCCCCCGGGGTCAGCTCACATGCTCTGTCCCGGGGAACCCAACTGGGACACAGCAGTTTCCCTGCCTGCACTGGCACGGGCAGGGAAACTTGAGTTTGCTCTAGCCTGGCAGGAGCATTTTTGAATCTCGATCCACGCGGGCATAAACACATGGTCTGCTTCCAGCCGACAGGAGCTTTGAAAATGCTCCTGCCAGCTGGGAGCAGACATTTGATCTGATTCACGGCCCGCACTGAAGCGGGCAGGGATACAGATAAAGAGGTTGCTCCTGCCCAGATGGAGCAGCATAAGTAGCTCCCACAGCATGCGTGGAGCTGTATGGGGCAGTGGGGGCCATGGGTCTCCCCTGCAGCCCACTACATTGTGGATGGTGGGTGCCCTGGGTGGGCACCAGATTACCCACCTTTAAATAGTGTATAGGGCCACCCTCCCCTTTAAAACAAATAAGGCCCTGGAGGATGGGGTCCTTAGGGCCTTTTAAAGGCTTGGGGAGGAGGGCCCAGTGGCCCTCTTCCTCTTGAAAAAAATGGTCCTTGGTAATGGGGTCCCCAGGCCCTAATAAGGCTCGGGGAGGGAGCCACTTGGTCCCCCTCCCCTTTAAAAAACATAAAGTCCTGGGGGATGGGGTTCCCACAGCCTAATGAGGCTTGAGGATGGGGGTCACATGGCCCCCTCCCCTGGTAAAGAAAAAATGGCCCTAGGAGATAGGGACTAATAAGGCTTTGGGTGCCACACAGCCTCATCTTGAAAAAAGACCCTGGGGATGGGGTCCCTAGGGCCTAATGAGGCTTGGAGAGACAAGCTGCGAGGTCCCCCCCTCCATTTTTATTATGTTCGGCCCAGTGACATGGGGTCCCTTGGGCATGAAGGCCAACCCTATGCTGCTCACACCAAAGGCTGTTCATGGTGTGGGGTTGGCAGCCTGCTGGGGGTTAGGCCACAGGACCTGGCGGCAGGTGACAACCTATGATCAACCCCTGCTTTGCACGGCCAAAGGCTGCACGCAACGTGGGGGTAGCTGCCTGCAGGGAGGTGGAAACATGGCCTGGTCACAACATAGGCCATGCAGCTAACCCCACGACATAAACAAGCAAAGACCATGTGGTGTGTGGGATTGGCTGCCTCCAGCTGGTTGCCTGCTAGAAGTTGGGTGAATGTCCTGGCTGATAGCTAGTCCCTGCGGCCAACCCCAAGTCATATGCGCTAAAAGGCAGTGCTTAGCATCTGGTTGGCTGCCAGCAGGGGGGGTTGGCTGCCTTCAGGTGGGTTCCCAACTCCCTGCTGAGCCTGGCCAAAGGCTGTGCATAGTGTGGGGTTGACTGCCTGTGGGGGTATGACGCAGGGAAAAAGAACGTGCAAAGCAGGGGTTGGTGTTATAATGTTGGCTCTGGGGGTGCGGAGGAGAGAGCACTGAGGAGAATGGAGAAAGACCACAGGAGAGGAGGGCCTCGCCGACGGTCAGGTCCTGAGGCAGACTGCTCGCTGGGCCTCGATCTCCCTACATGATTAAGACAGGTGTGCTGCTCCATACCACCCAGTCGACAGGACCGAGGCACGGAAAAAGATGGTGCAGGTCTGATGCAGGAGAGCATGGCGGCCCTTGAGAGGCAGAGGCCTCGGAGATCGACAGTGAGTGGGGCCGTGAGCGGAGGGAAACCGGGCCTTCACCTGGAGCTGAAAATCAGGGTAAGACTGAAGGGAGGCCTGGAGGCATGCCTGCATGAGGAGTGCTCTAGGAGCTGGATTCCCCCCAGACCTGAGCAGGGGGAAGCTGGCACTAGGCCGGTGCGGTGCAGTTTGTTCAAGTCCACAGGGGGTAAGAGAACTCATTATTAGAGGAAGGGGCTGGTTAGAACCCCTCTCCCCCTCCTGTCTCCTTCTCTTTTGGCCCAGAGAGGCGATCCGCCCACCAGACCTCTGATGGGGTTTGGGCCCCCTGTTGATGTGCTTCTGTCCCCCCACCCTTGGCCATAGGAGGGAGCTGGCCTGGGACTGAGGAAGCAGTGCTGGTGGCTGGTGCCCCATGTCCTCCCGGAGTATCGCTACCAACGACAGGCTATAATTCAAGGAAGTGATCCAAGCTGAGCACCATCCGAATGCACGGGCAATCCCCAAGATAGGGTCTACTCTGAGAGAATCACACTGGTGGAGAAGAAGTCCGGGAGAATAGCTGGTGCTCAGGAGAGAGCTAGTTCGTGCGAGACCCTTGGGGTCTGCAATCCACCCCAGAGATTCACAAGGGACCCTCACTTTCCATTCTTCACTGCCCAGGAGATGCTGCTGTGGTTTGCTGGGGAGAGAGACTACACTCCCCAGCAGCCTTGGCCAGAATCGTGATGCTGCATCCAGGTGCCGGAGTTCCATAAGTTCACCAGAGGCCATCAGAGCCTGGAAGAGGCTGGGCTGGGCCCCCACTTGTGGCTTCACCGCAGGAGGAAGATTTGCAACCAAGGGGCCCTGGAAGCATCCACCATGCTACAGTGGCCAATGGATGTATCCAATTAATTAATTAATCAAGTATTACCATATTGACTTGTGATCCTAGAGCCAAAGTGGAACCAGAAGATCTTACCATGCATTCCCACCAGGAGGTGGCCAGGCAGTGACACCTGACCCCCATTGATGACCACTCTGGTGATGGACCCATCTGTATCTTTCTGAACCGGTGGATATCTGGCGACAAGCAACTCAGAAGTCATAAAGGATATATTCCTGATATCAGCTGCACATGCAGCAGTAAGACAACAACTAAACAAGGTACTGTGATTCCCCACGCCCCCTAAGAACTACATGAACATTAATTGATGCTCCCATTTCTCCTGGAGCAAAGACCGATTGCATATGTTAATGGCTATGGTAGTTCTCACAATTGTTTGATATTGCTTGATATTGTAGCACATTGCCCTTTCTTCTGAAAAAGTCTAAAAGAGGGTTGTCACTACTAAGAGTAAAGCATTGGTGTTTCCAAGGCGAGAGACCAAACCCTAGTCTAATGGGCAAACGGAAAGCCATCGAGGCCCCCCAGGGAAAACACCAAAAATGATGAGGAATGTAGTGGACAATTGCACAATATCAGAGATAGATGACCTAATAGAGGATGTAGAATCTATGTTGGGTGAGCAAGTCCCTCATGCCTAAACACAGAGGAGGAAGATAACCACTCATTATTCCTTGAAAGGAAGGACAAAACAGAAGGCAAATCTGGTGAATAAATCGCTAGCAATTAATACAATAGGGGAAGGTGGGCCTTCACTCCAACCAAAAAGATCTAGTGATACAAACACTGCAGCAACAAATCAGGACCTCAAACATTTTACAGTAAATACTGAGCTTAATACTAAGGGGCCGATTCCGATGCGGTTAGAAATGGCTCCGACCCTCGGTCGGAGCCATCCTAACCGCATCGGAATCACCGATTCGGATTCCTTTCCTACCAAGCCATTCCGATGAGCTCGGTCGGAAAGGAATCCGACTCGGTTTTCCGGATGGCTTCCAATGGGCTCGCAATCCGGAAACCCTTCAGTACTCCCCCGGCCGGCTCTCTCTGGCCGAGGGAGTAGGATGGCAGTTTCCCACTTCCTTTCTGTGCCGGGCTTTCCAACACGGAAAGGTATTGGGAAACTGTCTTTGGGGGCCCCCAGCAGGGCTCCCATGGGTGCGAGGCTGCCAAATGGCGGCCTTAGGGGCACCTATGGTGCCCCTCTGTTGATCCCTGCACCCCGTGGCAGGCACCTTGGGGTGCCTGCAACGGATGCAGGGATGAACAGCACCTCTGCTCTTTCAACGAGACCATGCATTCCGTTTGGAATGCATGCTCCCATTGAAAGGTATCGGCATGCGACCGAACAGGGTTTGGTTGCATCCTGATTGCAGGTCTGGAACCGACGACAAGAGGTAGTTCGGATCCAGTTCCTGACCAATGTCGGACGGACTCTGAGTCCGTCTGACATCGGAATCTGCCCCTAATAAGGGGGAAGAACAGGAAGGGTTGGCTGTGTCAATAAACTGTTCAAACCGATTCTTACCATTATTGAATGAACAACAAACTGTAGAAAACCTAATATATATATCCAGAAAGATGTAATACACCAAGAAAATAGCTGATCACACAAAGGGAAGCCATAGCAGAAACAAATCTGGTACAACCGTTTAGAGTCAACCACTGTAGATGTAGCACCAATGATGCAAGCACGTTGTTAACAAAAATAAATGCTTAACAAATGAAGTGAGAGGTTTAAAAACAATAATAAAACATTGGCAGAACATATAAGCAACAGTAAAAGTGCTATTCCAAATAATGACTCTGAAAACTCGAAACTAATAAAATATCCATCTTTCAAACCTCAACTCGTACAGGAGAAACCACTATTGATTACTACACAGACGAACCTTAATCCCCTTAAGCTGCCAATTTGGGATAGGAATCACACCAGTGGAAAAGATAACAGCTCACTGAGAGTATTGCTTATGGAGAATAACTGCACATCTTTAGTGAGACACCAACAGTCATCATCTAGCTCCCTACACCACTCAGCACCACATTACCAACATAATAGGAACACACCTACATCTAGCCATTTGGCTGAGTAGTGGAGAGATGTTAATACAGGAGAGAAACTTAGGGGCCTAGAGAACACAGAATATACTTAACTAATGTACCAAAATTAGACAAGCGAAGCAGCAAGGATGAGGAGGCTCTCAAAAACAAAGTAACCCATTGGATTAGACATGACAGACAGTGCTTATCGGTAATAGGATCAGATATAGTGAGGGCAGAACGATTACAGGACCAGAGGAAAAGCTATGATACCATTGCTCTTATAGTAGCAGCCCCAAAAATTGTAGATGGACTATTTGCCACGGACCTGAGAACTGAACCTGTGCTAAAATCAACAATAAGGTTTAAGCACCATAGGCCATCCCCTGACAGTATTGAGAGCACTCAAAATCTTGATGAAGTAGATTGACTGACTTTAAGCAGAACGCCCAAACAGAAGAGCCCAAAGTCACAGTTAAAGCGTGGCCAGGATATTGGATTTACACAAGTAAGGAATCTAGATAGGGCAGAGGACAATGGAATAGAGATGGATAAAACTAAGGAGTGAAATACCTTTACAAACATAGGAGAAGAAAGAGAGGGAATAGCGAACACCCCTAGCACCCCCACCATTAATAGAACTGTAAACAATAGCAATGTAGCACTGATTTCATAGCATGTGGCAGGATTAAAAAACAGGCTATTAGATCCGGACTGGCATAAATATGTTGACACAGTTTGTTTTTTATCTCTTTCAAGAGACATGGTTACTAGAACAACCGTATAAACAAGAGTTTAAAACCTTTTTAAAAAATGCAACCCCCTCACAGCATGGGAGACCATCGGGAGGATTTGTCATATGGGTAAAAAATCAGCCCAGATACAAATATACATGCTTACAATATTGACTCCCATGATATATTTGGAATTAGAATATCCCCGAGCAAGGGAAAACATTTACACCTTTTGAATTTTATATTAGACTGAAGAAAGCAAATACTGAGTCGGAGATTGTTAAGTCTTTTGACAATATTTTAAAATGTATAGATCCTGGTGCCACAATTGTCGTAGGAGGAGACTTTAATTGTAACTATGAACCCCTTATGGGACTGGATGCAATAACTGAGGGAGAGGATCTAGTGAGGGGAATCCCTCAACTGGAAGCAGTTAACCATGTACCATGTACAACTGCAACCATGCAATTGGCCTATTTTACAATAGAGCATGGGCTAAGGGCATGCAACGGTAGGATTAAGGATGGAAATACAAGTAGAACCCCTTTATATACATTTAAAAGGGTGAAAAGCTCACTCAAGAATTGATTACATTGTGCACAGTATAACAACATGGCAAAAAACTGATAGTTTTAAAATAGGTAGAGAAAGAAAAGATAGTGATCACTATCCCTTGTGCCTGGAATGGAAAGGAAGCAAGAGCGGAGTACAAATGGTTGGCATTGACTCCCTGACTAATCAACCAGCGATAGAGAATAACTGTAAATCACTAAAATGGCCCTGTGTCGTGAATGACACAGATACTATGATTAACATCTACAATACTTTCTCTGAGGTACTTGAGGAACACTATAAAAGTTGCCCTACACCAGCTTCGATTATAGTTACCCACCAAACTCTTATATCAGAGCTAAGTCCATGTCTACCAAAAGCTCCGGTTACAAAAATACATCTAGAACCAAGGAGAATAGATCCATCCAATCTATGGTACTCAGACAAATGAAAAGAAGCCAAGAAATCTCTCCTCTATAGTCTTAAGAGTAGGGAGGCATCTTTAGTAAGAGAAGCAAGGGCCAACTATAAAAATAAATTACTGAATGCACAAAAAACTTGAGAGGATTCAAATTGATGCGACCTACTACAAGCAGCTAAACTAAATGACTCCGCTTTATTCTGAAAAATAGTAGCTCTTTAAAACAAGGATCTAGTCTCTCATGTGGAGCACTATGTGGACCCAGCCACCTGGACCAGGCACTTTACTTATGTTTATGCAGCCCCCACCCATCTAGAGCACAATGAACAGTTATTTACGGACTCCATAAATGATATAAATGACGGACAGGTGCTTTACTTTAGCTTAGTAGATACAGAGCAAGCTATTGAGGCTATGGAACCAGGAACAGCTCCTGGGTTGGACAAGATCCCAGGGGATCTGCTGAAACATGAAAAGGCAGTATGGGTTCTCCATGTAAATATGCTATGCAACACAGTTGCATCTGGAGCACAGGTGCCTCCATCGCGGAACGGACCTGAAATAGTACCAATCCAAAAAAAAAGGTAATAAGTGCAAGCCTGGGATTTATAGGCCAATAAGACTTATTGACGTAATGCAAAAATGTATGCCCGCCAAATTCTGGACAGACTGAATGACTGGATTCGCAAATATAATATACTCTCACCCTTCCAAGCAGGATTCGGGTCCCATACCAGCACCATTGATCAGGCGTTTAGACTAATATGAATGCTATGGAGGTATATAAAGCTTAAGGAGAGACATATTTACACAGCATTCATAGTTCTAAAGACAGCTTTCTATTAAGTCCTGAGAGAACTACTGTGGACAACACTAAAGACCCAGGGTGTCCCAGAAGAAATTCTAACCCAGATAATTAGGCTACACCAGAACAACTTCGTCAGGGTGCGCTGAGGCCAACAAGGCAATCTTACAGAACAGATTCCTATTAGAAGAGGAGTGAGACAGGGCTCTGTGATGGCACCAACCCAGTTCCCACTTTATATCAATGATGTTGTGGATCATTTAAAACAATGTGGCCATGATTCCCCCAAGATCTGTGGAAATCCAGCCCCTATTCTACTTTTTGAAGACGATGCCATCATGATCTCCCAGACACGAAGAGGACTTTAAAATCTACTTGATTGTTTCCATATCTACTGCACGAAGAAGGGATTGGAAATTAAATAAAGTAAGACAAAATATATGACCGTGAAATCACATAGGTCCTTTAAGAAAAATGTCTCAGTGGGGGAACAAAAACTGGACCATTTCAATAACTCTAAATATCTGGGCATAAAACTAAATTCCAGATTATTATGGGAACTTCAGATAAATCAGGCTAATATGGTCCTTGTACATAACTCTAGACCAATATTGAACAAGTATAACAGATCCGTTACCAAGACAATAACACCAGCCTTGGAAATCTTTAGGTTTGCCAGTTGGAGCACCATTGATCCCAATGTACCTTGACCTGAATATCAAACAGATAGAACATATTGTGCCGCTAAGATCTCTTCTCTACTGGGTCAGAATATGGACCACGGAAGAACTGGGCCATTACAAAGATGGTCTAAAGGAAATTTTGGAATTAGATGGAAATCAAACTGTTCCATGGCTGCAACATGTAAAAGCGTGGCTTATAAAACTTGCTTTGCCCCTATTTTGGAATGAACCACAAACATTACAAACCAGCTCAAAGAAACATCTTAAATCAGTGTACTGGGAGTATGTCGCAAATTCCTATTATTGCAACCCAAATCTAGGTCAATTTACAACTCAATTTCTTACTATAAAGCCAGTTTCTTCTTTTGGAGACTTCCTAGATGAAATCCAACCTTATCTGGCGAAGATATTGTATATGAAATTTTGCTCTGGAATTCTCCAAATTAAATCCCATCCTTCCAAATGGAAGATGAATGCTACTTACGAGACTGAGACTTGCACCTTATGCACTTTAATCAGCCAGGGAACATTGCACATATTTTATTCTTCTGCGCAGCCTACAATAGGCAAAGGAGCAAATGGATTTGCCCATTATGTAAGAGTATGGTCTATAGGAAATTTGAAGAAGCCCTAAGGATACTTAAAAGTAATACATCACCCCATATAATCTTTGCTCTCAGTAGGTACTTACTTGCAGATTGATTTTTGTGCAAGAAAATATGGCTGAAATTTTAGTCTTTTCTATAGAGTGGTTTTAAGACCTATTGTGGGCTAGGATGAGTATTCTTTTTACTTTTCAATTTTTAACCTATTATACAAATCAGGGAGACACATCCAAGTTTAATAGATCCTCACCCAATGAATGGAATACTTTTTATTGTTTGCATTGTTGCACTCCTACGGTGTTGGCCAAAACAATGTCCATTATAACTACTAGAGCCCTGGCCTAGTTAATTTGTAAATATGATTGCTTTGGAACATATTTAGCCCTACCTTTCGTAACTTAGCACTTGCACTTTACTTAACTGCCTGTTTCATGGGTCTTTGCAGGGTATGGGTCTGTACTTGTGCTACGAGATAAGGCCCACTGCTACTCCCTCCTTACTATGTTATATTAATGTAGCTACTATCAGACAATTGATGTACGAGCATGTACGATGTAGGTAACAAGTTTAATTGTATCAATTAATGTAGCCTCTTTCAATTGCTATGTGGCTTGTGATCGCACTTAATTCAAACTCTAGCCAAATTGTGTTATGTATGAATCTCACCTTCAGGCATTGCGGACCATTTTAGGTTTTTGTCTTTGGGCATGTATTTGTACTACTTTCGTGTTATCGGACCCAGAGGTGTATTTCATGTAAATTTTGATGTAAACTCATTGAATTGTCCACAAAACAGTGTACTGTATTTTTTTTTTATTATTTTGTGCTAATTTAATGGCCTATGGCCGAAATAAAGTATTTATTACTTACTACTTGCTATAATATGGTAATAAAACATTACTTTATGTTAAAATAATCTACACCAAAGATTAAAGTAGCGTTATATAAGGTACAATAAAAAAATCTAGTTTTGTTTTTTAAAAAAAACCTTAGAAATTCACTTAAAAAAACAAAAGGGGGCATGGCCAACCATCATGGCCGCGAGGACGTGATCTTGCTCGGCTCCCGCATCGGAGTCCTGCACGAGCGTTTTTGCCGGCGTCCAGATCCGTGTGGATGACGGGAACGAAGAGAATCTGGTCGCCCAGCAGCCGGTGATCACTTTTGGGGTCCTGAGACGATTGGGGGACACACCTAATGCGGCACAACTAGCCCGGGCCCAGAGCGCCGCCGCGCAATCATCATGGTGGCCGGGCACCTCTGTGGCTAGGGCCGCCCCTGTCAGAGAACTTGTGCTGGGCTGCTGATGGGTGGAACCTGTAGCGGCTTCTCCCCTGGCCCCCGCGACCTCGACCGTGCACTAGAGCGCAGTGGAGAGATGAAGGCGTTGACCTGGAGACGGCGTTCCGACTCGCAGATAATGGCGGACTCATCCGAGGCGCGCGCCTGATGCTGAGCGGCCCCGGAGGTGTAGAGTGCACCAGATGCCTGTTCCTCCCCCTGCATCGCACTAGTGCCTGGGAACAGAGTCTTGGGGGCTGTCTCTCCCCAGTGGGCGCACCAGCTACCCTCTGCCTGGAGAGTTAATGAGTAATCCCCAGTCTGCGCCAGAAGCATCGAGGGCCTTGGAGGAGCTGCCTGACCCCCATGCCTGACCTTAAGATGGCGCCCAGGACCCTGGGCCTCTAGCACTTGAGGAGCACAATACTTTCCTCATGGCCCCACAGCTACTTGGGCATTACACAAGCAAGGGGCTATGAAGCACCAGGAGGTACGTAAAGTGCGAGGCGGGGCAGCTGCACACGGGGGATCTCCGGGCTGGCCACAGGACAATGCGAACCGCCACTCTCACACGTCCGAAGCTTACGCGTCACGGTGAAAGGCAGGGCCCGGTGCTGACCTTATGCCTCCCAAAAAAGTGCAGCCCAACAAGGTCTCCGGCTACTTTAGGTCCACCAACGCGGGGGTCGACCCAGAGCGCAGTCAGGCAGCGGGAGGGATGGTGCTCACTCGCGAGGATCTCCTGGCAAAGCTTCAGGACTTTAAGAAAGAACTGCGCGACAACATCAAGGCGGACATCAATGCCTCTTTTGCTGCCTTCAAGTCGGAGATGGGCACCAAACTTAACGAGCTGCGGGCAGATGTGGACTCTGTGGGGCCCGCACCCTAGACCTCGAGGCGAAGTGCCAGGACCTTGAAGATCACCTCCAGACGCTTGAAGAAGGTTCAGAGGCGCTCGCGGCGCAGCTGAACTCCGTGCTTCTCAAATGCGAGGACTTAGAAAATCGCTCACGGAGGGAGAATATTAGGGTTCGCAGCCTGGAAGATGGGCGTGAGGGAGCGGACTTAGAGCAGTTCATGGTGGGCCTTTTCACTAGCATCGTTGGCGAGGACCCTCCAGTAATCCTTCTGGAGCGTGTTCATAGGGTGGGCCCGGCGCAGCAAGTAAAGAACCAACGCCCAAGGGACATCTTGGCCAAGTTTGCCTCCTTCAAAACCAAGGAACTGGTACTCCGTAAAGCCCGAGGATGAGAAACGATCGACTACCAAGGAGATTCCTGTGTGTTCTTTCAGGATGTCGCCCAGGCCACGCTGATGAGACGCCAACAGTTTCACCTCGTTACCTCCACCCTCTGGGAGCAACAAGTCAAATACAGGTGGACTTATCCCTTTGGTATTGCCTTCTCACTAAACAACAAACAACACCACTTCTCCGAGGTGGAGGGGACGGCAGCCTTACTGGGGCTGGGCCGCACATCGCCACTCAAACACCCCCACCTCACGAGGAAGCCGGGGGGCGGCAGACAGACCGAGGTGCCCCCGGAACTTGGCAGAAGGCCACGGGATCTAACAAGAAGACGCCATGAACAGACTGTGCGAATGCTGCTCTCACTCTTCTATCTGCCCTGGAGGGCGGCTCTGCGTTCAACGAACTATAATCTCCGGAGCTCCTCTTTGAACGCCCCGACGCCGTCTGGGCTAGGATCTGATAGGCACTGGGGGGATGACACCCCACTCTGTGACTTTCGGGGCCTACTAGTATGCGAACACCTGGATACACAGTCGAGGATGGGTGACACTAAAGACTTGTTCTAATTCGAGCACCCCTGGAGAAACGATCACCCATGGAACTTTTGCGGGACTCTGGGTGCAGGATTGGTCCTGCCCGATACATATCCAAAGATGCAGTCCTTAGGGACCGCGTTGAGCACCATGCTTTTCATGTTTTTTATTGTTCTTCTTTTGTTCATATTTGTTCTACCCAGGGATGGCGGAGTGGGGGGGTGGGGGTATTGGGGGATGTGGGGGGATAGGGGTCTCTAACTACCGCTTGG
Source organism: Calotriton arnoldi (assembly GCA_963921515.1). NCBI lineage: Eukaryota > Metazoa > Chordata > Amphibia > Caudata > Salamandridae > Calotriton > Calotriton arnoldi. Next base: position 48,310 of record CAWUFW010004593.1, on the reverse strand, counting down.
CTGGCTCCGGGGATGGCTATGGGGGTTAAACTATTTTCGTGGAACGTCAGGGGCCTGAATTCCCCTAACAAATGGCAGCGTCTCTGGAAGTACTTGGGGGACCAGGCTCTGCAGGTAGTGGCGATTCAAGAATCCCATCTCAAGAAGGGAGAAGAGCTCAGGCTAAAAAATTAACATTTCCCACTGATATTCCAGGCCAATAGTCCTAAAAAACAAAATGGCGTGGCCCTTCTGTTTCATTCCTCTGCACATTTCATCCACGAGGCCACGCAGAAAGATAGGGAGGGCAGATTTCTCAAGGTCAAGGGGTTGTTAATGGGCAGGACCTGCACACTAGCCTCAATATACGCCCCCAATGCAGGACAGGCGGACTTCGTCTCTCACTTTTTAGATTCCCTAGCAGGGTTTGCGGCTGGGGACATAATCGTTATGGGGGATTTTAACCTCATCTGGGACCCGCAGGTAGACACCACACACTCACATAGGGCAGGAGGAGGGGTGTTCCATAACTCACTCAAGCAATCAATCCTCCAACTGGGTCTAATTGACATATGGAGGTCCCTCAATCCTACCATGAGGGACTTCTCTTTCTTTTCCCACACTCACAGATCTTATTCAAGAATCAACCATATTTGACCCCTTACCTCACTGAGCTGTTCAATGCTATTGCATCTCATCAGGCGGTGTCACCGACCATGGGAGAAGCCCTGATCTCCATCATCCCGAAACCGGGAAAAGACCCACAAAAATGCTCATCATACCGTCCCATAGCCCTCCTTAATTTGGACGCAAAACTCTACTCCAAAATACTGGCCACTAGGCTCGAGAACATCCTCCCTGACCTCATACATCCGGATCAGTAGGGGTTCATTAAAGGGCGCCAGACCCATGACAACCTCCGAAGAATATTTCATCTTATAGACAAAGCCCAAAAGAAACGCCTTCCGGCTGCTTTATTATAACTCGATGCAGAGAAGGCCTTTGACCGGGTCGATTGGGCTCACCTGAGGCTCTCTCTGCGTCGATTCGGGTTCTGTGAGGCTTTCATAGAGATGATCCAAGCTAATTTTAGTGCCCCTAGATCTAGGGACCTGGTCAATGGGGTGGCCTCTGATTTTTTTAACTTAGCTAGAGGGACTAGGCAAGGCTGTCCTCTATCCCCGATGCTTTTTGCCCTTATCATCAAACCTTTTGCGGCGAGGGTGCGGGCAAATCAGAAGATCAGTGGGATCAGATTCGGGACCGATGATCACAAAATAGCCCTATTTGCGGACGATGTTCTGCTGAAGCTCACCAACCCAGCTACCACCCTCTCTGAAATTGGCCAGGAACTGGAGCACTTTGAAATTGTGACCGGGTTCAAGGTTAATCCCTCTAAATCTTTCATTCTAAATCTTACCCTGCCGCCAGAGACTCAGAGGCTACTAGCAGAAGTGTCTCCCTTCCAGTGGGCACGCAAAGCCATCACATACCTAGGTGTCCAAATCACCCCCAAGCTCAGTGACCTATATAAGGCCAACTTTCCTCCCCTGCTTAGGCAACTTGCCGCTGATTTCAAAAAATGGAGTGCGGCCTATATCTCCTGGATTGGCAGGGTAAATAGGACCAAGATGAATGTATTACCCCGTCCCCTTTATCTCTTCCAGGGGCTCCCCATCCCGCCTGATAAGGGTCTTTTTACTGAATTAAAAAACATCCATCTCAAGTTCATCTGGCAGGGTCAACAAGCTCGGCTCTTCTACCACCCTTTGACGAGGCCGCGCACTAAAGGGGGTCTTGCCCTTCCGAACTTTTTAACTTACTACAGGGCTGCACAACTACGGGTACTGAGTGAGTGGTCCCTTAGAGAATTAGAGAAGTTATGGCTCCACATCGATAGACAGGTGACGGGGAGAACGATATGGGATTTACCCTGGAGACAGAAATCAGACAGGTCCGACAATGCCTACCTCAGTGTTCCTACTTCAACAACACTCCGAGTGTGTGATACGGTGACCAAAACGCTACCCCTGACCACGTTCCCGTCCCCTTATACCCCCATCCACTTTAGTGCAGCTTTTCCTCCGGCTCTCCTTCAAGGGCCTTTCGACCTCTGGAAAGAAGGCGGCTGCATCAAGATATCGGACCTTTTCCATGAGGACAAAATACCCACCTTCGCCGACTGCATGTCCCGATACCACCTACCACGCACTGAGCACTATCATTACACGCAGCTGGTGCATTGGGTACAACAACCCCAGTACTGCCAAGCGGCCACAAGGGAACTACTCCCTCTAGAAAAATTTCTTAGGTCTGGCACAATGGGGAGGGGGTGTATCTCCTTTCTTTACACCCTACTACTTACTCTATCTCCACACCGCACACAAGAGCCACCCTCGGACAAACAATGGGACTCCCTGTACAAAGATATAGCGAAGTTTAACAGGTCTATGTATTTAAGGGAAGCCCACTATAAAACATTATACGATTGGTATCTCCATCCACACAAATTGCACTCCATCTTCCCTGCCCCTTCTGACCGGTGCAAGCGAGAGTGTGGAATCCTGGGGGATTTCAAACACATCTGGTGGGTCTGCCCGGTCATACAGACCTTTTGGAAGGAGATTCTCTCCCAAATTAAGCTCATACTAGGGTATCCCATTGGCGACTCTATAGAGCATGTCCTACTAGGAGTCCGTGACCCCCTACTTAAGTACCAGATGCACGGAGATAGATCCATCATGTAGTTATGCCTGGGTGAAGCGAAGATGGCCTTAGCCATAGCCTGGAAGAAGCCTGAGGCTCCCTCGCTCACTCAGTGGCATGCCCGCCTGTGGCGCGCATTGGCGCTAGAACGCCTTTCCGACATAGCTGATGATTCTGGCAAGGGCTTCGAATATATTTGGAGCCCCCTCATCAGTTACCTCTCTGAGGGTCTCCCCCTGTTTGCCTGCAGCCCGAGATTAAGAGCCTTACATCTCTTTTTGATTTAGTCACGACCCGTCTTCTCTCTAGGTTGAGATCGCGGGTGTGTTGCCCTGTTTATGGTTCCCCCTGTGTGGGCCGCGGGGGGTTCCTGCTGGGGTCTGACCCCCCCTTTTTTGCTTCTTCCCCCCCCTGTCAGATCCTGCCATTGCCTCATGAACCTCCCTGGGTAAGGTTTTTGATAGTTCTTTTTTCGTTCTTGGTTTGAGTCTCTTTCTTTTCTTTCTTATATTGCGGAATACAGACATTACTTACCCATTTGGGTTTGAATTGTTCATCTACCAATGCGCTCATCACGCTTGAAGCTCCACAGAGGGTTTGCGCTTATACTGTATGGAAGATGGTGGGGTCACCCACCACAATAGTGCAGGCCCTCCTCTTTGAATTCAGATTCAGGAGCTGTTCACTGTGTAATGTGAAACTGTGTGCGTACTCTATCTAACTAAGTACTTGTAACAGCACCTGTAAAGAAAGTAAGCTTGAACGCACTATGGTCTTTTGTTTTCATGCAATGTTTGTAATCTGTGAAATTCCATTCAATAAACAGATTTTGACATAAAAAAACAAAAGTTAAAGTAATGATATAGTTAGGGGGAATATGTCAGTGACAACATTAACTCCACAGGAGCCTCTGTTATTTTTAAAATGTTACAGCCAATTTTGCGGATCCATCACTGATTCGCTGTAAAAAAAAAAAGGTTTTTGGCACCAGGCCTAGGAGGTCACGGAGTCCCTACCCTGCCCCTTATGTCTTTTTTCACAATTTTTTACACTCAGGACTGAGTCCAGAGTCCTAAAATGGCTGCAGCCACATCGCTGTTGATGTTGTGGGAGCCTATTAGATATCTCCAATAGATCGGTTGGGTTTGCTGATCCTTCGCAGCATGATATTTTAATAGATTTTGAGCATTAATTGCTAAAAAACTACTGAATGGATTTGCACCAAATGACAAGCACTCTTTCTGGCCCAACATCTAGTTCTTTGCCAAATTTGGTGTAAATCTGTTCAGCGGTTTGGGCTGTATCTGTGTCTAATGTCCCTATGGAAAAATGAATGGGGAAAAAGTGTTTTAGAACCCCCCTTTTTCCTCAGGCCCTGGCTTGATGGATCACCACAAAACTTTTCAGGAAGGAGCTGAGGTGAAAGATCTTTTTTTTGGAAAGTTTTTTGAAGATTCATCAAATGGTGCCAAAGTTATTAGGGAAACAAAAATGCTTTTCCTATAGAAACTTAGTCCTAACTGTAACCACCCAGTGGCATAGCGTGGGGTGTATTGAGGTGCACACGTTATAATAATTAGAAAGTATTGCATAAATTATTAATTAAACGTATAAGTTAAAAAATGTAACATTTTGTGTACTTTCACTTTTGTTTGTAGATATAGAATGAAAAAAGCTATATTAATTCAAAGCTGGTGCTGAAGTTATAAATTTAAGGTGTAACCATAACTTAAGGATTTCTTTTTTTTCCCTGATTCGGAAAATTGATGCTAATACGAGAATTCAACACATCTGGTTTCACTGACACGACACCAAATTTTTGGGCTATGCCGAAGATCTTGCGGTAGTTACATCTGACCCTTATGTAGCATTAATAGAAATTGAGAAAGAAACCGGGGCGTTTCGGAGAGTGTCTGGTTATTCACTTCACCAGGATAAAACGCAATTAGTAATAAATTGCACGGTCCATCTAGATGATCCTAAGGTGACGCAATCTGCAATCTATCTAGAGGTGAATATAACATCAGAGCTGGAACAAATTGTGGAGCTAAATCTTACCCCAGTCATTCAGAAAGGGAAAAAGGATTTCGATAGGATGAATAATCTACATCTGTCAATTGTTGGCTGGTGTAATATTATTAAAATGATGTTTCGCCCTAAAGTCCATTATTTCTTTAGAGCAATACCATTGGAGATCGAAAAACGCTGGTTCAAGGGGATGGATGATATGATCAATACATTTATAAGTGCACATGGGAAGACAAGGATGGCACTGAGATTTATGGCACTCCCTAGGGATAGAGGGGATGGGCTTTCCAGGATTTAAGAATGTACTATTGGGCCTCAGTGCTCCAGTATACGTGTGGCTTACTCGGTGGGAAGCTCATGGATCAATGGAGTAGCAGTGGGTCTCCTGACATTTATGAATTATTTTTAGGAGACAAGGCACAAAACTGGCTTTGACATTTAATGAACCTAGCTATTACAAGAAGGTTAGATTTAAAACCCTCTTTAAGCTGCATGTCCTGTATGGGTGGCTGTAAAGAAAAAGCTAGGGTTAGGGAGGATGAATGTTTACACACCGCTTTTCAGGAACACAGCCCTACCGGAAATATTCCATGATGCAGTTATGTCACGCTGGGATGACCTAGAAGTTTGGAAGATGGGGATCTTATTGATGTAGATGGAATAATGTAATTTGAGGGAGTTCAGATTAATTATAGGGTTGATCGGAAATATTTTTTAAAATATTTGCAGGTACGGAGCTTTTTAGTTAAGAAGGCAGGGGGTTAAGAGGATTTAGTAAGGACCCTATCATGGAGGTAATAAGGGGTCACAAGTGATACACTATTAGACAAATATACAGAGGGCTGAATCAACTGATGCAGGATGATCTCGGGAAGAACTGTGAGGAATGAAATTAAATGAAATAATGATTTCTAAAGCGCACTACTACCCGTGGGTGTCTAGGCGCTGACTGCCAAAACGGGGTGGGTCCGAGAAAAAATAACACCAGCCTAGTGAAACATAAGAGAGGCAGAGGAGCAAGATAAACTAGTGGTTGAATAACCAAGTTTTAAGAGCTTTCCGAAACGTGAATAGATTTCCTGAAGTTTTGAGTGTTAGTGGCATCGTGTTTCAGAGTTTGGCAGTGGCCACTGCAAAGCTCTTGCCTCCCCAGGTAGCTCTTTTAAACTTGGGAACAACCAGGTTAGCCTGGGAGGCCGATCTTAAGGTTCTGGCAGGGGTGTACAGATGGAAGAGTTGCTTAATAGAGGCTGGACCCTCCGAGTGGAAGGCCTTAAAGGCTATGCACAAGACCTTGAATATAACCCTCTTTTTGGAATCGAATGGAAACAAACGTTAGGTGTAAATAGCGTCAGTTTTTTAGACTCGTTAAAATTAGGCCACCCCATTTTGTGTTTGGCCGTTTACAGTCACAGCGTTATAAAACAATTTTTTCTCTTTACTATACACCGGCCAAGATAGCCCAATGGGAGGCCTAGTTGGGGGTCCGCTGCCCCAGATACCGTAGTACAGAAGCAGATATTATACACATGTTTTCTACTTGTCTGCTCTTAGAAACCCTGAAGAAGGATATAGAAACTTTTCTAGCTCATGCCCTGAAGATAAAAGTAACCCTTATGGATGAATTAATGTTGCTGGGGGTTGCTAGTGAAGGAATGACAGGGATACATCAAACATTTTGTTTTTAGCCATGGCGGTGGTAAGAATCTGCATCCCCACTTTTCAGCAATGGCTTGCACGGCTTTTATCTATTTTTAATCTTGAAAAGGGGGTATATGAATGGAAGGGACGGAGGCCAAAAAAACTAGGAAAGTATATCTATAATTGGAAAAAAGCCAATGAGACAGGTCAAGATTTAGTATGAATTGATTGTAATCGTTGTATATCGAATGATATTAATTGTAGTTTCTTATGTCGATATATGAATATTTATTTTTCCTTTTATAGTATATCTGTTTATTATTGGCTGAATTTCCTCATGTATTTATATATGAATTTATTTGATGGTGTTGTAATAAAAAGAAAAAATTCTAATGTAGGTGCATTTTAAGTTTAGTTTGTATAGTAAGAATAAATAAAGTTTCACAATCTCCTGGTCAGAGACCTGCTCTCTCCCCTAGCAGCTCCGCTGTCGTGCCACTGCCGCTGACCCCGCCTCACCTCCACCCTCAGGTTCGAAGCCTCTATCTGTCTCTGTGCCCGTTTTCACTGGTTATTATTGTGCCTACTGTGCCCCGTTATTGTGCCCATTTTTCTGGTTGTTATTGGGCCTGGTTGTCTTGTGCCTTGTTATTCTGCCTGTTTTTCTGGTTGTTATAGTGCCTGGTTGTTTTCTGTCTTGCTATTCCTCCAGTTTACTGGTTGTTATTGTGCCTTTTTCTCTGTTTTCACTGGTTAGTGTTGTGCCTACTGTGCCCCGTTATTGTGCCCATTTTTTAGGTTGTTTTTGTGCCTGGTTGTTTTGTGCCTTGTTATTCTGCCCGTTTTACTGGCTGTTATTGTGCCTTTTTCTGTGTTTTCCCTCTTTTTCCTCTTTTGTGCCTTTTCCTCCGTGCCTGGCTCTTTCCTGCCAGTGCTGCCCCCGCGGCCCCTCCCCCCTGCAGGTTCCTGCTCCCACCTCCCAGCTGCGCATCCCTCCCCCTTGCCTATTTAATGGCGGCTGCTGTGCGGACGTGCCGCTGGCGAGCAAAGCCAAGCCCGTCTGCGCCCTCCGGCTACCCACCGCTACAATGCAACCAACCTCCTCGCACTCAACCCCAGAAGGAACAACAACTGCCAGCTGTCTTCGCCAAACACCACCCATGGCCAATTCTCCTGCCGACACTGCTGACAAACCATCATAACCCTCTGCACCCCCACGACCGCCGCACCCACGCCAGACGCCAGCACCACTGGAGCCCTGAAGTGCGTCCTACTCAATGTGAGCTCACTGCACAGACATGCTGTAGAGATCTGAGAGCTCCTCAACACCCTCTCGCCAGACGTTGCCTTCTTCACGGAAACCTGGACCAACTCCACCTCCGCCCCAGACTTCGCCACCGACATTCCTGACAGATACAGAGGAAGGACCACCCCAACCGCCCAGGAGGAGGACTTGCCATCGAACACAAGAGCTCCCTCCGACTCACCACCTCCAGCTCGAGCATCAGCCCGCCCACCACTGAACACATCCACTTCCAGGCCCAGACCAGCCCTAGAACAACCCTACAAGGTACCCTTGTCTACAGACCTCCCTGACCCCGAACCACATTCACCACCACCATCGCCGACCTCATCGCACCACACGCCATCGCATCCATGGACTACATACTCATCAGAGGCCTCAACTTCCACCTCAACAATGTCAGCGACCCTAACTCCGCCACCCTTCTGGATAACCTCGCCAACCTGGGACTGAAACAGATCGTCACCACCCCCACCCACAAGACAGGACACACCCTCGATCCCATCTTCGCAGGAGGCAACAACATTAATTTCAGTCACACCACGCAACCCCCCTGGACGGATCACCCCTGCGTACGCTTCCAAGTCGACAAACCCCCAGCCCCCAAATCAACACCCCTCTCTCCGTGCAGGAACTGGAGAAAGGTCACCGAGGAGCAGCTCAACTCCACCCTCAACCACTGCGCCCTCTCCACCTCGACCGACGCCAACCTCGCATCCAAAGAATTTCACAGATGGATCTCCAACTGTGCAGACAAGCTCGCACCCCTACACAACCACAACAGACAGCGCCCTAGAAAGGCCACCTGGTTCACCGCTGACCTCCAAGAGTCCAGACACACCTGCAGACGTCTCGAGAAGACTTGGAGAAACAGCAAATCCTCAGAATACCACACCAACTACAAGAACGCCATGACAGAATACCACTGATGCATCAGATCCACCAAAAGGACCTTCATACAGAACAAGATCCTCGCCCACTCCAGCAAAGCAAAGGAACTCTTTAGCATCATCCAGGAATTCACCAAACCCCCCAGCGAAACCACGGACATCACCCCCTCCCAGGACCTCTGCAACAAGCTTGGCTCCTATTTCCACCTGAAAATCAAGGCCCTCTATGACAACTTCAATGACCAGACACCTGACTCCGAAACCTCTCCCGCCTCCAGCTGTGCCAGTCAGCCCACTGTCTCCTCTTGAACACCAGTCACCACCAAAGACATCACATCAACCATGAAGGACATTCACTCAGGAGCCCCCACAGCCCCCACAGATATTCCACAGAGCCACCGCCGCACTGGAACTATGATGCACCATCAACGCCACCTTCGAATCCGGCACTTTGCCCCACGACTGGAAACGTGCAGAAGTCAGACCCCATACTCAAAAAACCCTCAGCGGACCCTACGGACCTCAAGAACTACTGACCCTTCTCCCTCCTCCCCTTCGCAGCAAAAGTCAGAGAAGACAGTCAATGCCCAATTAACAAATTTCATTGAAGAGAACTCCATCCTCAACCCCTCCCAATCCGGATTCCGCAGCAACCACAGGACCGAGACGGCCCTCCTCACCACCACAGACGACATCCGCACTCCCCTTGACCACGGACACCGCAGCCCTGATCCTACTCGACCTCTCAGCAGCCTTCGGCACCATCTCCCACCGTACACTCATCGCCAGAATCCATGATGCCGGCATACAGGGAACTGCCCTCGAATGTCTCCGCTCCATCCTCACCGGCAGAACCCAAAGAATGAGACTCACAACCTTCCTCTCCGAACCGACAGAGATCAACTGCGGAGTCCCCCAAGGATCATCTCTCAGCCTCACTCTCTTCAACATCTACATGGCCCCCCTCGCTGCCATCGTCAGACAGCACAGACTCAGCATAGTTTCCTATGCCGTTGACACCCAGCTCATCCTCTCCCTCACCAAGGACCCCATCACCACCAGACTCAACTTCCCGGACGCAATGAAGGACGTCGCATCCTGGATGAGAAGCAGCTGCTTGAAGCTCAACTCGGAGAAGACAGAGGTCCTCGTGCTCAGACCCTCCCCCTCTGCCTAGGATAACACCTGGTGGCCCACCACCCTAGGCACCCCCCACCCCCACAGACCACACCCAGAACCTCAGCATCGTACTCAAATCCTCCCTCTCCATGACCCGACAGGTCAACGCCGTCACCTCTACCTGCTTCAACACCCTCCTCATTCTCGAAAGACTTTCAAATGGATCCCCACTGAATCAAGGAAGACCGTCACCCACGCACTGATAACCAGCAAACTGGACTACGGAAACGCCCTCTATGCCGGGATCAACAAGTCTTTGCTCCCCAAACTCCAAATCATACAGAACACCGCAGCCAGACTCGTCCTCGGAATCCCTCGACATGAACACATCACCCAACACCTGCGAATCCTCCACTGGCTCCCCATCGAGAAAAGAGTAACCTTCAAAATACTCACCCACGCCTACAAATGCCTCCAGAACACCGGACCCCAATATCTCAACAACAGAATCTCCTTCCACATGCCCAAGAGAAACCTCAGATCCGCCGACCTCGCCTTCGCCAAACCCCCATGCATTCGCAGAGCTAGAACAGGTGGGAGAACCTTCTCCTACACCGCGGCCAAGACCTGGAATGACCTCCCCATCGACATCAGACGTGCCCCATGCTGTGCATCTTCAGGAAGACCCTCAAGACCTGGCTCTTTGACTGACCAGAGCTGCACCCCCCCAACACCTTGAGACCCTCAGGGGTGAGTAGTGCGCTTTAAACCCCCCTGATTGATTGATTGACAATTATGAGAAAGGTTTAACCTTAGTTTATCCATTTAATTTTAATGTTTTTTTATTTTTAATAAAAATTGTTTTGAAATTGTAGAGTTTACTTTCCTTGACTGGAGTGTTATTAAAAGTGGAGTATGGTGCAGAAGAGTGGATGAGAGTGTTGTAAAGTGTACTGTCATAGAATATAGTGTTTGAGAGTGGAGCAGCGTGGAATGTGGTACAGTGGAGTGGCATACAGTGGAATAGCATACCGCGGAGTAGAGTTACAGTGGAGTGGGGTAGAGTGGAGTGGTGTAGAGTGGTTTGTAATAGAGATGAGTATCGTAGAGTACAGTACAGTGGAGTTGAGAAGAGTGGAGTGGCCTAACGTACAGTGGAGTAAATTGTTATAAATTGGAGTGGCATCTTGTATAGTACAGTGGAGCTTGTGTCATAGAGTGTTGAAAAGTGTCATAGAGTTGAGTAGAGTATTGTACACTGGGGTGTAGGGGCATAGAGTGGAGTGGAGAGTTGTACAGTGTAGTGTGAGGGCATTCATTGGAGTTCAATGTTGTATGGTGGCACAGAACATAGTAAAGTCTTGTAGAGCGGAGTTGCATAGAGTGAAGTACAGTGTGGTAGAGCGGGCGGTGTAGAGGGGAGTGTTGTACCGTGCCATAGAGTGGGGTAAAGTGTCGTGCATTGAAGTAGAGTGTAATGTAGTTCAGTGAAATGGCATAACATGGAGTGGAGATGAGTAGAGTGGAGTGGCATAGTATATAATGGAATAATGTGTTGTAGAGTGGTGTGGTGTGTGGTCTGGGCTGCTGTGTTGTAGAGTGTCAGAATGTTTCATAGAGTGGAGTAGAGTAGTGTGTCATAGAGCGAATAAAAACAGTGGAATGAGGTAGAGTTGCGTACAGTAAAGTGCAGTACAGTATGGTAGAGTGGAATGGAATAGATTGTCATACAGTTGAATGGCATAGAGTATCATACAGTGGAGTGTCATAGAGTGCAGTAGTAGAGAACAGTGATGTACAGTGGATTAGTGTCTGATAGAATGAAGTATATTAACTGGGGTGGAGCAACGCAAAAGGGAGTTGGGGAGAGTATTGTTAAGTGCTATAGCATAAAGTAGAGTGTTGTACAGTGGCATTGAGAGGAATAAACTCTTGTACACATTATTGCCATCGAGTGAAGTATAGTGTGGTACAGTGGAGGTGCATAGACTGTTGTTGAGGGGAGCCTTTGAACATTCCTGTTTGTTTTTGCCACAGAGGATTTGACCGCTATAGCATATTGCTGGTCTGCTGGATTGCCTGACACATCACTGATCCCAAGCCCGTGTGGGGGTCAGAAACTTCATTTCCCTGCACTCTCTGCGGCGCACACGCCGCCAACGCTGAGGAGAGCGCCAGGAGGCACTCAAATAATGGCCAGGGCTCCTGCAGCGCGGGACGCGCGCGGGCGTGCCCGGGCAAAGCCCAGGCCAAGGGCGGGCCCATCTGCGCTCGTCCGAGGCCGGACGAGGCCGGGCTGGGCCACATTTCTTGGCCCTTCATTTTGAAGTCAAAAACACTGGTAATGAGCTTCAGATTTCTCTTTCTCGTATTGGAGCCTACTAAGTGAAATGGGGAAGAGAAAATTGGTAACAACCAAGGGGAAGTCCGCAGTTAAAACAGCGCCAATCACAAACTATCTGAAAAGCGCTATGGGCATCATTAATAGTGAGATCGTTCAGGTAGAGGAGCAGTTAGCGGCTACTAAAACGGCCCTGAACGCTGCCCAAAAGGAGACTAAATCTGTTCTGGAAGATCACGATAGCGGAAATAGTATTGGCACCGAACCAGAAGCACAGGACTTGAATGACCGTAATGGCAGGAGTAACAGTTTGAAGGATAATAGTCCTAATATCTCCAAGCCAGTTCATCCCATTACGCCAGGGCCGGGGCCGGGGCCTTGCGTATTGACAACCCCCTTGAAATCGCTACGGTATCGGACACACCTGATTTGATTTCCCCACCCGTGAAAAGATGTAAACAGTATACAGCACCAGTACCATTAAAGAATAGCCTTCAGAAAACTAAAAAAAAGGGGAAGACCCTAAAACCGGACGGAAAGGAACCAGTGATAGGACCTGAAGGGTCAACACGGTATATGCAAGGCATTGAGACACTCTTCAAAAAATTACACGGGAAAATTGACACTATTGAAAGGCGGGTTATGACCGAGATAAAATTAGTGCAAAAAGACATTACCCAATTAATGGAATTGGTCGCAGCTTTACGGACACCTAATGTACATAATACATGTCAGAAATGTATGCCCAGTATGATTGATGATAAGAAATCACATAATGATCAAAGTCATGTAAGTGAAGTAGTAAAGGTTAACATTCATCAACCGTCTGTAACACAATCAGAGGAAGTACCTGGATCATCTAGATCACATCCCGTTGCTAATAAGATTAATGGTAACTTACAAAATGGCTCCAAATATAATCGAGCAACGGATGTTTATCAACAATCTAAGACCTACCAGGGGGGCTTTTTTAGTTTGCCCCCTCAGGCCACTCCTTATGTTATTGTCTAAAAAAATGTCCCTAAACTTCGTGACAACTCCACAGAAACCTGGGAATCATTGAAGAACCGGGTGGTACACTGGTTCTCCAGTAATACCCATTGTAGCGCTAGGCTTTTATCTCAAGAAATAATCATGTTAAGAAGAGTTAGCTGGGTGGGCAAAGGGGAACAGTCATGTGATGGGGACTGTGTTGTAGTAAATTTCACCATCCTGAAGTGGTGGGTTGCTTATTGGAAGAAGTATCAGTGAAATATACTTGGCCTTGTGATCGCCCTAATGACATCATTATTGCAGTACCTCTTGGATACTTTTATAGATCTTGTTTTGAGCAGTCCCACCGAACAGGTAGAGCCCAACATAGCCCTGTTAATTTTGCGATACCATCTATGCCAAATAGGTTTGCCCCTTTAAGAAGCTGCAGCGAGGTCGATTGACTGGGCCAAAAAATAGTACAATCAGATGATAGTACCTACACCTTCAAGCCTTTGGGCACACAAATAGAAGATGTACGTGTAGAAGTAGTGCAGTTGACCGAAGGTAACCATACTATCTCCCCTATTGGTATAGAAGCAGACCCCGTGGAAGTGGCGCAACAAAATGTTTGCAATGTCCCCACCCCTTTAATCAGTCCGACTGGTGTAGATCCAATAAGTCATCCATTGGTGGGATCATTTCAAATTATGTCATGGAACGTTGCAGGGGTTAAAAATAAATTGCACAACCCAGCATGGCTTAAAAGTATTCAGCATTGCACTTTGATTTTAATACAGGAAACATGGTCGACAGAAGTATTTTATATTAATGGTTTTAAAACAATTTTTACTAAAGCAATACCCTTCTAAGGCTGGGAGAGCGAGTGGAGGCCTAGCAGTATTAATATCGGTGTCCTCTCCCCTGACCTTGAAAAAACCTATACAAATTCACAGTACTTCCAGGTCCTAATCTTCAGTGTCAAAGGAAAGCAGAACATTGTACTTATTAACTTCTACAATAATATTTTTGACAATACGAGACAAGGGATAATTATAGCAATGGAGGCAGAGCTGGACAACTTTCTGAAGGGATTGGGGGGCGAATATATATTAATCTGGGCTGGCGATTTTAATAGTGAACTATGCAAATATACTATAGGGGACCAATGTGGCTATGAAGATGAATTTGGTGATAATACTTCCCACATGATCCTTATGGCGAAACAATAAATCATGTCATGTATAAATTTAACTTAGAAATCATGGAGCCGGGCGTGTATGAGGGAGTACATGTTAATTACACATATGAGGGGGCCAGGTCGTCTTCATGCATTGACCACTTTTTAATATCACGGAACTGCAGGTTTCTCGTTGACAAATGTTTCATACAGCCTAGTCTGTTTAGTGACCATCACCCACTCTTGTTAATACTGAACTCTAACTTATATTATAGAGCGAAGGCATGTGTCTCTGCAACTGATATCAAAACGCAAAGCAAAAATGGGATTTCGATAAAGTGGACAGGCGTTGATCCCACAGTCTTTATGGAGAATGTAGTCCAAAAAAATAATCACCATATAAAAACATGTTTGGACAAACTCTCTAGTAATATTGATATTGTTACGGCCTTCCAAAATATTTCTGAGGAAATCTGAGGAAATCTCTAAGGATCTGAAAGTTAAAAATAAGAAAAATAGGGATCATTGCCCACGATGGTTTAACCAACATTGTTCCAGATTGAATAGAGTTCTGAAGGAAGAATTAAAAGCTAACCCTAGGAATAGGGAAAGATTTGTAGCCTTCGGAAAAGTTATAAGCAAGTCTTAAACTTGAGAAAGACTGAAATCAGGGAGAATGCGTGGGACAGTTTGATCCAAGCAGCCGAGACTAAGAACTCTATCCTCTTTTGGAAAACCATAGACCAACCTTTGTTTAAAGACATCTTATCTGTAAAGGTTACAGATATGATATTATAAGCTTTTTATCACAGATATATGCTCATTTAACCTCTAAGATACGTTATGGCCAGAAGGGGGAATGGACAACGCACTTTAGAGTAACCCGTGGAATTAGACACGGTTGCGTCCTTGCCCCCCTTTTATTCTCGCTTTATATTAATGGTATTGACTTTTTATTGCAGAGTATAAAAGCTGATGCCCCTGTGGTTGGTAAACGTGTAACCCCAGTTTTATTATATGCAGATGATGCAGTCCTAATATCTAGGACTGCAAATGGCCTCCAACTTCTGATAGATAATTTTACAAATTTCATGACCGAAAAAGATCTAAAAATAAATTTGAGTAAAACATTAGTCATGACGTGTGGGAAAAGTAAAGCTAAGAGTAGAACCCACTATGGTGGGGGAGTACCCATCGAAAGGACATCTACATTTTCTTATCTGGGGTTACTTTTTAATAGCAAAGGATCATGGACTGCACATATTAATTCGTGTAAATTAAAATTCCTGAGATCAAGTGAGGCTATTTTCAGATTCTCCCATAAAATAGGCAATAAGCTGACACGTGAAATTTTAAAATTATATGGGAGAAAGTGCATCACAGGGGTTTGGTACGGTGGTGCACTATGGGGCATGGCAGATACCTCCCATTACAAACCCTTGAAAATAAACTCTTAGAAGGGTATTATCGGTCCCAAATTCATCAGCTACCTATATAGTCCATAAGGAGACAGATGTACCATACCTCAGTGATCTGATTAGTATGGCCGCCCTCACAATGTGGCATTGAATTTGGACAAAAGATGAAGCGCATTTTACTAAAGATATAATCCTGGATTGCCTTAAACTTGATTACTGTAGGAATTTACCATGGTTACATTATACTTACAGTCTTTTAACCGAGTGTAATGTGGTAATCAATTTTAAAGATCATGAGAGTATTCAGACCTACAGTAAAGGGGAGATAAAAAGAGACTCTTCAAATCCCGAGAATTAACGAGGGTAGCTGAATTGAGTACAAAACAAGGTGTCAGATCCTATTGTGAAGGACCAATCGCATTGGGCACTCAACCGTATCTGTCTTTATAAGAAATGTACAACATAGATTTTATTTAATGAGATTAAGGCTGAGTACCCTCCACTTTCAGATAGCTTTCCCAAAGATGGGTAAGTGGAGCTCTAATTTACCTAAGTGCCCGTGTGATGGTAAAACCTCCCAGAGTACTTTGCATTTTATATTCTTTTCTAATTTTTATAGGAACATTAGAACATTAATTTTACGACCACTTTTTATTGCTAATAAGCTGTATTCTTATAAATCCGCCTTTTATCACACCCGTAATCTGGAAAATGAATCGATATGTAACGCGGTTATCCTTTTTATTCAGATGGCTATTAAACGAAGAAAGGATCTTACATATTTGGAAATAATGAATTATGAAACTGAATAGACTGCATTTTAATAATTGGCAGCCCCTACCCCCATTACATTACCCAACATACACATTTTTAATTAAATAAGCTGTAATTTGAGGTTTTTACTTTTTCCTTGTATGAATTATTGTATGAATTTATTCCTTATTGTCTTCGTAATGACTTGTAAATATTAACGGTATGCTTTACTTATATTCATGATGAGATGTGTTTTAAGAAAACCAATCAGGGTGGAAATGTCAACACAAGAAACTTTCTTTTTGGATCTTTTTAACTATGGAAATATTTTTTATGATGAAATGCTTTTATTTGTAGAATGCTTTTATGGATATATCTCTATATACCGAATAAAGCTTGATTTGATTTGATTTGGAGTGGAGTATAGTGTTGAGCGGAGCATCATGGAGTGGTGTGGCATGGAGTTGGGTAGAGTAGAGTGCCATAAATTGGAGTAGCATACAGTGGAGTGGTATAGAGGGGAGTTGCATAGAGTGAAATAGCATAGAGTGGAGTGGGTTAGAATAGATTTATGTACAGTGGATTAGCATAGAGTACAGTGTTGTAGACTGGAGTGGCATACAGTGCAGTGTTGTTATTGCAGTGACGTAGAGTGTTGTGGCATACAGTGGAATAGAGTACAGTGGAGTGCTGTAGAGTGAAGTGGTGTAGAGTGGTTCACTGACATAAAATCTAAGCCATGAATATCGTGACATAAATATTGTGTCAAAAATATTGGTTTTGTATACATGTAATGATAAGTACAAAAATATTTTTTTAAATATTGTTTTACGCTAATATTGTAAAAATATATGCAAAATATGGTTTTTATATATATATATATTTATATATATATAGTTAAAAATAGTAAAATGACCAGGGATTTACTTCCCATCGAGAAATTTGCCCAGTCCGGGGCCTCTTCAAGGGGGACCATCTTCTTCCTATACTCACTCATACAGGCGTTGGGTTCCCATCACACCCCTAGACACCAAAGGTTCTGAGACACTCTCTTGGACATCTCATTACAGAAGAAAGAATGGTCCTCACTATATAGGGATATACCCAAGTTTAATCGCTCTATGTTTTTAAGGGAGGTCCATTACAAAATTATGTACGAATGGTACCTACACCCCCAGAGGCTTCACACCTTCTTCCCTAACTCCTCGGACAGGTGCTGGAGGGGATGCGGGCTGCTGGGTGACTTTAGGCACATCTGGTGGGATTGCCCCTACATCAAGCCCTTCTGGAAGGAGGTACTCGCACAAATCAAACAGATCTTGGGTTACCCGATTCCAGATACGCTAGAACACACACTCCTGGGGATCCGGGATCCCAACCTGAAGCGCCAGACGCATGGGGACCGCTCAGTAATATGGCTCTGCCTTGGGGCGGCTAAGATGGCCGTAACGGCAGCATGGAAGAAAGTAGAGGCCCCTTCCCTCACTCAATGGCACGCCAGATTATGGCAGGCATTGGCGATGGAGAGAATGGCAGACATCTAGAGGACTCCCGTAAGGAATTTGATTATGTGTGGGCCCCCCTGGTAGAATACCTATATGAAGGGCTGCCCCTGTTCGCTTGTGGTCCGAGGTTACGAGCTCTCCATCTCTTTCATATCTAGAGCTCCCACTGACTCTCCCGATTTGCTGAAAGGGCTTCGGGGGCGGAGGGGTTCCCTTCTCCCTGGGCTGCAACCTTTAACAGCAACTATCTGTGATTTTTCTTTGACCATGACACCTTAGTTGAAGTTTTTATGTTCTTTTGTTAAACAGGAGGGGGGGGGAGAGGGAAGGGGAAGACTGCTCAATAAGGTTCTTTTTGTGGATCTCCCACGGGGTCACAAGGCTGATTGTAACTACAGGATCCAACGGAAACCTGGGAGCTATACGTTCTCAATATTCAAAATGTGCAGATTCCTAGGTCACAAACTGTATATGATATTTTAGCACACTTTAATGGTCGGCTGACATGATGCATTGGGGTCTCCTTCCCCTATCTGTTGTTTTGCATTTCTTTGTATTCCTATATCTTTGAAACCAATAAAAGATATTTGACAAAAATAGTAAAATGTTCTAGCTTACAACATTAATATATTTAAATAGTATTTAAAGAAATAAATATATATATATATATATATATATATATATATGTATGTATGTATGTATGTATGTATATATATATATATTTTTTTTCCACCAAAGGTCCGAGAACGTTTGAGAGCGCACACTCGGCAAACTGAACCACCTGGCTTTCACTTTCTGGCACAAACTTGCACCATTGTTCGCTGGTAACATGTCCCAGACCTGACGCGTTTCTAGGCTGCTGCCTTTCATCAGAGGTCGCTCTTGGAATGACTAAAACAGGCAGTTCTGGTATACTTTATTTATAGCATGCCCCGCCCTCAGTGGGTTCTCTTTCAGTGCATGCTGGGCCCGTAGTTCCCTCCAGAACAAATAACACCTTTAGTAGGTCCTGCTATGAAGTCATCACTTTCCAAGTCTGTGCCAAAAAGTGAAAGCCAGGTGGTTCAGTTTGCCGAGTGTGCGCTCTCAAAAGTTCTCGGACCTTTGGTGGAAAAAATTATCGCGCAGCAGTCCTGTCGCGGGGAGCAGCACCGTCCTTGGTAATTAAAGGAGGCCGTAGGTCGGAACTGGATCCGGACACAATTTGCGACACGGCGAACTGTGGCAAAAATCACTTGCACCTTGTTCTGGGGCCCACTAAGGGTGGAGAAAACATGCTTGGAAAGTGATGACTTCATAGCAGGACCTACTAAAGGTGTTATTTGTTCTGGAGGGAACTACGGGACCCAGCATGCACCGAAAGAGAACCCACTGAGGGCGGGGCATGCTATAAATAAAGTATACCAGAACTGCCTGTTTTAGTCATTCCAAGAGCGACCTCTGATGAAAGGCAGCAGCCTAGAAACGCGTCAGGTCTGGGACATGTTACCAGCGAACAATGGTGCAAGTTTGTGCCAGAAAGTGAAAGCCAGTTGGTTCAGTTTGCCGAGTGTGCGCTCTCAAAAGTTCTCGGACCTTTGGTGGAAAAAATGATCACGCAGCAGTCCTGTCGCGGGGAGCAGCACCGTCCTTGGTAATTAAAGGAGGCCGTGGGTCGGAACTGGATCCGGACCCAATTTGCGGCACGGCGAACTGTGGCGAAAATCACTTGCACCTTGTTCTGGGGCCCACTAAGGGTGGAGAAAACATGCTTGGAAAGTGATGACTTCATAGCAGGACCTACTAAAGGTGTTATTTGTTCTGGAGGGAACTACGGGACCCAGCATGCACCGAAAGAGAACCCACTGAGGGCGGGGCATGCTATAAATAAAGTATACCAGAACTGCCTGTTTTAGTCATTCCAAGAGCGACCTCTGATGAAAGGCAGCAGCCTAGAAACGCGTCAGGTCTGGGACATGTTACCAGCGAACAATGGTGCAAGTTTGTGCCAGAAAGTGAAAGCCAGGTGGTTCAGTTTGCAGAGTGTGCGCTCTCAAAAGTTCTCGGACCTTTGGTGGAAAAAATTATCACGCGGCAGTCCTGTCGCGGGGAGCAGCACCGTCCTTGGTAATTAAAGGAGGCCGTGGGTTGGAACTGGATCCGGACCCAATTTGCGGCACGGCGAACTGTGGCGAAAATCACTTGCACCTTGTTCTGGGGCCCACTAAGGGTGGAGAAAACATGCTTGGAAAGTGATGACTTCATAGCAGGACCTACTAAAGGTGTTATTTGTTCTGGAGGGAACTACGGGACCCAGCATGCACCGAAAGAGAACCCACTGAGGGCGGGGCATGCTATAAATAAAGTATACCAGAACTGCCTGTTTTAGTCATTCCAAGAGCGACCTCTGATGAAAGGCAGCAGCCTAGAAACGCGTCAGGTCTGGGACATGTTACCAGCGAACAATGGTGCAAGTTTGTGCCAGAAAGTGAAAGCCAGGTGGTTCAGTTTGCCGAGTGTGCGCTCTCAAAAGTTCTCGGACCTTTGGTGGGAAAAAAAATAAAATAATATATATATATATATATATATATATATATATATATATATATATATATATATATATATATATATATGTATATTCTAAACAAGAGATTGCCGCTCCGGTGGAACGCACTCTCCGGAAGTCTGGCCAAAACCAGGGCTGCTCACTCAGGACATCTCCCCACATGTTCGCCGCCTACGCGTTTCGGGATACCTCCCTTCCTCTGGGCAGCATTCGCATAAAATGAAAGGCACCAGCAAGTTGTAAGGAAGTCCCATCTTTATTTTGCATGGTAAACCCCGATATGAATCAGGTGAGTGAAACTGTGGCATGATGGGACTTGGAGTTCTATTTTTACATATCCAAGTGGACGCTGGCTTCCAGATTATGAAATAAAATATCCTCGTGGGACAAACAATGTTCAAAGTGCCGCCCTGACAATACAAACGGACCCTCCAGCTCCGCTGTGCTTGGTAAGTCCATTGCTGCGGACCCACTCGGGTCTCGTGGTGGTGCGTAGCCGTGGCCTGGGCTTGGCCACACACATTCTAAACAAGAGATTGCCGCTCCGGTGGAACGCACTCGCCGGAGGTCTGGCCAAAACCAGGGCTGCTCACTCAGGACATCTCCCCACATGTTCGCCGCCTACGCGTTTCGGGATACCTCCTTCCTCTGGGCAGCATTCGCATAAAATGAAAGGCACCAGCAAGTTGTAAGGAAGTCCCATCTTTATTTTGCATGGTAAACCCCGATATGAATCAGGTGAGTGAAACTGTGGCATGATGGGACTTGGAGTCCTATTTTTACATATCCAAGTGGACGCTGGCTTCCAGATTATGAAATAAAATATCCTCGTGGGACAAACAATGTTCAAAGTGCCGCCCTGACAATACAAACGGCCCCTCCAGCTCCGCTGTGCTTGGTAAGTCCATTGCTGCGGACCCACTCGGGTCTCGTGGTGGTGCGTAGCCGTGGCCTGGGCTTGGCCACACATATTCTAAACAAGAGATTGCCGCTCCGGTGGAACGCACTCGCCGGAGGTCTGGCCAAAACCAGGGCTGCTCACTCAGGACATCTCCCACATGTTCGCCGCCTACGCGTTTCGGGATACCTCCCTTCCTCTGGGCAGCATTCGCATAAAATGAAAGGCACCAGCAAGTTGTAAGGAAGTCCCATCTTTATTTTGCATGGTAAACCCCGATATGAATCAGGTGAGTGAAACTGTGGCATGATGGGACTTGGAGTCCTATTTTTACATATCCAAGTGGACGCTGCCTTCCAGATTATGAAATAAAATATCCTCGTGGGACAAACAATGTTCAAAGTGCCGCCCTGACAATACAAACGGCCCCTCAGCTCCGCTGTGCTTGGTAAGTCCATTGCTGCGGACCCACTCGGGTCTCGTGGTGGTGCGTAGCCATGGCCTGGGCTTGGCCACACATATTCTAAACAAGAGATTGCCGCTCCGGTGGAACGCACTCACCGGAGGTCTGGCCAAAACCAGGGCTGCTCACTCAGGACATCTCCCCACATGTTCGCCGCCTACGCGTTTCGGGATACCTCCCTTCCTCTGGGCAGCATTCGCATAAAATGAAAGGCACCAGCAAGTTGTAAGGAAGTCCCATCTTTATTTTGCATGGTAAACCCCGATATGAATCAGGTGAGTGAAACTGTGGCATGATGGGACTTGGAGTCCTATTTTTACATCTCCAAGTGGACGCTGGCTTCCAGATTATGAAATAAAATATCCTCGTGGGACAAACAATGTTCAAAGTGCCGCCCTGACAATACAAACGGCCCCTCCAGCTCCGCTGTGCTTGGTAAGTCCATTGCTGCGGACCCACTCGGGTCTCGTGGTGGTGCGTAGCCGTGGCCTGGGCTTGGCCACACATATTCTAAACAAGAGATTGCCGCTCCGGTGAACGCACTCGCCGGAGATCTGGCCAAAACCAGGGCTGCTCACTCAGGACATCTCCCCACATGTTCGCCGCCTACGCGTTTCGGGATACCTCCCTTCCTCTGGGCAGCATTCGCATAAAATGAAAGGCACCAGCAAGTTGTAAGGAAGTCCCATCTTTATTTTGCATGGTAAACCCCGATATGAATCAGGTGAGTGAAACTGTGGCATGATGGGACTTGGAGTCCTATTTTTACATATCCAAGTGGACGCTGCCTTCCAGATTATGAAATAAAATATCCTCGTGGGACAAACAATGTTCAAAGTGCCGCCCTGACAATACAAATGGCCCCTCCAGCTCCGCTGTGCTTGGTAAGTCCATTGCTGCGGACCCACTCGGGTCTCGTGGTGGTGCGTAGCCGTGGCCTGGGCTTGGCCACACATATTATAAACAAGAGATTGCCGCTCCGGTGGAACGCACTCGCCGGAGGTCTGGCCAAAACCAGGGCTGCTCACTCAGGACATCTCCCCACATGTTCGCCGCCTACGCGTTTCGGGATACCTCCCTTCCTCTGGGCAGCATTCGCATAAATGAAAGGCACCAGCAAGTTGTAAGGAAGTCCCATCTTTATTTTGCATGGTAAACCTCGATATGAATCAGGTGAGTGAAACTGTGGCATGATGGGACTTGGAGTCCTATTTCTACATCTCCAAGTGGACGCTGGCTTCCAGATTATGAAATAAAATATCCTCGTGGGACAAACAATGTTCAAAGTGCCGCCCTGACAATACAAACGGCCCCTCCAGCTCCGCTGTGCTTGGTATGTCCATTGCTGCGGACCCACTCGGGTCTCGTGGTGGTGCGTAGCCGTGGCCTGGGCTTGGCCACACATATTCTAAACAAGAGATTGCCGCTCCGGTGGAACGCACTCGCCGGAGGTCTGGCCAAAACCAGGGCTGCTCACTCAGGACATCTCCCCACATGTTCGCCGCCTACGCGTTTCGGGATACCTCCCTTCCTCTGGGCAGCATTCGCATAAAATGAAAGGCACCAGCAAGTTGTAAGGAAGTCCCATCTTTATTTTGCATGGTAAACCCCGATATGAATCAGGTGAGTGAAACTGTGGCATGATGGGACTTGGAGTCCTATTTTTACATGCAAAATAAAGATGGGACTTCCTTACAACTTGCTGGTGCCTTTCATTTTATGCGAATGCTGCCCAGAGGAAGGGAGGTATCCCGAAACGCGTAGGCGGCGAACATGTGGGGAGATGTCCTGAGTGAGCAGCCCTGGTTTTGGCCAGACCTCCGGCGAGTGCGTTCCACCAGAGCGGCAATCTCTTGTTTAGAATATGTGTGGCCAAGCCCAGGCCACGGCTACGCACCACCACGAGACCCGAGTGGGTCCGCAGCAATGGACTTACCAAGCACAGCGGAGCTGGAGGGGCCGCTTGTATTGTCAGGGCGGCACTTTGAACATTGTTTGTCCCACGAGGATATTTTATTTCATAATCTGGAAGGCAGCGTCCACTTGGATATGTAAAAATAGGACTCCAAGTCCCATCATGCCACAGTTTCACTCACCTGATTCATATCGGGGTTTACCATGAAAATAAAGATGGGACTTCCTTACAACTTGCTGGTGCCTTTCATTTTATGCGAATGCTGCCCAGAGGAAGGGAGGTATCCCGAAACGCGTAGGCGGCGAACATGTGGGGAGATGTCCTGAGTGAGCAGCCCTGGTTTTGGCCAGACCTCCGGCGAGTGCGTTCCACCGGAGCGGCAATCTCTTGTTTAGAATATGTGTGGCCAGGCCCAGGCCACGGCTACGCACCACCACGAGACCCGAGTGGGTCCGCAGCAATGGACTTACCAAGCACAGCGGAGCTGGAGGGGCTGTTTGTATTGTCAGGGCGGCACTTTGAACATTGTTTGTCCCACGAGGATATTTTATTTCATAATCTGGAAGCCAGCGTCCACTTGGATATGTAAAAATAGGACTCCAAGTCAGATCATGCCACAGTTTCACTCACCTGATTCATATCGGGGTTTACCATGCAAAATAAAGATGGGACTTCCTTACAACTTGCTGGTGCCTTTCATTTTATGCGAATGCTGCCCAGAGAAAGGGAGGTATCCCGAAACGCGTAGGCGGCGAACATGTGGGGAGATGTCCTGAGTGAGCAGCCCTGGTTTTGGCCAGACCTCCGGCGAGTGCGTTCCACCGGAGCGGCAATCTCTTGTTTAGAATATCTGTGGCCAAGCCCAGGCCACGGCTACGCACCACCACGAGACCCGAGTGGGTCCGCAGCAATGGACTTACCAAGCACAGCGGAGCTGGAGGGGCCGTTTGTATTGTCAGGGCGGCACTTTGAACATTGTTTGTCCCACGAGGATATTTTATTTCATAATCTGGAAGCCAGCGTCCACTTGGATATGTAAAAATAGGACTCCAAGTCCCATCATGCCACAGTTTCACTCACCTGATTCATATCGGGGTTTACCATGCAAAATAAAGATGGGACTTCCTTACAACTTGCTGGTGCCTTTCATTTTATGCGAATGCTGCCCAGAGGAAGGGAGGTATCCCGAAACGCGTAGGCGGCGAACATGTGGGGAGATGTCCTGAGTGAGCAGCCCTGGTTTTGGCCAGACCTCCGGCGAGTGCGTCCACCGGAGCGGCAATCTCTTGTTTAGAATATGTGTGGCCAAGCCCAGGCCACGGCTACGCACCACCACGAGACCCGAGTGGGTCCGCAGCAATGGACTTACCAAGCACAGCGGAGCTGGAGGGGCCGTTTGTATTGTCAGGGCGGCACTTTGAACATTGTTTGTCCCACGAGGATATTTTATTTCATAATCTGGAAGCCAGCGTCCACTTGGATATGTAAAAATAGGACTCCAAGTCCCATCATGCCACAGTTTCACTCACCTGATTCATATCGGGGTTTACCATGCAAAATAAAGATGGGACTTCCTTACAACTTGCTGGTGCCTTTCATTTTATGCGAATGCTGCCCAGAGGAAGGGAGGTATC
Organism: Calotriton arnoldi; assembly: GCA_963921515.1. Taxonomy (NCBI): domain Eukaryota; kingdom Metazoa; phylum Chordata; class Amphibia; order Caudata; family Salamandridae; genus Calotriton; species Calotriton arnoldi. The sequence continues at coordinate 23,020 of CAWUFW010004593.1, read as the reverse complement.
CCGAAACGCGTAGGCGGCGAACATGTGGGGAGATGTCCTGAGTGAGCAGCCCTGGTTTTGGCCAGACCTCCGGCGAGTGCGTTCCACCGGAGCGGCAATCTCTTGTTTAGAATATGTGTGGCCAAGCCCAGGCCACGGCTACGCACCACCACGAGACCCGAGTGGGTCCGCAGCAATGGACTTACCAAGCACAGCGGAGCTGGAGGGGCCGTTCGTATTGTCAGGGCGGCACTTTGAACATTGTTTGTCCCACGAGGATATTTTATTTCATAATCTGGAAGCCAGCGTCCACTTGGATATGTAAAAATAGGACTCCAAGTCCCATCATGCCACAGTTTCACTCACCTGATTCATATCGGGGTTTACCATGCAAAATAAAGATGGGACTTCCTTACAACTTGCTGGTGCCTTTCATTTTATGCGAATGCTGCCCAGAGGAATGGAGGTATCCCGAAACGCGTAGGCGGCGAACATGTGGGGAGATGTCCTGAGTCAGCAGCCCTGGTTTTGGCCAGACCTCCGGCGAGTGCGTTCCACCGGAGCGGCAATCTCTTGTATAGAATATGTGTGGCCAAGCCCAGGCCACGGCTACGCACCACCACGAGACCCGAGTGGGTCCGCAGCAATGGACTTACTAAGCACAGCGGAGCTGGAGGGGCCGTTTGTATTGTCAGGGCGGCACTTTGAACATTGTTTGTCCCACTAGGATATTTTATTTCACAATCTGGAAGCCAGCGTCCACTTGGATATGTAAAAATAGGACTCCAAGTCCCATCATGCCACAGTTTCACTCACCTGATTCATATCGGGGTTTACCATGCAAAATAAAGATGGGACTTCCTTACAACTTGCTGGTGCCTTTCATTTTATGCGAATGCTGCCCAGAGGAAGGGAGGTATCCCGAAACGCGTAGGCGGCGAACATGTGGGAGATGTCCTGAGTGAGCAGCCCTGGTTTTGGCCAGACCTCCGGCGAGTGCGTTCCACCGGAGCGGCAATCTCTTGTTTAGTATATATGTATATATATATATATATAATCACTGAAAAAACCATAGGTTTCAGGGATGTTATAGTTAGAAATTAGCATTTGAAAAACCCTAGAAATTCACAGAATAAAACACAGATTTCAGGGACTTTATAGTTAGTTGGACATTTCACTCATACAAAACCACAGAAATTCGGCTGCTATAGTTAGTTGAGCTAACTATAACTCAAGCCCCCGCAATGCACTGCTGATGACATCACATATTACATTATTCATGTGTCTCAAGTAACAGGATTCTCCATTTCTATCTGAGAGCCCGCCCTGCAGAGTTGGAGGCCTCTGGTAAAATGGAGCAACGTGTATGCATTAAATGGAGGGGGCATGACTCGCTCTGTAACCACACCAGTCAGTGGACTCCCAAGAATATTTGGTGGTGGTCAAGAGAAAGGGAAACAAAGGAGGTGTTGTCCTCTTTCTGGCAGACTTTGTGCCTCCGTTTCAAGCAAGTATTCATTGCGTGGCAGCAAAGTGCACTGTGCTTTTTAATTTTCTCCCAAATGTATAGTGGAATACAATACAGCAAAGAATTGGACTTTGGCAAGAATTTAACGCTACTAATGCAAAATATAATACGATGTTGAGCCAAGCTGCAAATTTGAATATTGATGCATTTTGGGTACAGTGGTCTCAAGTAAGGACCACATGACCACTTGGACTTTAATCAAACTCACCTGTGAACAAGGCGCTTCGCGCCGAAACGCGTAAAGTTTTAAGAGTTGTTCACGCTGCCACGTTAATCAGACCAATAAAGTGTCAGCATGAAAGGATGTCGAAGCTGTGGGCTCTGTTTGATTTTGTGTCTCAAGTAACAGGATTCTCCATTCCTGTCTGAGAGCCCGCCCTGCAGAGTTGGAGGCCCCCGGTAAAATGGAACAACATGTATTCATCACATGGAGGGTGCATGACTCGCTCTGTAACCACAGCAGTCAGTGGACTTCCAAGATTATTTGGTGGTGGTCAAGAGAAAGGGAAACGAAGGAGGTGTTGTCCTCTTTCTGGCAGACTTTGTGCCTCTGTTTCAAGCAAGTATTCATTGCGTGGCAGCAAAGTGCACTGTGCTTTTTAATTTTCTCCCAAATGTATCGTGGAATACAATACAGCAAAGAATTGGACTTCGGCAAGCATTTAACGCTACTAATGCAAAATATAATACGATGTCGAGCCAAACTGCAAATTTGAATATTGATGCATTTTGGGTACTGTGGTCTCAAGTAAGGACCACATGACCACTTGGACTTTAATCAAACTCACCTGTGAACAAGGCGCTTCGCGCCAAAATGCGTAAGGTTTTAAGAGTTGTTCACGCTGCCACGTTAATCAGACCAATAAAGTGTCAGCATGGAAGGATGTCGAAGCTGTGGGCTCTGTTTGTTTTTGTGTCTCAAGTAACAGGATTCTCCATTCCTGTCTGAGAGCACGCCCTGCAGAGTTGGAGGCCCCCGGTAAAATGGATCAACATGTATGCATCACATGGAGGGGGCATGACTCGCTCTGTAACCGCACCAGTCAGTGGACTTCCAAGATTATTTGGTGGTGGTCAAGAGAAAGGGAAACGAAGGAGGTGTTGTCCTCTTTCTGGCAGACTTTGTGCCTCCGTTTCAAGCAAGTATTCATTGCGTGGCAGCAAAGTGCACTGTGCTTTTTAATTTTCTCCCAAATGCATCGTGGAATACAATACAGCAAAGAATTGGACTGTGGCAAGCATTTAAAGCTACTAATGCAAAATATAATACGATGTCGAGCCAAGCTGCAAATTTGAATATTGATGCATTTTGGGTACTGTGGTCTCAAGTAAGGACCACATGACCACTTGGACTTTAATCAAACTCACCTGTGAACAAGGCGCTTCGCGCTGAAACGCGTAAGGTTTTAAGAGTTGTTCACGCTGCCACGTTAATCAGACCAATAAAGTGTCAGCATGAAAGGATGTCGAAGCTGTGGGCTCTGTTTGTTTTTGTGTCTCAAGTAACAGGATTCTCCATTCCTGTCTGAGAGCCCGCCCTGCAGAGTTGGAGGCCCCCGGTAAAATGTAGCAACGTGTATGTATGTATGTATGTATGTATGTATGTATGTATGTATGTATGTATGTATGTATGTATGTATGTATGTATGTATGTATGTATGTATGTATGTATGTATGTATGTATGTATGTATGTATGTATGTATAGTTATAGTTCGGACCTATTTTCCATAGGAAATCCGCAACATTCTATTTGAAATAACTCTTGCGTCGGTTGACGAATCTTCGCGAAATTTTCAAACTTTATGGCCTGCTCCGTTCGGCTCCTATCCTGAAAGTCTCGGTTTGATTCGTCAAGCGGGGCTGAGATAAAGGGGGTCCCAAAACGTGTTTTCCCCATTCATTTTCCCACAGGAAACTTTAGCCACGGCTACAGCCTGAACTGCTGAACGGAATTACACCAAATTTGGCAAAGAGGTAGTTCTTGGTTCAGAAAGAACCCTTTTGTTAAATGGAGTAAATCCGTTCAGTAGTTCCTGAGAAAATCAAAAGGAAAATCACATATATATCTATGGCCGCGTAGGGTCCGTGCACCCTCCCGATCACGAGCTGCATGCTAATTGGCTGTCAACACTCCAAACCGGGAAGTGTTGGCAGCCATCTTGTTCCTCGGTAGAACCGAGGAACAAGAAAAGAGAAAAACAAGTGCGCAAAGCGCAAAAAGGGGGCAGGGTAGAAACACCCTGACCCCATAGGCCTGCTCAGGGCCCAAAATTTTTTAAAAATCGGCAAAAACGCGCTGGGTGCGCGGATCCTGCTGATAAAAAAAAAAAACGAAGCGCGGTCTCCCGCGCTTTGTTGTTAATTGCACCCGGGTGGGCCAAGTCCCGGGGGCATGCGGGGTTTATTTATAATATGTGGGGGGGCCTCTAAGGCCCCCCAAGCCCCGGGGACCGCCACCACCCGGGGCTTTAAAAACAAATGGTGCGGGAGGGCTCTCGGCCCTCCCGCAGCCCCGGGGACCGCCACCCCCCGGGGCTTCTTTTTTTAAATTAAAATTGCCTGTGTGGGGGGGCTCCAGTGATCAAGGGAGATTGCTCCCGAAACGCGTATGGAAGAGGAGGGCTGAAGTAATTGTTTGGGTGCACGCTGTTCCATCCCTGTGAAAGCTCCAATAAAGGGTATTCATGCACGAAGTGTGAGGCGCCTCAATGCTGAGAGCAGCTTTCTTTTGGATATATTGCGGTTGGCTTGGACCGCGAGGCGCCCTACGGCGGAAGAGCCGGTCCGCAGCGTGGGAGAAGAAGAGACGCTGCAGGAACTCCGTGTCCAGTTGGAGTTTGAAATTTCAGGGCTGTGAATGGGGTGCAATCGCAAACTGCCCACTGTGGAATTTTTATTGTTTTAGGGGGATTCACGGCAACATCACTTTGAGAGAACTCCAGTTACCATCTTGCACTTGCTGCTCACGCCCACTGGGCGGAAACATTTAAATCAGCGCAGCTGCGCTGTGAACACTGTTGCCTTGCCCCAATGTTGCCTGTTCCAGTGATCAAGGGAGATTGCTCCCGAAACGCGTATGGAAGAAGAGGGCTGAAGTAATTGTTTGGGTGCACGCTGTTCCATCCCTGTGAAAGCTCCAATAAAGGGTATTCATGCACGAAGTGTGAGGCGCCTCAATGCTGAGAGCAGCTTTCACTTGGATATATTGTGGTTGGCTCGGACCGCGAGGCGCCCTACGGCAAAAGAGCCGGTCCGCAGCGTGGGAGAAGAAGGGACGCTGCAGGAACTCTGTGTCCAGTTGGAGTTTGAAATTTCAGGGCTGTGAATGGGGTGCAATCGCAAACTGCCCACTGTGGAATTTTTATTGTTTTAGGGGGATTCACGGCAACATCACTTTGAGAGAACTCCAGTTACCGTCATGCACTTGCTGCTCACGTCCACTGGGCAGAAACATTTAAATCAGCGCAGCTGCGCTGTGAACACTGTTGCCTTGCCCCAATGTTGCCTGTTCCAGTGATCAAGGGAGATTGCTCCCGAAACGCGTATGGAAGAGGAGGGCTGAAGTAATTGTTTGGGTGCACGCTGTTCCATCCCTGTGAAAGCTCCAATAAAGGGTATTCATGCACGAAGTGTGAGACACCTCAATGCTGAGAGCAGCTTTCTTTTGGATATATATATATGTATATATATATATGTATATATATATATATATCAAGCTCCATGGTTATATATAGGAAAGCAGCTCCAGTAAGAGCACAACTCTACACCAGCGACACTCTAAATTTGCTCACCTCAAATGTCTGCTTTTCTATCAAAGTTTTTAAGCATAGGATTAGCGCAGTGCTATCCACGCCGAGATAGAAAGGGACAAAGTCTTTTGCCATTTTTACAGCAAAGTCTTTAAGCATAGGATTAGCACAGTGCTATCCCTGCCGAGCTGTAAAATGGCCAAAACCTTTTACCCCTCCAGGCACAGTATTACAGCTTTGGATTGATAAAATACCATCCAAGCCAACCTGAAATGAATAAAAGCAACCCCTGACACGTGTTTCGCTCTCGTTAGAGCTCTTCAGAGAGGTATAGCTTTGTCCAGACACAAGGGAGCACCCAGTATAAGTCAAAACAAAACCCTTTCAGGCATAGAGTGACAAATAAATTATGCAAAAACAGAAGCAGAGAACTCTGGGTAGTTCTCAAGTTTAGGTGGAAAGCAGCTCCAGTAAGAGCACTCTCAACACCAGCGACACTCTAAATTTGCTCACCTCAAATGTCTGCTTTTCTATCAAAGTTTTTAAGCATAGGATTAGCGCAGTGCTATCCACGCCGAGATAGAAAGGGACAAAGTCTTTTGCCATTTTTACAGCAAAGTCTTTAAGCATAGGATTAGCACAGTGCGATCCCTGCCGAGCTGTAAAATGGCCAAAGCCTTTTACCACTTCAGGCACAGTATTACAGCTTTGGATTGATAAAATACCATCCAAGCCAACCTGAAATGAATAAAAGCAACACCTGACACGTGTTTCGCTCTCGTTAGAGCTCTTCAGAGAGGTATAGCTTTGTCCAGACACAAGGGAGCACCCAGTATAAGTCAAAACAAAACCCTTTCAGGCATAGAGTGACGAATAAATTATGCAAAAACAGAAGCAGAGAACTCTGGGTAGTTCTCAAGTTTAGGTGGAAAGCAGCTCCAGTAAGAGCACTCTCAACACCAGCGACACTCTAAATTTGCTCACCTCAAATGTCTGCTTTTCTATCAAAGTTTTTAAGCATAGGATTAGCGCAGTGCTATCCACGCCGAGATAGAAAGGGACAAAGTCTTTTGCCATTTTTACAGCAAAGTCTTTAAGCATATGATTAGCACAGTGCTATCCCTGCCGAGCTGTAAAATGGCCAAAGCATTTTACCACTTCAGGCACAGTATTACAGCTTTGGATTGATAAAATACCATCCAAGCCAACCTGAAATGAATAAAAAGCAACCCCTGACACATGGTTCGCTCTCTTTAGAGCTCTTCAGAGAGGTATAGCTTTGTCCAGACACAAGGGAGCACCCAGTATAAGTCAAAACAAAACCCTTTCAGGCATAGAGTGACGAATAAATTATGCAAAAACAGAAGCAGAGAACTCTGGGTAGTTCTCAAGTTTAGGTGGAAAGCAGCTCCAGTAAGAGCACTCTCAACAACAGCGACACTCTAAATTTGCTCACCTCAAATGTCTGCTTTTCTATCAAAGTTTTTAAGCATAGGATTAGCGCAGTGCTATCCACGCAGAGATAGAAAGGGACAAAGTCTTTTGCCATTTTTACAGCAAAGTCTTTAAGCATAGGATTAGCACAGTGCTATCCCTGCCGAGCTGTAAAATGGCCAAAGCCTTTTACCACTCCAGGCACAGTATTACAGCTTTGGATTGATAAAATACCATCCAAGTCAACGTGAAATGAATAAAAGCAAACCCTGACACGTGTTTCGCTCTCGTTAGAGCTCTTCAGAGAGGTATAGCTTTGTCCAGACACAAGGGTGCACCCAGTATAAGTCAAAACAAAACCCTTTCAGGCATAGAGTGACGAATAAATTATGCAAAAACAGAAGCAGAGAACTCTGGGTAGTTCTCAAGTTTAGGTGGAAAGCAGCTCCAGTAAGAGCACTCTCAACAACAGCGACACTCTAAATTTGCTCACCTCAAATGTCTGCTTTTCTATCAAAGTTTTTAAGCATAGGATTAGCGCAGTGCTATCCACGCAGAGATAGAAAGGGACAAAGTCTTTTGCCATTTTTACAGCAAAGTCTTTAAGCATAGGATTAGCACAGTGCTATCCCTGCCGAGCTGTAAAATGGCCAAAGCCTTTTACCACTCCAGGCACAGTATTACAGCTTTGGATTGATAAAATACCATCCAAGCCAACCTGAAATGAATAAAAGCAACCCCTGACATGTGTTTCGCTCTCGTTAGAGCTCTTCAGAGAGGTATAGCTTTGTCCAGACACAAGGGAGCACCCAGTATAAGTCAAAACAAAACCCTTTCAGGCATAGAGTGACGAATAAATTATGCAAAAACAGAAGCAGAGAACTCTGGGTAGTTCTCAAGTTTAGGTGGAAAGCAGCTCCAGTAAGAGCACTCTCAACACCAGCGACACTCTAAATTTGCTCACCTCAAATGTCTGCTTTTCTATCAAAGTTTTTAAGCATAGGATTAGCGGAGTGCTATCCACGCAGAGATAGAAAGGGACAAAGTCTTTTGCCATTTTTACAGAAAAGTCTTTATGCATAGGATTAGCACAGTGCTATCCCTGCCGAGTTGTAAAATGGCCAAAGCCTTTACCACTTCAGGCACAGTATTACAGCTTTGGATTGATAAAATACCATCCAAGCCAACCTGAAATGAATAAAAGCAACCCCTGACACATGGTTCGCTCTCGTTAGAGCTCTTCAGAGAGGTATAGCTTTGTCCAGACACAAGGGAGCACCCAGTATAAGTCAAAACAAAACCCTTTCAGGCATAGAGTGACGAATAAATTATGCAAAAACAGAAGCAGAGAACTCTGGGTAGTTCTCAAGTTTAGGTGGAAAGCAGCTCCAGTAAGAGCACTCTAAATTTGCTCACCTCAAATGTCTGCTTTTCTATCAAAGTTTTTAAGCATAGGATTAGCGCAGTGCTATCCACGCAGAGATAGAAAGGGACAAAGTCTTTTGCCATTTTTACAGCAAAGTCTTTAAGCATAGGATTAGCACAGTGCTATCCCTGCCGAGCTGTAAAATGGCCAAAGCCTTTTACCACTCCAGGCACAGTATTACAGCTTTGGATTGATAAAATACCATCCAAGCCAACCTGAAATGAATAAAAGCAACCCCTGACACGTGTTTCGCTCTCGTTAGAGCTCTTCAGAGAGGTATAGCTTTGTCCAGACACAAGGGTGCACCCAGTATAAGTCAAAACAAAACCCTTTCAGGCATAGAGTGACGAATAAATTATGCAAAAACAGAAGCAGAGAACTCTGGGTAGTTCTCAAGTTTAGGTGGAAAGCAGCTCCAGTAAGAGCACTCTCAACACCAGTGACACTCTAAATTTGCTCACTTCAAATGTCTGCTTTTCTATCAAAGTTTTTAAGCATAGGATTAGCGCAGTGCTATCCATGCCGAGATAGAAAGGGACAAAGTCTTTTGCCATTTTTACAGCAAAGTCTTTAAGCATAGGATTAGCACAGTGCTATCCCTGCCGAGCTGTAAAATGGCCAAAGCCTTTACCACTTCAGGCACAGTATTACAGCTTTGGATTGATAAAATACCATCCAAGCCAACCTGAAATGAATAAAAGCAACCCCTGACACGTGTTTCGCTCTCGTTAGAGCTCTTCAGAGAGGTATAGCTTTGTCCAGACACAAGGGAGCACCCAGTATAAGTCAAAACAAAACCCTTTCAGGCATAGAGTGACGAATAAATTATGCAAAAACAGAAGCAGAGAACTCTGGGTAGTTCTCAAGTTTAGGTGGAAAGCAGCTCCAGTAAGAGCACTCTCAACACCAGCGACACTCTAAATTTGCTCACCTCAAATGTCTGCTTTTCTATCAAAGTTTTTAAGCATAGGATTAGCGCAGTGCTATCCACGCCGAGATAGAAAGGGACAAAGTCTTTTGCCATTTTTACAGCAAAGTCTTTAAGCATATGATTAGCACAGTGCTATCCCTGCCGAGCTGTAAAATGGCCAAAGCCTTTACCACTTCAGGCACAGTATTACAGCTTTGGATTGATAAAATACCATCCAAGCCAACCTGAAATGAATAAAAGCAACCCCTGACACATGGTTCGCTCTCGTTAGAGCTCTTCAGAGAGGTATAGCTTTGTCCAGACACAAGGGAGCACCCAGTATAAGTCAAAACAAAACCCTTTCAGGCATAGAGTGACGAATAAATTATGCAAAAACAGAAGCAGAGAACTCTGGGTAGTTCTCAAGTTTAGGTGGAAAGCAGCTCCAGTAAGAGCACTCTCAACAACTGCGACACTCTAAATTTGCTCACCTCAAATGTCTGCTTTTCTATCAAAGTTTTTAAGCATAGGATTAGCGCAGTGCTATCCACGCAGAGATAGAAAGGGACAAAGTCTTTTGCCATTTTTACAGCAAAGTCTTTAAGCATAGGATTAGCACAGTGCTATCCCTGCCGAGCTGTAAAATGGCCAAAGCCTTTTACTACTCCAGGCACAGTATTACAGCTTTGGATTGATAAAATACCATCCAAGCCAACCTGAAATGAATAAAAGCAACCCCTGACACGTGTTTCGCTCTCGTTAGAGCTCTTCAGAGAGGTATAGCTTTGTCCAGACACAAGGGTGCACCCAGTATAAGTCAAAACAAAACCCTTTCAGGCATAGAGTGACGAATAAATTATGCAAAAACAGAAGCAGAGAACTCTGGGTAGTTCTCAAGTTTAGGTGGAAAGCAGCTCCAGTAAGAGCACTCTCAACACCAGTGACACTCTAAATTTGCTCACTTCAAATGTCTGCTTTTCTATCAAAGTTTTTAAGCATAGGATTAGCGCAGTGCTATCCATGCCGAGATAGAAAGGGACAAAGTCTTTTGCCATTTTTACAGCAAAGTCTTTAAGCATAGGATTAGCACAGTGCTATCCCTGCCGAGCTGTAAAATGGCCAAAGCCTTTTACCACTTCAGGCACAGTATTACAGCTTTGGATTGATAAAATACCATCCAAGCCAACCTGAAATGAATAAAAGCAACCCCTGACACGTGTTTCGCTCTCGTTAGAGCTCTTCAGAGAGGTATAGCTTTGTCCAGACACAAGGGAGCACCCAGTATAAGTCAAAACAAAACCCTTTCAGGCATAGAGTGACGAATAAATTATGCAAAAACAGAAGCAGAGAACTCTGGGTAGTTCTCAAGTTTAGGTGGAAAGCAGCTCCAGTAAGAGCACTCTCAACACCAGCGACACTCTAAATTTGCTCACCTCAAATGTCTGCTTTTCTATCAAAGTTTTTAAGCATAGGATTAGCGCAGTGCTATCCACGCCGAGATAGAAAGGGACAAAGTCTTTTGCCATTTTTACAGCAAAGTCTTTAAGCATAGGATTAGCACAGTGCTATCCCTGCCGAGCTGTAAAATGGCCAAAGCCTTTTACCACTTCAGGCACAGTATTACAGCTTTGGATTGATAAAATACCATCCAAGCCAACCTAAATGAATAAAAGCAACCCCTGACACATGGTTCGCTCTTGTTAGAGCTCTTCAGAGAGGTATAGCTTTGTCCAGACACAAGGGAGCACCCAGTATAAGTCAAAACAAAACCCTTTCAGGCATAGAGTGACGAATAAATTATGCAAAAACAGAAGCAGAGAACTCTGGGTAGTTCTCAAGTTTAGGTGGAAAGCAGCTCCAGTAGAAGCACTCTCAACAACAGCGACACTCTAAATTTGCTCACCTCAAATGTCTGCTTTTCTATCAAAGTTTTTAAGCATAGGATTAGCGCAGTGCTATCCACGCAGAGATAGAAAGGGACAAAGTCTTTTGCCATTTTTACAGCAAAGTCTTTAAGCATAGGATTAGCACAGTGCTATCCCTGCCGAGCTGTAAAATGGCCAAAGCCTTTTACCACTCCAGGCACAGTATTACAGCTTTGGATTGATAAAATACCATCCAAGCCAACCTGAAATGAATAAAAGCAACCCCTGACACGTGTTTCGCTCTCGTTAGAGCTCTTCAGAGAGGAATAGCTTTGTCCAGACACAAGGGAGCACCCAGTATAAGTCAAAACAAAACCCTTTCAGGCATAGAGTGACGAATAAATTATGCAAAAACAGAAGCAGAGAACTCTGGGTAGTTCTCAAGTTTAGGTGGAAAGCAGCTCCAGTAAGAGCACTCTCAACACCAGCGACACTCTAAATTTGCTCACCTCAAATGTCTGCTTTTCTATCAAAGTTTTTAAGCATAGGATTAGCGCAGTGCTATCCACGCCGAGATAGAAAGGGATAAAGTCTTTTGCCATTTTTACAGCAAAGTCTTTAAGCATAGGATTAGCACAGTGCTATCCCTGCCGAGCTGTAAAATGGCCAAAGCCTTTTACCACTTCAGGCACAGTATTACAGCTTTGAATTGATAAAATACCATCCAAGCCAACCTGAAATGAATAAAAGCAACCCCTGACACGTGTTTCGCTCTCGTTAGAGCTCTTCAGAGAGGTATAGCTTTGTCCAGACACAAGGGAGCACCCAGTATGAGTCAAAACAAAACCCTTTCAGGCATAGAGTGACGAATAAATTATGCAAAAACAGAAGCAGAGAACTCTGGGTAGTTCTCAAGTTTAGGTGGAAAGCAGCTCCAGTAAGAGCACTCTCAACAACAGCGACACTCTAAATTTGCTCACCTCAAATGTCTGCTTTTCTATCAAAGTTTTTAAGCATAGGATTAGCGCAGTGCTATCCACACAGAGATAGAAAGGGACAAAGTCTTTTGCCATTTTTACAGCAAAGTCTTTAAGCATAGGATTAGCACAGTGCTATCCCTGCCAAGCTGTAAAATGGCCAAAGCCTTTTACCACTTCAGGCACAGTATTACAGCTTTGGATTGATAAAATACCATCCAAGCCAACCTGAAATGAATAAAAGCAACCCCTGACACGTGTTTCGCTCTCGTTAGAGCTCTTCAGAGAGGTATAGCTTTGTCCAGACACAAGGGTACACCCAGTATAAGTCAAAACAAAACCCTTTCAGGCATAGAGTGACGAATAAATTATGCAAAAACAGAAGCAGAGAACTCTGGGTAGTTCTCAAGTTTAGGTGGAAAGCAGCTCCAGTAAGAGCACTCTCAACACCAGCGACACTCTAAATTTGCTCACCTCAAATGTCTGCTTTTCTATCAAAGTTTTTAAGCATAGGATTAGCGCAGTGCTATCCACGTCGAGATAGAAAGGGACAAAGTCTTTTGCCATTTTTACAGCAAAGTCTTTAAGCTTAGGATTAGCACAGTGCTATCCCTGCCGAGCTGTAAAATGGCCAAAGCCTTTTACCACTTCAGGCACAGTATTACAGCTTTGGATTGATAAAATACCATCCAAGCCAACCTGAAATGAATAAAAGCAACCCCTGACACATGGTTCACTCTCGTTAGAGCTCTTCAGAGAGGTATAGCTTTGTCCAGACACAAGGGAGCACCCAGTATAAGTCAAAACAAAACCCTTTCAGGCATAGTGTGACGAATAAATAAGGCAAAAACAGAAGCAGAGAACTCTGGGTAGTTCTCAAGTTTAGGTGGAAAGCAGCTCCAGTAAGAGCACTCTCAACAACAGCGACACTCTAAATTTGCTCACCTCAAATGTCTGCTTTTCTATCAAAGTTTTTAAGCATAGGATTAGCGCAGTGCTATCCACGCAGAGATAGAAAGGGACAAAGTCTTTTACCATTTTTACAGCAAAGTCTTTAAGCATAGGATTAGCACAGTGCTATCCCTGCCGAGCTGTAAAATGGCCAAAGCCTTTTACCACTCCAGGCACAGTATTACAGCTTTGGATTGATAAAATACCATCCAAGCCAACCTGAAATGAATAAAAGCAACCCCTGACACGTGTTTCGCTCTCGTTAGAGCTCTTCAGAGAGGTATAGCTTTGTCCAGACACAAGGGAGCACCCAGTATAAGTCAAAACAAAACCCTTTCAGGCATAGAGTGACGAATAAATTATGCAAAAACAGAAGCAGAGAACTCTGGGTAGTTCTCAAGTTTAGGTGGAAAGCAGCTCCAGTAAGAGCACTCTCAACACCAGCGACACTCTAAATTTGCTCACCTCAAATGTCTGCTTTTCTATCAAAGTTTTTAAGCATAGGATTAGCGCAGTGCTATCCACGTCGAGATAGAAAGGGACAAAGTCTTTTGCCATTTTTACAGCAAAGTCTTTAAGCATAGGATCAGCACAGTGCTATCCCTGCCGAGCTGTAAAATGGCCAAAGCCTTTTACCACTTCAGGCGCAGTATTACAGCTTTGGATTGATAAAATACCATCCAAGCCAACCTGAAATGAATAAAAGCAACCCCTGACACATGGTTCGCTCTCGTTAGAGCTCTTCAGAGAGGTATAGCTTTGTCCAGACACAAGGGAGCACCCAGTATAAGTCAAAACAAAACCCTTTCATGCATAGAGTGACGAATAAATTATGCAAAAACAGAAGCAGAGAACTCTGGGTAGTTCTCAAGTTTAGGTGGAAAGCAGCTCCAGTAAGAGCACTCTCAACAACAGCGACACTCTAAATTTGCTCACCTCAAATGTCTGCTTTTCTATCAAAGTCTTTAAGCATAGGATTAGCACAGTGCTATCCCTGCCGAGCTGTAAAATGGCCAAAGCCTTTTACCACTCCAGGCACAGTATTACAGCTTTGGATTGATAAAATACCATCCAAGCCAACCTGAAATGAATAAAAGCAACCCCTGACACGTGTTTCGCTCTCGTTAGAGCTCTTCAGAGAGGTATAGCTTTGTCCAGACACAAGGGAGCACCCAGTATAAGTCAAAACAAAACCCTTTCAGGCATAGAGTGATGAATAAATTATGCAAAAACAGAAGCAGAGAACTCTGGGTAGTTCTCAAGTTTAGATGGAAAGCAGCTCCAGTAAGAGCACTCTCAACACCAGCGACACTCTAAATTTGCTCACCTCAAATGTCTGCTTTTCTATCAAAGTTTTTAAGCATAGGATTAGCGCAGTGCTATCCACGCCGAGATAGAAAGGGACAAAGTCTTTTGCCATTTTTACAGCAAAGTCTTTAAGCATAGGATTAGCACAGTGCTATCCCTGCCGAGCTGTAAAATGGCCAAAGCCTTTTACTACTTCAGGCACAGTATTACAGCTTTGGATTGATAAAATACCATCCAAGCCAACCTGAAATGAATAAAAGCAACCCCTGACACGTGTTTCGCTCTTGTTAGAGCTCTTCAGAGAGGTATAGCTTTGTCCAGACACAAGGGTGCACCCAGTATAAGTCAAAACAAAACCCTTTCAGGCATAGAGTGACGAATAAATTATGCAAAAACAGAAGCAGAGAACTCTGGGTAGTTCTCAAGTTTAGGTGGAAAGCAGCTCCAGTAAGAGCACTCTCAACACCAGTGACACTCTAAATTTGCTCACCTCAAATGTCTGCTTTTCTATCAAAGTTTTTAAGCATAGGATTAGCGCAGTGCTATCCACGCCGAGATAGAAAGGGACAAAGTCTTTTGCCATTTTTACAGCAAAGTCTTTAAGCATAGGATTAGCACAGTGCTATCCCTGCCGAGCTGTAAAATGGCCAAAGCCTTTTACCACTTCAGGCACAGTATTACAGCTTTGGATTGATAAAATACCATCCAAGCTAACCTGAAATGAATAAAAGCAACCCCTGACACGTGTTTCGCTCTCGTTAGAGCTCTTCAGAGAGGTATAGCTTTGTCCAGACACAAGGGTGCACCCAGTATAAGTCAAAACAAAACCCTTTCAGGCATAGAGTGACGAATAAATTATGCAAAAACAGAAGCAGAGAACTCTGGGTAGTTCTCAAGTTTAGGTGGAAAGCAGCTCCAGTAAGAGCACTCTCAACAACAGTGACACTCTAAATTTGCTCACTTCAAATGTCTGCTTATCTATCAAAGTTTTTAAGCATAGGATTAGCGCAGTGCTATCCACGCCGAGATAGAAAGGGACAAAGTCTTCTGCCATTTTTACAGCAAAGTCTTTAAGCATAGGATTAGCACAGTGCTATCCCTGCCGAGCTGTAAAATGGCCAAAGCCTTTTACCACTTCAGGCACAGTATTACAGCTTTGGATTGATAAAATACCATCCAAGCCAACCTGAAATGAATAAAAGCAACCCCTGACACATGGTTCACTCTCGTTAGAGCTCTTCAGAGAGGTATAGCTTTGTCCAGACACAAGGGAGCACCCAGTATAAGTCAAAACAAAACCCTTTCAGGCATAGAGTGACGAATAAATTATGCAAAAACAGAAGCAGAGAACTCTGGGTAGTTCTCAAGTTTAGGTGGAAAGCAGCTCCAGTAAGAGCACTCTCAACAACAGCGACACTCTAAATTTGCTCACCTCAAATGTCTGCTTTTCTATCAAAGTTTTTAAGCATAGGATTAGCGCAGTGCTATCCACGCAGAGATAGAAAGGGACAAAGTCTTTTGCCATTTTTACAGCAAAGTCTTTAAGCATAGGATTAGCACAGTGCTATCCCTGCCGAGCTGTAAAATGGCCAAAGCCTTTTACCACTTCAGGCACAGTATTACAGCTTTGGATTGATAAAATACCATCCAAGCCAACCTGAAATGAATAAAAGCAACCCCTGACACATGGTTCGCTCTCGTTAGAGCTCTTCAGAGAGGTATAGCTTTGTCCAGACACAAGGGAGCACCCAGTATAAGTCAAAACAAAACCCTTTCAGGCATAGAGTGATGAATAAATTATGCAAAAACAGAAGCAGAGAACTCTGGGTAGTTCTCAAGTTTAGGTGGAAAGCAGCTCCAGTAAGAGCACTCTCAACAACAGCGACACTCTAAATTTTCTCACCTCAAATGTCTGCTTTTCTATCAAAGTTTTTAAGCATAGGATTAGCGCAGTGCTATCCACGCAGAGATAGAAAGGGACAAAGTCTTTTGCCATTTTTACAGCAAAGTCTTTAAGCATAGGATTAGCACAGTGCTATCCCTGCCGAGCTGTAAAATGGCCAAAGCCTTTTACCACTCCAGGCACAGTATTACAGCTTTGGATTGATAAAATACCATCCAAGCCAACCTGAAATGAATAAAAGCAACCCCTGACACGTGTTTCGCTCTCGTTAGAGCTCTTCAGAGAGGTATAGCTTTGTCCAGACACAAGGGTGCACCCAGTATAAGTCAAAACAAAACCCTTTCAGGCATAGAGTGATGAATAAATTATGCAAAAACAGAAGCAGAGAACTCTGGGTAGTTCTCAAGTTTAGGTGGAAAGCAGCTCCAGTAAGAGCACTCTCAACACCAGCGACACTCTAAATTTGCTCACCTCAAATGTCTGCTTTTCTATCAAAGTTTTTAAGCATAGGATTAGCGCAGTGCTATCCACGCCGAGATAGAAAGGGACAAAGTCTTTTGCCATTTTTACAGCAAAGTCTTTAAGCATAGGATTAGCACAGTGCTATCCCTGCCGAGCTGTAAAATGGCCAAAGCCTTTTACCACTTCAGGCACAGTATTACAGCTTTGGATTGATAAAATACCATTCAAGCCAACCTGAAATGAATAAAAGCAACCCCTGACACATGGTTCACTCTCGTTAGAGCTCTTCAGAGAGGTATAGCTTTGTCCAGACACAAGGGAGCACCCAGTATAAGTCAAAACAAAACCCTTTCAGGCATAGAGTGACGAATAAATTATGCAAAAACAGAAGCAGAGAACTCTGGGTAGTTCTCAAGTTTAGGTGGAAAGCAGCTCCAGTAAGAGCACTCTCAACAACAGCGACACTCTAAATTTGCTCACCTCAAATGTCTGCTTTTCTATCAAAGTTTTTAAGCATAGGATTAGCGCAGTGCTATCCACGCCGAGATAGAAAGGGACAAAGTCTTTTGCCATTTTTACAGCAAAGTCTTTAAGCATAGGATTAGCGCAGTGCTATCCCTGCCGAGCTGTAAAATGGCCAAAGCCTTTTACCACTCCAGGCACAGTATTACAGCTTTGGATTGATAAAATACCATCCAAGCCAACCTGAAATGAATAAAAGCAACCCCTGACACGTGTTTCGCTCTCATTAGAGCTCTTCAGAGAGGTATATCTTTGTCCAGACACAAGGGAGCACCCAGTATAAGTCAAAACAAAACCCTTTCAGGCATAGAGTGATGAATAAATTATGCAAAAACAGAAGCAGAGAACTCTGGGTAGTTCTCAAGTTTAGATGGAAAGCAGCTCCAGTAAGAGCACTCTCAACACCAGCGACACTCTAAATTCCCTGGGGCCCAACAAGCCCACCAGGTACTTCCAGTAAGCACCACAGGCCTGCGTTGCAACGCCTGTAACTAATTGTGCAGTTGTGTTTAGGTAGTGAAGAGGGTCGTGCTGGGGTAGTGTTTTAGGGTTTAGGGTAGTGCAGTGGTGTTTGTGTAGTGTAGGGGGTCATGCTGGGGGTAGATTTAGGGTTTAGGGTAGTGCAGTGGTGTTTGGGTAGTGTAGGGAGTCGTGCTGGGGGGAGTGTTTTAGGGTTTAGGGTAGTACAGTGGTGTTTGGGTAGTGTAGGGGGTCGTGCTGGGGTTAGTGTTTTAGGGTTTTAGGGTTTAGTGTAGTGCAGTGGTGTTTGGGTAGTGTAGGGGATACTGCTGGGGGTAGTGTTTTAGGGTTTAGGGTAGTGCAATGGTGTTTGGGTAGTGTAGGGGGTACTGCTGGGGGTAGTGTTTTAGGGTTTAGGGTAGTGCAGTGGTGTTTGGGTAGCGTAGGGGTACTGCTGGGGGTAGTGTTTTATGGTTTAGGGTAGTGCAGTGGTGTTTGGGTAGTGTAGGGGTTCGTGCTGGGGTAGTTTTTTAGGGTTTAGGGTAGTGCAGTGGTGTTTGTGTAGTGTAGGAGGTCGTGTTTTAGGGTTTAGGGTAGTGCAGTGGTCTTTGGGTAGTGTAGGTTCGTGCGGGGGTATTGTTTTAGAGTTTAGGGTAGTGCAGTGGTCTTTGGGTAGTGTAGGGGGTTGTGCGGGGGTAGTGTTTTAGGGATTAGGGTAGTGCATTGGTATTTGGATAGTGTAGGGGGTCATGCGGGGGTAGTGTTTTAGGGTTTAGGGCAGTGCAGTGGTGTTCGGGTAGTGTAGGGGGTCGTGCTGGGGGAGTGTTTTAGGGTTTAGGGCAGTGCAGTCGTGTTCGGGTAGTGTAGGGGGTCGTGCTGGGGGAGTATTTTAGGGTTTAGGGTAGTGCAGTGGTGTTCGGGTAGTGTACGGGGTCATGCTGGGGGTAGTGTTCTAGGGTTTAGGGCAGTGCAGTGGTGTTCGGGCAGTGTAGGGGGTCGTGCTGGGGGTGGTGTTTTAGGGTTTAGGGCAGTGCAGTGGTGTTCGGGCAGTGTAGGGGGTTGTGCTGGGGGTGGTGTTTCAGGGTTTAGGGCAGTGCAGTGGTGTTCGGGCAGTGTAGGGGGTAGAGCAGGGGGTGGTGTTTCAGGGTTTAGGGCAGTGCAGTGGTGTTCGGGCAGTGTAGGGGGTCGTGCAGGGGTGGTGTTTCAGGGTTTAGGGCACTGGTGTTCGGGCAGTGTAGGGGGTCATGCTGGGGGTGGTGTTTCAGGGTTTGGGGCAGTGCAGTGGTGTTCGAGCAGTAAAGGGGTCATGCTGGGGGTGGTGTTTCAGGGTTTAGGGCAGTGGAGTGGTGTTCGGGCAGTGTAGGGGGCGGTGCAGGGGTGGTGTTTCAGGGTTTAGGGCAGTGCAGTGGTGTTCGGGCAGTGTAGGGGGTCGTGCAGGGGGTGGTGTTTCAGGGTTTAGGGCAGTGCAGTGGTGTTCGGGCAGTGTAGGGGGCGGTGCAGGGGGTGGTGTTTCAGGGTTTAGGCAGTACAGTGGTGTTCGGGCATTGTAGGGGGTGGTGCTGGGGCTGGTGTTTCAGGGTTTAGGGCAGTGCAGTGGTGTTCGGGCAGTGTAGGGGGTCTTGCTGGGGCTGGTGTTTCAGAGTCTAGGGCAGTGCAGTGGTGTTCGGGCAGTGTAGGGGGTCGTGCTGGGGGTGGTGTTTCAGGGTTTAGGGCAGTGCAGTGGTGTTCGGGCAGTGTAGGGGGTCGTGCTGGGGCTAGTGTTTCAGGGTTTAGGGCAGAGCAATGGTGCTCAGGCAGTGTAGGGGGTTGTGCTGGGGGTGATGTTTCAGGGTTTAGGGCAGTGCAGTGGTGTTAGGGCAGTGTAGGGGGTCGTGCTGGGGGTGGTGTTTCAGGGTTTAGGGCAGTGCAGTGGTGTTCCGGCAGTGTAGGGGGTCGTGCAGGGGGTGGTGTTTCAGGGTTTAGTGCAGTGGTGTTCGGGCAGTGTAGGGGGTCGTGCTGGGGTGGTGTTTCAGGGTTTAGGGCAGTGCAGTGGTGTTCGGGCAGTGTAGGGTGTCATGCTGAGGGGTGGTGTTTCAGGGTTTAGGGCAGTGCAGTAGTGTTTGGGCAGTGTAGGGGTCGTGCAGGGGTGGTGTTTCAGGGTTTAGGGCAGTGCAGTGGTGTTCGGCCAGTGTAGGTAGTCTTGCTGGGAGTGGTGTTTCAGGGTTTAGGGCAGTGCAGTAGTTTGCGGGCAGTGTAGGCGGTCGTGCTGGGGCTGGTGTTTCAGGGTTTAGGGCAGTGCAGTGGTGTTCGGGCAGTGTACGGGGTTGTGCTGGGGCTGGTGTTTCAGGGTTTAGGGCAGTGTACGGGGTTGTGCTGGGGCTGGTGTTTCAGGGTTTAGGGCAGTGCAGTGGTGTTCGGGCAGTGTAGGGTGTGAGAAGTTGGCCTGGCATATGCTGTCCACTAATTATAGTGGGCACCTTGCACCAGTCCAAATCGACTCTTATGGTAGGTAGGTTAAAGACAACCTTATTGAAAGCTATCCTAGTGGTAGCTGTGGAGAGCAGCCTTCAGGCTAAGTCTTGAAGGAATGTAAAGCAGCTTGTTTTACCAGTCTATAATCTCTTGAGTGACCAAATGAAAGAGCACCACACCAGGTATATATTCAAAATATATGTATTTATTACTAAACACACCCCTCTAGTCTCTTTATGAGGCTAGAGTTCGAAGTACATAGGTTATAAGATCTTAAATCACAGTAATAGCACAAATACACGTTTGGGCCCTAGGGGCGTACCAAACCATATACCAATAAAGTGGTATGCGAACCACGACTGAACTAGACACTAGGCCTAGAGCCTCTAGAAGTGCTTGGACCACAAGGAACCACCCAAGGTAGTGACACAGGGGACCCACGGGAGACGCGTGCAGTGTAAATACACAACCGCGATACGCCGTTAACTTCTATGGAGAAAGTCGGGATCGGAAAAATAGAGGAAAGGGACACTTAGAAGAGGACTAGGACAAAACCCTTTGAGATCTAGGACTTTGAAGAGTCTCTACCCACGGGAGCACCGGAGTACTCGTGTTACCTCACCCAGGGAAGCCGGGTGCATAGGTGCCTTTCGGGGTCGGGTTTCGTCGTCGGTTCTTATGGCGATCTGCTGCAAAGTGCTGCTGGCGACCAGGAGAAATGTGTCCGGGTGGATCCAAGAGTGGATCGGAGTTCTGAAGAACCTGAAAGCAGAGGGGACAGAGTCTGGGTCACTAGCCAGTGACCAGGGAGGCGATGGACGGATGCCCACCGATGTCGAGTGCTTCAGGTGCGTTGACGGTCGTCTCGTTTCTACAGCCACGAGGTCCAGGAGGCGTTGTCGGCGACCAGGAGCAGGATTCGGGCTGGTACACGATGTCTGTCGAGTGCTGCGGTGTCGGCGACCAGATTGGACCCAACAAGCCTTGGCAACGGTAAGTCTCGATGTAGCTGAAGATCGTCGATGGTGCAGACCAGCAAGGTCTGGGGAACTCACCCAGCAAGGGTAAGTGAGGGCAGGCCTGGAGCAACCAGACTGCCAAGTAAAGAAAAGATTGGCCTTCGGTAAGGGCTACTAGCCAACGGGCTAGCGACCGCGAAGGAGCCTCGTGACGCCGCACGTGGAGCTGGCTTACAGGACACTCGTGGAGTGGGGGCCAGTGATCTTCGGTGCAGGTGGTGCTGGAGGCTAGGGCTACTCGGAGCCCAAAGCACGACTTCTTGGGAGACCCAGAAGATGGTGCACTTGCAAGTGTGCTCGGTGTCCAGGGGTCACGGTCTCACGTTACCCACGATAGCCACGGGCCTCAGCTTTGCTGGGGACTCAGGGTAGCCTCGGGGAAGTCTGAGAATCCACCTCTGGTGATGCGATGACTTCGGCGTCCGACGGGAGCTTCAGTGATGCGAACCGGACAGATGCTTCTTTGGTGCCTGCCAAGCAGGGGAGTCACTCCTTGACCCCAAGGGAGATTCTTCAGTCCTCTAATCGTGAGTAGAGCGTCGAAGGTCCAGGATTCTGTTTCAGAGTTTCGTCCAGGTATAATCTAAAGTCCTAAGGACTGGGTTCCTACCTTTATTCCAAAAATAGGGGATGGACTACTCTGTGGCCCCACCTATGGGTGGGTCAGGGCAGAGGGGTGGCTACACCCCTTTCCTTTGTCCAGTTCGCGCCAAAGCAGGGGCTGCAAGCCCCTGATCCGGTTTGAACTGGGGTATGCACAGGGACACCAAATGTGCCCCCAGTGCAGGACTTCAAAGCACCCGAAAGTGCTCCCCGCCCAGCCCCAATACACATTGTCCTGTCTGGGGAGGTGGTCACACCTCCCTGGGACAGGAAACCTATTGTCCAGGCCTCCCCTGCCGGAGTTTCGTCCAGCAGCAGGAGGCCAGACTCGTGTCTGTGGCAGTAGCATCCATTTTGTGATGCCAGGCTCTGGAAAGAAGTTACCGGACTCGTCAGAGTTAACATGCCTTTCCCTCTAGAAGGGTGGAATGCTACCCCCGCCGCCAGAATTGGCGGGGGGTAGTATTCCAAGATGTTTGACACCAAACACGACATGTTTCGGTGCAGCCATTCCATAGTTAGCATTTTACCGCGAGGATATAATGCGTTTAAGAGTATATGGTCAGGCTGCACTACAAACAGCATCAGAGATGGTCTCCGAACGCTGCAGAGGGGCCCTGCTCATGCAGGGGCACCCTCTCACATAGAAACCATGCACTCTGCCTTTAGGATTGATAAGGCCTGCCTTAGGAGTGACTTATAGGTTTATATGTGTGTATGCATTTAGTGATATAGGTAACCTATACCACAGCAAGGGGTGCATGCACCACCTTACCCAGGCTGCAGTAGCAGACCTGTGGTGTCAGTTTGGATGGCCTGCTGGCTTACAGACACTGTGGGAGTGGGGGCCAGTGATCTTCGGCAGGTGGTACGAGGCTAGGCTACTAGGAGCCCAAAGCACGACTTGGGAGACCCAGAAGAGGATGCACTCTGTAAATGTGCTGTGTCCAGGGGTCACGGTCTCAAGCCGCCCACGATGGCCACGGGCCTCAGCTTTGCTGCGGACTCAGGGTAGCCTCGGGAAGTCTGAGAATCCACCTCTGGTGATGCGATGACTTCAGCGCCTGACGGAGCTTCGGGAAATGCGAACCGGACAGATGCTTTTTGGTGCCTGCCAAGCAGGGGAGTCACTCCTGACCTCCAAGGGAGATTCTTCTAGCCTCTAATCGTGTAGTAGAGCGTCGAAGGTCCAGGATTCAGTTTCAGAGTTTCGATCCAGGGATAATCTAAAGTCCTAGGACTGGGTTCCTACCTCTATTCTAAGCAGTAGTGGATGACTGACTTCCTGTGGCCCCACCCCATGGGTGGGTCAGGGCAGAGGGGTGGCTACACCCTTTCCTTTGGTCCAGTTCAGCGCCAAAGCAGGGCGCAAGCCCTGATCCGGTTTGAACTGGGGTATGCACAGGACACCAAATGTGCCTCCTGTGCAGGACTTCAAAGCACCCAAAGTGCCCCGCCCAGCCCCAACACACA